>CM028134.1:643575000-644175000 GCA_016271365.2 Neoceratodus forsteri
CATTTTTCACATCCTGTCTGAAACATGTTTTCACACCTGTGGCATGGGATAGAATTTTGGCACACATTTCAAATTTTTCACCTATGGGGTTTATGAGGTGGGGTCATAAGAAGGCTATGTTGAAAATGTGGGGTCAAAATATAAAAAAATACCAAAGTTATGACCATTCATTGCAATTTCACTACGCCCACTCATAACTTTGGAAACGTAAAATATTCTGACACCAGATTTTCAAAATAGCCTTCATATTACCCCATCTCATGTATGTCACAGCTGTAAATTTTTCACGTCCTGCCCAAAATGTGTTTTTGTACCTGTGGTGCAGAATGAAATTGTAGTTGCACAGAATTATGTTTTGGTAGTGATTTGAAAATGTTCTGTACCAGGTAAATGAGGTGGGGTAATAGGATGGCTATGCTGACAATTTGGCCACTGTTGTCCTTTAAATGGAAGTTCAGGGCCCTGAGGGCCCTGTGTTTCCACAACTACATACATATATGCATCTACTGAGGGATGAAAGTGCAGGGTCCAAATGACTCCGCGCTCCCCTAGTAAAACAAGAAAACTTTTATACTATCTCAAAAAGTAAGGAAATAAGTTACAAAAACTTATTTAATGCTTCAGTTAGGGTCAAAGTGACAAAAGTTGGGAAATGAGGGATTAGGGTTTCTCTAACACCTCACCCTCCCAAATCAGGCAAGAGAGCAGGTATGGGATGTGCCTTAGGCTTCTCAAGCCTAACGGTCACCCCATTTTCAAAATGTCTACACATCTGACCTTATTTATAGATGGAATGAGGTGAGTGTTAGGCTTGAGAAGTCCAGGGAACACCCACCACCTGCTCTCTTGCCTGGTTTGGGAGTGTGGGGTGTTAGGGAAACCTAGCACCTCATTTCCCAACTTTAGTCACTTTGACCCTAACTAGATCATTAATGAAGTTCTTTTCAGTTGATATCTATCTATCTATCTATCTATCTATCTATCTATCTATCTATCTATCTATAGACAGAGAGAATTTTATGGATATGTCAAGTTGAGGTGGGCTGGGTTATTTGCTTCCAAAGTTTTGCTGGCTAAGGGGCTCACTCCCGACTTGCTTCCAGAGTTTTGCTGAGCAACCGAGGGCTATGACAGAAAGAGTCTGGTTGGCTTATCAGATATTCTAGAAGTCATAATGACTGGTGGCAACACTGAGAGCTGCTTATGGAACCCAAGGATGATGAAGCATGAGATAGAGCCTGTAACCAAGGGTGGGGGAGGGAAGCATACAGAGGGAGTGAATGTTGGGGCAGTGTAGGTTTTTTTTTTGCAGGGATACAGAGAGAAAGAGATAAAGAGAGAGGAA
The DNA here is from genome assembly GCA_016271365.2 of Neoceratodus forsteri. Lineage (NCBI taxonomy): Eukaryota > Metazoa > Chordata > Ceratodontiformes > Ceratodontidae > Neoceratodus > Neoceratodus forsteri. The sequence goes on from CM028134.1 coordinate 643,576,346, forward strand.
GTGCACTGATTCATGCACACTCATTATGTGTTTCAACTCCAGTGCTTGAATAAAAACATTTGTGATGCATTTGATGTCTGGTCATTCCCTTTCATGCCCCTTCTATTCTCTCGTCCACTATTTGCAATATGTCAGCATAGTTCTCACTATGCAGCCTTAAAAAAAGTTTCTTCAAACAGGGTGGGTGCATCTGAGACTGAAAGGGAGGATGTAGGAAGAACAAATGGACCTCAGTTTTATTTTAATTGTGCACTCTGCACCCCAGAAAATAAGATTAAAACCAACACTATGCCATTAAGCTAAAAATTAAAACTTTATTTCCTTGCCAAAGACTGCCAAGCAGGACTACACCTGATGTGTTTCAGACAAAGATATGCCCTGTATCAAAGGTATAGACTAACTGGCAGTTTCATTCATTAAATAGTGCTCAGCATGATGCCACTGATTACATCACATTCCAATTGAAAAATATGAAACATCCAAACACAATCACTCCATCAATTGATACTATGTTAACACTAAGAATATAGTCACACACAATATAAAAACTTGAAAAATTGATTTGTTCTGCTGATATTCTATAATTTTCAAAAACATAACAAAAGTAATACATTTATTATATTCCATTCTTATGTCTTTCTACTAACACACTTAGAAACCTAAATCAATTAAAAAGACCACATTTGCTTGATTAAGTCCAGACCCCTGGAACTGCATGTTTATTTATTTAGCTTTTGTTTACCAAGTAAGTGTGCTAGGCAGCAACCTGCCTATTTTTAGGCACGATCCAGGAGAGTATATTACAGGTAGGGCTACAGATAACAATACAAATATTTCATAATAGCAAATGGTAGACATAGCAGGAGGGATTAAAGGTAACAATACAAATATTTCAAAATTGCAAATGGCATACAGAGCAGTCAATGATTATAAAGGCACAATGATATAAGCACAGGACACAGTATATCAGGCATTGCTTATATGAAGACCCTACTATTATAGACAACAGGATATAATGTGACAGGTGATGATTACGTAGTACAGTATAATACAGCGTGACAACAAAGTAGTTCAAGATGAAGTGCAGAGACTGAAGCCTAAGGATGGTACATAGTACAATAGAACAACATTGTAGGTCAAAGAAAGTGCACAGGCTTCAGTCTAAGGTAAGAATAATCAATGCTAATGTGTTTGGAGGGAAAACTGACTAGTGAGACAAAGGGTGAAGCACTAGTAGTTATGAACAATTAAAGGAGAGAGGAGAGAGAAATTACAGCTAGGATATGAGGGATGGGCATAAGGACAGAGGAATAGAAGAGAAGACATAAGAAGGGAGATAGGGCACAGAAAAAAAATAGGAAACAAGAAATTAGAGAAAAGAGCATGTATCCAAAGATCTCAGGTGGTGTGATAATTCTTTTTTAAAGGTGGTGTGGGATTTTGCAATGTGGAGGTGATACAGTATGGAGTTCCAGTAATTGGGAGCAGAGTGGGCAAATGTCTGGGAGCTCATCTTTGGGGAGCATTTGGGTTCAGCCAAGAGGGTCTGGGTGGTAGAACATAGAGAATAGACATGTTCAAAAGGGGAGAACATTGAGGCCAGAGAAGCAGGTTGGGACCTTCTAATGATGTTGTCTACAAAGCTTGCAAAAAGTTTGAAATTGATGATTGCCACTTAATGCAAATCTGTAACCCTCTGAACGAAGTGGGAGGAGAACTGTAATATGAAAGGCACCATTGTGTACCTCTCTCCAGGTTCTATCTCACTCTTCCTTCTGTCCTCCAAAGATGCCCTCTCAAGCCAAATTCAAGAAAGACCAAGACATCATTGATGAATATGAAACTCTAGTCAAAGGTCTTTTCACAGGGTGGAGGATCTTTTCATGGCTTGTCTTTCCCTTATCAGATGTTGTGCATTTGGAGGGGGCTGAGAGGAGAGTGGTAGCTAATTTGGGGCAAATGATCTCTGGATGCTAGAAGAGGTTTTGCAGTTTTGAATTGATTGGTCTAGGAATCATAGGTGCAGTATTACAGTTCTGTTAGGGTTATATGGTTTGGCTTCAGGGTGTCATTTTTTTCTCTGACATGCATGTATGCTACATCATGCTGACAGCAGCGTGTCAGAATGTGCCAGTCTGATGGATGTGTTTCTGGAGAGTAAAATTAATAGATATTTTGGTTTATGTGCATGATTCACATATATTACATTTGGAGGAATTTGTGCATTATAATTGAATATGATTAGAATGTATTTCCTATTTTCTTTTTTGCAAATTGTTCCTTACGTCATCTTGCTAAAATAAACACACCCAGAACAAAACAAAAAACCCAGTAGAAGACGAAGGGGTGTCAAAACACTGTGCTGGAAGTGCTGAAATTTGCTGGGGATGAAGATCAGCAATGTATCTGAAAGGAAACAGGTGAGCTTTATAGCTGTGCCAAATAATAAAATTCTGCTTCTGCCAGAATTTTGTGTAATTTTAGAAATGTTATCAGATCACAAGGGGTGAACACATCCTCAACTTAGTCCTTAGTAACATAGAGGATGACCTGTTTGACTACACAGAGAAGGAGCCTTTGTCCGGAAGTGATCATTGTATGGTACAGTTCTTTATGAAAACCAAAAGAGCAAGTCAGGGGGGTATTACAACTGTCAGATGTTATAACAGTGCAAACTATGAGATTGTTTGTCATTATTTAAGTACTTGGGACAGGTGAACAGAGTGTTTAGGACTACCTCTAAAAATGAAATGGGAATCTTTTAAAAACAAAATATTGACTTGTGAGGCTACCTATATTGCTTCAAAAAGGAATTATAATTACAGGGGTAAGATTCTGGTCTGGTTCATGAGCAATATAAAGAAGGCAATGAAAACTAAAAAGAAAGCATATAACATGGGCAGACAAAGATGGCGTCAAGAATAATGGGATAATTATAGGGTAAAATTAAGGGAGTGTAAAAAACAAATTAAAAGAAAAAAGAGAGTTTGAAATAATCTAGCTCAGAAAACAAGGGACAATAAAAAAAAAACACCTTCTTTAACTATTTAAACAGTTTACAGAAAACCAAAACAGAACTGGGTCCAGTTGTGAAAAGCAACAGGCAAATAACTGATTACAAGGAAATGACGAAAGTATCTAATGACTTTTTCATTAACATACATCACAACAGAGAGATCCCTATTGTATAGCAGCATCCTTTTGGAAAGGATAATGTCATTATTATAGATAGCTGCAATCTGTTGAAAAGGGCAAAACATTGGGACACAAGTAAGTCAGCAGGTCCTGATGGGTTACACCCTAGATTATTTAAAGAAACTACACATTTAATTGTGGAGCCATTGACAGATATTTTCCTACAATGTTTAAATGAGGACAGTGCTGTAAATGACTGAAAAACTGCCCACATAACACCAATTTATAATAAAGGGAAAAGGTGGGGAGTTATAGACCCATAAGTATTACTTCTGGTTTGGGTAAAATTTTGGAATCAATTATTAAGTAACATATTGAAATATTTTTGCAGGAATCAGGTCAGATAAACCCTCTTCAACATGAGTTTAGGAAGGGAAGATCAAGTCTTTCAAATCTTGCTTGTTTCTTGGAGCCCATATGTTCAGCCTTGGACTTAAACAACATGGCTACCTGGATTTTAAAAAGGCGTTTGACTCTGTTTCACATCCAGAACTCATGGAGTCCCTTAACCAAATAGGTATATGCAGCTCATTGCCAAGCTGGATTTGCTCCTGGTTCGACAATAGGCAGCAGAGGGTTTATCTGAGGGGCTATTACTCAGATTAGAAAAGAGTGACCAGTGGTGTCCCCCCAGGGATCTGTGTTGGGACCTGTCCTTTTCAATATGCTTATTTCACTAAACTGCTCCAAAAAGGCATGGTTGTGTAAATTCACTGATAATGTTAAAGTAGGAGTCATTGTTAGTAATGTAAGTGAAGTTTCACATTTTCAGATGGAATTAAATATAATTGCAAATTGAGTAGCAGAGAAAAAGTTAAAGTTCAACCTAGAAAAATGTGGTGTAATGCATTTTGGCAAAAGAAACTTAGGCACCAAATACTACCAAGACCCTTGTGAACTGCAAAGCTCCAGTCTTGAAAGAGATCTTGAGATCCTAGTAAATGAGAAAATGAGGTTCAATGATCACTACAGAGATATCTTGAGCAAGGCTAGTAGAACCCTTGCTTGTATATCAAGGAATATTAGAAGCTGAGACAGAGAAGATTTACTCCCCGTTTACTATGCACTCGTGAGGCCACACATAGAGTACTGCATTCGTTCTGGTCTACACTTGGTGCAGGACTGACCAAGAAATTGAAGGGTATACAGAGGAGGGTGACAAATATGATAACCAATATAAAGGACCTAACTTATGAGGCGAGACTAAGGAATTTGGGCTTATACTCCCTGCAGTACAGAAGAATGAGGGATGATATGCACCTTCTTTATAAAGCACATATGGATAGAGATCTGTGGAATTACTTAGGACTAGATGCAAGGACACAAGTAAGGGACACAAGAGATCATGATCAACAACTGAAAGGGGACCATTATAAGAAGGGTTCCATGTGATATAAACGACTGTAAAATAGCGATGTACAAATGAGTGAGTGCACAACACTGAATGCAATAACGGCAATGGGCACTACACCAAACACATTAACAGAGATGGTCTGAAGCAGTCTCAATGGGGGCGATATGCAATAAGAATTTTATGTGGGGGCAACACAACCCTCACCCCCCCATGAAGAGGACTTTGCCCCCCCCACACCACCCATTATTTTTATAATCAACTCCAAAGGGGGGCTGACACTGGGGTAGTAGAGAAAGTTCGGGAGGGGGCTATTCGGGGTGGGGGTATCACATTCAGGAGGCCAGGGGAGCATACAGCACACATTCAGGAGGTTGGAGAAAACAAAAACAAAACAAAAAAACAAGTACCCTAACTTCAAAACAAAACAGTATTCCCACCCACCTAGCTCTGAACATGGGTCCTCCTGCACCAACAGCAGTCACTCCTTCCACTATACCAAATGGCAAGCTGGGAACTGCCTGGCCAAACAACACATCATATTCCCATTCACAATGCCCCTGTAACACATTTGCTGTACTTTTTACTGTTGCTGTTCTTGTACCGTAACAGTCACTCACACCACCCCTCACTATCCTCTCACACCCGATCTTCTGGCAGGCGATCAAACTGAATCGCTCAAATTGAGTCACTCAATTTGACTCTCCCATTTCATGGGATACCATAAGAAGAAAGCAAGGGAATTGTGGCTCAACTAGAGAGTCGTGTCTGAATAAATGGTTTGCCCAAAACAGTAGTAAACTGTAGTACTATGACACTTTTTAAAAGAGCCTTCAATTCCATTATGGAGGAAAGAAGATTGGTAGGTTATGGATAAATCTAAAGGTAAGTATATGTAGCTTATGCTTCTTGACTTGAAATGCCCTATTAGATGTGGAGTTCCAAAATCAGAATTATTATGCAAACCATGGAACAGTATTCAGCAGTTTGAGTAAACCAAGAATTCATTTTCTACAAACCATGGAAAAATATTCTGCAGATTACATAATCTTACATAGAAATTTTTTTTGGAATTCTGCTGAATTGCAAAAAGAAATACTGAAATGCATTTTGAAAGCATAATTGCCATACTGCTAGGGCTGGGAGAAATTAGCACATTCCGATTTCACTGAATTTGCACAAAATTACAAACAATTTTGCAAATTTTCCCAACATTTTGCAGAATTTTCTGAAATTCTTTAGTTGGTCACAACTCGGACAGTATTACAGATAGGGATCTGTAATTTACCATTCTTGTGTATTGTTTGGAAGAGGGCATGAAAAGCTGTCAAGTTTCATGATATATGAATGAGAGACAGGAAAGTTATACGGACTAAAACATATTTCAGTTTATTATGCACGTGAAAATGTTTCTATGCTTACAATTTAGCCAACATTTAGGCTAGATAATTGAATATTTATATGCATACTTTTATGAGAGAGTCATAGAAACTGCTAAATGGAGAGGTAATGGATTGTGTAAATTTTAAGTTACAGGAGTCCATAATTTCACAATTTATTTATTTGTTAAACTGTGTGAATTTTCAAAATATTTAGATGTTTGTAACTCCACTGCTATTGCAAGTATACACTCAAGAGTTAAATTTTTGGAAGTGATGAGGTATACGCCAAGGTACCTTGAGGTATCACTGAGGCACTCAGGTTCATGTGGTGATCGCATAAAAGTTTGGAAGTGCTGAGGAGGTACCTGGTACCTCAAGGTATACCTCAGCACTGCCAAACTTTTATGCAATCACCTCATGAACTTGAGTGCCTCAGTAGTACCTCGAGGTACCTCCAGGTATACCTCAGCACTTCCAAGCTTTTATATGATCACCACTGTATGCACACCAAAGTAAATATATCCTGGAATCTATGTAAGCTGGATAAATATGGTTTAATAAGTTAAACTGTATTGTGGCTACTTTAGAAATTACTTACCCAGATACTTCTGTCACAATGGCCTAAGTCACAGTTAGCTGTAACGCTTGAGGCTTAGTGTCACTTGGTGCCATTTTATTTCAAATAGTAAAAATATACATTGTTATCTACAGAGTTGTTAAACAGTCAGAATATGGCATTGTACAGAAGCACTGCTTCATGGGTCATACATATGCTTCCAGAAGTCATGAAGTCAATGATCTCTAGTGGGTATCTGGCATATTGCAAGAAATTAGGCTAGTGCACAGTGATGTCCATGAGTATTCTTTATGGTTTGTCACTCAAGATAGTAACCACTACTCTTGGCACCACTATACTTTTACTATGGAGCCTCCTATGAATGCTACCTTATTGCCACTTTACCCAGCCTTTACCTTCCTCTACAATGGCAACTCAAGTGTATGACTGGGCAAAATGTATGGACGTGGCTTCAACAAAAGAATCACAACATTTTACAATTTCACAAATACTCATGAAATTCCATTGTAATTACTGATGTTATTTTAGAATCTTCAGCTGCTTATATCTTGGTCAGCCACTGAGCAAGAGATTAGAGAGTTGACACACATACACAAACATACAGAATCTTTTTTTTTCCATATTGGCTTTTCATCTGGCTGGCAGCATGTCTCTCAGGGATATACCCTGTTCATAGGGAGACAGTCCACAAATGCCAGCACTGCTTGAGAACTTCAAATATCAGGCTTTTAATGAATAAAATAATACAAGGATGCCAAAGACATACATCCAGTAATGAACACCCTCTACTGGTTTTGCTCTACATGAGCGTCATCAGGAGGTGGATGCCACACATGTGAAAAGACATTAAATGGTGGAATATTTAAAGTGACAGTGTAACTAAGAGACAGTTTGTTACAAGATGCCCAAGCAGGGAATCTGAACCAAGAATGCACTTTATCACAGATTGGACAAGACATTCAGGTTCTATACAAAAGACTGTTAACTCTAATTGGAGTATCCTTTAAAATTAACCACTTTTACAGGAATATGTCAGGGCAAATCCACGTATGGTATACAGAAGGGGCAGAAATTTGTGGGATCATATAGTACACAGTTACCAAACAGAAACAACAAGTACACCTGATACAGGACAGACTTGGTTGCCACCCTTGCCTAAAGGGAACTTCCCTTGTGGGAACTGCAAGTTTTGTAAACACATAATGAGAACTAACACTTTTACTACTTGCAACAGTACACAGATGTACAAAATAGGGACTTTCTGCACATGCACTACAGACAATGTTGTGTACGTGGCTACCTGCGTATGTGGTGCCATTTATGTAGGGAAAATGACCAGACCCCTCAAAATAAGAATAGGAGAACACCTTTGAACCATCATGGGGGAACAATAACAACACAAAAATGCATTAGCTATGAATGTAAAGAAAAACACTCAAAGTACACACAAGCTAAAATTCTGTGCAATTAAACAAGTCAAACTGGATCCCAGGGGAGGCAATATAGATGACCTGCTACCGCACCATGAGTCATACTGGATTTTTGCCTTGGGGGCAATGGCACACCCAGGCCTCAATGACAGGACTGAATTGTTGCCATGTATAAAACGCAGAAAATAACTTCTTTATACCAGCAGTGCCATACAAGTTTCTCTTCTCATATCACTCAATATTTACATATGCTTTATTCTGCTTAATTATATATATATATATATATAAGAAAAATATTCTTTAGTTGCTTGCATGTTTACAGTCTCTTTTTGAATGGTAGATGTCTTAAACATATTTTATGACAATAGCTATAACAGTCTGTTGTTTTTTTGTAGGGATTTAAGGAGTCTAAAAGACCAGGGGTACCTCCTACCCTTTGGATCTGGAGTACTGACAGAACTTGTTGCAGGATTGGGTTGCTTGTGTAAAACAAGAAATAGCTACAATGAGGTAAAACTCATTGGACTACAACTGTAGATGGATAGATTTACTAGTAATTAAGCAATAGTTCCATGATATTTGCAAACTAATGTAGCAAAACGATGCATTTGGTATATGTAGGAAGTAGATATTAACAGTTTTTAACATGTATTTTATAATGGATTATTCAATATTTGTGATAATAATAATAATGACTTTCACTTGAATAAGCACGGAGGCACCTTTTCTATGTATGTGTAGTTCATGTATTTATATGATGGTATTTAAATGTATTTATCTGGAAAGTCTGCACTTTAATATTAGTTACACTGTCACTTTAAATCTTCCACCATTTAATGTCTTTGCACATCTGTGGTATTCACCTCCTGATAATGCTCATGTAGAGTGAAACCGGTAGAGGGTGTTCATTGCTGGATGTATGTCTTTGGCATCCTTGTATTATTGTATTCATTAAAAGCCTGATATTTGAAGTTCTTGAGCAGTGCTGGTATTTGTGGACTGGATACGAACAGTATAACCTCAGTTATCCAAATGTGCTGGGGGACAAAAAAATTGTTTAGATAAATGGGATTTCTGATAAGTGAGGGAACTTTACATTTAAGTCTATTAAGTTGGGAGACACACCACAATTTTGGATAACTGAGAGTTTCGGATAATTGAGGTTCGGATAACTGGAGTTTTATTGTATTGGGATTTTGCCCATGAACTCTCTGAGTGAGGATGAGCTGTTTTTGTTTTCTGTCATAGGGATACACCCTGATCTGGCTGAACCCAGCCATCATTCAGTTGGCTACTGGGTGTTTCACCAACATTTTCTCCCTCCCATCTCCCCTGGTTGGGGAAGTGCCCTGTCAGACTTGTACAGCCACAGCATCCCCTACAGTAGAAACAAGCTCCCTGGACCAGCTACAAGGGTCAATGTGTTGGAGGAATTCACTGCCAACCCTCTGAAACCAAGATAAACTGCTGAGAGGCAACTGCCTTAGCCAAGCCCTGCCTCCCAAGGTGACTTCCCGGACTCCCCTCCGAACCCAGGTTGTCAGCTTGGCAGCACAATCTCTGTTGACGGGCCATGGCTGTGGCTTAATATTTATGGTCAATAAACCTAACAACACTGAAAATATTCTGTTCTCTAGTTTTAAAGTTATAGGGGCTTACAATTTTGTAGTTTACATAATTGTAAAATGTAATTTTAAGATTTATGAACTTTAAGAGGCTCATAACTCAGTCACCTTTAAAGACAGGGATCCAAAAGTTGGCACACTTCTGTATGGCTCTTGGTATAGTCATGATACCAAATGTGGTGCATTTTGGATAAATATGTTTAGTTTATGTAATTGTGAAATATAATTTTAAATTTCCAAAGATTTGGAGGCTTATATCTTAGTCACCTTTAAAAAAAGACATCTGAAATTGGGTAAACGTCTGTAAAAACTTGGTATAGTCAGCATACCACATTTGGAGCAATTTGGACAACTGTTTTTAAAGGACACATAAACCATCTTTATATACATTTTTTTAAATGACTCCATAGGCTTGTAAAAGAGAGGCTGTTGTTTACATTTATGCTGAAATCTGCTTATACATTCTGGTTTTAATACCTCTGCTCTTGACCAGGTTCTCAGTGGTTACTTTAGGACTTATTTTTACTTCTTGCTTCCCCCATTAATCAATTAAATAATACTTCACTAGCCTCTGGTGTCTTACTTCATTCTTTGAGACTACTGCCATCCTATTCTTAAGAAGTTTATTTACAACATTAATATTCCACCTTATTACTGACAAAAATTCCATTCCTTATAATGCATCAGGTGCTGACTGAGTTGTTTAAAAACCTCACCATCCTCCCTAGGTACCTTGTGTACTGTTTGAGAATCATTCCAAAGGTGTGGCCCAATGGAGGAGATACCTGTTAATAATAACAGTAGATCCTCAACAGAATCCCCTCCTCCATAGAAACATAGCATTTGATGGCAGATAAGGACTGCTTGGCCCACCCAGTTTGCCCATTATTCCCTCCTCTCTCCTCCCTACAGTGTCACTGCAGACCCTACTTGAGCTCCTGCTCTTTCTCCCCTTACTCAACACTAAGATTCCCTTATGCCTATGCCATGCATTCCTGAACCCCACCACTGTTTTCAATCTCACCACTTCTGCTGGAAGACTGTTACAGGCATCCACAACTCTTTCCGTGAAGAAGTACTTCCTCACATCTCAAATTTACCCGCTCCAGCTTCATTGCATGTCTCCTTGTCATTGATCATCTCTTTTTCTTAAAAATACTTCCCTCCTGTACCATTCTTACTCCAGTGTTCTCCCTCCTGTATTCCAGGGTGTACATATTGAGGTTCTTTAGTAGGGATTTTTAATGCAGACCCTGCACCATTTGAGTTGCCCTCCATTGACAGCCTCTGCTCTGTCTATGTCCTTTCAGAGATGTGGTCTCCAGAACTGGACACAGCACTCTAGGTGAGATTTCACCAGTGATCTATACAGAGGCAAAACTACCACCTCATTCTGTTGGTGATACCCCTCTCTGTGCACCCCAGCACCCCAGTGGTCCTCCCAACTGCCTTATCACACTGCTTAACCTTTAGGTAATCAGATATGATCACCACCCAGTCTCTGTCCTGTTTGATAGTAGTTACTACCTCTTCTCCTATTTTGTACTCCACCCTGGATTTCTGTGCCCTAAGTGCATGCTTTTACAATTACATTGAAACCCAGCTGCCATACCCTTGAGTGTTCTTCAAGTTTCCCCAGGTCTTTGCATATTCTTCTATGGCCCCAGAGTGTCCTTCCTATTGTAGATGTTGGTGTCATCTGCAATGAGGCAGACTTTCCCTTCCAGCTCCTCTGCAATGTCACTAATAAATATATTCAAGAGGACCCTTCCCAGTACTGAGGCCTGAGGTATTCCATTGGTTACCCTCCCTTCTTGAGAGTGAGTTCCATTTGCTACCATCATCTGTTGCTTATCCCTTAACCAACTTCTCACCCAGTTTACCACCTTTGGATCCACCCCAAGCTGCCCAGCTTCCCTATGTGGAACAGTGTCAAAAGCCTTGAGGAAATCTAGGTAGACTATGTCCACCACTCCAACCTAATTTAGTTCCCTAGTCACACAGTCAAATAAATATTTCACATTCATTTGACACACCATCACCCCCATGAATCCACACTGCCATAGGTCTTGTAACCTGCTGCATTTTATATATTTCACAATCCTTTCCTTCAGCAGTGTCTCCATTAGCTTTCCCACAACTGATGTCTGTCTGACTAGCCTATAGTTGCCAGTCTCCTCACTGCCACCACTTTTGTGAAGGAGGACTACAACACTGCCCACCAGGATAAAGCATTTTTTAATGGCATCAGTATCCTACAGTAAAAACTGCCTTGCAGAGTGTCGCAGAGAGCCGAAGAGTGGGTAAAGTCTCAGAAGTTTCCACCAGGTAGTGCCTTTGCACTTTCTCTTCCTAGCTTACTTATTGGAGTGAAGCACCAGCAGTGCTCCCAAACGTACAGGGATTGCTGTATTTTACAGGGGAATTGAGCTATTTCTAGGAAATTTGTTCCCTTAAATTAACATTAATTATACAGGAGAAGAAAGCATCTCAACTTCCACAGGAAATAATGTAATCTACAGGAAAGCAAGAAAATTGCCATGGAGTTACAGGGAAAATGCTAAATTAATGTGAGCGCACTGTGCTAGGTATACAGTCAGTGCAGTTGTTAAATGAGCTAGGAAATGAATTTATATATGTTTGGATAGCACAATAAAGTTTTTTACTCCAAACAATGTTTATTTGTGTTATTTTATGTTTGGCCAACCACACAGTGTGATACAGTATTTATTTGTTTGAAACCATGATAGTCTCAATGGGTCTATAAAATGGGAATCAGTTTCAATAGCTTTGCTTAACAGAAGTGACAGTTGTGATCTCTCTCTTTTTTACAGTCTTTAAATCTGTTTTCACTCTGCATACATACAAAGACTGCAGAGGTTTTGTTTTATAGTTATAGTTGTCCTGAATCTAATAAAATGTTCCTTAATTTATATAGTTTATAATCTCCAATACCACCCACCATGCACAAAATCAGACTGCTATCAATGCTAACAATCCCAGTGATGCACTTACTTTACATCAACATCAGTATATTTCTTGATGGTCTCTGGCCCCTGAAAAAGTTTTGCTTGCTTATGGTGATATAATTCAATGTAGCTTACTATGAAGCCAGCATCTGAAAGAAAGAGAAATCTGCAACCAACTGCTTAGCTGTGATTAACAGAAGCAACAGTTGCAATCTGTCTTACTACAGTCTGAGTCCATTTTCACATTGAGTATATATAAAGCTTGCAGAGGGTTTAGTTTGTAGTATATTTCAAAATCTTGCATTGCTCCTGATCATTTTCCTCACTTGTCCTGCATTTAACAAAATTTTCCCTAAGTTTCACAGTCTATGATATCCAATTCTCCCCCAAACACAAAATCAGACAGCTACAGAACCAATGCTGAGTCACACTGATGTACTAAAAACACAAAAAAAGTGTTGATATGTTTGGATTCAGTATAGGGAGTAGTTTTTGATGCAGTATTCCTATTGCCCTAGCCAAAATAGACTGGTCCATGAGTGAACCCATGTTTATCTCGTGTGAGCAAGGCATGAAACCTACATTTGTTTTTTTGATTAGGAAAGGAGGATAGCTAAGTTTAGCCCTTAGTGTTCATCACCTTCCAGTGTCTCATTGATCAGAACAGTAGCTAGAGTAGGAAAACACAGCCATACTTGTGAAAAAGGCACCAAGGATTCAACTGCATAGTCAGTGCAAAACTTGACAGGGTAGCAAAGGAATGTAAATGACTTGCGAGGAGTTAAAGAGCAGCTGATCATCACTGTAGTGTCTCACATTTCACTGCAGTGCCTACCTGGGCTTTAAAAGTGCAGTGCATATAGGCACTGTGGGGAAACACAACACACTGCAGTGATCAGCTGCTCTTCAATGCTTCACGCACTGATTTCCATTATTTGAAGTTTTCAAGCCCACCCCCAAAAAAAAAAAAACTTCTGGTATTTTTACATGAAATTACTTAGTGGGAAAACAAATAGCATATGTGTAATGTAAGCAGTGAGTGTCATTTTACCATGTCAGAAATCCCTCCCACTCCACACTCTGCCATGATCCTGCCCTCAACCCAGCCATGCCTGGTGCTGTCCTACTAACAAAATCCTTCCCACTCCACCCTCTGCCACAATCAAACCCCCCCAATCATGACCAGTGCCATAATAATTACAAAATTACACTCACTCACTCCACCCTCTGTCATGATCCAACCCCCCCCAACTATGCCTGGTGCCATAACTTCACCACCTGTTATGGTTCAACCCCCAATTCAGCCATGCCTGCTGCTGTGCTACTAATGAAATCCCTCCTTCCCTCTCCAACTTCTTCCATGATCCAACTCCCCAGCCATGCCATATACCATAGCTCCACCCTCTGCCATGATCCTTCCCCCAGCCATGCCCAGTGCTGTAATAATAAACAAACAAAAACCTCCCACTCCATCCTCTGCCATGATTCAACAACCAACTTAGACATGCCCAGTGCTCTAGCAGTGCTTGCTTTGAGTATGCCCATTGTAGTATCGACTGCAAGTTGCCTCATACTTGTCATTTCTTCTCAGCTTTTAGACAGGAAAAAAATTTTGTCAGAAACTGAAAACCATTTCTCATCTGGTTTTATGAATTATTTAGTCCCTGTTTCATTAAAAATGCACTTGTATCTACTTGTTTGTTTTGTACCAGAGTCTGCATGTTGTTGAACATAAACTGACTTCTTTAATACCTCTTGTGAGTGTGCTGCTTTAAAAGCGTAGAAATGCAGTTTCATATATACAGTATTTCTCTGCCTATTAAATAAGCAGGGCACATCAATGACATTACGCACTCACAAAAGGTGTGAAAAAATTTTGTTTACAGTATATGCAACTGCAAACAAACTGTGGTACAAAAACATGGCTAGATGTGAGTGATTATGAATAAAGCATGGACTAAATAACCAAAAAATCAGATTGGGTAAGAATTCCCTTCTTTAAAAACTGAGAATAAAAGACAAGCACAAGACAAGTCACACACCATCCTTACTGATCATTACCAATTTCGTTTCAGAAACTAGCATAATAAATGATTAGTAGGACACTTCAATGACATTGCTGATATGAATCTGACCTACATATACTGTATTTAATGTCCTCAAATCATTCATTTGGAAAAACAACTGCATTTTTTGGGTAGTTCATCATCTGGCAGTCAACCACAGGTGCTTACTGTACTGTTGGAGGGTGGAGTTGCAAGCAATAGGATTTCAACTGTCAAGGCTCTAATTAGTTTGAAGATCTGCAAGGAAGGGGAAACAGCAATATTGCTATTCTGTCATTTCAATGCAATATCAGTTACAGAGCACATGTTGAATGCCTCACTGTTTATCCAGTATTGCACTAGCCTGGCAGACTTTTCTGTATGATCTCATACTGTTACTATACAGTACTATAGCATTCCATTGTAACATCTGCCCCCGGTGTCTTCTTACACTTGTTTTATTTGTATCTCTTTGCATAATTCGTCAATGAGTTGCTGATGTCTTTTTACCATTTAATGAGGTTAAGGTTATGATGGTTGAGTGGGCTGGAAAGGAACTAAATGGCCATAGGACCTTTACATTAAAAAAGATCCAGACATTGAATAGGTTAATGAAGGACTTCTCTCTTTCAGTACTGCCATATTTTAGTGTTCTCCTCCTTCCAGTGTCTCTCTGATCAGAACAGTGTATAGAGAGGGAAAATATGGCCCTACTTGTGAAAAAGACACCAATGTTTCAATTGCATACTTAGTTCAAAACATGGCTGTGTTTTGAAGGGATGTGAAAGACTTCTGAAGAGTTAAAGAGCAACTGAAGAGCATCTGATAATCACTGCAGTGTGTTGCATTTCACCGCAGTGCCTAACTGCTTTGGAAGTGCAGTGCAGCACAGGCAGGCAGTGCAGGAAAATGCAACATACTGCTATGATCAGCCCACTCTTCAACTCTTCACATGCTGATTTCCATTATTTAAAGTTTTCAAGACCCCCCAACAGCTTCTTGTGTTTTTATATCAAATTAAGTAATAATAAAACAAATGACATGTGTAATATAAGCAGTGAGTTTCATTTTGCAATACCAGATATCCCTCCCACTCCACCCTCTTCCATGCTTCAGACCCCAACAAGCCATGCCCAGTGCTGTACTACTAACAAAACCTCTCCCACTTGACCCTATGCCACGATCCACACCCCAGCAATGCCCAATGACATAATAATAATTAAAAAATCCCATTCACTCCACTCTTTGAAATGATCCAACCCCCAGCCATGCCTGTGCCATAATAATAAATAATAAAATCTGACCCATTCCACCCTCTGCCATGATCCAACCCCAACCCAGCCACACCCAGTGCTGTAGCAGTGTATGCTTTTCAGTTCTCATCACTTTCATATAACATTTCAAACTCAACAAATGAAAACCTCTTAATAAAGAATTACTGAAGGCCAGTCAACCTTTTAATTCCCCTTTATTACTTTCACTGTTAGACATACATTATGTCATATTAATTGCTTCATCTCCCTGTTTTTCCGAACATTACTCAATTGCCCATTACACAGTATAAATTTATAAATTGGGAAGCTATAATAAATCTCATTTGTATGCAGCTTACTATACTGCTTCACAAGGACATGTCAAAATCATACAGAAGTCAATAACATTTGGACTGGGATTTTCAGAAGGATTTATTTTGATTCAGAAATTTTTTTGTTTTTGTTTTTTGGTTCAGCCATTCCCTCACCCACATGCAAATTAACTGGGGGAAAAGTGTTGGTCATAAAGTAATCTCCCTGTAAATCCCAGTGAAGAGGTTAGTGACTTCTAGCAAAAATAACTTTGCAATTTTTAGATTGAGGAATAGTGGTATTGTATTGGACCTGCCTGACATATACACCCATTTTATCTGCTTCCCTCAAAGGGTTATACAATACACTGAGTAAAGTACTGCAGACTGAGACACTCTACCAAAATCAGCTGCTAAATGCTTGCCTCAAGAGTTTCACAGATTGGTTGATTGTACAAGTGCACAAGTGTATACAGTATATTTATCATTTTGCTTCCATTTGTGCTGTGCGAAACAACACGGATAAAATAATACATTCAGGGATGTTTCAATCTTTTTTATCTGGCAACTGACCAGAAGGAGAATATTAATATAGGGAGGGTAATAAGAGAGGTTCAAGGGATGAGTGAATGTGTCATTGATACTGAAGGCATTTTTGTAAGAATGAGCAGGATGCCCTCACTTTACACCACCTTGCTGATACCAAGCAAGTTGGAGGGGAGTGGAGACTCAGAAGATATTTGTTTTTTTAAACCATAACTGGCAAGCCCATTAGAGCATGGAATGATAGAGAGTTTGCGACTATCAGAGAGCCATGGAGGGTGATGGAAGGAGGAGGTTAACATCTATGTTAATCAGGTTGGGTGACTGCAAGTAGTTTTTAGTAATGGACAGGATGCCTTATTTTGACTCCTCCTAATTGGTAGAAACCAGATGTCAACAGCATAGAACATCTGTGGTGTTAGTTGTAGTACTATAAAGGACAGTACTCACCAGGGTGGTGGAGCAGTTGTGTATCTGATTGTTTCTAACAGTCACCAGTGGCTGTGCACTACCCACCCACCCTTCCCCACCCCCAGGTGTGGCATTTCCTTATAGCCACAGTTCTGACATCACTCTCAACAGGTCTTGGGGCAGAACTGTCATATTCCTAATAACCCTGCAACGTGCATAAAGAGTAGTTACACAAAACAAATAATAATACATATATAATTACATATTGTATAGAATAAGGGAGTGGGACATGTGGGGAGTGGTGCAGTGCACTGGCTGTGGGGCAGCATTTTTCCGGGAAACATTCTGGAAACATGCTTTGCTGTCCTATTTGTAGGCAACTGTCAGCTCTGAGAGAGAAGGTTGCCCACCTCCAGGCTGAACTAGCAAGGACTAAGGAGGCCTCCCCCTCCCAAAGAGCACCACTGCCACAACCACTGAGTCAGAGGTTTCAGAGTATGAAGAGCAGTAGGACCACAGTGGGTTCTGGGAGGGTGCGGGTGGTGGACCAGAGGTGAAGCCCCCCCAGTTGTACATCTACACAAATCAGATGCCATTCTGGCAGAGCAAGGTTCTTCTATGATGGCACCCTCAGTGGAGACCCAGAAGAATGCTGAGGACATCCACAAGGGAGACCCACAAAAGGGTGGCAAGGGACACCACAGGGGGAGGAAACAGCTACTGATAGGGGACTCAACTGTTAGGGGGGTAGAACTGGGAAAGGGAGAGAAGGAAGTAAGCTGCCTGCCTGGTGCCATGGCTTGGAGGGACAAGAAGCGAATCCTCACAATTGTAGAAAAGCATCACGAGAGAGAACTAGATATCATTGTCCACCTTGGGACAAATGACCTAGCTAAGCATGGGATCAGTGCAGTGCAGAATGAATTTGTGGAGTTGGGAGGGGCCTCAGATGGGTAGCAAGCACAGTAAACTTCTCAGAGGTGCTACCAGTCCATGGCAGGAATGAGGCTAGGTACTGCACACCATGCAATTTAATGAATGGTTGCAAAACTGGTGCAAAGCACAAGGCTTTAGCTTCATTGGGGACTGGGGTCCACCTGGAGAGATAAAGGTCTATACTGGTATGACAGTCTGCATTTGTCCACAAAGGGGACCAAGCTCCTAGGTGACAGGTTTAAATGCTTCCTTAGCAAGCTTTTAAACTAGATAAGTGGGGAGGTACTGATAAAAGGCAGGAAAAGTCAAGCCTCCCCCCACAAAACAGGGCAGGTAGTAGGGTAAACACTGAGGTACAGAGCTCAACACAGGGCAGGATGGGGGTAAATGGTAAAATAGATATGAGCAATAAGAGCAGGGATGGAGGAAAAAAGGACCAAACCAATATTAAATGGAGGGCAATGACTACTAATGCCCGTAGTCTGGGAAACAAGCTTTCTGAGCTAGTAGCTTTGATGGAAGATGAACAATGGATATTGTGGCAGTCACAGAAACATGGTACACTGAGAACCATGAATGGGATGTCAACATCCCAGGGTACACAATCTACAGAAGGGACAGGGAAGGCAAAAGAGGAGGTGGAGTAGCTCTATACATAAGGGAAGTGATCAAAGCTACAGAACTAAAAAGTAAAGGGGGAGGACAAGAGGCACTCTGGGTTACCTTGGAGATGGAGAATGGCATCGCAATCCGCACAGGGGTTGTATACAGACCCCTGTCTCAAGGGAGGAAATGGACAAGAAAATGATAGAGGACATTCTCAAAATGGCTGAAAAAGGGGAGATACTGTTGATGGGGACCTGAATATGCCAGATGTTAACTGGAGGACATGTACTGCAGCCACATCCAAGAGCAGGGTCATTCTTGATGCCTGCAGGGGCAGACTCAGACAGCTAGTGCTGGAACCCACTGGAGGGAGCAATACTAGACCTGGTACTCTCAAATGGAGAAAGGATCACAAATTTAGAAGTCAGTAGACATCTGGGAACAAGTGACCACTGCACAGTGTGCTTCACAATGAGCACAACCATGGAGATAAGCCATACAAAAACAAGGATACTGGACTTTAGAAGGGCTGACTTTGGCAAAATGGGTGAACACCTGAAGAATGCACTAGCAAATGGCCAACTAGGAGGGGTGGAAGAACAATGGAGAAAAATCAAAACTGCCATCATAGAGGCAACAAGTCTTTGTGTAAAACAAATAAAGAAAACAAAGTGAAAAAACCACTATGGTTCTCAAAAGAGGTGGCAGGGAAGGTTAAGGAGAAAAGGCTGCTTCAAAAAGTATAAGGAATCACAGAGGGAGCACGACAGGAACTGTATCAATTAAAGCAGAAAGAAGTAGGAAAGGCAGTCAGAATAGCAAAGGCACAAACCGAGGAAAAAATAGCCAACTTGGTCAAAAGGGGATAAAACCTTTATAGGTACATTAGGGAGCATAGAAAGGTTAAGGAGGATAGTGAAGATTAATAAAGGAGAGGGAGGTGGGCAGAGGAGACAGTGAAAAGGCATAGATACTGAATGAATACTTTGCTCAGTATTCACAAAAGAAGATGAGGAACAGTTACCTAAACCCGACAATAGAAGCACTCTGGGTAGGGGGGTTGATACCAGTCCATTCACAGAAGAAAGAGTCCTGAAAGAACTCCTAAAACTCAAGGTGGACAAAGCAATGGGGCCTGACGGGATTCACCCCAGAATCCTAAAAGAACTAAGGGGGGACCTAGTGACACCACTGATCACACTTTTTAACAAATCATGGCAGGATGGGGTGGTACCTGAGGACTGGAGGAGGGCAGATGTGATTCCCCTTTACAAAAGTGGGAGCAAAGCAGAAGCAGGAAACTACAGACCTGTAAGTTTGACCTCAGTGGTAGGGAAAATGATGGAATCACTTCTGAAAGAAAGAATTGTTGAGCACCTAGAGGCCAGTGGGGCACAGGACCCAAAACAACATGGATTTACAGCAGGAAGGTCATGTCAGACTAATCTAATTGATTTCTTTGACTGGGTGACCAAAGTAATAGACCAGGGAGGGCCTGTGGATATGGCCTACCTAGACTTTAGCAAGGCATTTGACACAGTCCCGCACAAAAGATTAATAATCAAGTTAGCCAGCCTTGGAGTGGGTCCCAGGATGGTAGCCTGGGTAGAAAACTGGCTGCACAACAGGACACAGAAGGTAATAGTGAATGGAACACATTCCAAAGAAAGGGGGGTTACTAGTGGAGTACATCAGGGCTCAGTACTGGGTCCAATCCTCTTTAACATCTTTATAAGTGACATTGCAGAGGGTCTGGAGGGAAAGGTATGCCTCTTTGCAGATGACACAAAGATCTGTAACAGAGTTGATACACAAGAGGGGTAGAAAAGATGAGAAGGGACTTGGCAAGGTTGGAGGAATGGTCAGACATACTGCAACTTAGATTCAATGCAAAGAAGTGCAAAGTAATGCACCTGGGAAACAAAAACCCAGGAGAAGAGTACACAATAGCAGGGGAGGTACTAACAACAACAAAAATGGAAAGGGACCTGGGAGTAGTCATATCAGATGACCTAAAGGTGGGTAAGCAATGTGAGAAGTCAATAAGGAGAGCCAGGGGGATACTGGGATGCATAGGAAGGGGCATCACAAGTAGGAAAAAGGGAAGTGATTAGCCCTCTATACAGACAGTTGGTGAGACCCCATCTGGAGTACTGTGTGCAGTTTTGGAGACCTCATCTACGCAAGGACATAGACAGGATGGAAGCAGTCCAGAGGAGGGCAACTAAAATGGTGCAGAGTCTACATCAGAAACCATATGAAGAGAAACTGAGAGAGCTTAATATGTATACCCTTGATGAAAGGAGGGACAGGGGGACATGATAGAAATGTTCAAGTACCTCAAGGGAATCAACAAAGTCCAGGAGGGTAGCATCTTTCAGAAAAAGAGATGTGTAAGAACAAGGGGGCACAGTTTAAAGATAGAGGGGGGACGGCTCAGGGGTAATGTGATGAAATTCTTTTTCCCGGAGAGAGTGGTGGATACATGGAACAGCCTTCCTGAGGAGGTCGTTGGGTCTAAAACAGTGGGGGAATTCAAACATGCTTGGGACAGACACAAAGCAATTATAGTGCAGGGTTGCAGGAAGCAGGCTGTTGGTTAACTAGAATCTGCAGCTTATCCAGTAGGTAGGGAAATGGGCAGACTGGGTGAGCCAAGTGGTCCTTTTCTGCCGTCAAAGTCTATGTTTCTATGTTTCTATGTTTCTATCTGTTTTCATCTGCGTTCAGTCGCAAATGCAGTTTATAATACTGTATCATTGAATGACTTAGAAAAATTACCCTTTTTTTCTTTTCGTCATATTTTCATTGTCTGTCCTAAATAACAAAAAAAAAACATTTGTCATAAAACAGCAGAGGGAAACACAGATCAGTTACTAACAGCACCACTATAGTTTGAAATAAGGATGTCTTGAGGGAAGAAGGTTGTGGAGTGCCAGTGGGTGGATGGGTGTGGGCAAAAATGCATAACACTACATCAGAGGACAGTTCTTGTGTTTTTTTCCCCCACAAGTTTTCTTCACATAAAAAGGTACTGATCATTAAAATAATTTACACACCCCAATCTAGTCGGGCTACTGAGACAGGTTTTTAAGAATGGGCAGGATGTCCTGACTTTATTCCACCTTACCTTTAAAAAACAAGTTCGGTGGAGGGGAGTACTCAGGAGATTTTTTTTTAACACAGCAACTGGTATGGCCAGCCTAGTGGAACATGGAATGACAGAGGGTTTGGGACTAGCATAGAGTCATTAGAAGGTGATGTAAGTAGGGGTGGTGGTGCAAAGGGTACCTAAATGAGGCTGTGTGACTCATGGAAGTTTTTAGTAATGCACAGAATATCCTAAATGTAGTCCCTTTCACTGGTAGAAGCCAGGCGCTGACAGCACAAAATAGCTGTTCTCCCCAGCAGTTCTGTTGCAAATTTTGTTTGCAATACAGAATCACCAAGGCTTAGAAAACTCAACTTTTTTTTTCTTTTTTTCATAACTTCATCTATTTTAAAGATATTTACACTACATATTCACTAAAACTATCATGTGATCCCCCTTCATGATCACAATGGGTGTCCAATCATGGCAGAAAAGCTTTTTGTGGGTTATTCTTTAAAAATCTTTTAAGGTATGACTACAACTACGATACCCGTTGTGTTCATGGGAGGTGAGCTGGAAAAAATACTCTTTTATCAAATGTTAATATTTATATCTTTAAAATCAATCTTTATCTCTAAAATCAATGAAGTTATGAATTAAAAAAATGGCTGAATTTTCTAAATCTCTGAAAAGTCACAAACTGCAGTGGTACTGCCAGTAAATGTGTTTGTGAGTAAATTACTGTCTTTGTGACTGCATTTGTGAAGATACAGAGTCGTGTTCATGTCCTGTTCATGCCTTTTCCTGGCAAAATTGTGACATGCTTTCAAAGTAAGCAGGGCTAAAACTTCAATAAAAAAATGTACCTTAGGATTTTCTCTTACTATTGTGGATCACAGTGTTTCACTTGTTCAAATCCACTGTAGCATCAACTGCTAGCTGTCTCAGGCTGATCGTTTCTTCTTGTCTTTTAGACAGGAAAAAACTGCTCTGACTAACTGAAAACCATTCCCAACCTGATTTTATTTTTATTCCTTGCTTCCTTAAGAACTCTCTCAAATCTACTTATTTTGTTTGTACCATAGATTGCTTGTTCTTGAATATAAACTGACTTCTTTAATACCTCTTGTGAGTGTGCTGCTTTGAAAGCTTAAAAATTCAGTTTCACATACACAATATTTCTCTGCATATTAAATCAGCAGGGCACATCAATGACATTACACACTCACAAAAGGTGTGAAAGAAGTTCATTTGTATGCAACCACAAACAGACCGTGGTACAAAAACAACTAGATGTGAGTGAGTTATCAATAAAGCAGGGACAAAATAACCAATAAATCAGATTTGGAATAGCTTTCAGTTACTGAGAGCAGGTTTCTCTGTATTTAAAAACTGAGAGTAAATGACAGCACAAGAAACATTGCACATGATCCTTCCTGATCATTATCAATTCCATTTTGGAAACCTGCATAATAAATTATTAGCAGGGCACATCAATGATATTGCTGATAAGAATCAAAACAACATACATTGTATTGTATTTCTACAGTGTTTTATATATATATATATATATATATATATATATTAGGAATCATTCAAATGGAAATACAGCTTTTCTTTTTTGGGTAGTTCATCACCTAGCAGACAGCTACAGGGGCTTGCTGTACTGTTCGGGGGTGGTTGCCAGCAGTAGGATTCCAATTGTCAAGGCTCTAATTAGTTTGGAGATCAGCAGGGAAGAGGAATCGGCAACACTGATATTCTATCATTTTAGTTCAATGTCAGTTATGCAGCACACATTGAATGCCTCACTGTTTGTCTAGGTAATGTGCTAGCCTGTCTGGCTTTTCCGTATTATCTTACACAGTTAATGTACTATACAGTTCTATAGCATTCCATCTGCCCCTGGTGTCTTGTTACACATTTGGTACATGTACCTCTTTACATAAATTTGACTAAATGAAATATGTTGTTGGGAAGAAAGACAAATATCCTGACTTTTTCATACAAGTATGAGGGAGACAATTAAAATGTAAAGTTGTGCTCCTATTTTTTTGCTGCATGTAAATTCTGATTAAGATACATCTCCATTTAATTTATTTTGCATATTTTTTCAATCTCAAACATTTACACAAAGCATAATGCTGAAAATGGTATACTCTGGCATGATTGCCTATTGAATTTTACACATACAGTAGTCAGTTTCATTAAAATCATTACATTTGCTACATAATACGCGCAGAAGTTAGAAATGATAAAATGCATATGAACATGTTCTTTTTTTTTTTCTTGCTATAAAGCTTTTTGTTCCCTTTGTCCCACCACAGCATCTTACCTTCTGGCCAACATCTGGTGCCCACCCAGTGCTATTAGTTGCATCCCCAAGAATACACTACTAGGACTGATGTAGTAAGAGATGAAACACATTGTCAGCAACGATAATTGCCTAGCAAACTTTGAGAATAACCTACTGTGGGGCTTAGAAGGGAGAATCTGAGCCTATGTTTTGTGGAAATGTTTTTGAGGGTATACAGCTTGTTCTCTATAAATATCTGGCCATTGCTGACATCTGACATCCAGTGCAATTGAGGTGATAATGCAAATGCTACACACTCCCAGTAGGCTTAGGTAACACAGGGTCTTTCAAGAATAACCTCTTACTCAATGAAAAGTCACTTAGTTAGGAAAGTGAAATCATATGTGAATCTGTCCTCATTTTGCTGTCAGCACCAGTCAAACTTGTACTGAACAGAATATGTTTATATTTCCTATCCTGTAGAGTACATGCAGGGATTTTTTAAGGAAAACTACTGGTATTATATAAATGTAATGTCTTTCAGGCCCCCTTCCCCCAGCTTCCAGTCCTCACTGAAATCCAACCACACCACTGTTCCCTAAAATAATAATGCAGTCAAACAAAAGGAGAAATGAATACATACAACCATTTTATAATGCCATCTAACATTCAATGATAAAATGAATTACACCACAAACAGCTGATAGTTATTTCTGATTTCATTAGTTCGGACTGTGACTGACAGATGCTGTCTGAAAAATAAATCCTCTCCAGTTGTCTCATTTGCCTTCTGATTTAATCTACCTCTCCATCCACCATACAAGCAGCATCATACCCTATGTCTTTGTTTCTGTTTCATGCTTTCACCACACAACTAGCCACAGCTTCACAAAGTGATTCTACTTACATGAACTTCAACAGAGGTGTGTGGGCGTGTGTGGGGAGGGAACTCAAGTAAAGGCTTTATCTTGAATAGAGACAGGTATCAGCTAGTTAGACATCATGCTGAGATATACAGTGCTAGCTAGCTGGCAGAGGGTGGAGTGGGAGTGTTATTTGATATACAGTAACAAGTATATGTCAATGATGAATGTTTACACGCTTGTATTTGCTGTGTAGTTGTTGGGCAGGGACGTCAATGTTGCTACACAGTTGGCTACTGTTCAAAGGTTTTTACTGTTGCTGCTTAGTCAGATGGCAATGGCATGATGGTGATTTACTGTTGCTCTTGATAGCATGATGTAACAAGTAATTCAGGTTCAAAGGCAACTTTAGATCCATCATGTCCACCTCCTTCTGTTTCATAAGAATCCACATGGACTGTTTACTGTTCTGTCTGTTCTCCACACAGATGTTCTGGTTGCATGATGGCCCTAGAAATAGTTCATGACCCAGATGGGTGAGACTAGCATTTCAGATGAGCCAGATATGATGAGGTTTGAAGCCAGAGGAAGAGGAGGTTAGGGGAGGGAGAAAGGGAGTAGGCAATTAAAACAGACAAACAAGTCTGGCTTTTAATTTCACTCTCAAATGAACTTGAGCTGGCAAAGAACAACGCAGCCTGTTATGCTTGTCCTGACCAGACTCCTGATAATGGGGTTGATCTCTATCGGTGCTCACTGTTGGTGGGAAGAGAGCTTCTATACTGTACTTATAATAAAAAAAAAAAAACAACTTCAAGGAATCCTTGTCCTGATTGGACCCCTGATAATGGGGCCAGTCAGGAATCTCTCTCTCTCTCTGGGCAGGATGGGGGGAGGTGCAATGTGGGGAGATTAAAAAAAAAACATACAGCCTGGCATGCTTGTCTCAAAAAGACCCCTGATAATGCTTCCAGTCAGGGATCTCATTCTTGATGTAGGTGGGAAGGTGGAGGGTACTATTATTTAAAATAAAAAAAAAATAATGTCTACCTTCTGACAAGCAGACCCCTGATAATTGGACCAGTGGGGATCTCTCTTGGTGCATGAGGGAAGGTGGTGGTGGTGAGGTTATACTGCATAGGGGAAAAACATATCCTCTCTATGCTTCTCCTAACTAGACCCCTGGTAATGGGGCAGCTTGGGATATCAGTTCTCCATGTGAGAGTAAAGTGTGTGGGAGACTTCATATAAAAAAACACAGAGCTTGGTATTTTTCTCCTGACAGGACTCCTGATAATGGGGCCAATCAGGATATGTCTCAGTGTGGTGGGAAGGCAGGGGGACTATTTTATATATACAAAGAAAAAAATAGCCTGGAATGCTTGTCCCAGTCAGACTTCTGATAATCAGGCCAGTCAGGCTATGTCTTGGTGCAGCGGAGGGTGGGTGGGGATACCTTATATATAAAAAGAAAAATACCTGTAATGCCTCTCCAGGTTGGACCCCTGACAATGGGGCTGGTTGGGATATCCCTCACTGTGGCAGAAAGGGGGAGATGCAATGTAGGGAGAGTTTAAAAGAAAAACAGTCTGAAATGCTTGCCCCAACTGGACTCCTGATAATGGGGCTGGTCGGGATCTCTTTCTCATGTAGGAGGAAAGGAGAGTACTATTTTTTTACATAAATTAAAATCATATCAACCTTCTTCTGACATAATCCCTGATAATAGGACCCATTGGGATCTTTCTTGGTGTGGGCAGGAAGGTAGGGTTACTTTATAGAAAAACAGAGCCTTGCATTGTTGTCCTGGTCAAACTCCTGATAATGGGACTTGAGGAATGGAGGGTGGCGAGAGGATGCAGCGGGGCAAGTAGAGCTAAGATGGGGAACTTCCAGCCACATGCTATCCACATGCAGAATCATTTCACCCCCCCTCACCCAGGGAACAGAAACCAGGTGAGGAAAAAGGAAGAATCAAGCAGGACAAACCTGATACAAGAAAGCAGGAAGGAGGTACAAGGAAGGAGAGGAAGAATACACACAGCAACAGTAAGGTTCTGGTCATGGGAGACTCTACATTGCGAGAAGTGGAGGCACAGTCCATCAGTGCAAAGGGAGCAGAAACCATAGTGAAATGCATGCCAGAAGCATCTGAAAGGAGATCTAAGGGCAGAATAGGATAACTGGTGAGAAAAGATCAGGATTTTATGGGGATCATTGTCCACCTTGGGACAAATGACATAGCAAATAGGACTGTGGAAGAAGCCAAGGCAGACATTAAGATACTAGAGGAGAGCCTAAAGGAGTACACAACACATCTGGCCTTCTCAGAGGTGTTACCAGTTTGGAGGAAGGGCAGACGTGAGGACAATATCAGGAATGAAGAAATCAGGGAATTCAACTGGTGTCTCCAGGACTGGTGTGTAGACAATGGGAGGCACTAAACTGGAGACTGGGGGACTTTCTGGGACAGGAAGCTCTTCAAACATGGTGGTTTGCATCTCACTGGAGAAGGAGCAGGAGCACTAAGGTAGAAGTTGGAGGTCTTCTTGGAGGGTTTAAACTGGGAGGTCTCCAGCAGAGAGAAGAAGACCAAAAATGAGGACACTGCAGAAAGATATGAAGGTAAGGGGATTGACAAATGAAAAGGAACCCCCCAACATCAGACTAAAGGAAACAGGCATGGCCATGAGCAAGGAGTGGCCAGAGGTAAAAAAGGAGGGACCTCATGTAAAGTATAGAAGAGGCAGACACAGAAAAGGGGGGACGGTACTGAGGTTATAGCAGAGGGGGGCGGTCATGATTAGAATGCTATGGTGACAGCTCATACTACCACCATCAATGGGTTTGTCACAACTCCCCATAAATCCAAGGAAGCACATACACATCCAGAAAGAGAAAATGCAGAACCTGGGCATCTCGACCATAGAGGTCTCGATTAGCATTCCGCAACAAGACAGCAACCTCAAACATCACTTGGGCACAAATAGCAAGTTGACACTGTCCAAGAAGAGGGTGCAGTCCCATACCAAAGGGGGTGCACATTCCTGGAAGGTGATGGTTGCAAACGCTAGAAACCTTGCAACCAAACTACCCAAACTCACAACCATAATTGTAGTAGAAAGATTGGACTGAGTCGCTGTGACAGAAACACAGTTCACGGAAAACCACGGATGGGACACGGTTATATCCGGATACAATCCATTCAGAAAGGATAGGCTGGGGCAAAGAGGAGGAGGAGGAGTAGCCATTTACATTTGAGAATACATAAAGGTCACAGAGGTGCAGAGTCACCCTGGGGAAACCTATTTACTGTGGCTTGCTATAGATACAGGAAATGGAAAAACTTTCAGGATCAGCATCATTTACAGACCTTCAAATCAAGGACAGAAAGGGGCAAAGACCTGACAGAAGAAATACAGAAAATGACTCAGAGAGATGAGGTGATACTGGTGGGGGATTTCAACGTTACAGATATAAACTGGAGTATAGTAATGGTGACAATAAGAAGAAGCAGGGATTTCTAATTGGCACAACAGGGAGCAGAACTAAGTCAACTAATCAAAACACCAACAAGAAGAGATGCCATACTTGACCTGGTCCTCACAAACACTGAGAGGGTCAAGGAACTCGACATGGGATGCCATATGGGTAACAGTGACCATCGTATGGTTAGCTTCAAGGTGAACATAACTGAGGACATGTGCCACTCAAAAATGAAAGTACTAGACTTTAAAAAGGCAGACTTCAACCAGATAAGGACCAACATAAGAAGTGACTTAATTGATCTACAAGTGGATGAGGTCAATGTCATGTAGGGGAAACTTAAGAAAGAAATTCAGGTGGTCACTGACCAATGTGCCAGAAGAGTTACCAAAGTGAAAAGAAAATGAAACTTCTTATGGTTTTCAAAGAAGTGGCTAAAATAGTGAAAGAAAAACAGAAGGCTTTCAAGCTATACTAGGGAACAAACAAGGAAGAAGACTGGGTGTCATACAAGGAGAAAATGGAAGAAGCCAGCAAAAAAATAAGGCAGGCAAAAGCGTAGACAAAAGCAAGTGTAGCAGAGAGGGCAAAGAGAGGAGATAAATCCTTCTTTAGATACATTGGGAAAGAAGGACTGCAAAAGGTGGTATAGCCAAGATTACAGCTCAGGAAGGGAAAACAACAGAAGATGACCCAGAAAAAGCTGAAATCCTGAACAAGTACTTCTGCTCGGTATTTACTGAGGAGGACCCAGACGATGGCAAAGAAATGGCAAAATGCAACACCTCTGGACAGGGGGTTGATACTAGCCCCTTCACAGAGACCAAAACACTGGATGCACTAAATAAACTGCAAGTTGACAAGGCCATGGGGTCAGACGAAATGCACCCCAGGATCTTAAAAGAACTGAGATTAGAGTTAGCTGCTCCACTGGCTAAATTATTCACCAAAACCCTAAAGAGTGGAGAGGTACCTGAAGATTGGAAAAGGGCAATCATGGACCTGCTCCACAAATCAGGAAGCAGGGAGGACTCTGGAAATTACAGGCTGGTAAGCCTCACATCCATAGTGGGGAAGTTAATGGAGACACTACTCAAACAGAGGATTGTTGTATTCCTGGAGGCTAGCAGCCATCAGAACCCCAAGCAGCACAGTTTCACAGCAGGTACGTCATGTCAGACAAACATGATTGAGTTTTTTGACTGTGTTACGAAGGTTATAGATGACAGCACTGCCATAGATGTGGTCTATTTAGACTTTTGCAAGGCCTTCAACTTGGTTCCACACAGACGGCTGGTAAAGAAGATAGACCACACAGGAGTTGGATCAGAAGTAGTTAGATGGGTTAAAAACTGGTTACAGGAGAGAACCCAGAAAGTGCAGGCAAATGGAGCACTGTCATCAGACAGTAGGGTGACCAGCGGTGTGCCCCAGGGTTCAATACTGAGGCCCCTGCTCTTCAAAATTTTCGTATTGGATATAGTAGTAGTAGTATTAGTAAAAGTTTATTTTTATACAGGTGAAGATGTTTTTTTTACATCATTGGGTCATAGACCCTTTTTCAAGATGTACCTGTTTTCTTCAGTTTTAAAAATAACATGAAATTGCACATCATTCATTGTTACAACATACATTACTAAACATTACAAAAGCAAATATTTTTAAATAAACCCCCATACAAAAACATCACATCAACTTTTTATATTGTATTATAACACTATTTCCACAGTTTAAGAAATCCGTAGAATTTCAGACCCTAAAAATTCATGTTCCCATCCAAAATATTTTATCACCCATTGCACATACATCCTGTTTCCAATCCACTATCAAGTGATCTCATAAAGTGTTTAATTTTTTGAATCTGCTTCCTTTCCGGGTCAATTGGTGCCCAAAGATTTATAACCTTCATACCAAAAGTCATTTCACTGTATTTATTATTTATTTTGGGCATAACATATTTACTTCTCGATTTGGACTACAGGGAAAGGTGTGTCTGTTCGCAGATGACACCAAAATATGCAACAGGGTCAACACCCAGCAGGGAGTGGACATGATGGAAGCTGACCTGAAGAAAGTAGAAGAATGATATGGAGCATGGTAGTTGAGAGTCAATGCCAAAAAGTGCAAAGTCATGCACATAGGAAAAAGAAATCTAAATAAGGCATATTACTTTGGAGGAGAAAGACTAGCTGCCGCCACCCAAGAGCATGATTTAGGAATCCTTATCTCAGACAACTCGAAGTGTGAGAAGGCATCATTAAAGGCCAGTGGTATGCTGGGATGCATTGGGAGGGGAATCACAAGCAGGAAGAGGGAAGTGATCCTGCCACTGTACAGATCACTGGTTAGGCCTCACTTGGAGTACAGCGTCCAGTTCTGGAGGCCCCACCTGAAAAAGGACATTGACCAAGTGGAGACAGTGAAGAGAAGGGCAACAAAAATGATTCAGGGACTGCATGAGATGTCCTACAGTGATAGACTGAAAGAACTGAACTTGTATTCCCTGGAACAGAGAAGAGAGAGGGGTGACATGAATGAAACATTCAAGTACATAAAAGGCATAAACTACAGTCGTGGCCAAAAATATTGGCGCCCTTGCACTTTTTCAAATAACTCACAATTTCCTCTAAACATAAGTTGAAATTAACAACAGTACAGTATTTGGTCTCCACAATTCTTTATTTCTCTGTTAATATTACAGAACCTTTGTTTATGATTCAGAATTTAATATATCCTTTTAAATCAGAAAATGAAAAGAAATGGCATTGACAAAATGATTGACACCCTAGACTTAATATTTGGTAGCACAGCCTTTGGTCAAAATAACTGCAATCAACTGCTTCCTATAGCCATGGATGAGCTTCCTGCACCTCTCTACTGGCAGTTTGGCCCACTCTTCTTGTGCAAACTGCTCCAGTTCTCCCAGATTTCAAGGGTGCCTTCTCCCAACTGCTGTTTTCAGATCTCTCCACATGTTTTCAATGGGATTTGGACTCATTGCTGGCCACTTCAGAACTGTCCAGCATCTTGTCTTGAACCATTTCTGGGTGCTTTCTGAAGTGTGTTTGGGGTCATCGTCCTGCTGGAAGACCCTTGACCTTCAACGGAGACCCAGCTTTCTGACACTGGGTTCAACATTGTGCTCCAAAATGGCCTGGTAATCTCCAGATTTCATAATGCCATGCACACGTTCAAGGCACCCAGTGCCAGAGGCAGTACAGCAATCCCAAATCATCACTGAACCTCCTCCATGTTTGACTATAGGGAAGGTGTTCTTTTCTTTGAAGGCTTCATTTTGTTTTCTGTAAACATAGAGATTATGTGCTTTACCAAAAAAGCTCTAATGTGGTCTCATCTGTCCACAGGACATTCTCCCAGAAGGATTTTGGCTTGTTCAGGTGTGTTTTGGCAAACCCCAGTCGGGCTTTCTTATGTCTCTCTCTCAGCAGTGGGGTCCTCCTGGGCCTCCTACCATATAACCCCCTTTCATTGAGTTGGCGAAGGATGGTGTGAGTTGAAACTGTCGTACCTTGTGTCTGAAGGTCAGCTTGAATCTGTTTGGCAGTTGATCGAGGTGCTTTCTCCACCTTTCGAACAATCCTGAGCTGCAATCTTCAATCAAGTTTTCTCTTGCGCGGCCACGTCCAGGGAGGTTGGCTACAGTGCCATGGGCCTTAAACATCCTGATAACATTACGTATGGTGGAAACAGGAACATCAAGGTCTCTGGAGATTGATTTGTAGCCTTGATATTGTCCATGCTTAGCTACAATCTTCTGTCTGACCTCCTCAGACAATTCTCTGGCTGTTTTTCTTTTCTCTATGCTCATTGCAGTACACACAGTGACACAAAACAGGAGAATGAGTCCTTTTCTCTATTCAAACTGGTTGAATGAGTGATTTTTATATTGCAGGCACCTGCAACTCACCACATGTGAGTTCAATTCCAAAGTGAAGGAGAATCATCTGCTTGAAATCTAATTATTTCTAACTACTTCTAAAAGGTGCCAATAATTTTGTCTGGGCCATTTAAGGATTTCTGTGTGGAATAAGCTAAGACTTAGTAAATTTTTCTGCTTTTTTTGTTTTATTCCACTGCAAACCAAAGAAATACATATGTGGATACCAAAATATTTTTTAATTTCAACAATTTTCTGGAAGGAATGGTGCGTTATTAGAAAAAACTGCAAGGGCGCCAATATTTTTGGCCACTACTGTTGGTGCAGATAGACAATCTCTTCCAATTTAAGAAGGGCAGCAGAACCAGGGGACATGCTTTAAGGTTGCAAGGAGGGCAGTTCTCCACCAACACCAGGAAGTTTTTCTTCACAGAAAGAGTGGTGGATGCCTGGAACAGCCTGCCTGCAGAGGTGGTGGGGGCAAGCACATTGATAGGTTTCAAGAATGCTTGTGACAGATACAAGGGAGCCCTCAAACCCAAGGGCAGCTAGAAGGCTAGTCTGAAAGACAATGGGCAGACTAGTTGGACCTGGTGGTCTTCTTCTGCCATCAACTTCTATGTTTCTATGTTTCTATGACTGGTTGGGATATCTCTTGGAGTGGGCAGGAAGGGGGGAATATGCAATGAGGGGACACATTAAAATCAAGTTCTGGTCAGAGCTGATACAGTAGGGCTGCAGCAAAGGAATATGTGGTAAAAATATTGAAAATTTGTTTTCGAATATTTTGACACCAAATTTTCAACAGAGCCTTGTTAAGACCCTACCTCATGAAGAAAGGTAGAGAAAATGTTCAACTCTTGGCCTAAAAGTGATTTTGCGCGGGGACTGCAAAATCAATTTTCAGGATGCAAAAACACATTTTGGGCAGGGGTTGAAAAATGACAGCTGTCACATTCATGAGGTGCTGTAAAGAAATGGCTATGATGTAAATTTGGGGTAAAAATATTGAAAATTACCAAAGTTATGAGCCCGTGTTAACATAATTCAATGTAGGCTCATAACTGTAATGCTTTTTTTTAATTTGTTACACCAAATTTTCAACATAGCCTTCTTATTACTACACCTCATGAACAAGGGCAGAGAAAATTTTCAACTCCTACCTGAAAGGTGATTTTGTGCAGGGACCGCGAAATCACCTTTCGGGATGTACAGTGGGGAAAAAAAACACATTTTGGCCATGATCTGAAAAATGACTAATGTCACATTCATGAGGTGCTGTAAAGAGGTATGACTGCCAATGCCAACAGTGAGCAGAGTGTTTCATGTTCACAGAGGTGACTGTGTTGCAACGCCAACATGTTGTTCGGTCAGAAGGAATGCACTTCCTGCTTTTTCGATAGCAAGAGGTCTGCAAGACTATGCCCACTGCAGACTTAAAAGCACACACATTGTCCTGCTTGTCCTGAGTGGACTTCTGATAATATTTTAAACACCATGTCATCCTTGCCTCAGACTCCAAATAATGGGGTCAGTCTCTGTCGGTGCTTGGTTTGGGTGGGAATGAGAGGTTACTATATTTTAAAATAAAATAAAAAACTTCCACTTGTCATTCTTGTCCCAACTGGACCCCCTGATAACAGGGCCAATCAGGACATGTTTTGGTTCAATGGGAAGGTGGTGATGGGGATTCTATATATATAAAAAAATAAACAGAGCCTAGCATCATTCTTCCAGCCAGACACTCTGATAATGAGGCTGTTCAGGATATGTCATGGTGCAGTAGGAAGTCTGGTGGGGGGATGCTTTTGTTTAAAAAAAACAGAGCCTGACATCCTTATCCCAATCTGACACCCTAATAACTGGGATTGTCAGGAAATGTCTTTGTGTAGTGGGAAAGTGGGGGGATGCTTTATATTACCAAAAAACAAAGCAAAGCCTGGCATCTTTCTATCAGTCAGACACCCTTATAATTGGGTCAATGAGGATATATCTCAGTACATTGGGGGGATACTTTATATAAAAAAAAACACAGCCTGGCATGCTTATCCCAGTTGGACCCCTGATATCTCTCAGTGTGGGCAAGAGGGGGTAGATGAAATATGGGAGACTGAAAAAAAAATGATATTGCATACTTAACGGGGTCAGTATCTGTGGGTGCTTGGTGTGGATGAGAAGGGAGGTTACTACACATTAGAATTACAAAAACATTTTTGTCCTGCAATTCTTTTCCCCACTGGACCCCTGATAATGGGGCTGGTCAGGATTACAGTACATTTCCATGTGGTGGGAAGGTGGGGGGATACTTTTTTTTATTAAAAAACAAACTGAGCCTGGAATCCTTGTCCCAGTTGGATACCCTGATAATGGAGCCAGTTGTAATATTTTCTGATGCTGTGAATAGGAGGGACACTTTATATATAAAAAGAACCTGGTGGCATCCTTCTCCCAGTCAGATACCCTGATATTGGGACCTGTCAGAACAAGTATTGGTGTGACAGGAAGGCAGCGGAATACTTTGCTTAAAAATAAAAGCCTGGCACACTGTATTTGTCTTGGTCAGACCCCTAATAGTGAGGCTGGTAGGGATATCTCTTGGTAAGGACAGAAAAGAGGGAGATGCAATGTGGGGAGACTTTAAGAAATAGCAGGTTGGCATGCTTGTATCAGGGAACACCGCAGCAACCCATGATTCTCTGCAGCAAGAGGGATCTGAAGAGGGAGGAGGGGGATTTGCTTTTTTATTAAATCTGAGGTACAGTTTGTGACACAGTTATTAATTTTTTTTTATTAATCAGTTGGGAGCAGTCTAGTCTATGACTGTTTGGGAAGGGAGCAGCAGAAGAACGAGGGATGATTGGTTGATTACTTTTTTTTATTAATGAGTGGGGAGAAGTCCAATCTGTGGTTCTGTTGGGGGAGAGAGCTGTAGAGGGAGGAGGGAGGCTTCCCCTTTTTATTTGTTTTTTAAATCTTGTCTGTTTTGGGGGATTGTTACATTTTGTTTTTAATAATGAGTTGGAAGCAGTCTGGTCTTTTTCTGTGTTGGGGAATGGAGCAGCAATGCGGATGGAGGGGAGGACTTTTTTATTAATGGGTTCCAGTATGCTGACCTGCTGTACAGTATACAGTATGCAGTACTGCGTACTGTATATGCTTATTCTACTGGAAGATAGATGCACAGCCTTTTTAGAAGACATGTGGTGGATGAATGATGACCCCCTACATTTTCTGTAAAATTTAAAATAAAGCAAATTTTAATGTCATTTCCTATGCCACCCATGGATGTTTAATGCATTAATGCTAGTACAAAAATCTACATTAATGGGCTTCATCCTGGTGGGTGGCACTGTACACCTGCCCTCCTCTAGTCCTTCAGAACTACTCCTGTTTCCAGTAAGCTGTTAAACAGGAATGTCAGAGGTGGACCCAGTACTACGCTAAGCTCCCTTAAAACTCTTGGATGATCCCTGTCTGGCTCCATTGCTTTGCCACTTTCAGATATGCGAGTCCCTTCAGGATGCTTTCCTATGAAAAAGGATTAGTGTTTACCTCCCTGCCTTCCCATCTTAACCTTATAATCCCTCCCCTGGTCTTCATCTTCTCACTTACCTAAAAAATGACTTGTTCCTTTTTGTTAACCCCTGGTTTATTCTCTTCTCAGTAGAGATGTTGTGAAATTTTACTTTGCCATCGAAGTTCCAGTGAAGTTACCAACTTTGCCTTCATGAAGCAGTTTGCAAATTTTTTCCATAAGCTTGGAAATGCACTTAGTGAGTTCGCTGGCAACTTTGCTGGTAACCACCATTTAGACAGTTAGGCGAAGTCTGTTCAAGGTGAGGCTATTGGTGCTTGATGACATGGAAGCAACTCCTGCTGGTCACGTGCTACTTATTGCTGTAGGTACTGACTCATCCTTAGTTTTACTTTGCAGTCTGAGTTAGTGGAAGAGGTCAGATCTGCTTTCTAGAGAGGTTTAAAATGTACAAAAAAAGTTTCTCAGCTTTTTCAGCTTCTTATTCATCTTATTTTTACTGTACAGTTTGAGAACCTTTCTTTAGTTGTTGTTTAGCTGTAATTTTCTTTATATTCACCACTTCCATTTTTTATCACTTTTAATCTGTTTTTTTTTACTGTTTTTTTTTGTTTGCAGTAAAATGAGTGGGAATGGTCAGGAGGAGATGGGGATGCAGCCAACAGATGGGAGTCACCATCCCTTCAGTACTAAAAAGGAAAGTCCCCTCAGCCAAGTTTCTGTATATCTGTGTAGTGTGTAAGCATGAACAGTGATTCCCTCTCTTACATCCCCCAATGACATCCTAATTTAAATATAAATGAAGTTGCTTCTCTCACTTTTGCCCTGGTGTATAAACCTGTTTGTCTCCATTCCAAAGGTCATGAACCCACTCATGCAAGGCATTGTGGGAGTTGATGATGTGTACATGCACAAGCCAGCAGAAGTTATACTCTCATTCAGTTCTGTTACATGTCTTGAGAAGTCCTTGCATTCTGTAAATGCATTTTTTTTCTAATTCAGATACACTTTAAACTACAGAAAACAGCAGGACACTTACTATACATTGAAAGGCTTCTTGGCCAGCATAACACAAGAACATGGGGACTGCAGAGGACAGCAACAGCACTAACTGATACAGTGTAACTACTGCAGGCTTTAACACAAAAACATCATAACATTCCAGGAAGCCATACATGAGTCAGGTCATGACCTTTGCAGTGGAGTTAAGTAGCTTTTCACAGCTGACTTAAGCACCTTCATTTACATTTAAATCCTCATAAAATTAGGAAAATTAGGATGGTGCAGTAGAAGCAATCATAATGCATGCCTACAAACTACAAAGGGAAACAGAATAAAAGGCTGTAGGGACTTTCCCTTTAAGAAACAAATGGCAGCACAAGACAGCAGCACCAAATCCCCCAACCCCCACATACACAGTAGAGCATCAGCGGCAGCATGCTATGGCACCACCACCAACATCAAAGGAAACACCAGTCTTTGTACTGCCACCACCTGTGCACCATGAGGAGGAGGAGGAAATGCACCCAGGACCATCTTGCCCCTCCCCTTGTCAGCTGCTGAAGTCTCTAGTGTGGGACTTCTTTGATAGTGACCCCTCCGACAACAGTGTGGTTAAATGTAAGTAATGTAAAACTGTTGTTCAGTATGGGAAATGGGAGACCTATTTGGAGACAGGGAGGCAGCACACCCACCTTACAGTGAGGCACTGCCAGGAGTGGAAGGAGTATGTCCATAGTCAGATAAACGCTCCTGAGAAGGGTGGAGGCAGTGCTACCCCTAATGATTCTTCTGTTCTACAGGGTGGGAATGGCATGAAAAAGCAACATGGTGGGTCAGGTGCACTGGTCCAGGAGGGGAAGATAGAGGGGGCTGGGAGTTGGATCTGCAGGTGGACTTGGGTACTGCTGGGGACACCTGAGAGATCGGGCTCAGATCCTTCTCCTCCCACATTCACCTATGGGGAAGTGGCACAGCTATGCATGGAGATAGGACAGCTCTCCCAACAAGTTGTGGTGATAAAGGAGATGTTGCAGGAGTTGCTGAGAAATCAGCAAAGCATTCCTGAGGGTTTGGTGGAACTCCATAGTAGTAGTGCACCCTCTGTCCCCAGGCCATAGCCCTTGCATCACTGTGTATATTTTATTTTATTTGTCTCTTTTACTCTTACCTGTTATACCCAAAAAATGAAAAAAAATATGAAAGTGAAAAAGAAAAAAAAAATTGTATATTCATCTTAATTTCTCGCTGCCTTTCTTGATTTCTGCTACTGCTTTGTTCTATTTAAATTCTGCTCTTTTCATTCATTCTAAAGAAAAGATCTGATATCAGCTGTATTGCTGTCTTTCTTGTGCAACTGTGCAATCCTTACACTACCAGTAAAATTGTTCTCAGCTACCAGAATGTATGTTATGTTGCTGATTGGTTTCCCCACCACAGGCTACCCTTCCTGTCATTTAGTGCACACAGAAGTGCACATTTTCCAGAAAAGAAAAGTAGGATGAAATTTGATACTGTCAGAATTATGTGAACCACATGAACATTTATGCTGCTGTTACATAGTGCTGTACCATTTATGTCACTCCCCCTGCCAAAGGACGCCCTTCCTATAATTTAATGCACATGATACTGCACATTTTCCAGAAAAGCAAAATATGCCAAAATTCGGTCCTCCCAGATTTATGTGAACCACCTGAAAACTTATGCTGCTGCTAGATGGTGCTGTGCTGTGTGTGTCACTCCCCCTGCCACAGTCCTTCCTGTAATCCTATGATACTTCTGTAATCCTGCACAGTCTGGTGGAGAAAATGGTGATGGCTTGCTTGCTGGAGGAGGAGGCAGCAGGACAAGAAGAAACCTGTGAACAGAACAAAAAATAATTTAGACTCTACTCAAGTTGTCACTGTGGTGGTGATAGCACAGTAATGTTATATCTGTTGTCCACTCCCATTCTTACTATACCTGCCTCCTGTGAACAAAAATGAGAATTTATTTAGCCTACCTTGGCCACTATAGTGGCCACACTGTAAATGCATTGTCCACTCCCATTTTTACTGTACCTGTCACCTGTGAATAAAAATGAGAAATTATTGAGCGTCCTTAGGGCCACTGCGGTGGCCACATGGTATCACATTTGTCCACTCCCATACTTACTGTACCTGTCACCTGTGAGTAAAAATGAGAAATTGTTTGGCCTCCTTTGGCCACTGCGGTGGCTACATGGTATACCCTTTGTCAGATCTATGACGCCGGCATGACAACAAAAACACCAACATCCTCAACCATGTCAGAAACCTGCTGACACCCCCAACTGTAATGTGACCCTGAACCGACCATCACGACTGCAAAGCACAATGCTGGGGGCTGCACCCCCCTGC
Organism: Neoceratodus forsteri; assembly: GCA_016271365.2. Lineage (NCBI taxonomy): Eukaryota > Metazoa > Chordata > Ceratodontiformes > Ceratodontidae > Neoceratodus > Neoceratodus forsteri. The sequence goes on from CM028134.1 coordinate 643,615,526, forward strand.
AACCTCCTACTAAAGATATCTAACTCCATGTTGCACAGACAGTGGAATTAGATATTTACCCCCACATTGTCCTACAGTGTCTTGATGTAAACCCCCTATTGCTGTTGATATAGGTGCACTGGGGGGTTCACTGCAGGGGGGTTTTAAGTACCGGTGTCAATGTAGCAATGGTATACTCCCTTTGTCCACTCCCATACTTACTGTACCTGTCACCTGTGAATAAAAATGAGAAATTATTTACCCTTCCTTTGCCACTGCAGCATAGGGTGTACCTTTGAAAGGAGATTAAAAAAATCATAATGATACTTACCATAACATTAGTGCTAATGGCCATGCTGTGTACCAGTATGATGGTGTGTGCCACTGAGATGGTGGAGGAAGAGTTTACTCCTCTCTGTTTCTGGCAGGCTGTCTGGCTTCATGACTGACTTGCCAGTTGTCCCTGTGAATGGTGAAACCTACAGGGAGACAAAAGGAAAGAAAGAAAAACATTTTAATGTCTTTCTGAGTAAGGTAGAATGCGTTTCATCCTGTGCTAGGCTAAGGAGTTACCACAGGTGAGGATAAGGACTGTGAACAACAGTGAAAGTATCTTACCATCAGGATGGTGTGGCCAACCACCAGGCAAGATGGCAGCTTAAGTTCTCGAAGCTGAATATCAACAACAAAATCTGCCATAATCCTATTAGAAGGGCACATCTAAAGAAGCTAATTTTCACAGGGGTGACCAAAGAACAGTATCTGCAACAGACTGATGTAACAATACTGAGATAGCAATGATTGACCTACTGAAAAACAAGTATTTGTCAATGCCGAATGTTGTCTCGTTGGCATTGGCATTGGTAGTGCAGGAGTTAGAGTTGCATAATAGGAATGGCAGTGAAGTATTGAACTGAAGCCAATGCCAACCCCACCCTGCAGTGAGTGACAGGCATTAGGCATTGAGGTGTGCCTTTGGGTCATCAGCTATAACGCACATGCCATTCTACCTCACCCTACCCTGTAGACACTGACAAGTGTCGTGGTGTGCTTTGGGGTCTTTGAGCATTATACTTACACCATTCCATAAGGAAATACACTAAGGTGGATAGGCAGTATAGGAGAATGGGGTAAACTGTAAGGGCAAACACTCCAAGGCAGACCTCGATGCCTGTCACTGGCTGCGGGGGGGGGGTGAGGGTGGAATGGTGTGAGCATTACAGCCAGTGATTCCAAGTCACACCCCTGATGCCTGTCAGCCTCTACAGGGTGCGGAGTTATAGTTGGAAACCCTAATGCCGTAAGCGTTTGTTGATATTTTCACTCCAAATGTTCAACATAGGCTTTTTGTGACCCCACCTCATGAAGAGCGGCACTATCAGTTTGTTAGCTGAAAGGTGGTTTTGCACAGTGGCTATGCCATTTGGTGATACAGGGATGAAAACACATGTCGGGCAGGAAGTGAAAAATCACAACTGTATTGTTCATGAGGAGGTGTAAAAAAATTGCAACCTTGAAAATTTGGAGTGAAAATATGAAAAATTGGTGAAGTCATGAGCATGCATGGAAACTGCTCAACACACATCCGTAACCCAATTATTTTCAGGAATTTTTCAACACGTTTTCAACATAGGTATTTTGGGACTTCCCCTCATGAACAGTGGCACTGTGGTTTTGTTAATTTGTCCCAAAAGTTGATTTCCCACAGCGACCACGCCATTGTACACCACTGGTGTGAAAACACATTTTGTGCAGGATGTGAATAATGACAGTGGTACTGTTCATAAGGAGGTGTGAAAAAATGCCAGTGTTGAAAATCTGGCATGAAAAAATGACAAATTTGCTAAGTTACAAGGGTGCGTGGAAACTGCGCAACACATGCTTGTAATTTTATGGACGTTAATCACCAAATTTTCAACATAGGCATTTTAGGACCTCTGCTCATGAACAGTGTCACCGTCATTTCCTCAAACTGTCCCAAAAAATGATTTCACACAGCGACTGTGCTATTGTACGCCTGACAAGCGAAAACAAATTTTAGTCAGGATATGTAAAATGTCAGCTGCACTGTTCATAAGAATGTGTGGGAAAATGCCAATTTTGAAAATCTGGAGTGAAAATACTACAAATTCACGAAGTTTCACATGTGCGTGGAAACTGCACAACACACGCTCATAAAACAGCCATTTTTTGGATTTTTTCCACCAAATTTGCAACATAGGCTTTTTGAGAGTCCCTCTCATGAACAGTTGCATTGTCATTTCATTATTGGTCCCAAAAGGTGATTCCATGCAGTGACCGTGAAATCATCTTTCGGGACCGAATAACGCTATGACAGTGACTGAATTCATGAGGAGGGTTCCAAATAACCCAATGTTGAAAATTTGGTACCAAAATTCCCCCAAATGGCCAAGATATGCACCAAAGTTGAACCCCCCCCCATTTATATCATTATACAGCTTACCAGCATTTCTTCAGTTCGCGGTCAGCTTTTAAGAGTGCAGACGTGTTCCTGGTCCACCGAAGATTGTCATGCTGGGCTCTGGAGGTAAATATGGGGTGAGAGGGTGTGTGTGGGGAGGCAGGGTGTGCAGAGGGTGGGCGCAGGTTGGGGGGGTAGGGAGACCATGAGGGACCATTTTCTTCTTTCACAGGTTTTTAAAAAAAAAAACATCACAGGATTTTTGTATTTCAGGGGCATTTGGCATGCTGGGGTGGGCTCCCAGCATGCCACCTGACTGTTTTGTGGGTGGGGATGCTGTAGCCAATTGGGGATTGGGCACCCCTGTCGACACATATTGAAGGTTGGGAGGACAGCCAAGGGGGATTGGGCACCCCCCCTCAGCACACAACAAAAGCGGGGGGGACATTATGCCAACAGGGAGTGAGCTCCCCCATCGACAAAATAAATGGGGAAGAGGGACTCACACCAATGGGGATTGGGCACCCTGTCAGCAAAGAAAGACTGTTCGGGGAGTGCCCCCTCAGCATACATTTTAAATGGGAGGGGGCATTATGCCGATGGGGAGTGGGCTCCTTCATCGGCAAGTGAAGTGGGTCAGGGCAGTCTTCAGGTGCTGGACAGGCACGTCAGCAGGGCATGTTATTGTGCTGCTGCATAATTGCAGCAGACCTTTTGTATATCTGGTGGCCACCTGACGTATGTCTGGTGTCAGTGCCTGCAGCTACCTTATCAGGGAATGAGGGACGCATGTTCTGATGCATGCTCTGCATTCACCCATAGTGACCACACCTCCAAATCTGCTACTAATGCAATATGTTGGCTGGCATGCATGTGCGAGCCAACATAAAAATGTATGAAATATTGGTGGCCTTTTCCCTGACTCAAGTGTGCTGTACAGACCTACAGCAGCTAGAGTATATGCTTTGCAAGTCCAATGGAACACAGCTGAATTGAACAAACTCTGGCCAGAGTTGATAGGGCTGCAGCTCAGGAATGTTGGGTAAAAATATTGAAAATTTGCTTTTTAATATTTGTACGTCAAATTTTCAGCATAGCCTTGTTATGACCCTGCCTCATGAGGAAGGGCAGAAAAAATGTGCAACTCCTCGGCTAAAGGTGATTTTTGCAGGGACTACAAAATCAACTTTCAGGATGCAGAATCACATTTTGGTAGGACTTGAAAAATGACAGCTGTCACATTCATTAAGTGCTGTAAAGAAATTGCTATGTTGTAAATGTAGGTTAAAAATATTGAAAAATACCAATGTTACTAGCCTGCATTCACAAAATTCAATGTATGCTCACAACATTATTGCTTTTTTTTTTAATATTTTTACACCAAATTGTCAACATAGTCTTCTTATGACCCTGCCTCATGAACAAGGGCAGAGGAAATTTTCAGCTCCTGCCTGCAAGATGATTTTGGGCAGATACTGCAAATTCACCTTTTGGGATGTAAAAAAAAAAACATTTTGGCCAGGATTTGAAAAATGATAGCTGTCACATTCATGAAGTGCTGTGAAGATATTGCTGTGTTGTAACTTTGAGGTAAAAACATTGAAAATTACCATACTTACTAGTCTGCGTTCACAAAATTCAACATAAGCTCATACCTGTATTGTTTTTTTAATATTTTTACACCAAATATTCAACATAGTCATCTTATAACCCCACCTCATGAACAAGGGCAGGGAAAATTTACAACTCCTACTCAAAAGGTGATTTAACACAGGGACCGAGAAATCACCTTTCAGGGTGTAAAAAAAAAACAACATTTTGGCTAGGATTTCAAAAATGACAGCCATCACACTCATGAGGTGCTGTAAAGATATAGCTATGTTGTGAATTTGAGGGGCAAATACTGAAAATTACCAATGTTACAAGCCTACATTCACAAAATTCAACTTAGGCTTATAACTTTGTTGTTTTCTAATATTTTCATTCCAAATTTTCAACGTAGCCTTCTAATGACCCTATGTCATGAACAAGAGCAGAGAAAATGTTCAACTCCTGGCCAAAAGGTGCTGTCACATAGGGACCATGAAATCACCTTTCAGGAGAGATCTATCTAATAATAGTACAATTGTTCATGAGGTAGGGTCACAAATAAGGCATTTTGAAAATGTAGGCCAAAAATATGCAAAAATGCCCAAGTTATGCCATTAAGTTCAGAACCTCATTGAAATACATTAAAGTGCATACAGTACCTGTTTCTTTAGTTTGCATTCTGGCTTTGAAGAGTGAAGATGTGTCTGTGGTCCAGAGAGGATTATGGTGTTGAACCCCTGATGGGTAAGTAAGGTCTCGGGGGGTGTGTGGGGTGGTAGATGCTGAGTGGGAGGGTCAGGTGGGGGCAGCTATGGCTGCAGAAGACATCAATGGAAGGTTTCTTTTGCAGGGTTGCAAAAAAGAAGAGCACAACATAGAGGAATCCATATGACTTGCTGGGGATTGGGCACCCCAGGTGTGCTCATTATAGTTCAGGCATGTGGGGGTGGTGGGTGCTGAGATGGAGGGTTGGGTGGGGGCATCAATATATTATATATTATATATATATATATATATATATATATATATATATATATATATATTCATTGCAAAAAACGTTGTTAATGCATCAGTTAGGGTTGATGTCCCAACAACAAAGTTTGGAAATTCAATGTTGAGTTTACCCCTCCTACCACCCACCCACCCACCATCCTACACACACCAGCAGACTTGGGGTGGCCATGGAATCATCAGGCCCAACTATCACCCCATTCCATGTGTAGGAAGCTGACATGCTATAGTATAGGAGAATGGGTGAGAGTAAGGACTGACAACCCATGGCACACACCAACGCCTGTTGCGTGTGAGTGATAGGGTGGGTGGTTGTGACAACCTTAACATCCATTTTCCAAACTTTTGTCGTTGTGACATCAACCCTAACTGATGCATTAAAAAAGATTTTTGCAATGAATTTCCTTACATTTTGAAAAAGTGTAATGTAACTAGTAAATAGCATGTGTTGGTGGGAGAAGCGGGGCCCAAACTGGCCCTGCACTTTCACTTACACATGACAATGGAGCCATACAGTAGCCCTATAGACCTGAAAAGGAACCCTTGTAACACTAATTTGCCAATATCCTATCACCCCAACCCTCTAGGCACCAAAAGGCATTGGGGCATTCCATGGGGTCATCAGGCCCAACTCTCACCCTATTCCATGTGTTAACAAGCTGACACTCTACAGTATAGGAGAATGGGGTGAGACATAGGTCTGATGATCCCATGGCATGCCCCAATGCCTGTTGGTGCCTGTAGAGTGTGGTGGTGGTGGTGGTGGGATGGTAGGGGTAGTAACCTTAGCATCAAAGTTCCAAACTTTTGTCGCTGTGACAGCAACCCTAACTGAAGCATTAACAGAGTTTTTGCAATGAATTTCCCTTCTTTTTGAGAAAAACAAGTTTCTGCATAGGTTTTCTCTAAAGTTTTCACAATGCACATATAAATGTTCTCATAGGTTACAATGGAACATGAAAAACTTGCATAACTTTTGAATGGATTAATATATTTTCACAAATCTTCAAAAGGCACCAGTTCAACCCAGGCCACATGTAGATGTGCAAATTTGAATCCATTCATGCGCATTCTTCTGTCCATTATGCCCAACTGGAAAATGTGCAAAAGTTGACTAATTTTAATGTTTTTGATGCTCTGTGGTTCTGCAACTGTACATCTGACCAGAACAAAACTTTCCAGATCCAGAGATAGATGGTTGGATACCTTGCATGCAAAATGTCAGGCATATCTGACAAACGGTTGCAAAGTTATTATACTGCAGACTTTGGGGTTTAACATTAAAGTTGCCCTCCAACTCTAATTACCGTGCAGGTATATATATGTTTTAAACACAAGACGTAACTTCACATGCGTGGTAGTGGGGGGTCATTAAAACATCAGGGCATCCTGTTCATGACACTGGGTGATTTGACATGCCCAGTGTCATGCTTGTGTTTGTGGGGTGGGGTGGGTGCTGACAGAGAGAGTTGGGTGAAGGAATAACATTTTAAAGGAAAAAAGAAACAGCAGTCATGACACACTTTGTCATGTGAAAGACAGCCGCCGAACTCTACTGTGCATGCGCAACTACTAGCACATGCACAGTAGAGTGTAGTTGCCATCTTACACATGGCAGAGTGTGCCATGACTGCCATTCTTTAAAATTAGAGTATTCCCCCAACCCTCCCTCTCAGCACCCACCACCCCACTAACATAAAAGTGACACTGGTGTGCCCAATCCCCCAGTGTCATGAGCAGGATGCCCCAATGTTTTTTTCTGAAGTAAAAAATAGTGCAGTGCAAGTGAAGTCCTCTATGCATGCGTAGGTAACTATGCAGCACCTCCATCATGTTGTTCATTTGCAAACAGTGCAACGAATGTGGAGTCCTTTTCTCAGAGCAAGAGGTCTGCAGGGCTCTGCCCAATGCAACCCTAAAAATACCACACATGAAACTGAAAAAGGTCTTAGTCATCTTGGACCCAGAATCACCTGTGCAGAGCAGTGCATTACTGCAGTGGACGAAACCTCAAGTCATACAAGGGCACACCTCTGAGAACATGATTCCATGATTCAATACCTCCTAGAAAAAATCGTCGACCTAGAAAAAAGATCCAGATAGAACAATATGAGGATTGTAGGCTTCCCAGAAAGTGCTGAAATCCCTGACACTGTCTGATTCCTCCAGGCTACCATCCCACAGCTACTGTATGCTCTGGACTGCCCACCCATTGAAACTGAGAGAGTACACCATAGCCTGGCTCCAAGAACTCGGTCTGGGCAATCTCCCCAGCCTATCATTGTTAAACTGCTCCAGTTCCTGGTATGGGACAACATCTTGCATCTGGCTAGACAGCATGTCCCATTGTGCTGGCAAGGCCACATCATCAGATTTTTTTAGGACTTTTCAGCAGAACTATCTGCCAGAGGCTGAGCATTTGCCACATCCTGTAAGAAGCTTTCACACTTGGGCTATCAGTATAGCATTAGATACCCAGCCATGTTATACATCTCTGTTAATGGGGTACAGCAAACTTTCCTGAATGTATGTCCCCAACCGCAGCGAGTAGCTGCTTCTATGGATACCCTCTCAACATATGAATCCAATCAACAGAAGGGGAATATGCCAATTACAGACCCAGGCCTGAATCCTGCAGGGACAGCAGACTCTCCCTGGAAACTTGTGAAATGAGATTGGGGCAGACAGAGACACTGAGGCCCTATTAAACGGGAGACCCTTTCAGAAACTCACCAGTCCAGAAGCTGCAGCACAAGTTCGGAGTCCTCAGCACCTTCACGCAACTTACAGAAGTATTCTGGCTCAAATCAGTATGCATCCTTAGAAAATGATCCACTGCACACCATTGATAATGCAAAGGTCTCTCCTAGCCCCTGGGAACCCAATGATTTGGTGAGACACACTCCCTCATGGGCAAACTGCAGCAGATACTCCTCTCCCAATATTCAGTTCATCTGGCATGGAAGACCCATTCATGCAGAAGAAGAAGGGCTCCACTGGAAGAACAATGGGTTAAGACTCTCTCTGCTGGTTTCTACAGTACCTTAGGGTGAAATAATACCCTATAGAACCCTACATCTGCTTTCTCCCCCACCTCCTTATGCCACCAAAGAGACAGTGTTAGTTCAATTTTATTGTTAGCAAGTAGCCCTTCTGAGTTTATTGAAATTGAGCATCTGGCTTCTAAGGTAAAGCATATTATTTACAGGTTTAAGGGCTTGCTATTTTGTGTGGCCTCTAGCATTTTGGTGGGGAGAGAGTGTCCTGATCGAACCTATTCAATGATTTTTGACACTGGGTCTGCCCAATGGTGTTGCGGCCACTGCAACCACAGTCAGAAAGCATGCAGAGGATATGACGTGCTTTCTGAACCATGACAGAGCCACAAGGACTTAGACCCTCTCAGTCTGAACTTTATTATATATTGCTGACATTTTCTTTATTAGGGATGCAACTTATATCTAGTGTCACCAGTTGTCTGACTTTAGCGAGGACATTTCTGAAAAAAGCAGGCAAGCACACAGTTTCTTACAGAAAATATGAGTGGGGACAGATGCTATGACTTGGAGCAGCACAGCTCTGCGTACTTACACATTATGTTGCTTTCCCTGTATCATGGGTAGATTTTATTTGCAGCAAGCTTCAAGTCTGCCCTTCCCCTCTCTCTGAATAGAGGTCAACATGGAAGGAATGGTTCAGGCACCCACCCCCACGTTGTTGCTAAAACATATGCTGATATCAAGTCCATATGTTTATCTATATTTGGATGGGGAACCCAGGGCCTACACAGCTTCCCTGAATGGCACAGAGATAGGAGTATGCGGATAGAGAATCAGTAGCCAGCCAGCATTGACTGCTGACCTACAGTTGTATGACTCATACTCCAGACGAAACTCCACTCTAGCTTACCTGCTCTATAGGCCAGCAGTGATTGAGGTGGCTGTGCCACCTAGCACTTCCCTGCGAAGACATCCTGTTTAACATGAGGAACCGGAAAAATGGATCAGTGGATGGCCCCAACCACCTCCCAACTTAATACTAATACTCTGAACCTGGGATCCACGCTCTTATTCTTAATGGGTTGTCAGGGCCATAAGCAAATCTCTGCTTCCCCAAACCTTGGTACATACTGTGCAGACTCTTTTATTTTGGGGTCCCTAGATTCCCACAGTGAGGGACAGCTCACCTTATTAAGAGCACTACAGATCTCCCTATCCTGAAAACTAGTTGATATTAGCTAGATGGATTCCTTTCTCTTTTTCTCTTTAGTGATACACCCACTAGAGTTCCTACCATGGGCTTGAATCTTAGGGCTAGTGTCTACCATATGGAAGCCGGCCCTATAAGGTTTTTAACCCATTGGTTACTGTTTCTCCCTCACAGGATTCTTGTTAGATGGTTAGGAGTGGTTAATAAACCCTCCTATAATGTTAGAATTTTGTTTACCGTTATGTTAATCATACAGAGTATGAATCATATGTTAAACTGCAGATGCATACAGTTGAGCTTCGGCATTTTCCTGCACACTTTGGTTACAATGCTGTCTTGCTTATATGCCAGCCACACATCAGCAATATATTTTACAAATGCACCTTGCCTACCACAATATCATCCTCCTGCACCGCTATATATATATATTTAATATTATAAATGTTTCTTCATGGCTGACCTTAAATGTGTCACATGGAATGTCCGTGGCCTTAATTCTCCCATTAAATGGAAGCAGGTTCACACCTTAAGAATCTGCGAACTAACGTAGCTTTCCTTCAAGAGACTAAATTGAGACCTTCAGAAGCTGTTAAACTTTGCAGAGAATGGGTGGGCCTAGAAGCACACAGTTTTGACCAACTTCCAAAAGAGAGGTTTCCATACTAATCCACAGGCCCTTACCTGGGACAGTAGAAAAGCAGGAGCTTGATGCTGAGGGACCCTGGCTACTCATTCAGCTATCTACCCCACAAGGACTTCTAACCTTTAGTTCTATATACACACCTAATACTGACTCCCTTTCTTTCTGAAAGGCTTCAGGAATTCTCTCCTTCCATGACTCCTTGTCTGATTGGAGGTGATTTTAACACAACCATCTCCTCAGACATAGATAGATCTCTCCACACTGCTGAAACACACCCCAGAGCTGCTAAAACTTTGCATAGTATGATGGAAGAACACTCATTCTCTGACCTCTGGAGGTCATTTAACCCAACAGCCAAAGATTATACTTATATCGCCCCAGTACATGATTCGGCAAGTATTGGACCTTCTCCTAGGCTCACCCTCTTTAACCAAAAAAAATGTTGACAGTGACATTGAGCCCCTGATTATATCAGACCATGCCCAAGTTTCCTCGCTAGTGATCTGGGGACTTGAATCACCCAGCCCCTTGCAGTGGAGACTTGACCCCTTACTCATGAAGTATGACTCTTTCTGTAAGTGGGTCACTGAGCAAGCCACCCGGTACTTTCCCAAAAATGACACAGGAGAGGTCACCACTGCCACTTCATGGGAGGCCTTTAAGGCAACACTCTGAGGAAGCATCATTGGATTCACTGCAAGCATAGATGAGACAGGAAAGCTGCCCATAAAGCTCTTGAAAACATCTTATTCTAAAAAGACCAAGAACACAAACATGCCAAAACTCAAAAGCAAGCAAATCCCTTTTAACAGAAGTCACTGCATCTGTCTCCAGATAACTGCATTATTGGCACAAAAAGCAGAATTAGCACTCCTCCACACCAGGCATAGATACTGGGATGTGGGGGGAAAAAACAGGTCAGCTGTCCTACCATCTCCGGAAACAACAAGCAGCACATTATATTTCTATGGTGAAAGACTACACAGGCACTCCTCATCATAAACCCACTGCAATAAATAAAATTATGTCTCAATTTTATGAAGCACTATATAGCTCCTCAGTGTCAGATCAGAAATCCCAGACTGGCAATTTCTTGTCCAAACTATCTCTTCCCTGACTTACCGTACAACATAGAGCCCAGTTAGATGCACCCCTTCCCATCTGCAAGATTCAAAAGGCTATTCATTCCTTAAATAAGAACAAATCTCCTGGCAGGGATGGCATACGTGTTGACCTATATGCGCACCTTGGTCAGGTAGTATCTCCTTCTCTCCATAAGCTATTCTCAGAATCCCACACCTCTGTATCATTCCCTCCAACTCTCAGAGAGGCCATACTCATGGTTCTACCTAAGGAAGGGAAAGACCTGCATCTCCCAACCAGCTACCACCCCATATCTTTAATAAATGTGGATGCTAAAATATTAGCAAAAGCCCTAGCACATCATATGAACCAAATCCTCCCTACTCTTATCCATCCAGCCCAAACAGGTTTTGCCAAGGGCAGATTAGCGTTAGACCATCTGCACTCTTTATTTTCCATCATCCCCATCACAGACAAACTGGCTACCCCTGCTATTGCCCTTGCCATTGATTTAGAAAGGGCATTCAGTTCAGTGGAGTGGGGATACCTCCTTAAGGTCCTCCAATACATGGGTTCTGGGCCTTACTTTTCCACCTGGGTGCAAACTTTATAGCACACCCTGATGGCAAGAGTCTTGACTAACTCCAACCTATCTCTTCTCTTCCCACTCCATAGAGGTACCTGTCAAGACTGTCTTTTATCCCCCATGTTATTTGTTTTAGCCATTGAACCCCTGGCAATCACTATCCATAACCACTCCTATATACATGGGGTCCCTATCAAGGGAGTTGAGTTCTGCACCAGCCTCTATACAGATGACCTTCTAGTCTTCCTTTCAGATAATCCACCTTATATTGCTACTTCAGACCTTCTTTATGCTTTCAGGTTTAAAAATCAACCAAGCAAAGACAGATGTTTTACCATTGAATAAATTAAGCACCCCAACCCCATTCGAACATCTTCACCTGAAATGGTCTCCTACCTCTATAAAATGTTTATGTATACACTTATCTGGAGACATCTCTAAGGTCCCTGTTCTCAACACTATCCCACTGCTGCATAACTTATCAGCAGACTTGGAACAATGGAAGAAATTACATATTTCCTTGGCTGGGAAAATAGCGGTGATCAAAATGTTGGCTGCCCCCAAAATCTTCCATTGTTTTTCCCATCTTGCCATCAACTTAACTTCATATTGGTTTGCAAAATTAACACACTAATAGGATCCTTCTTATGGGAAGGGACTCCCAGACTTAGTCAGGCCAAACTTTACTCACACTGGATAAAAGGAGGATGGAATCTTCCCTGGTTCCTAGGATATTATAAGGCATTTATAGAAGCACAGACTTGTCAGTGGCTTGTATCTTCTGCAGATCCCCCACTGGTCTGTCTCACTATTGAATCCCTCCTTTGTTCCCCTACGTCTCCACTTACCTATCTATACTCCCACACCCATCACTACCCATGCATGAAACTGGTTAGCAAATCACACTGGATACTGCCTCATACCACTAAAATGACTCCCTCTGTGGGGCAACCCCATGGTCTGCATTGGTGGCCAAACCCCACATTGGTCCTTCTGGATATATAAGGGCATAGGTCATCTAAATGATGTATTAATCCCAGGTACTCTCACCCTTGAATCCTTCAATAACTTACAAAACAACTTCTCCCTTGTCAAAATGGACTTTCAGAAATGTCTTCAGCTGTGGAGTGTGCTGACTTCTCTATTGAATAAACCCTTAAATCCAAAATAACAGTTCCCTGATCTGGGTATACAACCCTTACTGTCTACAACTAAAGGGAGGGCAAGTGCACTATATGCACCACTGCCAAAAGCAATTCTTGACCAGATGCAACATTCTGGAATGTACTGGGCCTCTGTTTTAGGTATACCCATCAAACCACAAGACTGGGACAACACCTGGAAAGCAGTATACATTGCCGTCCAGATAACAGGAGCCTACTAATTCAAAATAAGACTCTCCATAGGGTGTCTAGAGCACCTGTTAAACTGCATGCCATGGGCATTTTTGCTCATGACTCCCCTTGGAGTTGTAATTCCTTGGGGGGAGATATCTATCACATCTAATGGACCTGCCCTGACATTCAAACTTATTGGAAGGAAATTTTAGCAGCCTGTAAACATGTGGTGGGAGATTCAATCCCACTTACCCCCCAACTCATGCTGATAGGCATTCTTCCCTCTTACATCCATTATAAGGATCCTTGGATAAGCTAGTGCATCCAGGTGGGAGTAGAAGTCAAATGACTACTCCTTAGGAGAAGGTGTTCCACTAATATACCCCAAATACAGGATTGGCGACAAGCGATCCAACAAGTGGCGACTCTCTCACGCATGTCACATATGGCAAAAGGGAGAATACATCACTACAACAAGATGTGGGCCCCCTATTTCTCTTCCCTACTATATACCCTGGATTCTAGATGGAAATATATTTAAACATGTGCCTCTGAATCATTCAGAATGTGCTGGAGTTATGGTGTTTAGACGTGTAACCATATTTGACAATCTACCAGAATTTTGACACTCCCAATGTTGTATCAGACTACAATTGTAATCTTATTTGTACAATTTTTTAAGTACTGTGCTGTCTTTTTCTGTAATGTAGAAAATCTGCAATAAATATTACAAACTGAAAACAAAGTGACTTACCATCAAAGCAGACAATGGTGGGCCTTGTTGGAGTTGAGGTCTTGCTGTCTTGTCAAATCAAACAAAAAGGAGCCTCTCAGCAGGCTAGAGATTCAATGTGACACAACAGAATTGCAAACTCAAAAGTCACAGAACACTCATCAGACATAAAAAATGAGAAGGACACTCAGAATAGTGATTCCTTTAAATTTTACTGTATAGAAAGGAGTGTACAAAAACAGAAGCACCTCGGGGGGAGAGGTACCATAACTTACATCTGGTGAGTGTCTTGCTGGCTAGCAGGCTGGCTGGCTGGAGGCCTGACTTGTAGTGGCTTTTATGCTGCATCATTGTGGAAGATGTGGCCCATGCTGTTTGTGGTTCAAATCCCAGTAGAGGGCACACATTGTCCTTTCACATTTCTTCAAGATTTGCCTCTCAGTGGCTAACTGCACTGAGAAAAGAAGCTGATTTGTGTCTCTGGCATGCCTTTTTGCTGGCTTATGCAATACCTAGAAAGGAATATATTTGTCTAAAAGGGATGATGGGGTCTGCTAATCTCCTGAGTTCCTCTATAGCTCAAGGGGTTAGATTATGGCATGATGCCAGGGGCTTGGGTTCAAATCCCAGTAAAGAACACATATTTTCCTTTCACATTTCCTCAAACTCCTTAGTTTGTGCATTTGCACTCTTTACTGCATTCCCTGCCTCCCTGTGTTTCTTCTGATAATTCTTCCTTTCCTCCTCCTTCTGTGTCCTCTTATACTTTCTCAATGCTACCTTTTGCCTTTTACTTTTTCAGTCACTTCTTTCAAGAACCATAGCAGTCTCTTTTTCCTCTTGCTTTTGCTCACTTACTTTGCACAGAGGTTTGTTGCTTTCACCAAGCCCTCCTTTAGCGTTGTCCACTGTTCCTCCACCCCATCCAGGTCATCTCCCCACCAGGTTATCTCTGAGGCATTCACCTATCTTTTTAAAATCTGCCCTCCTGAAGTCCATTGGGCACCTTCCTTCCTTCCCCCTTACTGAGACATGAGCCAGCAGGTTTTGCCACCTGGTTTGTCTGGAGGTGTCTATAAGTACCTTATATACACTCTATTTCCATTCACATGCCTCTCCTTGTGCACCTGGCACTGATCTGGTCTCCTGGTTCCTCATGGTAAGGGGCCCTCTGAGATCATCTTTGGCAGGGAATTAATGAGCAGTGGGTCCTCCCATGATTATATAATGCCAACATTGCATGTCATCATGGGTGGCCCCAGATAGCAAAGGTTTCTGAGTGCTCCTAACACTGATGGCTTACAGTTCAAAAGGTGTGGTCTAATGGAAGAGATTCTTTCAAAGATCTACTGATTACCTCTGCTATCTTTGTTGATCTATCCTATACTTTCAACATTCTCCTCTTACCCCCTCCTGCTATACTAGCTGGTCTCTCTGACCTCCTTGTCAAGTAGTTATCTCCTACTGTACATGGTGGAAATGTTCCCAGCTGCTTTTTAGGACATTCCCTGCCTCCTCCCATTTCCAAATTGGATCTTATATCCCACAGAGTCCTGTCCTTGCCCCATCCCATTTTCAATATTTCTTAATGGCCTCTCTGTGGTCTCTGTATCCACAAACATTCAATTGTTCTTGGACAATATTGTGCTTTATGCCTGTAGACTCCTGGCCCTAGATTTGTCAGCACAGCTTCAGAGTGACTTTAACAACATTCCACAATGGTTATGTGCAAACCAGAAGACCTCAATGCCAAAAAGCAACTTTTGGTATGTGGCAGCTATTTTCCAAAATCCAGTACACCCTAGTTTGCAAGGCACTGGATGACTTCCCTCTGGAGGGGGTCTCCTCCTTTGGATTTTTATCTTGACTTTTTATGCCACAAAGCAATGATCACAAGAAAAAACATTTAAAGCTTGGCACACTAGATTGGAATGGAACTTGTATCCTCCTCTCTGTACATAATGAGATTTTTGTGACAATAGATCTCCAAGTATTTGACTATGGGAATATGATTTATAGTGCTACCACCAAAATCAGCCTGGCCAGACTTGAACCCCCTTTTCCATTCATTGTGTCACTTTGCACTTGACTGTACTGACACCCACCATTGCTCTTTTTTATATTTTCTTTCTCTGTTATTCACAGAGGGTAAACAAAGCTTTCTCCATACATTTTCCTTATTGTTAAATTCTGGGCTTCCTTCCCCTACAGCCTCAGTCCTGAAACTTCAGTTTAGTACACAAAATGAATTTCTGTTCTTGTACTTTCTCCCATCTTACTGCCTCTTTCCTTCAGTCTTCCTCTTTAGACTCTTCCTGATACCTCCTCCCTCATTCCTTTCTCATCTTCTCCTCCTTCTCATTCCACTCTTTCATCTCACATCCCTCTCACATTAGGGCATTGCCCTGTTGCACCCTGTGGACTCAAAGTTCTACTGCATATTAATTAGATCCTCCTCCTTTTGCCTCCTCTTTATCCCACTTCCTCATTATCTTCCCTTCACATTTTGACTAGTGATGTGTGAAATTCCCACATTTTACATTTGCTACTTCCTGAAATGCACAGGAAAATGTTCACACTTTTCACAAGGTGTGCATACTTTAGTGCACTTTGCGGACTTAGTGAAAAGTGTGAAATGTATAGTTTTTCTTACAAAAATGTTGCAATCTAATCATGGTATGACACACTTATGCCAGTGCCACATCTGCACGGGGGTCAAGCATGTCATATTATTGATATTCCACAACTTTTTCTTCACCACCTGCTAGCTTCCCATGCCTTAGGCCTTCAGCCATGCCTTGTGGTTACTCCTGCAGACTCTTTTCTGCTTTCTCTGATGCTGTCATCTGCTGGGGGGTCCACAGCACAGGCCTGAGGGTGCAACTGACCATCAGCCTGATGGTGTTTTAGTTTTTTTTTTTTATGAATAGTTGTCCTGTTACCCACCTCCCACCAATACCTGGTATAGCTGGTTGTTGGCTTCATATGCACACAGATTACTTCCTGTGGTGGAGCAAGCTTTCTGGCCCCTACAGGGGCTGCTGTGTTCACAGAACCGTGATACCATCCTTCCCTGGCTGGGAACACTGCCATGTATTAGTGCTTTTCCAATTTCCCCTGGCTGCCCAGCTACTACTAGTATATGGTCTGGATCCCAGGTCAATGGAACAGCAGCACGAACTCTACCACCTGGATACTGGGCAGCCAGTTGTGAACACAGAGAAAAGTGACCCAATGCGATCACATCTGAAGATTGCAGGAAGAAGACTTGGCTTCCTTGGAACAGTACAGAGGTGCCAGGTATTTAGTACACTCAGAGTTAGCTTACTGACAATGTGTGTTAGTGTAGCACAGATCTGCATAGTGTGTTGGACAAGGTTGGTATTTTATTAAGGATTATGGGATTTCAGAAAATAAAGCAAACACAGATGGCCACGTACCAACTGAGTGCTTTTAAATACACACAGGCAGATGCACTCACACAAAAATGCACCAAAAAGAACATCCAAGAGAGTACAAATGATGACAAACTGATTTAATGGTAAATGCAGCAACAAGAAGCAGCAATAGAGAAACTACTCAGTGCATTCCCTCACAAATAGGAAACATTGCTAGGGGTCTGTAGACTACAACTGGGAATAGTGGTTGTTTTAGTAGTTTTGCACATATTGACCCAGCGCATTAACTCAGACTTTCAATGGGATGAATGTACTACAGCAGTGTAATATCAAAAGCAAGTCTATAGTCATACTCATCTCATAAATAATTAAAGATGATGACTGATTCAGAGTGTTCAGTGGAATGTGCATTATACATCAGTCTTGGTAGAGAACACAATTAAAAATGTTATTTGAATTTAGTAGGACAGCATTCTAAGACATCCATTTTTGTACTTCAGAGAAAGTTTTCCTGAAGGGTCATGTTCAATTTTAATAATGTGAATGGTTGTAAGTTGCTGGCAGACAGGAGAGAAAGCAAAGAACTGATCCCTAAAGCACTCCAAGGGATAATGCTTTTTTATGAATAGGCAACTCTGTTGCCAAGTAAAATGTGTTCTGTTTGTAAGATAATAATTTCTTTATTTATTTCCATTTTTTTACCAGGAATGGGACAATAAGCTGTGACAGTGTATTTCCAAGTGTGCAATGGGGAGGTTTACATAAACCGGTTTTCTTGACAGTAGGAGTGTTTGCCATGATACCAGGGAACCCACCCTACTCTGCTGCCAGGGGCAGTGTGAAACTACGAAGCATGTGGATATCTGGATATGTTTTTTTTGTTGTTTTTTTTCAAGATGTCCTTATGCTTAGGCCTTTTGAAAACACAGTATGCATTTGAACACACACAACACACTGGGATGTATAGGGAGAGGCATCACCAGCAGAAAACAGGAAGTTGTTATCCCTCTGTACAGA
Source organism: Neoceratodus forsteri (assembly GCA_016271365.2). Taxonomy (NCBI): domain Eukaryota; kingdom Metazoa; phylum Chordata; order Ceratodontiformes; family Ceratodontidae; genus Neoceratodus; species Neoceratodus forsteri. The sequence continues at coordinate 643,633,534 of CM028134.1, forward strand.
CAGTTGGTGAGACCCCATCTGGAGTACTGTGTCCAGTTCTGGAGACCCCATCTCTGCAAGGACATAGACAGAATGGAGGCAGTTCAGAGGAGGGCAACTAAAATGTTGCAGGGTCTGCAAGAGAAGCTATATGAGAAGAGACTAAAGGAGCTTAATAAGTATACCCTCGAGGAAAGGAGGGAGAGGGGACATGGTAGAAATGTTTAAGTACCTCAGTGGAATCAACAAAGTCCAAGAGGGTAGCATATTTCAGAAAAAGAGATGTGTAAGAACAAGCTGACACAATTTGAAGATAGAGGGGGGACTGCTCAGGGGCAATGTGAGGAAGTATTTTTTCACAGAGAGGGTAGTGGATGCATGGATCTGCCTTCCTGAGGAGGTTGTGGGGTCTAAAACTGTGGGAGAATTCAAGAATGCATGGGACAGACTTAAAGCAATTTTTGTGGGGGGTAGGAAGAAATAGGCTGTTGGTTAAATAGGATCTGCATCTTATCCTCTGGGTAGGGAAATGGGCAGACTAGGTGGGCCAAGCGGTCCTTAATCTGCCGTCAAAGTCTATGTTTCTATGTTTCTATATAACCAAAGGCTTTCTTTAATCCCACTCATGAGGTTTTAATCCATGGGTCATCACAGCCTTCTGTGAATAATGCTGTAATGATTTTTTCCCCTACCTGTACCAAATATTACATGATCCAACCCCACTGTAAATTTGTGTTGCAAGATACATTTATGGATGTAAACATTCCTGATCTTTATAATGGCTGATATGTTCACAGTCTTTAAATGGGACATGGGGAAGCAAGTGGGGTGAACTGTTAGCATTGTTGAAAAATATGAATTGGTTCATTTAAACATGAGGTTTTACAGGACGATTGTTTGTATAAAGCACTGATTTGTTTATAATGATGTACTGTAAGTTGAAAATGAATGTAGAAACATAGAATTTGTCAGTGGAAGAGGATCACTTGGCCCACTCAGTCTGCCCAGATGGTCCCAGCCTAGTCTGCCATCACAGACCATAACTAGTCTCCAGCAACTCTCCCTCCTCCCTGCCTATTTACTAATATTCTCCTGTGTCTATCCTATGCATTCCTGAAGCCCCCAACTGTTTTTGTCTCCACTTCCACCGACAGTCAGTTCTAGGCATCCAGCACTCTTTCAGTGAAGTAGCACTTACTTGCATCACTGTTAAAGCCCCCCCCCCCATCTTCATTGCATGCCTCTGGTCCTGGTGCTCTTTGCCATTTGAAAGATACCTCCTCCTGCACCTTGTAAACCTCTGTGAGGTACTTGTAGGTCTCTGTCATATCCTGCCTTGCTTTTCTCTCTTCTGGGGTGTATATCTTGAGATCCCTCTGTCTCTCTTCATAGTGCTTTTGATGCAATTCCTGCACCATTATAGTTGCCATCCACTGGACAGCCGCCACCCAGTCTATGTCCCTTCTGAGGGGTGGCCTCCAGAACTGGACACAATATTCCAGGTGGGGTCTCACCAGCAAACAATACAGTAGCAACACCACCTCCCTCCTCCTGCTGAAGTTACCTCTTCCCTATGCATCCTAGCATGCTACTGTCCCTACTCACTGCTTTGTCGCACTGCCCTGACACATTATGTTCTTTAGATATGATAACCCCAAGGTCCCTTTCCTGCTGAGTGACTGTCAGTACCTTCCCCATCCTATACTCATCTCCTGGGTTTGTATGCCCAAGGTGCATGATTTTGTACTTTTTGGCACTGAACCCCAACTGACTTGCTTTTGACCACTTCTTCAGTTTCCTGAGGTCTCTAAGCATTCTCTCTAACCACTCCTGGGAGTCCACCCTAATACAGATGTTTGTATCATCTGTAAAAATGCATACCTTCCCTTCTAGTTCTGCAGTGTCACTTATGAAGACATTATAGAGCACCATTTCCAGTACTGAGCCCTGCAGCAGCCGGCTGATCACTCTTTCCTCATTAGGGTTAGTGCTGCTAACCATCACTGTATGTTGCCTGTCAATTAACCAATTCCTTAGCCAGTTCACCACTTTGGATCCTGCCCCTAGGCTGCTCAGTTTTTTTCTCAGTCTCCTATGAAGCACAGTGTTGAAGGTCTCACAACAGTTCAGATAGGCGACTTCCACTGCCCTGCCCTTATATAGTTCCCTGGTCACCCTTTCAAAGAAATCAATTAGATTCATCTGGCATGACCTCCTCCATGAATCCATGCTGTTTTTGGTCTTGTAGCCCACTGGATTCAAGATATTCCACCAACTACTCCTTTAACAGGGGTTCCATCCATTTTCCCACCACTGATGTCAGGTTTATGGGCCTAAAGTTGCTAGCCTCCTCTTTGCTGCTGCTCTTATGGAGAGACTGACAACATCTGCTCTCCTTCAGTCTATGATTGTTTGTCGTAAGCTGCTGAATAAGGCTGTCAGTGGGGCAGTTAGCACCTCCCTGAGTTCCTTTAGTACCCTTGGGTGTATCCTTTCTGGTCCCATATCCTTTTTCACTTTCAGAGCTGCAAGTCTCCTCAGGACTCTTTCCTCTGAAAACGAACAGGTGTCCACCTTCCCCAATGTTCCTGCTGCTCCCTGGTGGTCTGCCCCCCTCCTAAGTGAAGACTAAACAGAAGTACCTATTCAAGATGTCTGCTTTTTCTTGATCTGCTTCTGTGTAGTTTCCCCTTGTGACCCTCTTTATCCTAGCTATCCCTCCCCTTGTTTTCCTTTTCTTATGTATGCACCTGCAGGAAGTCTCATCCTCTTTAGCTACCTCCTTGGTTATTCTTTCCTCTGGCTGTGTCTTTGATCCCCTCACTGCCTTTTCTGCTTCTTTCTGTTTTACTTGGCATACATACCTGTCTTCCTCCCTCTGCATTTCCTTATACCTCCTGAATGCTACCCTTTTTAGTGCTGCAGTGGGCACAGCACTGCAGACCTCTTGCTGTCAGAAAAGGACTCAATGCATTCCTTCTGACTAAATGAAATGTTGGAGTTGCAACACAGTCGCTTCAGCATCCATAAAGCAGTCCACTCATTTTCTCCAGTGGAAGTCACACAGCACTATTTTTTTATCGTGTCATCAGTCATGGCAGAACCCTGCACACTTTGCTGTGTCTGGCCACCCACTGAATGACAGCGTACAGTATGATCTGTATGCCCGTTGGTCCACAGTATGGACCAATGGGCTAGCAGACCATACTGTACTACACAGGACCAGATATGTGAATGAACACATTCATTCACATATCTGGTCCTGTGTAGTACAGTATGGTCTACAAGCCCATTGATCCACACTGTGGACCAATAGACATACAGATCATTCTGTATGATGTCATTTGGTGGGCAGACAGGCAGAATGCAGGTGGGGTGCTGCAGCCCGCCAATGATGAGGGGTGTTGTGGCGGGGGTCCTCTGTGGGTGGGTGGGAGGGGTACCACTAGACCACCAAGCTAATATCTGACATTACAACAGCCTGCAATCAGGCATTGGGGTGGGAACCACTAGACCATCAGGTTACATTTTATAATTACAGAAGCCAATGATCGGGCATTGGAGAGGGAACCACTAGACCACCAGGTTACAATTTATTATTACAGAAGCCCACAATTGGGCATCAGGGAGGGAACTACTAGACCACCAGGTAAATGTTTCCTATTACAATAGCCCGTGATTGGGCATACAGTGAGGGGGGTCCACTGGACTACCAGGGAGGGTCTGGGTGCTTGTGGATGGTGTTCCTGCTAGGCAGGTGACCACCCACAACTGGTGGCTGTTGTGTTGTGCCTTGCGATACAGCTGCCCGCCTGTGGGTGGACAGCATTTGAGCCTTTTATTTTTGGCTCAACTTTGAGCACCAGTGTGCGGCACATGTAGAGGTTGCACCAGCATATACGCCACACATCCCAGGCTGAATATCAGGATGTGCCACATATGCATGGGCACGCCCCCTGAATCTGCACCATATACATTACCGATGCTTCCTGGCGCATCAGGGTTGCACGGCACAACCATCCCCTTTGAATATCATGCCAGGGCACATTGTTGTACCAAGCACAGCCACTTTGAATATCTGGGCCAGTGTTTTTACATCTTGAAAGTTGATTTTGCAGTCCTGCGCAACATCACCTTTAGGACAAGAGTTGAACATTTTCTCTGCCCTTCTTCATGAGGCAGGGTCATAACAAGGCTATGTTGAACATTTTGTGTAAAAATATTAAAATACAAATTTTCTATATTTTTACTCCAGATTCTACCACTACAGCCTTATTGGCTCTGGCCAGAGTTTGTTTTTCTCACTACATTGGACACTTCCCTAGAGAACCATAATGGTTTCTTTTTATTTCTACTTTTATTCACTTCCTTTACACAGAGGTTGGTTGCCTTAATTATGCCTGCCCTTATTTTTCCCCACAATGCCTCTCCCCCCTTTTCACAATCCCCCTCCCCATGAGGCAGTTCTAAGTCAGTCTCCCACTTCTTTAAAATCCACCTTCCTAATGTCCAGGACCCTCATTCTTGTGTGGTTTGCCTCCATCTCTTCCCATCATAATGTTAAACCACTCTGTATGGTGATCACTGGTATCTAGGGTGGGGGACAGGCAACCTAATGTGTACATGTTTTTATTTTTATTTTATTTTATTTTATTAGTCTGTAGGATTAAAAATACCTTTGAGCAATTGCTGCTTATTTACAAAGGTTCCATGTCAAAGGATTAAAGGAAAACATACATACAGAGGTAGACCAAGGTTACAGGTACAGTAACCAGAAGGGGAAGGAATCAGATCAGTTCCAGTACAGTGGCTTCTTCTTGCTGTTTTTACATTGTTTCTTGTGGATTTTACTTGGTAAAATGTTATTTCTTTTCTTTCTTACTACCTCTCAGGGGCTAGCAGGGTATTGTTTTGGGGCTGTTGGGATTTTTAAACCTGTTTTGGTGGCTATAAGTGGGCTCATTTGTTTGATGTTTCACTGTGTAGCATGCTGTTTTTGTGGAGGCCTGTTTCTTGTGATTTAAAACCCATTTGGTGTGATTTAATTGGGGTTGTTTCTTTGAATTGGAGACCTATGTATTCTAATTTCAAGCCTATTTTGATGTATTGTTGGTGAAGCTGTTTGAATTGGAGACTTGTTTCTTTTGGTAGCAAATCTATTTTTGGAGCTTTGAGTGAAATTGTGATTCCTTTTTGCTGGCTTCACTAGCTACAGAGTTTAAGGCATAGTGAGGAAAGGGTGCTAATGGTCTGATCAGGGGCCTCAGCTACCTGATTGTTTCTGGAAGGCTTGGGCTTTTTCCACCCTTCCAGCACCTGACCCCATCCCAGGTCTGTGATTTCCTTTATACCAGGGGTTCTGACATCACTTCCTCAAATGGGCAAAGGACATGCATCTGTCATAGCAGAAGCAGACATCCAGGAAAGGAACAGCAGCGAGTGAAGAAGTGACTGCTCTCTCAGTAGAAGGGAAGTAAATGCAAATCAAGGAGCTTTCACTGTTACTTCTTTGCATGGCTATTTTCATTGTGGAAAGGAGGAGTAGGAGTTTGAAGTAGGTTGTGCAATAGTTACTTAAAGTCTCTTTTTGGATGTGGATAGGAAGGATAGGAATGTAAAAAGCAGTTGCTCAACCTGTCTAAATGTGCACAACAAAGGGGTAAGGGAAATTAAGAAAAGAAGACTGTTTTGCACTGATGGGGGGGAGAGGGGAGACTTGGGGGAGTGTTTGGTATCCTTCATCTCGAAGGGTGGGGTGTCGCTGGTGGGCGATAAGAGCAATGGGTAGGGTGGTAGGCTGCAACAACTGCGGTGCACCAATCTTTCTAAAAATTGCCTGGAGGGTGGGGGGATGTTTAGTGTGCAACCACATAGAGAAACTTAGAAAGGAGATTGAGGGTCTGCAGGAGGAACTAAGACAGGCAAGGCAGACTGGATGTGGGTTTAGCTCAATACTGGAGGGAGGGAGGACAGGAGATGAGGAAGGGCAATTTGAGCCAACAGTGGTGAGGAGAGGGTCAGACGAAGGGAAGCAGAGACAGAGGGGCCCAGGCCAAGAAGAACAATTGCTGGGGAAACCAGGTCAGGAGACAAAAGACAAATGGAAGGAGGAGACAGAGACTTGTGAGGGGAGGAGAAGAAGTGGCAACAGTCACGGAGTGGAAAGGAGGGAACAGGTTACTATGAAGAGAGAGGGGGGCATTTGTGAAGGGTCTTCAGAAAATAGTTTTGCACTGCTAGAGGGGAAGAAGGAGGAGGGAAGTAATGCAATTGGAGGAGTAATTGATAAATGCCTGGACCAAACTGGACCGGGGGGAAGTTCTGCTGGGAGAATTGCAACAGGGGAAAAAGGGGTAAATAATGTGCAGGAGGAAGAAGAGGAGCCAGGAATAAGAGATGGAGATGAATGGAAGAAAGCAGGGAGTAAGAGGGAAGGAATCTTAGTGCTGGGGGACTCAATACTAAGAGGAGTCAGGTGGGGTAGCAAGGGGGAGAGGCAAAGTCGCATTTGGGTGGAGGCCATGCGAGGAATGACAGCGGAAAGGGTGGGACAATCTGTTCTGAAATATGCTAGAAGGGTAGGGACAAGCCTCATGTAATTATACATCTTGGGATGAATGACCGCTGACAAGACAGTAGATATGTAGTCAGAGGAGGTTTGAGGAAATAGGACAATTATGTGAGGGGGCAGGGAGATCAGTAACATTTTCAGAGATACTTCCAGTGCCCAAGGCAAGCACAACAAGAAAGCTGAGAATAGAGGAATTTAATGGATGGCTAAGAACCTGGTGTTATGCTAAAGAGTATGGGCTGTTAAGGGGTGGGGAGGGACCTGGGAGGACAGTAGTCCCAAGGACAGACTACACTGGAGTGAGAAGGTAAAGAAAGTGTTGAAACAGAGGATGGAGGAGTATATAGAGGAAGGAGGGAATTTAAACTAGGAGCGGGGGGTGGCATGTGGACAAGAGATATGCAGAGACCACAGTTGGGAAACCATATGAGCTTACTCCCCATAACAGTGACAAAGGAAAAATGGCAAGTACTATTGGTGATGCTAGTAAAGGAGGGCAAGATGGGGGTGGAAGGTGGTTACCCTTAATGCTAGGAGCCATGGGAGAAAAACTGCAGAGTTACAGGTGCTCATGGCAGAGGGAGAGGTGGACATTGCAGCCATCACAGAAACATGGGCCACCCAATACAATGACTGGGACCTGTCTGTACCAGGGTACAGGTTATTTTGTAGGGACAGGGTGATTGGAAAAGGAAGGGGGGGTGGCACTATATGTGAAGGAAGGACTGAAGTGTGTAAGGGAAGAAGGGGAGGAGGGTAGTATGGAGTCAATTTGGATGCAAATCCAGGATTCCAAAAATAGGATTTTCATAATGGGAGTGGTGTACAGGCTGCCATCTCAGATGGAGGAGTCAGACAGAGAACTAGTGGGACAGATCAGGAGGACCTGCAAGAAGAGTAGTGTGGTGATTGTGGGGGACTTCAACATGCCAGGAATGGACCGGAATACCCCAACAACCAGGAACAGAAGGGAGCAGGTACTGCTGGATGCCTTCCAAGACAGCTTGCTGCTGCAAATGGTCAGTGAACTAACCAGGTTAGGGAATACCCTTGACCTTGTGTTGCCAAATGGGGATTTTGTGAGAGAACTTACAGTGGAGAAACCACTGTCATGGAGTGACCACCACTCAGCATGGCTCACACTGGATATGGGCAAGGAAGGAGTGGAATCTGGAACCAAAGTGCGGGACTTCAGGTGGACCAACTTTGGGAGGATGGGGGAAGTGATAAATGGGTACCTAGCCAGAATTCAACCTAGTATGGGCACTTACCAGAGGTGGGAGCTCATAAAGCTGGGGATAGTGGAGGCAACCAAAATCTGCTGCAAGGCCCAGAGCAAGAAGGCTAGGGCTAAGAAACCGAGCTGGTTGAGCAAGGAGGTCATGGAAAAGGCAAGGAGGAAAAGACCTGCCTTTAGGAGGTACAAGAAAACATGGAGGGGGGAAGACAGGGAGGAGTTTTTGACAGAATAGAATGAGGTGACATGGGCAGTGAGGGGAGCCAAGGCATCAACGGAGCTCACGCTGGCACAAGGCATTAAGAAGGGGAGAAGGACTCCTTTAGGTACATCAGGGAGAAAAGAAGCTGTAAGGACCACATAGTAAGGATTAGGAAGGAGGGGGGTTGGGTGGAAGCAGGGTACGATAAGGCAGAAGCACTAAATGATTACTTCTTCTCTGTATTTACTAAGGAGCAAAGGGGGTGATACCCAAGGGGAGAGGAATGGCAGAAACAGGGTGGTGACAGATGGGGAAATCATGGAGGACAGAGTTCAGGAAGCTTTGAAGGCACTGAGGGTGGACAAGGCACCAGGCCCAGATGACTTCCACCCCAGGGTACTGATGGAGCTGGCAGAGGTCTTTGTGGGACCTTTGGCAGACCTATTTAATGCCTCACTACACTCAGGGTGTGTACCTCAGGACTGGAGGATGGCTCATGTGGTGCACCTCCACAAGAGTGGCCCCAAGGATGTACTGGAGAACTACAGACCAGTGAGCCTCACATCCATCGTGGGTAAGCTAATGGAGACTATCCTGAAGGAGAGGCTGGTGACCCTCCTAGAGGCCAAAGGACTACAGAACAGCAGACAGCATGGCTTCATATGTGACAAATCCTGCCAAACCAACCTGGTGGAGTTCTATGACTGGGTAACTAGGCAACTTGACAGGGGCCATGCAGGGGATGTCCTGTATCTGAACTTCAGTATGGCATTAGACTCGGTGCCTCATGGGAGGATGGGAAGTAAGATGGAAGGCACAGGGGTGGGTGCAAAGCTAGTGAGACGGGTAGGGAACTGACTTCAGGGAAGGCAACAGAGGGTGGTGGTGGGTGGGGAGCTCTCACACCCAAGGATAGTGACGAGCAGTGTTCCACAGTGCTCGGTGTTGGGACCACTGTTGTTTGGGATATTCATTACAGACATATCATTGGACATCAAGAGCAAGATCAGTCTGTTTGCTGATGATACCAAGATGGGAGCGGTGGTGGATGACCTAGGGGGATGGCAGGGGTTGCAGGATGATCTGGCAAAGCTTGAAACCTAGTCAGACAACTGGCAACTGGAGTTTCATGCCAAAAAGTGCAAGGTGCTGCATTTTGGGATGAAGAATCCAAGGAGGAATTACCAGCTGGGGGAGTGCAGCTAGCCCAGACAGAGGGGGAGAAGGATGTGGGGGTGCTCAATACAGGGTCAATGAACAACTCGCTACAATGTAGGAAGGCAGCTGCAAAGGCCAACAAAATGCTGGGTTGCATTGCAATGGGTATATCCTCGAGGAGGGAGGTGGTGATTCTGCCACTGTATAGGTCATTAGTTAGACTGCACCTGGAGTACTGCATGCAGTACTGGTGCCTGTATCCAAAGAGGGAAATTAAGTTACTGGAGGGGTGCAGCACAGGGTGACAAAGATGATCAAGGGGCTGGGGGCCTTATCATATGAGAGGAGGTTGAGGGAGTTGAACATGTACTCACTGGAGGAGAGGAGGGACAGGGGGACATGATTGAAACCTTTAAGTATATTTAAGGAATAAACAAGACAGGTACTGAGGGGCTTTTCAAAGTAAGGAAGGGGAGGGACACCAGGGGCCATGATATAAGACTGAAGGAAGGAAGGTCACGAGGGAGATGTGGAGATACTTTTTTACAGAGAGGGTGGTAGCTGGGTGGAATGCATTACCTACAGAAATGGTATTCAGTAGAACAGTGGACTGCTTCAAAAGGGGATGGGACAGGACAAGGGGGAGGGTCAATGGAGGGGAAGGGTGAAATGAAGGTGCAGCTGCAGAATAAGGGGGATACTGTAGCTGCACATTCGAGTAGACTTAATAGACCTCTAGGCCTTTATTTGCTGGCACATTTCATATGTTCATATTTGTACAGGTATAATACAGCAAAGGCAAGGCTTTAAATTTAAAGCACATAATGGAGAGACAGTATGAGCCAGTTTAGGAGAGCAAGATGTTTCAGTGCAGACATTACATTATATAGAAAGATAGTGATTGTAGGATAGTAGTGTCAAAGAAAGGGGTGGGCAGACTGAAGGGCCATTGTCAGATAAATATAGTAGATGTTATCGGCAGTATGACTAGTTGTGTTTTTTAAATAAAAATCCCCCTTCTGCTGTTATAAGTGACAAGAGCAGAAAGGGGTGCACACTAAGGAGACAAAAGCTAAAGCAACAAAATTGAGCTTGCTTAAATTTATTGAGCATATCACTCAGGCAGGTACTAGACTGTACATGTAGCTCACTAGCAGGTGCTCTTGGGCTTCACTTGATAGAGCTTCCTCAGGGGGCCAAGGGACCTGTAACTTTGAGCTGTGCAGCCATCAGATATGGGCTTGATGGATTTTAGTTTAATGGCTCATTTGAAGCATAGCACCTCAGCAGTGTAGAAACCCAGAATCAGTATTTGATATTAGCTCAAGTTTCTGGTGTGGGATTAAATCTGACATTCTGATCTTCTAGTCCCTTAGGCAAGCATGCAACCTACTGAGCCATTGAAAAAGAAAATGAGAAAAGAAATGACAGGACCCAAAAGGATTTTGATTATTTTAGACCATATTTATGTTACAGTAATATCATATGTTAATGATTAGGAGAAAACATAGCTAAAGCTTTTCAGAAGATGTATGTAAGTTTTCAAACCAAATAATCATACTGGTTGAGAACCTAATATGGTAAAACTGTCATAATAGGAGCTTATGGTATACCGTGACAAATGTTTTGGTAATATCTATAAATAAGACAACTCCTCTGAGATCCTGCCAGTCTGGGAGAGAGGGAGATGAACAGAAGATCAGAGAAGGAGAGATAGGGGAGCTAAACATGTGGCTCAAGGGTTGGTGCCAAGAAAAAGGACACACATTTGTTGGTAACTGGCAAAAGTTGAAGGAGCAAAAGTCCTTTAAATTTGATGGACTACATCTGACTAAGGAGGGAGTCAGTTCATTGGGGCAGAATTTTGACATCTTTGTAGAATATTTAAACTAGCCAATGGGGAGAGGGGTGCACCTCCTGATACATCGAACGGAGTAACACCCCTCCTCCCTCAGCTAGTGATCAGACAGGAGTTCAGCATGTTTGTAGTTCATTTGCATCACCAGGTAAGGAAAAAGGTCCAGCACCCCATACGATTTGCAGGGGAAATGCCGGACCTCACCCAACAACTAATGCACTGAGATCTGGCCAATAGAAAATCATGTACACAAATGCCTGGAGTCTGAGAAACAAGATCCCAGACCTGAAGGCAACAATGACAGAGGAAAAACTGGATATAGTAGCCATTAGTGAGATATGGTTCACCAGTAACCACATTTGGGAGACTTCAGTACCTGGCTATGTACTGTTCAGAAGAGACTGAGGTGAAAAAAGGGGGCGGGGAGTAGCCCTTTATGTCAATGAAAATATCAAAGCTACAGAAATTCAGAATACTCATAAGGAGCCAGAAGAACTGTGGGTCACCCTGGAAAAAGGAAATGGGACAGGCATATGAACTGGGGTTGTCTACAGGCCTCCAGACCAGGGAGAGGACATAGACACATTACAGTTAGAAGATATACAGAACATGACAGCTAAAGGGGAGGTTCTGATAATGGGAGACTTCAGCATGCTAGATACAGATTGTTCAATACCAGCAGGAACATCCGCCAGAACTAGAGACATAGTGGATTCCCTGCTGGGAGAGGGCCTCAAACAACTGGTACAACAACCCACAAGAGACAGGGCTATCCTAGATCTAGTATTGACTAATGGGGAAAGGATCACAGAACTCCGGGTAGAAGGTCACCTGGGGGCCAGTGACCATCACATTGTATGGTTCAATTTGGCCACTAGATCATCCTATTCCAATGCAAGAATGAGGGACTTCAGAGGAGCTGACTTTGATAAGATGGCCAACAGAATTAAGCTAGAAATACAGGTGAGGAGGTACAGGCAAAGTGGGCAGGCATTAAGGATGCAACACATAAGCAACATCCCACTGTGTTAGGGAGAAAAGCAAGAGCAAAAGAAGGAGGAAACCACTTTGGTTCTCAAAAACAGTAGCAGAAAAGGTCAGAGCCAAAAGACTGGCCTCGAGGAAGTATAAGGGAATGCAGCGGGTCCAAGATAGGGAGGTATACCAAACTTCCCTAAGGGAAGCAGGGAAGGCAGTAAGGCAGGCAAAGGCCCAAACCAAGGAAACACTAGAACAAACAGTAAAAGAAGGGGACAATCCTTTCTATTGATACATTAGTGAAAGAAGAAAGTCCAGAGGAGGTATTGCTTAGATCAAAGAGGATACGGGGGAGTGTGTGGAGATGACTAAGGAAAATCATCTATCCTAAATATATACTTCTTCTCAGTATTTACTGAGGAGAAGGTAGGACAGGGCACACAGCTCAGCACTATGGTCAGGGGGGAGGGAGATGTGCACTAGTCCCTTCAGAAAAGAAAGGGTCCTACAAGAGCTCACTAAGCTCAGGGTGGACAAGGCAATGGGACCTGATGGCATACATCCCAGGGTGCTAAAGGGGCTAAGGGTGGAACTAGAAGAGCCATTATCTGAACTGCTTAGTGAGTCTCTGAGCACAGGAGGGGCCACAGAAGACTGGAGAAGGGCTTATGTGATCCTGCTTCACAAGAGTGGTAGCAGGGACAAGGCAGAGAACTTCAGACCAGTCAGTCTTACCTCAGTAGTGGGCAACATTATGGAGGCACTCCTTAAGGAAAGGATAGTGCAACACCTGGAATCCATAGGAGCATAGGATCCAAGACAGCATGGGTTTACAACAGGAAGGTCCTGTCAGACTAATCTCATAGATTTCTTTGACTGGGTAACCAGAGTGGTGGACCAAGGGGGTGCAGTTGATGTTGCCTACCTTGACTTCAGCAAAGCTTCTGATACTGTTCATCTAGAAGATTAATTAATAAGATGGGTAGGCTTGGAGTGGGTAAGAAGTTGGTCAACTGGGTTACAAACTGGTTGGTGGGCAGAAAACAGAGAGTGGTGGTAAACGGTATACAGTCAGAAGAGAGACAAGTCAAAAGTGTGGTACCTCAGGGATCAGTCCTGGGGCCAGTCCTCTTCAATATCTTCATCAGTGACATTGCAGATGGACATGGCGGGGGGGGGGTAAGGTTTGTCTGTTTGCAAATGACACCAATATCTGCAACAGAGTAGATGATCCAGATGGTGTGGGCAAAATGAGAAGAGATCTGGATAAACTGGCAAAATGGTTGGAAGAGTGGCAACTGGTGTTTAACACAAAGAAGTGCAAGATCATGCACATAGGGGAGATAAACCCTAAAGCCACCTGTAGATTGGGAGGAGAGCTGCTGGCAAGAGAAGAAATATACTTGGGCATTATCATCACAGATGACCTGAAATCATCCAAGCAGACCACTAAAGCAGTAGGTCAGGCTAGAGGGATGTTGGGGTATTTTAGCAGGGGTATCACAATTCATAAGAGGGAGGTAATAATCCCTCTTTACAAGACACTGGTTAGGCCCCATCTGGAGTACTGTATACAGTACTGGAGGCCACACTTTCACAAAGACATTAACAAAATGGAGGCAGTCCAGAGAAGGGCAACCAGAATGATGCACGGACTGCATCACAAAACATATGAGGACAGATTAACAGAGCTCAATATGTATACCCTAGAGCAAAGGAGGGAGAGAGGTGATATGATCTAAACATTCAAACACCTTAAGGGCACTAACAAGGTGAAAGAGTCTATTATGTTTAAACATAAGAAAAATAGCACGAGAAGAGGACACAGCATAAGATTAGAGGGAGACCAATTAAGGGGTAATCTGAGGAAGTTCTTCTTCCTAGAAAGGGTGGTGGATGCATGGAACAACCTACCTCAGGAAGTGGTGTATATGAATACAGTGCAGGGCTTCAAACAGTCATGGGATAGGCATAAGAGAGCAATACAGATGAGTATGAATAGATAGGCTGTTGACAGAGTAAAGGCCTATGGCACATTTATAAGGTAGAAAAAAAATGGGCAGACTGGATGGGCCTTTCGGTCCTTATCTGATGTCAACTTCTATGTTTCTGTGATGTAGAAGTAATTGTTTTCTACTGCTAACTACAAATCATTAGTGATATAACAAAGAACATTAATTCAGGAGTGCCGATGATAGAAATCAAGTCTGCTCAGTGACAATTATACCATTGTGACAAATATGGGTCAGGATTCAGAAATTTATTTTTTTAGGTGTATGTTCACTGTGAATAGTTCTGAAATGATTTTATAGTTCTTAAAGTCAGTCCTATAGGGAGCAATATAGCATAGTGGTTAAGGGCACTGAGCTACAAACCTGGAGACCTGAGTTTGAATCCAATCAGCCCCTACTTTTTTTTTTTATTGCTTAACCAGGAGAGACACACTAAGCTGAAAGCTTGTTTACAGGTGCGACCTGGGAGCACAGAGAAGTTAAGTGACTTGCTCAGGGTCACAGAGTATGCAAGCGGGGGCTATAGGATTCAAACCCAGGTCTCCAGATTTGCAGCTCAGAGCCTTAAATCACTAAGCTATACTGCCTCCCCTTGCATGCAGTGTGACCCTGTGCAAATCACTTAACTTGCTTTTGCTCCGAGGTTGCACCTGGAAACAGGTTCTAGTTTAGTGTGCCTTTCCTGGTTAAACAATTTCCCATTTCCCTTTCCCTATATCCTGTGCTATAATGGTGTGACTATAGTGATGCATCAATCTGAGCAATAGCAGTCTAACTTACAGTAACATTTGAAGCATCTCAGAAACATCTATGGTAGCAGATACAAGGATAGGAAGAGAATACCTCTTAGGATTGTTGCTAGCCAAAGCTGAAAAATCTGCTACTGCTGTGCTCTACCAGTTGGGAATGGGTGAAATGCAAGTTTTTAATATCATCTCTTATCGGATCTTCAGCACTTTAGTCTCAATCAGTATAATTAAATGAAATTAGCACAAGTTTAATTGAAGTAAACAACAATGATCAGGTGCTAAAATGAATTGTAGTCCATGTCATGAGGGATTTCATGATCAAAACAGAAAATAATAAACACTCACAACTACACTGCACTACAGGTACAGAAGTATAGGCAATTCAGATTTTAATTTTATCATGAAGGTGGAACGAAAATGAAAATAAAACATTTGTTATCATATTTAGATCAAATTTATGTCATTCCTATATCACATATTGAACAATAAGAAAAAAGGAGCCTAAAACTTTATAGAAGATGTATCCAACAGCACAGTGAGTCTGATGCTGTCACATGCATATGTAACTAAAGATGGGCCACCTTAAGAGAAAGAAGACTTTGAACTGAATGTGTTTACTTTTATTTGCTAAGTTTTCTGTGGATGGGAGAAAAAGCATTAGCTACAAGGCATTCCAAGATATTTAAAATAAATATATCTAAATATTTGGTGTTTGTAGCTGGTAATTCAACAACAGATCTTTTTAATAATAATAGTAAAATAATAAAACTTTATTTATTAAGCGCCTTTCAAACACCAAGGCGCTGTATAAATGAATGATAAAATCAAAAAATACACAAATAAAATCAATAATCTCCACAACATCAAATCATAAAAGCCTTACTCCACAAAAATATCTTAAAATCCTGCTTTTTTTTATAATTCAAAGTTTATTTACCACATTTTCCACATTACAGGAGGCAGTAATGAATCCTTTTACATAGGATTCATAAAACCATTGTAATCATACTGTCCCCAACTCTTCCCTCCCTCCCTCCCTGGCACAGCAGTTCATTCTAGCACTGTTATCACCGCTAACTACCTATACCAAGAGTAATTAAGGTGGTAACCTCGGCTACACACTACTTCATAGCCACCGTAATTTAAGTATGAAGGGGATCCCAGATATCCTTATACCTGTGTAATCTGTTTTGAAAACTAGCAATAGCCTTCTCTGTATTTATATTTGCTAAGATCTCATGGAGCCACTCCTGATATGTTGGGCCAGTCCTTTCCTTCCAACGCCTGAGAATGACTTTTTTAACTGAAAGAACCACCATGGATATGTGAAATCTCCGGATTTTAACCTTTATGGAGGAGAGCTCCCCCAACAGGCAAATATCAAGTGTAAAATAGTCCTGTAGACCCAATAAACGATCCAGATTGGGTTTTACTTGCTCCCATAATGATGCTATCCGGGGACACGACCAGAAAAAGTGAAAAAGTGATCCTGTATCCTGGGGACACTTATTACACCTATCGGTATCAAGAAGGCCCCATTTCACCAGTTTAGTTGGGGTATAGTACAAATTATGCAAGATATGGAACTGCATGAGATGTAATCTATCTTGGGATACATATTTATGACAGTACATCCAGAGGACGGGCCACTTAAAAGTATAGTGGGGAAAAAATGAAACCCAGAAGTTGGTGGGGGCCACAACCACGTCCAAACCTCCATCGGAACAAGACTTGATAAATCTTAGAAATCACACCAGAAGAGACTAGTAAAGGGGAAATTTCAGATACCAATGCAAAGGTCGGTGGTCAGGGTGGAATGGCCCCAAAGACCGTGGTTAGCAAGTGTCTTAGTTGAAACACTTTAAAAGTCTGAGACTCAGGTATTTTGAACTTGTGTATGAACTGAGAAAATGAGAACCACTCACCAACTTCATCCAGAAATGAAGTTACTATCCCCTCTCCTAAGTGAGGGAACCATGAATGGGAAATGTTCTGTTTATTTATAGTGAAAGCCATGGAATTCCAAATAGATTGAGCTAGATCATTGCTTTGATTGTAACGCAGGAAAAAGCACAATTGTGAATGTACTCTTAGTGAGGTCATGATAGTGGGACATTTATTAATATCTTGTATCTGAGAAATTTTTAGATAGAGGATAGTCAGGGGGTCCATGTTCATAGATTGGAAAAATTCTAATTCAATCTTAAGCCAGACCGGGTTCATGTTATCTGGAGCCGGTCTTACCCATCTCAGGTATTTAGCCAAATGACTAGCCCAGTAGTAGAAGGACAAGTAAGGAATCCGCAATCCCCCCTCATTCTTAGGTGCAGCTAACTTGTGGTATGCCAGCCTGGAGGTCTTATTCGACCAAATAAACTTGGTAAAGAGTTTATGTGTTTTCCGAAACCAATTTAGGGGGACGAATGAATTAAGATGCAACAAAGGATAAAATAAATGGGGAAACACATTCATCTTAATAATATTAATGCAACCCTATAAAGATAACGGGAGTTTATCCCATCTCTCTAAATCTTGAGAGATCCCCTGCAGAAGGGGGTCCAGGTTCTCCTTAAACCACAAGGAGGGATTACACGTTAATTTTATGCCTAATTATTTGATAGCCCGGGGTGACCAGCATAGTCCCAGAGAAATAATGTTGGTCTTAAAGACTTTATGGTTAAGAGGGAAAAAGGATGTCTTATAGGGATTTAACTTATAATTTGAGAAACTACTAAATCTATCAACCTCCCTTAGCATATTCGGGATAGATATTAACAGATTAGCCAACTGTAGAAGAAGGTCATCAGCGTACGCTATTACTTTCACTACCTCATTCCTAATGGGAATACCTTGTATCCCTTAATTGTTGAGAATATGTTGAATAAGGGGTTCCAGGTAAAGATTGAAAAGTAATGGAGAGAGAGGGCATCCCTGCCTCATTCCTGACTGCAGTGTAAAAGACTTGAAGAAGGTTCCATTCCCTGAAATCCTCTCTGTAGGAGACTGGTAAATTGCCCTGATCCAATCTATGAACATGGATGGGAATCCAAATGCCTTGAGAGCTTGAAAAAGAAAAGTCCAGTTAACCCAATCAAATGCCTTCTCGGTGTCCAGGGAGACCAACCCCACAGAATGTATGGCATCCCTGGACTCCGAGAAGACATGGGAGAGAGTACGCAGGTGATCTGAAGATGCACGTCCTCTCATAAATCCCACTTGAGACATACTCACAAGATCTGGAAGAACCAGGGTTAGTCTATCTGCCATTATCTTCAAGAGAATTTTGACATCTTGATTCAGCAAGGAGATTGGCCTATAGCTCTGAACCATTTCTGGGACTTTGTCCGGTTTCGGTAACAAAACTATCAATGCCTCAAACAGATGTGCATCTGCCACCTCTCCAGACAAAATATGCAAATAGAGCTGATGCAACACGGGAAGTAATTGCTCCATAAAAACTTTATAGAATAAGGCTGAAAACCCATCTGGAGCTGGAACTTTGCCCATAGGCAAGTCCTTTATAACAATTGCTGTCTCTTCCTGTGATAAAGTGATAGAGTCAGATAATGAAGGAAGATGAGCTTCCTTGAGATACTCATCCAGGTTTTGAATGGGCGGAGGACTATCCATGTCCCTATATAATTGTTCGTAAAAGGTAGCAATTTCCTGGACTATGTCTGAGGGGGATACCTTCAGGGTCCCGTCAGACTGAGACCTTATTGGGGGTATAAATCTTACTGATTCTTGTGTTTTAAACGAAGAGTCAACAGGCACCCCGCTTTTTCCCCTTGATCTGTAAAACTGGCCTTTGTATGGATTATTGACAACTCAGCCTTTTCTCTTAACATTCCCAGATACTTATCTTTATAGATCAGTAACTTCTGTGACTCCTCTTGAGAAATTATATCTGGGTGTATACTTTCTAACACCCGTATCTGAGACAATAAAAAGAGTAACTCCTTTTCCTGTGCCCTCTTCCTCCTGGTAGCTAGACTAATGAGAATACCCCTTATATAAGCCTTAAAGGCTCCCCATAAAATATACGGTCTTGTACTATCTATTGGGTTGGTGGAAAAGAAAAACTCTATCTGCTCTTTCACCTCTCTTCCATACTTTTCATCTTTTAATAATTGTTCATTTAATATCCATCTGGTCTCTCTTTTGGTGATATTAAAAAAAGCCAAATTACCCAAGACTAAAGAATGATCCGATGTTGGACCTGGTTGGATCTAGGTGGATAGAACCCTTGGCAAGAGCTCATGAGAAACTAATAGGTAATCAGTGCGAGACTGCGTGCCATGAACTGGCGAGCAACAAGTGTATTCCCTAATATTAGGATGTGTGACCCTCCAGACATCACACAATCCGCACTGGTCCATCATCTCCTTAAAGGCTCTGTGTCCAGGTTTCAATCCCCTCAACCCAGTGCTTGATCTATCCAGATTCGGATCCAAGCTAAATTAAAATCTCCCCCAATATAATTGGAATAGGGAGTATAGGAAGAATCTTGGAAATCAGTTTCATAAAAAAAGAGGGATCATCTGTTTTAGGACCATATATGCTACCTAAAACCAATGGCATGACCCAAATAATGCCCTGCACTAAGACATATCTGCCTTCCAAATCCTTAAATACCTGAGAAGGGACAAATGGGATATTTCTGTTAATCAGGATCATGACGCCACAACTATTGGTTTCCCTTGAAGCATGAAAAACCTGACCTATCTGTTGTCTTCGAAGTTGTAATACTCCGGAATCCACTAAATGAGATTCTTGTATGAATGATATCTGGGCATGTAACAAACTCAGATGCTTAAGTACCTGATATTGTTTCAGTTTTTTCCTGATCCCCTTCACATTCCACGTAGCAATATTAATATTCTGAGCCATCTACTATATCAGGTATAATCCAGATAAAATATCTAACATATCCTGCAATCATGTAACAGGTGATTCTACTCCCTGAAACTGCTGTGCTGGTCTCCCAGCCCCATTGAACTCCTGTCCCTCCCACCCCCGATTACCCCTCAACAATCCACATCATTCGTAACTCCAAAACATAATCCAAAAACCATCCACCCAAACCCACTTCTTATTGCTAGCAATGTTCAGAATGTTCCATTTACTACTCCTCCCCAGCCCCCAAAAAGCCATCCCCCAAACCCTGTATTCTTTATAATATGTTCCCCTTTTTTGAAATGCTAGTAATAAATGAAAGAGAGAATCCAACATCCCTACTATACACCCTTGCATCTACTGCCTATCCCTAATGAGGGCCATTGGAGGCTATCATCATAAAACATTGCCCAGTAACATCACGGCCATAAGGGCATAGGCGGTCGTTGAGGTGATAAGGCACCATGGTGCAAGATCAGGAAGTCTGCCTCAGCCGAACATAATATGCACTGAGCGGGCCTTCATCTCCGCAGGCTCTCCAGCCCTATAGGGACAAGCCCTCGATCCTCTCCTCCCAGTTGCTACACTTTTTCCCCAGTAAATCCCAGCTTATCTCCTACTTTAGGAGCCCTTGGCACTTAACACGCAAGGAGCACAAGCTCCCTCCTGTGTTATAAGTGTTCAACAGCACCTTGATGCCTTACAAAGGGAAGTGACCTCTCAGCCCTTATAATTGGATTTCCCTAAAGGCTAAAGCCTTCCACCAAACCCTTCCTTACTAAACTCCCACAGGAGAGGGGGAGACCAGATGTTGTTAAATAGGCATTGTTTTCTGCCAATTCGAAAACTAGCGAGAAATCACTTGATTACTTGAGACCCCAGACCCAGACAAAATGAGACAGGAATATGCTTCTGTGATTGGAACACTTAGAAAACCAAAGGGCCCGAAACCCCAGACCCAGACAAGACAAGTAAGAGCATGCATCCACAACTAGATCACTGTAAAAAAGAAAAGTAAAGTCTTTTTTGCCCCATATTCGGGCTGAAGTGAGAGTCCAAGAATGTGTAACCGTTGCTTTCCAGAAGATCCCTTTACATGAGTACCCAGCTTGTCGAGAGAGCCCTAAGGCCTTTCACGTGTCCCTGAAGAGATCTGGCAGTGCTAATTTTAAACCAGCAAATGCTGCCTCTGGATCTTCGTAAGTAGCCCAGGAACCAGCCACCAGTACCTGTAGCCTGGCTGGGTATCCCATAAGGCATTTAAGTCCAGCCACAATAATTTTTGAAATAACAGGATGAAAAGCCACTCACTTCAAATGGACTGAACCCGGGATGTCTTGCGCTATTCTTAGCTTAACTTGCTCCCAGTGAACTTCTTGGAGTTCTCTCACTTTGTACAGGAAATGTTGTCATTCCAACAAATTGAAGACATGACAAATTATAGGTTGGGGCATTGCTCCGGGAGTGGCTTTGGTCTTAAAGACCTGTGGGCTCTCTTGATAATATATTTAGCCCCAAATGGGGAAGGGTCTGCAATCTTCTCGACTAACTTCTGGATAAAAGCTATGGTATTCTGGCCCTCTTCTTCCTCTGGTAACCCGAGGATCACAACATTATTTCTCTGGCTATGACCTTCATGTCTTCAATCTTGACCTCAAATCTAGACAGTTTCTGACGCATTGCTGCCATCTCAGGCTCAAACCTCTAAACTTGCTTCTCTAAAGAAAGATCCTAGTTGTGTTGTCTGAGGTAGTGAGGGTAATTTCTTCTATTTTTCTCGTGAGCGATTTCATTTCAGATGTCATCTCCTCGATCTCATCTCTGAAAGGTTTAAATTCCTCCAGAAATCTAGCCAATGTGAGTGGCTCCTTATCCGCCCCTAGATTCAGAACATCTCCATTTTCTGTTTCACTTGAGGCCTGGGATTTTTAAGGCCTTCTCTGGTGTAACTGGCGGGGTGTGTTTCTGCTATTGTTTTTTCATGTAAACGTCCATTCTCTCTCTCGAAATCACCCTGCAAGGGCACAAAGTTGTAGGGAACCAGAATAACTCAAAATTAGAGGTTTAGAGATCGAAAAAGTATATCAGAAAGCGAAAATATAGAAATGGGAGGCTGGAGCTATACAGAGGAGTGACTATCCGGTAGCTTGCATCATGTGGTCCCCTCTTAAAATCCTGCTTAAAGGACTCCACGGTCATGCATTCCCTAAGCCGGCAAGGAAGAGAATTCCAGAGGGTTGGGGCTGCAAACACAAAAGCCCTGGCCCCAGAAGACTTCAATGTAACCCTCAGAACCTCCAGCAACCCCTCGTCAGTTGAACGGAGCTATTGTACAGGGCAGTAAGGAATCAGAAGCTCTTTCAAGTAGTCAGGGACAAGTCCATGCAGGGCTTTGAAAGTCAAAAGACTTACTTTAAAGGTGATCCACCACTGTATAGGCAGACAGTACAGATCGCACAGCACAGGGGTGATGTGTGTCCTTCTAGATGCCCCTGTCAACAACCTTGCAGCACCATTCTGCACTAGCTGTAAGCAACAGATATCAACCCCTGGAAGCCCCAGGTACAGGGAGTTGCAGTAGTCAAGGCGTGAGGTCACAAAGGAATGTACTAACATGGGTAAATTGCTGGATGGAACAAGGTGCTTCACCCTGGCAATGTTCCTAAGATGGTAAAATGCAGACTTAATGACTGCTGACACCTGATGATGAAGGGTCAGCCCATCATCAAGTACCACTCCCAGGTTATGCACCCATTCAGAGGTAAGGATCTGATCCCCCCCAGCAATAAGCCAGAGGGTTGGCCAGACCCCAATCCCTCTGTCCCATGACCAGGGTCCACAACCATAACCTCGGTCTTGCCGGTGTTCAACTTTAACCAGCTCAAATTCATCCAGTCATGGATTTCAGCGAGGCAGCTATTAAATACCGAGAGCACTAACCTGGTCGGGGGCAAAAGACAGGTAGAGCTGGGTATCATCAGCATAACAGTGAAACCTCAGCCCATACCATCTTACAATCTCTCTGAGGGCAGCATTTACACTGTAAACAACATGGGGGAAAGCACTGAGCCCTGAGAGACACCACACTGCAGAGCGAAAGGGTCAGAGGAAAAAATCCCTGACATAACTCTCTGTATTCTCCCGGATTGAAAAGATGAAAACCATCTGAGCACTGTACTAGACAGTCCACAGATGGACCTCAGGTGCTTGAGCAAAACCCAATGGTCTACAGTGTCAAAGGCTGAAGAGAGATCAAGGAGAACCAAGATAGAATGGTTTCTCTGATCTCTAGCCATCAAGAGATCATTGAGCACCTGAACCAGAGCAGTCTCAGTACTATGCCTCTTACGAAAACCAGACTTGAGAGGTTCGTAAATACTATGGATGGTCAAATGGTCCTCCAGCTGGTTTTCCACTACCTTCTCAATAACCTTCCCCATAAAGGGAAGGTTAGAGATAGGTCTGTAGTTGGCAAAAATATCTGGGTCCAGAGAAGTCTTCTTCAGAAGGAGAGTCACCACAGCTTCCTTTAGGGAGCTAGAAAACTCATCCAGTTCTAGGGAGCACCAGATTATTTGAGCCAGAAATGGGCCCACGATCTCAACACAACCCAGAATCAGGGAAGTAGGACCTGGATCTAAACGACAGCATGTAGGGCACATCCCATGGATGATCCGCATAATATCCTCGAACATCGGCAGGTCAAAGGAACTCCAGGAGGCCGAGGATTCCATGGCCAGATGCTGACCAACAGCTTCCCCCTTAGAATGTGTCAGGTGGATCTCTGATTTGATATCGGCAACCTTATTCGCAAAGAACTGAGTGATCTCATCGCACTCCTTTTGTGAAAAAGCTCGACGGAGTTGAAGACAGGCTGGGTTACACAGCCTGTCCACAGTTCTGAAGAGCTGAGCCCGTCAATTCTGAGCAACAGAGATCTCCCTGGACAGGAATTCTGCCTTCTTACAGGAGATCTCTGATTGGTAGAGCCGATAATGCTCCTTCAAACTAAGGCAGTTGACTTCTAGAGCAGATTTTCCACCAACAACGCTCTAACCATTGTCCCACACATCGCAGCTCCCTCAAGGACCCATCAAACCATGGTGCTTGAGGGCGGAGAGAGAGGGGATGAACAGTGACAGGAGCAATTGAGTCAAGGGCTGAGGAAATGGCTTGATTATAAGCCAAGACCATAGACTCTGGACCCAAGCTGGCAACAGGAAACTCTGAGAGGTTCAATACTGCCATCAGGACTTCAGGGCACACGTCCTGTAAAGGGCGGTATTGAACCATCTCCACAGGGGCAGACCTACGAAGGGGAGCACAAAAATTGAAGCCGAAGGTGTAGTGATCAGACCAACTGACAGGTTCCACCACCAAATCAGAGGCCTCAATACCCAGGAGAAAAACTAAATCCAAAGAGTGACCGTGATTATGAGAGGCTGAAGAAACAATCTGTGTAAGGCCCAGTGATGTCATCAGCTGTAGGAAGTGCTGACCAAAGGCTGAGAGTTCGTCATCGACCCAGGCATTGAAGTCACCCAGAAGCATCAATCTGGGTGACTTCAATGCCATATCGGCGATGAAGTCTGCCACTTCCTGCAGGAATTGCCTCTCGTCTCCTGGTGGATGGTAGATGAGGGCTATCCTGCAACCCACACCAGCCACTACGGTACACTCAAAAGATTCAACTTCCTCAACTGGTACACCTGTGAGCCCCAACCTGGTCTTAAAACAGACCGCTACTTCCCCCCCGCCATCCAATCCCGGGCTGTGAATCACCGAGTACCCGACTGGAACAGTTGCCTCCAGAATGAGGCCAGCATTTCCATCCAACCAGGTCTAGGTGATGCAAGCCAGATCTGCTGTCCCAACAAATTCAGAAATAACAGAAGACTTGTTTTTAATAGATCTGGCATTGTACAACACCTCCCAAGTTGGACAAGGCTCTGAAGCTGTCCCCCTACTTGCCCATCCAAATAGGTGGTGCCCTTGGGTATGGAGACTAGACATGGATCACCATGTTCCAGGTTCCTTTTCACCCCAGGGCATCTTCTGGACTTAACTAACCCTATATGAAAGATCCAGTCATTCGCCCTACCGTGTCCACATCTCCTGCCACACCCATCCCCCCTCCTGTGAACAATACCAAGCACCCGACAGCACTGGTAGGTGGAAAATAGGAGGGGAGGAGGGCAAAAAGGGCAAAGGGCATGGAGATCGGAGGATGAATAATGCATGACCGGGTTAACTAAACAACACATACCAGAAGCGGCAAACAAACTCACTGCAAGACAGCTAAGTAAAAAATCCCAATTATCTCTTAAATAAAATGCCCACAATTACAGTTAAACTAAAACCCACCCAATAACATAATCCAAAAACAAATAAACAAAACAAAACTAATAAAATTTCCCCACCCAATGAACCTTCTCACAGCTCTAGGGAGGGGAAAAAAAGCAAGATTAAAGACTACACAAATATGAATAATCTATATGCAGTTGTTAGAATTAAAGAATCCAAATATATAGGGACTGTTAGGCCCTCTCACTGCACACGTTGTCCTTTATATGGTGAAAAACAGGATCCAATGAAAAGTCAAATTGCAGTTTTTAGGCACTCTCACTGCCAATAATAGTAATACTAAAAGATCCAAATATGTAAGGACAGTGAGGCCCTCACTACACACACTGTCCTTCGTATAATGAAAACAGGATCCAATAAAAAGTCTGATGACATTACGATGATCCAAATAAAAATCCAGAGTATTGCAAGTATATGTTCAAAGAATAACAGTATGCAATCTCAGTGTGAGTCCATGGATGGAAAGAAAATGTCTCATATGAAATCAGGGATATCTACAGACCAAGCTGTAAGGCACAGGAGGTTCCCCACCACACACACACCCAAACTGCCTAATCAGGCTCAGTTATACCACTAAGACCCACAACTTCAGATACCCCTGGGCCAGACTAATAAGGCTGACCCGAGAGTAGCTTAGAAGTCCCCCTAAAAACCCCCAACTCCTAAGAGGAAATAAGAGAAGCCCCTGCTTGGTCCCAGAGAGCACAACCCAAAACACCCAGGCAAGAAAAGGGTGGGGTAAAAACCTCCCAAAACCAAAACCATCAATATGGCACTACTTCCTCAAGAAACATTAAGCACAGCTTGGAATGAAATTTAAAATCCCAGAGAAACAGAGGACGTCGATCGATGAATCAAGTCCCATTACTCACGATACAGCTAAAGCACCGATAACTGTCCTTTCCAGCCCAGATTTATATAGGAATCACACCAAATCACGCCAACTAATCCAGTTCTTCTTCAATAGATCACTGTAGAAAAATCTTCACATTATATCCAGATGTAGGGGCCAAACATTGAATAATAGGCAACAATCCCTGGGACCAAAGCCAGAGAGTTTCCAAATGAGCCAAAAACTCCTTCACATTGAAAAGTATGCCAAGGGAGCAACAGCAAGGAGCAGTAAAGAGCTACAAGGTCCTGCTCCCAGCAAAATCACTCGCTTCCCCACAAAAGGGTAACAGGCATCAGATAGACCTGCTGTAGGTTGCAGAACTTACTTCCCCACACTTGGGGAAAGGCTAAAACAGTAGTCAGCAGCAGACAATAAAACAGCCCAAAAAGGGATACGACTCCCAGCAAAAGACTCCCTTCGCCCACAAACACCGGGAGGAGCAGAGCAGAGCATCGACGCAACTACCGAGGATCAAAGCAAATTACCAAAAGCAGCGCAAAACCACAAAACCCAAAGACACGAACTAAAACTAAAATGCAAATACAAGTAGAAAACAAAATAAAGTAATTTTAACTCACAAATAAATGAATAAAATAAATAAAACAAATTAAAACAATTAAAACAAAGTGTAAGGTATAGGAGCTAGTCCAGCACGACCAGCATGACCGCCATCTTGAATGTACAGTTTCCTGCATGACAGGTGCAGTATGTCAAGCATAGTCCAGTAGAAGCTCAGTTTCAGAAACTTAGTTAATAATTTGCTGTTCTCTCCAGTTGTTCTTTATGTTGGCTCTGGATAAATTTGGTCATATGGTGTATACATCAAATAAGATATGTATATTGCCACTAAAACCACATGCACTTTTGCAGGACTAAGTAATGAGAACTGCCCACACACACACACACACACACACACACACACACACACACACACACTTTAATTATATGCCTTCTCATGGACAGAAGATGTCTGAAGCATTGTTATGACGGTTTAAAAAGGGGGTAAATACAATGTTTATTTTATGTACAGCAGAGGGCACCTTTGCATCTAGGGAGTCTCGATATTAGGTCTCAATGCATATCAAATATGAAAGACATGAATATTTTATATATGTGTGGTGGTCTCCTCTGATCTCTCTGTTCAAGCTACTCCCACTGCTAATATGTGACCAAGAGAAGTTTTCTGTTAGAATCTTTCAGGCCACTTCTCATAGAGATCACTCTAAATTGAGAGAAATGGGAAGACCTGTGATGAGGAGATTTGTGTATTGTAACTGATTTACCAATAATTTAATTTTGTGGTAAAGCACTATCACATGACACTGTAGTGCTATCATTTCATAAGATTAAATAGATACTTACATTAGGAAGGATCAGTACACATAGACCCAGATTAATGAAGCAGTTGAACAGGACAGTACAAATTTAAAGTTATCCCACTATTCATGAAGCATTTTCTCTATTTTACTTTTGCTTTTGTTGCCATTTTTGTGGTTATACTCTACTCCTGATTTAGTACAGCCCTTAAATACTGAAGTACAACAATGAGTAAAATAATAATTAAAGCAAATAGGAGACATTAAAATTGTTCCATGAATAGCAGAGTAAAATACAGTGAAGCTAAAATATTAAGAGGAGGATTTTCAAAATCCATGTCTGCTTGTGACTTTTGGATGCATCTGCCTAAGTTGCTCACAAATGTTAGACCACCTCCAAGGTGGTCAACTGACATGTGCATCATCCATGATTTGGAACAAAACAGGTTCCACATACAGTAAATCAAAAAGTGATGCATGGAGCAGGCACAGTGCTGCAGAGGGCTCAGGCACTTAAGCGCCTTACCTCTCACCACACCAGTGACCTATGTTCAGGAATGAGCATGGGTTGCTGGGTGTCAGCTGGGAAGGGAGAAGATTTGAGAACCCATAGGGCTGCTGTCCCTCGCCGGGGAGGGAAACTGCATGCTCTACTGAATGACTACTACCAGGAGGATGCCTAGCAGCAGTGCAGGTAGAGGAGAGCAGTAGCAGGAGGTTCTTCAGGACTGCACAGCATGTGTGCCTCTTCATGTGCACTCTGATGTGCACGTGCCAGCATGGGGAATGGGGAACAATAAACTGCTGGAAAAAATGGCAGGGCAGGTGTTCATGAAGCCCGCTCACTGGCTCTCACCTGCTGCATCACTGGGACCTTCGGCCTAAACTGGATTGTGCTTCTGAGGACAACCCTCCCCTCCTGACCCCGCCATGGGAGGTAATCAGTGGGGTACTCTGGCACAATGTAAGTCCCGGGGAGATGCTGGATGCTGGGGGATTAGTGGATCAGAACTAAACGAAAGCCCAGCCTGCCCTTGACATGGGAGGAAAAATAGAATATTGAAAAAGTGATGCATGGATCACTTTTTGACACAAGCTGCCATAAATCATGTAAATTGTTGTGAAACATTCATGGCACTGAAAATAATTTGTCTGTGCATAATCAGGAGAATGCTGGCAAAAGAGCAAAATTTGTCTTTGTGTTAGTGGCCTCCCTTTGTAAAATCCCACCCACAATATTTAATGAATATCAAAGGTTCATGAATCTAGACCATGATCTTCAGATTTAACCAGGTTTTGGATAATGCTGGTGCATCGGGTGCCCTGAGAGAAATCCCCACAGTGATTCATACCAGGCTAAACTATCAACAGCTCCTCTCTAGTGGGAGGGCCCTGCTTATGTTTGAATAATGTGAAAGGTGTTATGTGGGGCTGGGGTTACACTTGATGTCACAGCACAATAAGGGTAACAAGACACATACAATTTGGTTAATTAAATTAAGAGATAAGTGAAAACTGTGAAAGAGGATTTCGTGATACAGTATGATCTTTCTGGAAATAAAAGGCATGATAAGCAATGGTTCCAGTGAACATTAGTGATCAGAAAGGACAATGACTATTACAAGACATGGAAAAAAGGTTGCATAACATCTCTGACCACACATTTAGGATAGGTGGCTCATTTTCAGATTGGTTGTCCAAATTTTGATGAGTTCATGGTTATTTATAGTATATTGTTTCTCCTGGGCTAAATGACATAGAAGGTCACAGTAAATGGCAACAGTAATTTACAGGTGGAAATAATCTACAGTTTCTAAAAATGTGTATGTGGATTTCTTATAGTTTGGTCATATTCTCATTGGAAGACTAGTACCCCTTGTGCACATTGATGAACATTTGCTGTGTGTTGTAGCCTTTTCAAAGAGTACTTCCTATCAGTGTACAGGGGTAAAGATGTTAAAAGCACCTATTCAAAAGTAGGATATTAATTTAAAAGTAGGGTTGAGCGGGTACTAAAATACCCAACCACCAAGACAACCTGAGGGTACCTCAAAAGTACTCAGAAAAAAATGGATAAAAACCAAAGTAGTCAGGTCAGGTAAAGTAGTCACTACCTGACCCATTCTACTATCTGATTACCTAACACTGACCATAACAAAAATCATGGAAAGACTGTTTTTTTAAGACTATTACACTGTCTGTTAGGTGCTCTGATCTGTTATACCCATGTGGGCATTGCTGAAGCAGGTACAAAAGGCATAGGCTATCTTGGTGAGCCCGCTGCTGTTTCCAAAAATTATATCCATGGTGGGTATTGCTGAGGCAGGCACAAGAGGTACAGCTGCGCTGAGTGCACATGCTACTGTTTTAAAAATTTATATCCATGGTGGGCATCGATCAAACTTATAAACTGATACCTGACAAAAGAAAACTAAGCATAGTACTAGTGTGACACGTGGCTGGCATGGTGGCAGTGGCGACTGTTCCCTTTGTTTTGTGCACAACCTAGTCATCATATTCAGTATCACTGTTTGCAGGCTGTTGTTCATTTTCAGGGTCAGACTCACATAAATCAGTGTTTGTGACAATTGTGCAATCGTCAGCATTCATTTTGTAAAATGTACGCTCTTCCACATTTGCAGGACTTAGCAGTGTTCTGTGGTCAGTGATTATTCCTCCAGCTGCACTAACTATGTGTTCTAAATATACGCTTAAAGGTGGAAAACTAAGGTACATTATTGCAAGATTTGCTAGATCTGGCCATATTGTTCTCTTTTGTTTCCAATAGAGTAATGGGTCTTCCTTGAGACCAATCACAGTATGGTTTGCAAAGTATTCCAAGATTATTGTGCTGCGTGAAATGGTTACCAAACTGGCAGATGAAACTGATGCACTTTCTTTACAGGATACTAGTTCATGTTGTTGCAGGTGACTCAGAAGTGATTTACCTTTCTGACCTTGAACACAGGATGCCCAAGAAGCAGCTGTAGATGTCCTTTCCCTCTCTGATGACACTGATGACTGTGAAGAATTGATAGAAGTGCTATTGTCTGTGCCAGGGGTCAACTTTGATGGTTCAGCAGGGTTTGACTGATGCACATCAGTTAATGGTGTTTGTAGGGCAATGTCACATTTAGTTAGCAGAAGATCTCTCCAATACTCAGTGTCTTCCCCTGCAGAAAGGATGCATCAATGTTCCACTTGAAGCCGGGATCAAGTAACATAGCCAACACGTACGTGTCATTCTTAAATAAGGCATTTATTCTCTAATCAGTCGACAGGCTTTGACTCAAGTCATCAGCCAGCATAATTACACTGACGTCATCTTATGACTGAAAGTCTTTCTTTATGTCACCAAGGAAAATGTGAAGAAATATGATTTGAGGAAGAATTTGACTTAGAGTTGCACTGTATGCACTGACATCACGTGTGGCAGCCTCAAATGGCTCCAATCAGGTGACCAAAGATTCCAGCAGAATCCAGCCATTGGAAGTGAACAGAATATCTCTTTTACCAATTTAATTCTGCATGGTGTCATCATGTACAGCTGTTTTGTGTTCAAGAAGCCTTTCAAAAATGTAAAATGTTGAATTTTGTGGGTTGGAACTTCTTGCTTTAATGTACGCAAGGGTAAGCTGTTTGACCTCTGCCACCCTTTCAGGATTTTTTGAGCTTTCACAGAGTGGCTGAAATGCCCACATATTTTCCTAGCAAGACTTAACAGGTTTTCAACATTTCTGTTTCCATTTAAGAAACCATGCATGAGAAGATTTAAACTACGTGCAAAACAGGGTATGTGTTGGTAGTTTCCATCTCTTACAGCCTTGACTATGTTGGTACCATTATCTGATACTATGAACCCTGGAGATACAGAAAATAAAGTTAGCCATTTCTTGAACTGATTTTGCAGCTCCTGCAAAATATTCACAGCAGTGTGGTTTTCTTCAAACATGGTAACACATAATGCAGCCTGCTTCCTGCTACTTATAGTTGAGTCAGAATTATTTCTTACTGACTGAAAACTTGCCCGGTGAGCTGTAACAGTCATGTAGTCAATTATTTCATTGCTGGTCCAACTATCCATGGTCATGTGAACCAGCTTCACCTCAGAGAGTTTCAACTGTTTAGTGACTGCACTATATAGCAAATCATACAACTGTGGAACAGCATTTTTTGAGAAATATGTTTGAGATGGAATGGTGTACAGTAGTTTAATTTGGTTCATGAACATGAGGAAAACTTCTCTGGGCAGCAAAAGGGAGCTGACAATCAGCCATAGCTCTGTGATGGCTCTATTTAACAGCTGACATGTTAAATACTTGCAAGTAAATTTTGATATCCTCACAACACTTTCTTTTAACATTAGTTGACAAGAGTGCTGAGATATTTTTAATTCTGCAGGGATTGTACACCTTTTTATTGCGGAATACTACTGTGGGATTTTGCAATACTTGAGGATGTCAGAAGAAAACAATCAATGTTTGTCTGAAAATACTGCAAGGACACATCAAGTGAATTAGTGTCAGTTCCTGCTTCCAGATCATTGTCACTGTGGTCACCATCACCAGTACCTCAACTACTGCCCAAACCAGCCGCACTGTCCCTTGCCCTGAACCACTCAATTAGGTGTTTTGCCTTTGCATGTCGTGTCATTACTGATGTTCAAAAATGTCCCACTTTGCCACCATGACTGATACTCTTTTTGTACAGACTGCATACAGCTTGAGAGTTTTCTGCACTGTCAATATAAAATAAATTACACACTAAAGATTTACCCTTTGTGCTTTGTACTATGGTACCTGGCACTAATTCTTGTGTAGTCAAGGGACATGGAGGAAACCCTATACTGCCATTTCCTTGTTCACATGAATTGTTCTCGTTCATGGTCATATTAATCTTACATTTAGCATATGATTTGTTTCTGCACTTGCCTGTCATGCCATACAACGGCATCCTCTCTAACTCCCTCATTGAAACTAGTACTGACCTCATTGACACAAGATTCAGAAGAACTGGAAGTGCGGTCCTCATCAGGTGGGACATTACCTAGGTTATCCCATTTGCAGCCTCCACTATCACCACCATGTTTATCAGCATTTACTGCCTCAGCATCTGAGGTTATACTTGAGGAGGATGCCTCCCCCTCCTTGCTTGTTGCTTCAGCAGCTGGAAGTCTTCTGGCACATGTGGCAAAATGTTCAGTACCCCTATAAGTAACTCCTGTCAGTTCTTTTGGAAAATCTACTATCATTTCATTGATAACATGCTTTTTTGGTTCAGGAGGACATTTAGTGCCTGGTGATGTTATTGCTATTATTGTTGGTATATTTTTCATTAGCGCTAGGATTCATAATGTCCACATCATTTTCAGTTGCACATACACCAGTACTGTGCTTCCTTTTAGTAAACTTAGTCTGGGAAATATGAGACATAGTAGACACAATTGTGACTTTCGGTTTTGCTATGCCACAGAGATATGTCACACACAGTGTTGCTATAACAGGGCTCAGGGCACCTAACAGGCTAACTGACAGTGTAATACAGATAAAATGGCTTTAGCTATACTGCAGGAGGACACATAGTAGCTTTATCACAGATAGGGCTAGGGGCACCTAACAAACAGTATGTAATACAGGCCAAATGGCTTTTGCTATGCTTCATAGACACACAGAGTAGCTATATGTCACAGACAGGGCATGGGGCACCTAACAGATAGTGTGTAAAATACACAGCCTACTGTAAATGGCTTTCACTTTACTGTAGAGACACACATAGTAGCTACTGTATGTCACAGACAGGGCTCAGGCCATCTAACAGGCAGTGTGTAATACAGTCTAAATGGCTTTCACTGTACTGCAAAGACACATAGAGTAGTTATGTCACAGGGCTCAGGGCACCTAACAGACAGTGTGTTATACAGCCTAAATGGCTTTCGCTATACTGCAGAGAGACACAAAGTAGTTATGTCACAGACTGGGCTCAGGGTAAATAACAAAGGGTGTGTAATACAGCCTAAATGGCTTTTACAACACTGCAGATACACACAGAGTAGCCATGTCACAGACAGGGCTTGAGGCACCTAACAGACACACTGTAATACAGCCTAAATGGCTTTCGCTATACTGAAGAGAGACACAGAGTAGCTATGTCACAGGCAGGGCTAGGGGCACCTACCAGACACTGTGTATGGCAATGCAACCTAAATGGCTTTCCCTATACTGCAGAGAGACACAGAGTAGCTATGTCACAGACAGGGCTCATGGCACATAAAGAGAGTATTTCATACAATCTAAATGGCTTTTGCTATACTGCAGAGAGACACAGAGTAGCTATGTCACAGACAGGGCTCATGGCACATAAAGAGAGTGTTTCATACAATCTAAATGGCTTTTGCTATACTGCAGAGAGACACAGAGTACCTATGTCACAGATAGGGCTTGGGGTACCTAACAGACAGTATATAATACAGTCTAAGTGGCTTTTGCTATACTGCAGAGACACAAAGAGTAGCTACTGTATGTCCCAGACAGGGCTTAGGGCACCTAACAGACACATCATAATACAGCCTAAATGGCTTTTCCTATATTGCAGAGAGATACACAGTAGCTATGTCACAGACAGGACTCAGGGCACATGACAGACAGTGTTTAATACAGCCTAAATGTTGTTCACTATACTGCAGAGACACATAGAGTAGTTATATATCACAGACAGAGCACATGAGTTCACCTAAAAGACAGTGTTTAATACAGCCTAAATGTTGTTCACTATACTGCAGAGACACATAGAGTAGTTATATATCACAGACAGAGCACATGAGTTCACCTAAAAGACAGTGTATAACAAATTGCTTTCACTATACAGCAGAGACACACAGAGTAGTTAAAGGGCTCTGGGCATCTAACAGACAGTGTGTAATACAACCTAAATGGCTTTCACTACACTGCAGAGAGAGGCAAATATCTGTGTCACAGACAGTGTTTAATATAGCCAAATGGCTTTCACTATACTGCAGAGAGAGGCAGAGTATCTGTGTCACAGACAGTGTTTAATACAGTCAAATGGCTTACACTGTACTGCAGAGACACACAGAGTTGTTATGTCACAGACAAGGATCAGGGCACCTAACAGACAATGTGTAATACAGCCTAAAAATAGATTTCCGTACTGCGGAGATGAGACACACTAGCTACTATGTCACAAACAGGGCAGGCACCTAACAGTGTGTAACAGCTGCTGCCAGGCCAGCAATGAGCACCTTCCCCCACTTTCTCCTTCTCTCCCTAGCACCATACTGACCCCCACGATTATTCCCCCTTCAGTCCCCAAAATTTGCTCCTTTGTACAGTAAACATGTGCTTTGTTTTGGGATTTTTAAGTTAACTTTCTTATTTTTGCCATGGTGGCCACAGTTGCAGAGCAAACACCGATTGCTCCCTCTCCCGAGAAAGTATGCTGCAATCTGCATGCTCACACAGCAGATATGGAGCACAGTCACAAGGACTGACCAACCAGATTGTCAGGCTGGTGGCATGTGCTCCTTTCTGCTGTCATGGTCCCACAGGCTGCACTTTTATGCATGTTTCCAACCTCGGATGAGTCCCACGACTCCACGGGCTGCCTTTAATGCCTGTTTCCAACCTCAGGTGAGTCCCACGACTCCACGGGCTGCCTTTAATGCCTGTTTCCAACCTCGGATGAGTCCCACGACTCCACGGACTGCCTTTAATGCCTGTTTCCAACCTCGGATGAGTCCCACGACTCCATGGGCTGCCTTTAATGCCTATTTTTTAAAAAAAACATTACTCTTTGCTCGCCCCATTATCCATGTTCACAGTCCTGATCCATGAAGTACACTGTTAGGTCCGTTAGAATAGTGAATTACCTGACCTACCCTACCCGACCAAAAAAAAATGATACCTGATCTACTCCTCCAGCTACTCAACAGGCAGCCCATCCCTATTTAAAAGTGTTTTTATGAGCAGCTGGTCAGTGGGATCTCTTAACAGTATGTTAATTATGATTTTTCAGAGTTTTCTAGTCTGTCCAGATCTGTGGTATGACATAGGTTCAATCTGACTGTGCTTCTGATACTGAAGCGTGTTTTAGTGCAATTAAAAGCAAGTCTTGCTTTCATTAAACTTTTTTGTGTCCAATTTAGAATGCATCAGACATTTTGTTCTCACATCTCCTCTCCTTATATGACAAAACTGTACAAATTACATCAAGCTTCTATAAAACTGAAGTTGCCTCTGAACTCCGCCACCTACAATATCCCCATTCTTTACCTCCAACTTGCAGAAACATGCCACAATACTTGTAAACAAGCGTGTGCAAGCCAACGTGGTCTAGCCTACTTTTGTTCTCATGTGCTACAGGTACAGTTATTTCACATCTTAAGGAACATAAAAGAGTGTTTGTATGTCGAACTTGCAACGGTACAAACAAGACTCTTAAGAGTCAAACGTATTAAAAAAATAGATTTACACATATGACTTGAAAAGAGGTTTAAGACGCCACAGAAAGTTTAGGGCTTGCCTATTTAACTCATTATTACCTGGGTGGCCATTTTGCATCAGGTAAACAATGGATAGTATGAACTTCTTACGAAGCTATTAAAAGTAATAAGACTTTATGTGCCTTTTGTGCATCTGCTTCCCATATCCCATAATTGAGAAATTGATTTTTTAATTATTTATTTAAAATTTTGGAAAATACCTTAAGCAGAAGTGCTCTTTTAGAAAGTTTCTGCCTCAATAACAGAGATTACAAAGCAACGTAACAAAAACAATAAGCAGTACATATACATAAATGGCACTGAATGTGTTGTTGAGTTGATCCCTTAGTTTTTAAATAACAAGCAAAATAGGGTACTTTATAGTTAATGATATTTATGTTGTTTTAAGTTTGAAATAGTCATTTTTTATCAGTAACAGTAAATCTGATACTACTTGGTAAGTCTGCAACTCAGCAAAATGGCAACAGCACACAAATACAAAACACAATCTGTGCATTCCCTGAAAATGTTTAAGCAAGGCAAATTGTGAGGACCTTGTGGGTAACGCATTCATATTATTAGTAGTTGTTTTATTTATTTCAGGCACCCTTCCCCGGAGGCCAAGGGTGCTATTGCAAAGTAATACATCAGCACAATCACATACTATATAGCCCAACATAAAAATAACAATAAAATTCAAAAATCACAAAAACATTAATAAACTAAAATCAGTTAAAATCCACAGTAGAGCCAAATGCCTAAGCAAAAAGGTAGGTTTTAAGACCTGTTTCAATCTTTCAACAAAGGGGACCTCCCTCAGAGCCCTCAGTAGTGAATTCCATATTATTGGTCCAGCCACTCCGAAGGCTCTGCCCCCAGATGTTTTAAGTTGAGTCTTGGGAACCACCAAGAGGCCTCCATTGGAAAAATGGAGGGAATGAGTGGGACAGTACGGATGCAAGAGACCACGAAGGTAGCCAGGACCCAGACCATGCAGGGCCTTCTAGGTTAACAATCCAATCTTATAGCAGATGCTCCACCTGACCAGCTACCAGTGCAGTTCCTGCAGTGCATGTGTGATGTGCCTGATGATCTTGCCCAGGGGTAGCATGTACACTGAAAACAACATAGGATAAAGGGCCAATCCCTGGGGTGCCTCACAGTGCAGGTCCCTTGAGTGAGATGAGAAATTACCCATTACCAACCCTTGAGACCTGCCCTGAAGGAAGGACTTGAACCAGCTCTAAACTGTGCCAGTGAGTCCCACGTATTCTCTGAGAAGGTCAAATAGCTGCCCATGGTCAATGGTATCAAACACAGAGGAGAGATCTAGGAGGATGAGAACTGATCTCTCTCCTCTATCCCTTGCCATGAGCAGATAATTTTATACTCTGGCCAAAGTGGTTTCAGTGCTGAACCTTAATCTAAACCCTGAGTGGAGAGGCTTATAAATATTGAAGGTCTCAAAGTGAACCTCAAGCTGCAACACAACCACGTTCTCAATAAGCTGTCCTTGAAATGGCAAGTTAGAGACAGGTCTGTAATTTTCTAGGACATCTGGGTCCAAAGTAATTATTTTCAAATGGGGTCTTACCAGCATGCCTTTTAGCTTGGCTGGAAATAACCCCTCCGACAAGGAACATCCGACAATCCCAGCGAATACTGGACCCAGCTGTGCCATACAACCCACTAGGAGCCATGATGGGCCTGGGTCCAGTTCAAGGTAGGTAGGTCACAGCCTTGAGATCACCGTGATGACTTCCTCCAT
Source organism: Neoceratodus forsteri (assembly GCA_016271365.2). Classification (NCBI taxonomy): domain Eukaryota; kingdom Metazoa; phylum Chordata; order Ceratodontiformes; family Ceratodontidae; genus Neoceratodus; species Neoceratodus forsteri. Next base: position 643,671,014 of record CM028134.1, read on the forward strand.
TGTCACAGGCTGAAACTCACTCCACAATCACTGATAGCTGCCACAACATCCTGTCTCCCCACTGCTGGACAGTACCTATCCAGAAGTGGAGATCATAGCCCTAATGGAGGACACCCTGTCTGAGGAAAACCAAGCGAACTCCTCGCATTTTGCAAATGACGCAGTTTTCAGAGGCTCAAGACAGGCTGGGCGTAAAAGCCTGTCTATAGCCTGAAAAAGCTAAGCTGGTCAATTTCTCCTGGCAGCAATCTCTCTGGACAGGAATTCTGCCTTCTTACAAGAGATTGCCCTTTGATACTCACCATAGTAAGTAATAAAAGCCAGTTTGTTCTCCTGAGTCCTGAACCTCCTCTAATGCCTTTCTAACCTCCAACCCATAGCCTACATTGACCTTAGCTCACCATCAGACCACAGTGAGCCAAAACGTGAAAGCAAAGGACGGATATGAACTGGAGCTATCAGGTCAAAGGCCGCAGTGACAGCCCTATTTTAGTCTGCCACTGCTTCCCCCATAACAACAGCACAAGCTTCCCATATATCCTGCAGCTTTATTTCTCATTGACTTGGCATTACAAAGCACATCCTGAAGAGGTTGAGTACTGGTGGCCGGTCCTTCAGTGCCTAAATATTTGCCACTCCTTTCCAATCCCCATCTAATCCCAGGCAGTCTCTTGATCTGCACTATCCTGATCACTTCCCCCACAACACTCCTCTCATTCCTTATTCTAATCCACTTGCAGTGCCTCCTGGAGATGCCTAACCCCCTGCATTGACTGTAAACTTCTGCAAGTATGGGAATATCCTAGGAAGGGTTGGAGCATATAGCTGGGATGGGGAGTAACTGACTCTACACACAGGCTCAGGCAAACACATTATAATAGTAAAATAATAACAACATCCCACTAAAGCTGAAAGAAACCCACTCACTACCCTCACTCACCCTAATCCTAAAACACAATCAAGCAAAATACACTTACACAAATAACAAAACTACACTGCATACATATAGTACAAGCTAACCTAGCCACATATACAGCAGACTAATAGATGACTAGACAAACAGGCTAATATTTTTACAATCAGTAAGTTATCTATCTTTAAATAAATACAATAACTTATTGGTCCCCGAGTCCTGAAAATGTCTATTAAAAGTCCACCTATCTAACACATGCATACCACCATACACACAAAATCCTTAAAATAAACAAACACACACTCCAACATTCAGACCCAGTATCTAAACACCATTAACCAACCCACCCCATTCTAAAGCAGTTTTACCCACAAAATTACAAGAACAGATCGAGAGAACCCATAAACCAATTTATGTAGTGCCAGCAGTCCCAGGCTGAATAAATGTCAATGATAGTAGTCCAAAAGCTCCGGAATCACAGTATAATTGGAAAGGTTCACAGATACATTTCCAGTTTTTTTTCCAGTTTTTTTTCCAGTTTTAGGGCTGCATGGGTGGATCCCTGCAGTCTCCTCTAGCTAGAACTAGGAAAAAAGCAAATTACAAACAAGCAACCTCATGAGGTAACAAAAGTCACCTCTGCAATTGTGTACCCTGATCCCTTCAGCACTTGCACTACTTTTCTTATCCTCAACAGTAGTTGACAGCATGCTGCAACCAGTAAAAACTGTTAAACTTCAGTTCAACAGCCTTCTAAACTTTCCCATTCTACTACCGCATCTAAAACTTATGGTGCCTGTAACCTTTCTGTTGTGGAAGTGCGTGGTTGTGCTTTCTGTTTTTTAAACTATCAAAGTTTAAAAGAAACATAGAAAATGACAGAACAGCCATTGATTGCAGTACTCTGAAGTTTTTAAGAGGGAGAAAAAAACAACTCAGCCACATGGGAACTAAAGATGGCATATTTGGACTCAAAAGACGTGGTGCTCATGATGGTTTTAATGAGTGCAATGGGTCTTATCTGACAGTATTGCTCCGTAAGATGTCAGCTTGCCCTGAACATCTACCATGTCTCCTTAGATAACTCTGCTGTCTCAATATTGACAATAATACCAGTCCAGAAAAAAACAGCACAGCGAGGCACAATTTATTTCAAAGAACTGTGCCTTGCAAGTAAACCTGTATTGTGAGAAAACAGGGCTTGAGCCCCTGCAGAGACTAATATGGAACTTCTCTGTAATAGAGACTGGCAGGCAAGTGCTTACTCTGACTGAAGGAAGCTGGTAAAAGATAGGGAGGATTTTTTTTGTAAAGTTCAAATCCCCTGCCTGCAGTGTTTGAAAAGTTAGGAGTCCCGATCCATTTTCAGCTACTATAGTATGAAGGTTTTTTTGACATGTATCACATTTGATTAAACAAAGTAAAACATACAACTGCCACACACACCTGCTCTTTAAATAATTTTGTTCTGAATTTTATAAACTGCCATCATATCCTAAGTATGTAATCAGAATTAAAAGGAGGGATGGTCCCAACTGCAGGAGTTGCATTAATAGAGCATACAAATTGATTTTATTTTTAATCCATGGGAACAGAGACTTTGGCTCTTTGATTTGCCAGACTGGATGAACCAAGAGGTATAAGGGAGGTGCGTGTGATGCTACTGCACCCCACCTTCTCAGGCCATAAACAAATGCCCTTATGAAGTTGCTGTATTTTTGCAGCACCTCCATTTAAGAAATAAACAACCTTTTGAAGCTGCCACCATCAATACCAGTTTATACACAATCTCCTCACCACCACAGAGTTCTTGCTTTAGCCTGAAAACAAAGTTGCACTTTAACTCTCTGAAATCTAAAGACTGGAGGAGAGTTGATAGACATTCTTTTGAAGCTGCTGTGGCCCATCAGTAGTTTACACACAGAAAATCAGCTCTGCCCACCAAATTGAAGTGCTTCCTTCAGCCTGGAAACAAAGCTGCTCTTTGAAGTCAGCTGACTGGAGGAGAGCTGAATATCAGCAATTAGTTTGCACCTTTTTCTTGATTGAGCAGTGGAGATGGTGATAGCTGATAATGTCCTATTCAGTGGTGGCGCCTCAGTGATGATGACAGTTTTGAATGAGCACTGTCTGCTCTTTGCTTCTTGCATTTCAAAGTAATCTGATAGTATAACATTAGTAGCTCAAGGAACCCTGGCCTATTATTCTTGCCATTTACCTTAACTGAGGGTAGTGGTTAAGTGCCTGCCTACTCTGCTTGCTCTCTTTGCTTCAGTGTGCTAGCCTGACTGATCAGGTGCAGCTGAACCAAACCTCTGCAGATGACTTAACTTGTCTCCTAGTCCTGCTGCAGTGCTGCTGACTGAATGCTGCTGTTATTGTTTGCCAGGACCGATCTGATTCTTGGAGAAAGTTGTACATGCCTCAGTGCCTGTAGTACTGTACCAATGGCAATACCAAGTCAGTTAATTCAAGTAAATAAGTCCTTGTTTAGTAATAATGCTGCAGGCATGCTACATGTGATATGCCCCAGCTGACCAGCTTTAAATTCCTAAAGGACTATTGATGATGTAATGTTACTAAACGTTGTTTTCCAAAACATGGGAAAAGGCAAAGAGAACTAAATTTATGTGTCACTAACATTTGGGGGAAGGGGGATCCAGGGGATCGCAGCAATCACACATGCTTCGGCTCTTGGTAAGGCAGCTATGTTTGGAGATGAACCCTGCAGACACATATAGTATCTTGAGTGCTCCGTGTATCAATGCAGGCAGCACAGAGCAGACAGTGCTCATTCAAAACTGTCATCATTACTGAGGCTCTCCTCTCCCCTCTCCTAGTCCTCATTGTCCTCCTTCCCTCTTTCCCCTCTCCTACCTCTGCTCCACCTTTCACCCCTTCCCTCCACTCATTGCCCCCATGCAACCTATCATTTCCCATTATCACCATCCACTCCCCTACTCCCTTCCCCCACACCTTAATCCATCCAGGGCTTCTCAGCTGCTCTCACCTACACTTAGCAGCCACCAATCACTTATGCCCCCCAAACCTCCCTTGCATGGCCCGCCCCAAATGCATCGACCCAAGCATAAGAGTCATGCCCCTCATTCACATCTATTAGTCTTGCTACTCCTCCTAGCTGGTGATGTTGAGATGAATCTTGGCCCTGCAAACCCCTCCACCACCACCCTTCAAGCCCTCCCTAAAGGCTCACAGATCTTCCACATTTACGTACGCAACCTTCTCCCTAAACTGGATGAACTAAAAATGTGGGTCACCAGCACTCCCCTGACATTCTCTGCATATCTGAATCTTGGTTGTCCTCCCATATCCCTGACTCTCATCTGACCCTCCCTGATTTCAACCTGTATCGGCAAGACCTTGGAAAACGTGGAGGTGGGGTGGCTATTTATGCCCATACCTCCTTAAAGTGTACTATCTCCCACCATGAAGCTATCCCTAACTTCCACAAACTCCTCCTAGCAAATCTAGCATTCCCGACCTCTCCACCCCTTTTTGTGGGAGTTCTTTACACCTCTCCTAAACTCTCCACCTTGTCCCTTATCTCCTTCATCTCTGTAGTCTCTGCCCTCGCATCAGCAGGTGAACTTATTCTCCTCGGCAACTTTAATCTTGACTGGCTTTCCCTCTCGCCAATTAGTTTGTGCCAACAAATCAAAGCCCTGAACCTCACCCAGCTGACCAAGGAGCCCACCTGTCCCAACTTCAGATCTCCTACTCACTCCTTGCTGGACTGGGTGCTCACAACCCTCTCCCATCATATCTGCTCCTCTGGTATCATACCCAATGCTCTCAGTGACCACTGTCCAACCTTTTGTGTCAGGAAGTCCTGCCCTCCCCTCAACCCCCAAAAACACATGCAGTACCACCCCCTTAAACCCCTTGATGTACTACTCTACATCTTTGCTTCATCAAACTGGTTCCCTTTCTTCTCCTCTCTTTCTGTTGACCTTGCCCAAGCCCACTTCACCTCCATCTTCCTAGGAGTCTGGGATGCCTATGCCCCCCTTAAATCCATACAAGTAAAATGCAGCCATCACACTTGGATCACCCCAGATATTCTGGTCATGCACAGAGCCTATGATCGTGCATGGTGCCACTTTAAACCCTCTTCTGACCAGGCCTTCCTACAAGCCTTTTGTGCCTTCCACAGCAGATGTACAATCAGTATCCGCCGTGCCAAATCTGACTTCTTTAAGGCACACTTGCAACCCTCTAATAGTACTCCCTCTGCCTTCTGGTAAGATCTCCGCTTGCTCCTGTCCCCCCTTACTGAATCTCTATCTCCCACTGTTTGTGAGGCCAATTCAGTAATCTCTGACCCCCTCCTTGTTGCTGAGGTCCTAAATAAATTTTTCACATCCTGTGCCATTCCCAAGACCCCCGCCTCTCCTTTCTGTACCCTCCAATCCCCTCTCAGACCACTGGTTTTCAGTTACCATCAATTACGCCATCTGACACTCTCAGAGCTCTCACTTCACTTAACCCCTCTAAGTCTAGTCACGATGGCCTGCACCCTCATCTCCTCAAAATCTCTGCCTCAGCTACTGTTTCCCCTTTAACCTTCATATTAAACCTTTCATTCTCCACTGCTATCATCCCCACAGCCTGGAAGTCTGCCACAGTCCTCACCCTCTTCAAAGTTGGCGACCCCACCGTCCCTGGAAATTACCACCCTATTTCCCTTCTCCCTGCCCTCGCCAAAGTTCAAGAGTCCCTAATTCTCTCATGACTCAATGGATTCCTTATTGCTTCCAACACCCTCTTCCCATTCCAATCAGATTTTAGGAAATTTCACTCTACCACCTCCTTTCTCTTGTGCTTTACTGACACCATTCACTCTACCACGGACCGTGGCCAGATCACCTCAGCCATAGTCATTGACCTGATCAAGGCCTTTCACTCTGTTTCCCACCCTCTTTTACTTACTAAACTAAGCCTAGTCAGCCTTTCCCCGCTTCAGTGTCTTGGTTCAGCTCCTATCTAACTGACCATTTCCAGTCAGTCTCCATTAACAATGTACTCTCCCCCTCCCTCCCCACGCTTGCTGGAGTGCCTCAGGGATCAATCCTTGGGCCTGTTCTCTTTTCATTTTCATTAACGATCTCCCCTCACTATGCACCCATGTCAGTATTCAAATGTATGCAGGCGACACCATTCTTTTGCTTTCAGGACCAACTGCTCATGACATCCAAGCCTCCCTTCAAAGTGATCTTTCAGCAGTCACAGCCTGGTTCCACGTAAATAGCCTTAAATTAAACTTAAAAAAAAACAGTTGCCATGACCTTTAGCTACAAGCAAAGACTCCCTACCCTCCCAGTCTTCTTCTTCTTCTTCTTCTTCTTCTCTACTGCCTTTACCCCCCTGGACAATGTCCCTAATTACAAGTACCTAGGGTTCTGGCTTGATCCATCTCTTGATTTCTCTTCCCACTTTAGTGCACTCATACCAAGCTGCATCTTAAGCTTGTGCTACTATACCGCCATAAAGTCAATCTACCTTTCTCAGTGAGATGTGATCTCCTAGTTAAATGGATCCTTCCAGCTTTTGACTATGGGGACGTAGTCTACAGTGCTGCCCCAGCTAACTCTCTTGCCAGACTAGACATCCTGTTTCATGCCTTCTGCAGGTTTGCCTCAACCTCCCCTATGTTAACCCACCACTGTGATCTATACTCCTCCCTTTCCCTCCAATCTCTAGCACTGAGATGCTCCTCACACAATTCCACCTTCATTGTTAAATTCTGGTTTGTAACCCTTCCACATTACCTCGCCTCCCTCCTAAAACCTACAAATCCCTCTACATACAATTTGAAGTCTAACTCCTCGTGCACTTTTTCCCTTCCATGTGTATGCACATCAGCTGGCAAACTTTCCTTCTCCTATAGACTTCCCTCCCTCAGGAATAGTGTTCCCCCCAAACCCATCTGTCTCTCTCCTTCCCCTCCCTCTAGTGTCTACTCAAACCAGCCCCTACTACCTCCTGTACCTGTTCACCCCCCTAGTACTCTCACCTCCGATTTGTTGTTTGTTTAATAAATTTCACTGTACAAAGCCATGTAAATATTGTTCTGTATTTATCTGACTTTATTCATTGTATAATTTGTTCACTGCTACTATGTATTCATTTTTATATTTGGTTTCAATGTACTATCACTGCTGCAGCTTCTTTTAACCCCTCCCCCTGGGTTGCACCTGGATAAGAGCTTTTGCTCATGGTGTCTTTCCAAGTCACCAACTTTTAAATAAATAAATAAAATCTATCCATTCCAGACCTCGATCTCTGTCTTGAAAGTCCTGCTTGATTTTATTAACCAGGACTCCTGCCTCTTGAGGGTCATTAAATAAACACAGCTTCTCTGAGCGGATTATCTTTAAGCAGCCCGGGTACTGGAGTGCATCCATCAAGAAATCCACCATGTTTTTAACAAGCGGCCCTGGCTGGATTAAAAACAGAACTGCCCTGCCAAGATTACCTTGAAAACTGTCAGCCCATCTAAACAGCCTTCAGCCTGTAAAAAAGTTTTCTTATTTTTCTTATCTGTTGTTAAACAGACAATGTGCTTTCTGGATGGGATGGTAAACTGAATACAAAAAGAGAAAATGGTGCTGAAGATATAGCATTGACTTGTCAATAATGGCTGAACTAATAAAACACCTTTGTTTAAGACTTCACTGATACTGACTGCAGAATAACAATAACTGTTTTAGTCATGTTTTTAAATACGACTGTACATTTCCAAAGCACTACATTCTATTGCAGCTTTTTCATGTTAGGTTTTGTGTTAGTGATATCTTAAACAAAGGTGTTTTACTTTTTCGGACAATATTTTGTTGTTTTCTATACCATGATCTTCTAGTCCTGCCAGGGCCATGTATTACAAACATTGCCTCTTTGTTTCAATATATATATATATATATATATATATATATATATATATATACACACACATATATATATATATATATATACACACACACATATATATATATATATATATGTATATATATATAGGGATATTCAAAGCAGTTGCGCATTACACAACTGAGATGCGCCTACGCAAGTGCTGAAGTGCGCCAAAGAGAAATATTCAGTGGGAGCAAATGCACAGCTCAAATCGCAGTGCGCCAATGTGCAACCCTAATGAATGCATGTGCTAGTGGAGGGGGTGTAGCCATGAATAAGCGGTGCAGTGCGATATTCAACAGCAAGCCGATGGTGCAAGCGTGAAGAAACAGGGACATGCATGGAGCAAACCTGAGCCCATAAAAAGAGGGAGCAAGCAAGGGACAGAGGCTTGCACCACAGGGGAGCAGGACAGAGAGAGAGAGAGAGACATTGGCCAGGCAGGACAGCAGGAGGGGTGCAAGACAGAGGCAGGAAGTGCCACAGAGTGTGGGACAGGGTTTGTGACCCTTAAGGTGCCTGAGTGTGTGACCGTGTGTGAGACAGTAGTGGGGGCAGCAACTGCAGCATAAGCCTGCAAGCCCGGTCACAAGAGTGGCAGTGAAAGTACCCAGATGGCTGGGAGGCAGAAGCCACAGCCAACAGTCTGACAGCAGGGACCCCCAACACAGGTGCGTGCCCAGTGCAGAGGCACACACAGCAGCACACAGCCGGGGGTGCCAGGGGAGACAGCTGCCCGGGGGCAGGACATCCCAGGCCATGGCTAGTGCCATCTTCCAGATGGAGGCAGTAATGAGGGGTGTGAGGAGGCAGGAGGCAGAGTGGTGCGGCTGTGGAAGAGCCCGTCAGCGGTATGCCCAGAACACCACCTATGAACAGTACAGTGACACCGAGATTGTGGGCCAGTACCGCCTGAACCAGGCAATTCTGAGGCAGCTCTGTGAGCTGTGCAGTGATGAGATGCAGGCACCCACAAGATGGAGCCATGCCCTGTCAGTGGAGACCAAGGTCATGGCCGTCATGTGCCTGCTCACCACGGGTACCTTCCAGAGACCAACAGGGGACACCACAGGCCTATTCCTGTCCTGCTGCATGCTATACAACATGGGCACCGACTGTGGGATAGCTGTCAAGGTTGAAGAGGGGAACAGTAGTGGGAATGACATGGCCGCCAGTCCAGGTGGTGGTGGGCAGCCTCCCAGGTGATGGGAACCCCGGCTGAACAGGATGGCCGAGCAGCACTGGGACACAGTTGCAGAGGAGCACTATGGTGCACGCAGGTAGGTGTACATGACCACATGCAAGTCCCAGGGACCATGGCACAGTACACAGTCATGGAAGACCATGCCACATGACAGACACAGCCGGAGGGTAGCGTGGATTGGCATGCAGCTGGACTCCGTGGAAGCACCCTGTACAGCACTGTAGACCTCACTCACACACACCCACAGACACCCGCACATGCATGCACATGGGCACCCACAAGCACACACCCAGAGGCCACCAATGGACACGTGTCAGATGCTGCACACCAGTGCATAGTAGTGGCTGGTGTTGTGTGGGCATCATCATGTACATGTCACAGTTGCCAGTGGCTGGGTGGTGTGCACAAAGTGGGTGTGTGGCATGGTCTATGGATGACATGATCCTGGAATGCACACGCACATGCCATACCAATGTGCACACAGGACAGCGGCAGACAGCGGATGGGGAGGGATGCTGATCAGGACCGCTGAGTGGTTACACGGCCACCACGGACATGTGGAAAGCCCTGCCAGGACTGCCCAGCAGACGCAGGCTGTGCAACAGCCACAGGGGGTGTCCCAGACATTCCCCCAGGTGTGTCACATAGGGAACATGACCCATCCCTCGCAGAGGTCTGCAGGCTACCGAACATGCCCTCTCCAGGTGTGCCCGGAATGCCCACAGCAGATCCTGGCATCGACACTGAGGGGGTTGCACAATGCTATGACCGAGGGATAAAGAAGGCATCCGCAGGGTCTGCAGCGGACAGCCATGCACCAGGGTGGGCAGTGGTGCTAGGCCAGCCGTGACTGCAGTGGTAAGCTGATCCAGGGCTGTGGTCGTGTTCTCCTGCATGCATGTGGTCTTGGCCAGGAGCTGCTCATAGTCCCGGTCACGCCTCCCTGTGTACTGGCACAGCTCTGTGCGGAGTGCACACACTCCTGCCATGACCAGCACCTGTTGCTCCATGGATGCCCATAGCAGACAAGTGTGCTAGTCAAGGGGTCAGCACCCTGGGTTGCATGGGCATTGCGCCGACCCATGGGTGTAGCACGATCCTGCAGCACAGCCCCCTCACTGGTGGAGGCTGCACAGTGGGGATCCTTTGGGGCTAAGTCTGCGGTGTGATGGTAGCGGCCACTGTACCTGTCCCCCCCAGACCCCATCCTGCTGCCGCTGCTGCCCCTCCCGCCGCTGTGTGCGGTACGGCACCGGGGTGGCTGCACCACCCCCACCACCCCCTTTGGACTGTGCCACACCTTTGATGCCCACAGTCTCACTGGGCGTGGTGGCTGGTGGGTGGACAACTGCCACCAGGGCACTGTCTGCACTGCCATGGTGGGTGTGTGGTATGGGTGCCTCCCCCTGACTGGCAACACCACTATCCAAGATATAATAAGGTGGTGATAGGGGCCCTGGATTCCATTGCTCCTGTCCATGTTCATCTCCTCACTCTTCGCCCCAGGTCTCTTTGGTTTGAAGAGACTTTGAGGGAGTTGAGGAGAGTTGGACGAAGGCTAGTAGAGGCACCCGCGGAAGTCGGGCCTGAATTGTGACAAACTTAGTTTGATGGACCATTACATGGTCTATCAATCAGCAATCACCTGTAAGAAGGCGGTATTCCTGTCCAGAGAGATTGCTGCTGCACAGAATCGACCAGCTCAGCTTTTCCGGACTGTGGACAGATTGTGCAATCCAATCTGTCTTCAGCCTGGAAGTGCTTTTTCTCAAGAACGGTGTGAGGAGTTTGCTCAATTCTTTGCAGATAAGGCTGCCACAATCAGGTCAAGTATCTGCTTGTCCCTCCCTAATGGGAGTTGTGGCGGTCGGCAGGAGATGTCAGACACCCAGTTTGTGTGGTTGGCTTCAGCCTTCACACAGTCAGTGACATTGTAATGATCATCCAGTCATTGCGTCCGACCAACTGTAGTTTGGACCTGGGCCCCACATGTCTCCTAGTGGGCTGTATGGATAAAATTGGACCGGTCCTTGCCGAGAAAATCTGGAGGTCTTTGGAGAGGGGGATCTTTCCTGATCCTCTGAAGGAGGCTGTGGTTCGGCCCCTTCTTAAGAAGTCCTCCTTGGACCTGGCTTGTCTGGCTAACTACAGGCCTGTCTCTAACCTGCCCTTTAAGGGTAAGGTTATTGAGAAGGTGGTCACATCGCAGCTGGATGATCATTTGACCAGCCACAATGTCTATGACTCTCTCCAGTCCGGATTTAGGAAGAGACATAGTACTGAGACAGCTCTTGTCCGGGTACTAAATGATGTCCTAATAGCGAGAGATTGAAGGACCCATTCCATCTTGGTCCTTCTTGATCTCTCTGCAGCATTTGACACTGTGGACCATGGTGTGTTGTTGGAGTGCCTGCAGTTTATCTTTGGGCTATCTGGTACAGTCTTCAGTTGATTTCAATCTTTCTCAAGGGTAGGACTCAGAGAGTGGTGTCTGGGATTTTTTCCTCGGTATCACTACCCTTATCCTGTGGGGTGCCACAGGGCTCCATTTTGGTGCCCATGTTGTTTGCAATGTATGTGCTGCCATTGGGAGAGATTATTAGGTGGTACAGCTTGAGTTTTCACTGCTATGCAGATGATACTCAGCTGTACATGTCCTTTGTCCTCGCCAAGATGCTGCCATTTCGGTCTTTAACAACTGTCTCGTCGAAATCCAGGATTGGATGAACGTGAGTTGGCTGCGGTTGAACCCAGAAAAAACTGAGGTGTTGGTTGTGGACCCAGGTCACCGAGAGGTGGGTTTGTTGGCCAGATTACCTTCAGGTTTATGGCTTGGGGGTGTTCAGCTAACTACCTCAGACCAGGTGCGGAACCTGGGCATTGTGTTTGAAGACTGTTTGACACTGAAATCTCAGGTGTCGGCAGTTGTCAAAGCCTCTTTTTACCACCTGAGAAATATCGCCTGGGTGAAGCACCTGGTTCATTCCGACGATCTTCCAACTTTGGTCCATGCCTTCATTACCTCCCGCCTTGACTACTGCAATGCCCTTTACCTGGGGTTACCGGGGTTTGACATCCACCACTTGCAGCTAGTGCAGAATGCGGCAGCCAGGCTATTGACTGGTTCATCTAGGACCGTCATATAATGCCTGTGCTCCGTGGACTGCACTGGCTGCCAATATGCTGGCAGATCACCTTCAAGGTCAGTTTGCTGACCTATAAGACCCTACATGATCAGACACATGGTTACCTGAAAGATCTCCTTCATCCTTACTGTCCCTCCCGCCCTCTCCGATCCACTGACGAGGGATTGCTAGAGATTCCAAGGGTTCATTTAAAGACATCTAGGGCCAGGTCTTTTAGTTTTATGGCCCCAACCTTGTGGAATTCTCTACCTCATCAGGTGCGAGATTGCCCAACCATCCAAAGCTTTAAAGTAGTGTTAAAACCATTTCTTTTTAGCCTAGTATATAATGATTTTTAAATGTTGCTGTCGTGAATTTTAATTGATACATGGTTTTTAATTATTTATTTACTTATTTTATTATGTTATGTACAGGTGCCTTGGCTTTAGAAAGGCGCTTTATATAAATAAAGTTTGATTTGATTTGATTTGATAACAGTCACGGCATCGTCATTGGTCCCGGACAGCACCCTGATCTGTGTCTCTGCATACTAGACACCATGGCTGGTGTCCTGCTGAAACACAGCTAGGACCTCATCCACAACCATGCCACAGGCATCCGGTCAGACTGTGGTGTAGGGCTGCCTGTGGTCTGGACCCCAGACACCAGTGGAGGTGGATGGATGGTCCTCCAGATCCAGGACTGCCCCCATGGTGGTCACCCCCCCCACCGCTGCATGCATGCATTCCAGAGCTGAAAAGGAACACAGTCACATTAGTGTTGCTGGCACACACCTCTACACCCCTACCCCCTTCCCCCCTTCCCCAAGCACTGCTGTACCCACCATGCAGTGATGGGCTGCCCCCCCATCTGGAATCCTCCATCGGGCACACCCTCAACAGCACTGCACCGCATGGACACCACCACCACCAACTCCTCCTGCAGCATCAGCTGTGGCACATCAGGCTGTCCAATGCCTGTGGCAGCACGTGTGACCCGGATGGTGGCCACCTTCTTCTTCTTGATCCTCCTCCGGTCAATGCCAACCTTCTTTTTGCACTCCTGTGCTGTCCTTTGATGGATGCCCTGCTGGTTCACAGCCCTGGCCACACCCTCCCATGCTGTCACCCGGGTCTGTGGGAGTGCCTGTTGAGCCACTCAGGAGTGGCTGCTGGTCCAGGTAGGCATCAAACAGGGCATCATTCTCTGCCCTCATGAAGTTGGGCCTGCTCCTTTGTGCAGGCCCATGCTCTTCAGCCTCCTCGTGATCCATCATGCTTATTCCTGTGGGTAAGAACATGTGGTCAGTGATGGCAGCAACACACAACAGCCTCCCAATCCATTGTCCCGACAAGCCCACAGCCTGGTGGATTACCTCTGAAGGATGCAATACTGGTCTGGTTCCTGTGCAGCCCTGTGGCACATATATAGCACATCACATGCAAATGAGATGATGCACAACTGTAATGGGATGCAAATGCCTCCAATGCACCATGGATATGCTGATCAGACCATCTGCATATTCCGGCTGGATATCGCAAAGTTGCTCATGGTGCATTGGTGATGGCGCAACTGTATGACGTGTGTATTAGGCCTGGCAGTGCACATGCATGCACTGACCTTGCGTATGTCTATGGCGCATCCCATGCACAGTGCGCCATACGCAGTACAGTGCTCTGCCACTATTGGGAATGTGGCACTCATGTGCTGTATGCCCTATGGTGCCCATGCATGATTGGCACATGAACCATGGGGCACACATGCCCTATTACGCACCAAGCATGGCATGCCCTATTGCTCTTTCGTGCAAAGTACAAGGGCTGACCTATGACCCCACAAGTGTCCTTTGACCCCCTGGGTGCCTGCGGCATATGCCAGTGCTGCCCCAGCTATATCATGCATCACTGGGGAATGCATGATTGGGGATGGCAATGCATCACCAAGTGAGTCACACACCCACAGCACATGCGGGTCGTGCACTACCGGGTGGCATTTTGGATTTGCATTATGGAATCTGGCATGTCTCGCTGGAGCACTGCTAGGGCACCAAACTGGAGCCAGGTAGAACTGGTAAACCTGGTGACCCTGGCAAAGCCACATGTGGGTTCCCTGTATGGCCAGGTGCCCCTGGATCAGCCTCGGACAGAGATGTGGTAGGAGGTGGCTGAGGGGTTGGAGGAGACCACTTGGGGCTCAGCGCAGTGGGGAGCAGTGCTGCCACCAATATGGAAACCTGTGGAAGAGGGACCCTGACAGTCTAAGGTCACTGCTGGCACTTGTCCGGAGGGGTGCTGTGCCACATCCAGGTGAGTGCACTATGTCCATGTCTGTGCCATTCCAGTGTTCTGTGGGGGCCAGCAGGGTGTCACACCATGCTGCAGGGGGGCTGTGGCTGTGCGATCTGCTGGCCATGGCAGTGCACCATGGGTGTGTTGTGCCACTGCACCACAACTGCGCAGGGCCAGGGGGTATGCTGTGCTGCAGGGGGGTGGGGCACGTGGGGTGTTGCCAGGTACTGATGTGTCCTTCTCAATGTCTACCTACTAGGCTCTGAGGATAGGCAACGAGCCCAGATGGCAGGCACTGCAGCTGGACATGGGCAGGCCAACACTGGGGCACAGGCACGGGGTGCAGGCCATGTGGGCTGTGCCAACAGACAGGTGCCGGTTGCTCTTCAGTAAGCAGGTAGGCACTCTATCAGGGTTTGTTGTTGTGCAGGGAGGGGTGGGCCACATCCCCCTGTGCACATGGCCATTACAGCTGTGCCCCACCGGCGGGGTCCATCGCACCATGCTGTGGCTATTGCACATGTGTGTGGCTGCTGCAGGTGGGCTGTGAGTGCACCCGGGTTTAAGCCATGCCACTGCCATCCCACTGCTTAGCCCTGTTGCCTGGCCACCATGGTTGTGGTGTGAGGCACATGGGAGGTGTTGGTGTGCAGTGCTGTGCGTGGCTGTGGATGGTCGGGATGGTGGCTCATGTGGGCACACACACTGCAGGAGACTGTGTGCTGTCTCAGGGGTACATGTCACCACTGTCTGCTGCGCACGGTGGGTGGGCTACCATTGTATGGACATGCACTCATACCATGACCCCTCCTTTTTTTTTCTTCTTTATCCTGCAGTTCTGCTGTCACTTTATCAGCCCTGGTCATGGCCCCTGGGGCTTCCACTGCCATCTACTGCCACCATCCCCAGTTATCCCTGGCTTACCCCTGAATAGCGGGGCCTCAGCATCAGTCCCCTTCATCCGTGCCACAGAACTAGTATCTGGTTGGGGATGCGGCGATGGCAGCTAATTGAAGCCCCAGGGAGGGCTTCACATAGACAGTGGACCCGCCCACCATCTTTTTCCTGGTTTTCTCAGAGGCGGGGACATGCAATGATGCCACTGTCCGCCCCGCCTCCCTGATACTGAGCGCTGGTAGTGTGAGTGACTCCCAGCCTCCACCAGGGGTTCTCATTGCGCTGGACACTGCCCCACCCTCTCCCCAGAGAAGGAGAGCCACCCATGGGGTGCTCAATCTTTTTCCCCCCGACCGGCCCTCCGACGACCCAGGTCCGTTCCCAAACCCAGGTCGCCGGCACCACAAGCTGAAATCCAACTGCTGCACTGGCGGGCCGGTCTACCATGTCCCCTCCTTTGTTCTAAGTGTCCAATGGGATGATGTGAACACCAGGCTCCTTCAGAGGATACTGTGGGTCACCACGGCCGTGCTACAGGTGGTGCGACTAATTCGGCAGGCCCTGTGTAGGCTGCAGAGGAGACGGTGCACCAGGTGCTGGAAGTGCATGGACGCCCATGGGGTCCATTGGCCTGCACACCTTTCCCTTCCCTTCCCTGACCCCCTCCCTTCCCCTCCCTTGTACCATTACCCAGTATTGTTTGTGGCCTCCCCATTCCCTGCACCCTGTTCCTGTTTTTCTGTACATAGTTTTTGTTGCTTTGTTTTAATAAACTTTTCTATTGTTAGCCATCTGTGTCTGTGTCTGATTTGCAGCTGGTGTGTGGAGCCATGCTGCAGTGGTGTGCATGGTGGCTGAGTGGTACATCTGGGGTTGGCTGGGGTATGTGCCTGATGGTCTGTGCCCAGTGGCTGGTGGGTGTGCCCTGGGGTGTATGTGTGCACTCTGTTCATGTTGTGTGGCTTGTGTGTTGTGTGCTGTTGGCATGTGTGTTGCCAGCTATGGTCCAGGTGGCGTGTCCCATGCCTTCCTGTGGGTGTTGCCCGTGGCTGTTTGCCAGTGGACATTGGTGCCACACTGTCTCTGTGCACCACTGTGGTGCACATGGTTGGTGGCCTGCAACCGTGCACCTGCCATGCCTCCCTCCTGGCATCCTCTGCACCCTGGTGGTGGTCTGTCCTGCTCTGGTGGCATGATCCCTGCTGTGTCTGTTGTCATGTGTCCTGGCCCATGTACCCTCTGACCCTTGCACAACCCTGGTTGCGTTATGGCACTTGCTCCCTGGTGCAGCCCTGGTTGCGCTATGGCACATCCCTGTGATATTCAGCCATGTTGTGCTGGCGCATGCCGTCATGTGCAACCTTTGAATATCACGTTCGGTACACACTGGCTCAGTGTACTTGCGCTGCACTGCTACTGCGCCTACCTCTGGCGCATTTCTGAATATCCCACCCTCAATGTATGTGGTCCTGGCTTTAGCATTTTTTAGTAGTAAATTTCTTGCTGGATATTAATTTCAAAATAATGGTGTTCAGGATAATTGCACACTAAAAGCTTTGCCTTCTTATTTTAAGACATAAATATTGTCCTGTTTGGTAATCATTTTTTTGCAGCTCTAGATTTTGCCTTGGAATCCTTGGCTTTTGCCATGTTTGCCCCCACCTCCATCCACTTTTTCCTTTGGCAGGGACTACCTTGCTATGCAATATTTTCTTTTCATCAGGGATTGTCTCTAATTCCTTACTCGTTTGCATTGATATATGTGTTTGTGTACCAATGTAACATAACAACATTGCTTGACTCCAGGCTTTCATTAGAAAAAGTTCTTACCTATAATTTCTCTAAAGTTATCACTTTCTGAAGATAATTTCTTTGAAAGGAGATAATGTTGGAACCAGAGGAGCTAGGAATTTATTTTTTTGGTTTTTTGTTAAAGCTTGGATTTTTGCAATAACAATATGTAACAGTGGTACAGCTTGCATATATCACTGTTTTAATGTTTTATCAATAACTTTTATTGCTACATCATTATAATATATTACACAGTTATCAATAAATGTTTTAAACATTGTTAAAGAGTACCAATGCAAAGTATTAATATCGTCCTACATCTAACCTTTCATATTTAAAAAAATAAGTTTCATTCCTTAACAGTTTCAAAATTATCCCATTCTGAAGATAATTTGTTTGAAAGGAGATAACATTTGAAATGGAGGGTATAGGAAATTGTTTATTTTTTTCAAACGTGCAGCTAGGTCAATATCAGTTAGTTTTGCAGCTGTGACTTACATCCATTCATTTTAGAGCAATTAAGAAATGTATGATTTTTTTCAAACTTATTTTAAAAACCTTTTGATTTTTGGGGTTTAAAAGCCATAATATTTTTAAATACTAGCATTCACACTTGTTGCCTGTAAAAGCATTACATACAGCTCATTACTCCTCTTCAGTACCACTATTCTTCTCACTGAAGGATAGCAATTTGAATTTGCCTTCTTTTTCCTCATAGCTCTTGTCCAAAATCCACTAATCAACATGGTGAACTTGTATTAGACCCTCTCAATGTTCATGTAAGTGTAAGTAACATGTCATGCAATTTAAACCTCTTGTGGAGCTGTGAATGCTTTACCAAAAATGAATGTGTTTTCCATGTGTACTTCTGCAAGCCATCGAATTATATGAGTTTTATAGTTAATAGTATCTTGAATATTTCAATAGGTTAATATCTTTTATTAGACCAACACAGAGAATAATGTGTGGGTAATGATGCACAACAAGCCTGTGTGTCCTTTGAGGGGTGAGATGACATCATAGACCTCAAGAACGAAGCTCAGGAGTTCTCTATGATGACGTCTCACCCTGAGATGGAAGCATCAGCCTTGTTGTGTGTGGCTGCCCATACTTTGTTTTCTATAGCATATGTTCATTTCAATTAATGTACATTGGGCCAGATATTCAAAAGGGTTGTGCCATGCGCAACAGGGTTGCGCCTGCGCAAGTCCGAAATTGCTCCATTCTGCGATATTCAGCAGGAGGCAGTTGCGCCACTGAAAACATGCTGAGCAACAGCGCAATGCAAATGAATGCATGCTGAACTGGAGGGGGAGGAACCATGCATAAACTGCACAGCCCGATATTCAGCCAGGCTGTGCAGAGTTGTTCAGGCACAACCCCCAACCTGCGCCTGCGCAACTTTGAGCCAAAAAAAGGATCAAGTCGAGGGCCACCCACAGGTGAGCTGCTGCATTGCAGGGCACAACACAGCAGCTGCCACCTGTGGCTGGCACTCAACCCACTCCCTGTGCCCCCGCTGCAGCCCGATCATGGGCAAAGGTGTAAAACATCCCCCAACCCCCTCCCACCAGCCCAATCGTGGGCAGCAAGGTTCCCCCTGAATATATCCCTGGTGGTCCAGTGGACCGAAAAAGCCCGATCGCGGGCTGGTGATGTATAAGAACACACACCCCACCCCCCAGAACATATCCTTGGTGACTGGTGTCCCCCACCCCATCCACCCACGAGCCCACCACCCGCTCCCCCACAGCGGCGGGCGGCAGCACATCCCCACCGCCTGCTGCCCACCGCCCACCAACTGACTGCCTGGTAGGGCTGCATGCCCATTGGTGCAGAGCAAGAGCCAATGGGCATGCAGCCCATACCATACAAGGCAGTCCAGATTTGTGAATGAATTCACACGATCGGGCTTTTCGGTCCACTGGACCACCAGAGATATGTTCGGGGGTGGGGGTGTGTGTGTTCTTATACATCACCAGCCTGCGATCGGGCTTTTCAGTCCACTGGACCATCAGGGATATGTTCGGCGCTGGGACACTTTGCTGCCCGCGATCGGGCTGGTGGGGGGGATTTCAGCTATGCCTGCGATCGGACAGTCAGGGGAGGGGGTAC
Source organism: Neoceratodus forsteri (assembly GCA_016271365.2). Lineage (NCBI taxonomy): Eukaryota > Metazoa > Chordata > Ceratodontiformes > Ceratodontidae > Neoceratodus > Neoceratodus forsteri. Next base: position 643,690,274 of record CM028134.1, read on the forward strand.
TTTTCCACTGTTGCCCACGATTGGGCCAGTGGGGAGTGGTGGGGAGATTTTTCACTCTCTTGCCCGCGATCGGGCTGTAGGGGGTGTCGGTCCCCGATGGCTGCTGCCTGGCAGGGTGCCAGGTGCAAGTCCTCGGGGATCGGCGCACCAGCATGCTAACGGCATGCAAATGGGGCCATAATCGGATGCAAATGGCCCCCCTTGCACCTTGCATGAATTATGGCCCCATTTGCATGTCACCTTTTGAATATCGAAATTTGCGCATGGCACAATGGTACTTGCGCCACTGCAAGTTGAATCCACCACTCTGACCACTTGTGGTGGTGCAAGTTCCACTGCGCCATGCACAGTGGCTGTGGCTGGGGGGTGATATTCAAAGGAGTTGCTCAAGGGCACAACTCCTTTGAATATCACTCTGGCCACACCACTGCACAACTATTTTGTGCAGTGCAAGGGCTTGCACCACAAAATAGTGCAGTTTGAATATCTGGACCATTCTTTATAAAGCTGTCTTTAACTGTGGTCAAATAAACAGAAAACAACACAGTAAAATTAAAAACATTTAATGTGATCTAAGTATTAGCTATAGGACTTGGCAACATTTCTAGTAGTTCATTTTTTTTAAACACAACCATTCACTTGGAGTGTTTTCAGCATTGCTGTTATATAATAACTGGCTTCCCCTGTTTCCCATAAGGAAACCGTGGCATAATTTGCCATTATAAAGGAGTGTTTATAACAGCAAACCCACGCACAATTTCCCTTGCTGTGCGCATGCTCGGGCAGCAGCGTGACCAGTCTAGACCCCTCAATGCTTCCATCTCGCCCAAAACAGAACTGCCAGAAGAACTCAGTAGTAAGTTATTTTCTTTTCTCCCCCCCCCACATACACTGTAAACACAAAGACCTGCTCAAAGGAAGAAAAACAAATTTAAAATACAGCAAATCTTGGCACCGAGCTAAAACTAAACTGAACCGAGGACACACTGGAAGCTCTTTATTTAATAAAATTGCTGAGGCGAAAAAGGGAACCCAGCAATTATATAACATAAAAGATGGGTCAGGATGTGTAAACTCTAAGTTTTCACACACCCTCGGGGTTAGATGCTAGTCATAAAAGCCTCGAGCTTCGCTCTCGGGGTTTATGTAGCATCTAACCCCCTTGGGTGTGTGTAAACTTCTCATTACACACCCCAACCCATACTTTATCCTAAATGTTAGTTATGAATCTGCAGTGTAGATAAGCATTTGTAATTGTTATAGCTATGGGATTCTATGCTGTTGTACCACAATAGTGATATAGCTACTGTGGTACAACTGCAGTTTGACATCACTCCTGTGGTAAAACAGCATCTGGCAGTGTATGGACTTCCATACACAACAATACTGAACCATAAACTATATGAAAATAAATGTATATACATACAGTAGGTACAGTACACCAGATACAATGGCCACATGCCCCTTCATTCTTACCGCAGGTAATTGTTGAATGGACCAGTGAGTTCTAAATGCTTGTGTGCTGCAAAATTTATCAGGGTTTTAAATAATTGATTAGAAGTTTTTTTCCTGGGACAATACTAACTGTACAGAAAGTATTTATATAGGTTTTCCAGAAGTGTTATGTTTGTTAAACACAATGAGGCAAGTGTTATGCATTTTTACAATGTTTTAACACTTTTATGAGCAAAATGCTAATCAATTTTTAGAGTGAAATAAAACCCTGTTTATGTATGTTACCTATGCTAATCCAACAGGTTTCACACTGCAGTAGCCTAATTGTTTTCTTATAAAGCTGCACATAATTGTGCTTGCATAGTTGAGAGAAGTAGCAATTACATAAGCAATAACCCATGACAGGGTATGGGGTTATAGGCATTTAATCCATGCCTGGGATGCATTGTGAGACACAAGGCCACAGCTAAGTGTCCTCACAGCACCTCAGGCATGGATTAAATGCCTGAAACCCCATACCCTGGAGTGGGTTATTGCATTATAACATGGGCTATGTGCAGGGTAGGATAAAACCCCCTGAAAAGGTGTTTCTTCCCTGTTTTAAGCCACATCTGGTAGTGTATCCTGCCACCTCCAAAACAGTCACATGGAAAAAATGCACACTGGTATGCTGTTTTCCACAGAGAAAGGTCACAGATACACTCCTGACAGGATCTGGTAGATTTCTGATGCCTATCATTCTGTGCTACCCTGCCTGTGAAGTGTCACTGCCTCTGCCACCACTCAATGCAACACCCACACACTGAGATAGAGGTCCCCCATGACAAGGACACCTATTCCTCCTTGTGTCTGGCTGTCTTTTACCCACTCTTGAAACCCACTTTAATATTCTGCCTGCTGCTGCCAATTGCTGCCTCATGCACATTCTGTTTCTGTGTGGCTGGTAGTGGCTGACCACAGTGATCTTCCTCTCACTGTCACTGTCACTGTCTCTCGCATGCGGTCTGCCACGCTGTCTCCTGGAGACTCATTGCTGCCGAAATAGAAAAAAAGATAAAAAAAAATAATCTCCTGCACATGTCAGGCACTGACAGAGAGAGACAGAGAAAAAAAGACAAGGAATTATGTTTTCCATGTCATGGTTGCTCTTACTCTCTCTCTCTCTCTGTCTCGTTCTTGTTTGTGCTGCTGTCTGTTGCACTCACTGTCTCTCAGGCTGCACACTGAAAAATTCACAGTAGGACAGAGACCAAAAAAGGCATTCTCGTGTGCATCTTGGGAACCAATGAAACAAAACAGTCAGACAGTGCGAGACAGAGAGAGAGAGAGAGAGAAACAAAACAAAATTGCGTTCTCTACATTGCAGTCACTGTTACTCAGTGGTGTCACTCACCGTCTTTCTCACACGTTATCATCCAGCACTGGAATATGCTGCCTGGCCAAAACAGAAACTCATTTCTGCTGCCCAACATGTCACCATCTCAGTGAGTGGTGGATGAGACCAGAACACCATTGAGGGGGCCAGGGGGCTGCTCTTGCTCATTACCTCCCTGTCTCATGCCATTGCTGGTGACACAAACACATCACTTAGCAGCACACTGAAGGACAGTGAATTACTCTAACTGCCTGTCATGTTCCATGTTGCTCTATGTGTGTGTCTCTCTCTCCCCCGCAGTGTGCCATCGGTGGGAGGGTAGAGACTCTAGGTGTGGGACTGGCAGGTAATCTTCTTCAATATAAAGGCTCCACATAGCTCTTTGTCACATTTGCTGGCTACTTGCCATTTGTTAATGCCCTTGGGTAACTGAGTGAACGCAACTAATGCTACACACTGATTTGGCAGTGCCGCCAGCTGACAGGGGAACTGTCCCCGATGGCATGCTTCTCATTTCGGCTGGCATTGCTACAGCTCAAGCTTGCTTATGTAAGATTTTAAATGGCCACCACTCAAGGTTCTCTTGCAGGGCATGTAATGAGTTTTGCTGGGCTGAGGGATAACACTCTGGGAAGCATCACCCTAACTGTGCTGGTACAGGCATTTTATCAGTGGTCAGGTAGTGCTTTGTGACCAATTAAACTTATTGCTCAGCAAGCTCATGTTATAAATTCCTTTAATTGTTCTTAAAACACAATATGAAAAATGTAGAAATTTTAAAGAGACATCCTCATCTAATAAATATTTTTTTCACTATATTGTATGTTTTAAATTGAAATATTGAAATAGCGCTTACACATAGAATCTTATCTTTGATAGTATCCCCATGTTGCACTCTATTGAGTAAATTAATTTCTTTTTACACTTTTCAACCTTTACTGATCTTTTAGTTAGCTTAACTGCCTCAGCAGACTTGCATTTGTAGTGTACCTTTTGAAATTATTTTTTTTAAAACAGACCAGCAATTGTGCATAAAAGAGGGTTGTTCTACATATACCATCAAGATGACAACATTACCAAGTGAGAAGTACACACAATTACTAGTTTTCCAGTGCAAGCTGCAGTTGCTTCATGCTAATAGTGTATCTTTTCCAGACAACCTTTCTTAGAAAGCTGGTATGTCACTGCTTTTCTTAGCTGATTTTATATCGTGATGTTATTTGTATTTATTGTATGTTATTTGTGTCTGTTATATTGTATTCACTACTGTATTTAACATCCTGACTGTCTTTGATACAATCCCTGGTCACACACAAAAAAGGGCAGTTGCTCATGTGCTTACCTGGTGAACAAAAGTTTAAATAAATAAATAAAATAAATAAATAAATAAATAAATACATTTTGGTGATGCCTGTTGATATTGTTGCTACAGTGCCTTATGTCTGGCTGCTAGACCATCTGCTTTGCAAGGGTGTGGTGGTGTTGATGCATCTATTTGTATTTGCAGGCGTAAACATCATTATAAGTAGGGGCACACATCTTCTTGGGATTTTATTCAGTGAAACATGCACAGACCCTTGTCATTATCATGCACTGCATATTGTTTACTTGTTTACTGTATAACGATACACATGGACACACACATACACAGAACAAAAAGTTGAGGCAGTTCATAATGTCTGTTTCACCTTGTCAGGTCCCCCTTTCAGTTTGTGACTCGGTTAGATGGAATAGCGGTTTTGCCGGTTTGTGCTTTTTAGGGCTGCAGTGGGTGTAGCCCTGCAGACCAATTGTTATCAGAAAAGGACTCCTGCATTCCTTGCATTCTTTGTGACCAAAAACTTCATGAATTGTCACCGCAGTTGCCTCTGTGACCATGGCAAAGAACTCCACTACCACTGCACTATTTCTCAGTAAAAATAACATTGAGGCATCCTGATAGCAACACTGGGGGATTGGCCACCATGAGTGTCACTCTTTTTTTTTTGTGAACTTTGTTTCTTCACCGGCTTGCCAGGGAACTCTCTCTGGCATACTCCCACACAACTGATGATCTACCACCTCTTCATAAAGCCACCCACTGGGAATTCAAGGGCTGATTCCCCCACCCTCATCTGGCCTGATGATCTCCCTGGCTCTAAGACCCCCAATGTAGGGCCGCCTTCCACCCTGGCACTCTATCTGGAATCTAATGTGCTGGGCCAGAGACAGGCAAGGGATTGAGAGAACCAACAGGCAAGTCCAGCATTGGGTGTGTGGCTGCAGTGCTTTGAGGAGCTGCCATCACATATCCCTGGGGCCAGGGTTTTTCTTGTACAGATTTTCCCCCTGAAGTGTGAATGTGCAATGATGTCTTGCCCACCTACATGCTGGCATCCACCACTGCTCCACTCCCTAACTGCATCACTCCGTGAAGGACCTCATCTATATCTGGGGCTGCTAAGGCATAATGGAAGCCCACAACCCCTCCGAGAAAGGAGAACAGTCCTCTGGATGCTTGATTCTCTCCCTCACCTGCTGACCACTGGCAACCCGAGTCTGTTCCCAAACCCATGTCACTGGCATAAAGTGAGGTGTGGCATCCAGTGCCTCAATCCTCAGCACCACCGGGCTGGCCCCCAGTGTTACTCTTATGTGTGTGGGGTGGTGGGTGCTGAGAAGGAGGGTTAAGTGAGGGGTAAATATAATTTTAAACAAAAAACAAATGGCGTTCATGGCACAACATGGCACTCTCTGTCATGTAAAAGATGGCCACTGCACTCCACTGTGCCTGCCCTAGCAGGTGTGCATGCACTGTACAGTGTGGAGGCCATCTTGCACATGGCACAGTGTGCCATGTTCTTTCATGACTGACTTTTTTCCCCTTAAAATAACAGTTGTTCCTCCCACCCAACACTCCCTGTCAGCACCCACCACCCCACAGCCCCCCAAAACAAGAGTGACACTGGGGATGCCCAAACCCCCAGTATCATGATCAGGATGCCCCGTGTTCTTTTTTTTTGGCAGCAAACCCCTATCACCACCACCACACATGCATCATTATTTATTTTTTATTTTAATATATGATATCCCCCCCATCTGACCCTCACTTTCAGCACTCAAAAACCTACACCATCCCCTACAAATATAAGAGTAACACTGGGGGTACCCAATCCCCCAGTGTCTCGATGACAAATCCTCCATTTTTTTTGTAAAACCCCACAAAAAGGAAAACATCCATCAATGTCTTTTTTGGCTGAAAGTGCCCCACACCTGACCCTTCCACTCAGATCCCACTCAGCACCCACCACCACGCCCCCCAAGCCCTTACTTACCCATCGGGGTCCAATGCCATACTCCTCTATGGACCACAGTCACATCTTCACTCTTCAAAGCCCAACTGTGTACTGAAGAAACAGGTATGTGGTTCAATGTATTTCTTTTTTTCATATTGAGCTTTATTGAACTGTTCAAGTACAAAGACCAGCATAACAAGAATTACAGGTTTGAACAAAATGTATGCAAAACCATTAGAACAACTTCACATCTAATGAATATAAAAAACTATCTACAAACACAAAACAGGTATAGTTTTACAAAATAGATAAAATGAGTGAAAAGAATGATTAAAAAGGTCCTCTTACACACAGAAATATCTCCTGTAATAGTAAAGTTGTATAAAAAATACAGATTAAAACTATGATAATATTGAGCAGGTCCATGTAAATTATGTTAATGAAACAACTGGACCAATGCCAAGATGTGTTTAGCAGAAAAAAACTACAGAAAGGCTGAAAGTCTAAGGACATTTATTAGGAATGGAACCCTTCATATAAAATCCATTGGGTCCATCTGTGCTGGAATAGGGGAAATGTCTGCTGGAGTGAGAAAGTAATTTTCTCCATCGTACTGTATATATAGAATTAACAATACTATTCCAATCCAGAACTGTTGGCGTGCCTATGTATGCCACTTTTTGGTGATGGCCTTAAATGCCACCATGGTCAAAATACCCCAAAGATACCTGGCATCGTTGCCCTTTACCACTGGTGAATGAAAACCTAATACTAGTAATTCTGGTCCAGGAGGTGAGGTGAGGTCAAAAATGTTCTGTAAATGGTCCTCAACTTCCAGCCAATACGGACATAGAGCACTACAAGACCAACAAATGTGAGTCTGTGTGGCTGGCTGGACACCACAACCTCTCCAGCAATCAGATGGGACCAAAGGAGACCATTTAGAAACGACTACTGTTATTCTGAAAAATTGTGTTCAGAATTTCCAAAGAAATTCCCTCCAACTTGGGGAAGTAGTGATCTGCCAAATATCTGACCACATTTGTAGCCATTGGTGTTCTTCAATCCGAATATCTAGCTCCTGTTCCCATTTACAGTATTAGAAATCTTATTGTTGTTTAAAAAGAGTCTGCTACAAATATAGAATATATTAAAGAGATAGTTTTCTCCTCTGCTTGAGTCCCTCATAAAAATTCAAAGGGTAGTCTTGGCAGGTCTTCTTCCCCTTGTTCTACAGAATTCCTGAGAAGGACAGTTATATAGTCACAAAGTTGATAATACCTACGTCGATCCCATTCCAATGAACCAAATTTGGTTTGGGCATCCTCAAATGTGATAACTGTATTCCCAGTTAAAAGCTGCTATGGTGAGATAATACCATTTAGTAACATTTTCTGGAACCAAACATCAGTTTGGGTTGGGGGAAAGGTGGGGTGAACAATCCAACTCCTATATTTCCATAAATGAATCCTGATGAGACATTGATTAAGGCTTCTTTGCGATCTCTCTAAGACTACCTCCATTTCAGAGAATCTATTCCAATGCAAAGGTCTGACAGGTGAAAAACATTGTACTATAAGGAGGGGGAGGGTGACAGAAAAGATAAATCTATTGTCTTCCAGTGGGAAGTATAACCTGCATGTCTCAATAAGACAGATATGCACAACCGAGCAGCCGTCCAATACCCAAACAGCCAGGGAACCTACAGACCACCCTGTCTTTTTGGTAAAAATAAAATCTGACATGAATTCCTCTGCCTCTTATCCTGCCAAACAAACCTCATCAGGAGCTTTTGACAATTCTCAAACTCTTTCGCTGGAATCAGACAGTGCACACATTGAAGTAGAAAAATAAATTGTGGTAGAACATTCATAGTTTAAACTTGTATGCAGGAATGAAAAGAAAGTGGCAAGAAGGACCACCATTGAATGTCCAATTTTAATTGAGCGGGGGGGGGGTAATTTAATTGAAACAACTGGGAAACCTGAGTGGAAATTCAAATTCCCAAGTAATGTAGCAAAGAAAAGATCTCATTTTAAAGGAAAATTATTCCAGATGTATGGAGAAACTATGTAATTAAAATTTTATACCTCAGTTTTAGCGGTATTAAGCTTGTAACCGGGCAAGATAAAAAAATGTGGAAATATGGGAAAAAAAACACAGGTAACAATATGTCAGGACTTGTCAAATATAACAACACCTTGTCAGCATATAACTTATGCTGAACCCCCAAGTTTGACCCATTTAATATTGGGATTTTCTCTGATACCTTGAGCTAAAGGTTCAATATAAAGTGCAAACAAAATAGGTGATAAGGGACATTCCTGACAAGTTCCCCTGCTCAGTTCGAAAAAAGAAGAGATATGATCATTTGCCCTACTATAGCCAATGGGTTTATGATATAACTTATATAAAAAAATAAAGTAAGTCCTCAGAAAACCCACACCTGGACAGAGAAGCTTGCAAAAAGGGTCAAGAGACCTTATCAAAGGTTTTTTCTGCATCAAGACTGAGGAAAAGAGCTGGGTGCCGAGACCACAACAGATGATCCATCATAGGTACCATTCTCCTCAAATTATCTTCAGCCTGTTGACCAGGTATAGAGCTGGTCTAATCCAAATGAATCAGTCCAGGTACTATCCATTGTAGCCTTTGAACAGTTATAGAAGTCAAAAGTTTATAATCTGTATTTAATATAGATACCGATCAGCACAACTTGTAGGATCTCATCTACGTTTGGGTAGAACAGAAATTACAGCTTGGGACCATGACACTGGGATAGCAGCATCACGAGACATTGCTACCTGATAAACTTTCAATAACAGAGGAGAAACTAAGTCCTTTTATTTATTTAGTTTTTGTTGACTACGTAAGTGCACTAGACAACTTCTGCCTATTTTCAGGCATGACCCAGGGAAGGGGATACAGATGAATGCCAACTTACCTTGAACCAGATTAAGTTGTTGGTGGCATTCTTAGTGAATGGGGGGAAATTTGGCCAGGGCACCAGGGAAATTCCCCTACTCATCGGTAGGGGGAACCACTGCTGCAAACATGGAGATGTCCATTTTGGGAGATGCAGAGAAGGAGACAGGACCTACTACTGGCCTCCTGACTGGTGCTGTTGACACCAAAAGTAAAGCAGAGGATATTCGTATGCCATTGTTTGTAGAAAACAATCCACAGATAGAAGATACAGTACTTATGGAGGCACAGCAGATTTTATCCCAGAAGGATGATTTAAACTTCTCTTTAGAGGGAAAAACAACTGATTTGGCAGGAAGAACTTGATTCCATAAAAGCCCAGTTAGTGGCAGAAAAAACTAAAATTGAGGAAGACAAAAAGAGGAAGAGGATGGCTAATGATTCTCCTGACACTGCAAAAGGTTGTGCTACTAAAATCTTTATAAAAAGGAGTGTTCAGCAGGATCCGGAGGAATTAGAGTTACAACCCTCTCAGGATATTACGTCACAAGTCAGCAACGTAGAAGAGGCATGGTCTCCGGAAGGAGCCCTGGAAGAGGCAGGCTGGAGACAGAACACAGAAGGTGTTTGAATTGCTGATGTGGATATGGTTAACATTCAAGCAGATGCAGACCAGGATAAGGAAGAGGAGCATATTTTGGGTTCATCCACTATTTCCGAAGGTGTGGCAAACCGAGGAGCACTCTGAAACTATTATGTATTCACCCAATTTGGGTGCATCGAATATTTGTCAGCCTATTGTCAATATGGAAGATAACCAGTCCTTATCTGAACAAATCTCCCCTTCCCCTTAAGAGCAGGTAGGAGATAAATGGAGAGGGGACTTAGTAGAGGATCCCTTTGGAGCTCAGAAAAGTCCCCAACAAAGTTTTCCAAGCCTATTTAAGAGACCTGTGGAGCTTGCCAAGAGAAGAAACGCAGTGCATTTCAGATACCATGGGGATATGGAGACATCTCCAGATCAGTACTTTGTGAGGAAAGTGTTGTTAAAACAGTCACTGCAATTTACTTCTGCAGATGTTTATGCCGTTATCCATTCGGCAGGGGAATCAACTTTTGACATTAGTTTCCAGACCCCGGATTTGTTGGAGAGATTCTGGGACAAATATATGACCCTAAAAACAAACCCCATCTGGACCCTGTTTCAAATAATCCCTTTAACTGAGCAATCATGTTGAGTAGTTATGATTTTATTCAGGAGTGAGGGAGTTAACATCCGGGATATTTTGTACTGGTTAGACAAAAAATATGAGGTACAAGGCACCCCTGAGCCTATCTTGGATGGGAGGGGTTTTGGAACGGGGGTTGGAAGATAAAAGTAAAGCTCCAGTATGAAGGAACTGATTTGCAGCATTTGCCAAACTTTTTATTTTTATTTTATTTTATTGAAATTTCGGAATTAAAATCCTTTGAGTCGATGACTCCTATGCAAAGGCTCCATGTCAGTACAAAACAGAAACATAACTTAAAGACAAATTGTACAATGTTACTAAGCAAAACATTACATTAAGACAAATTATACATGGTTACTCTGTACAAGTTAATTTACATGTCTCACTTTACATTGCTTGTTTAGGATTTCTAGGGTTGTTAAAGGACCCTGGGTCACTGCGGGGGAGAGGGACTGGTTACCAGTTCAGAGGCCAACTCCAAATGCTTGTGTATTGGGTGTGATAAGGGTTTTATCTTTTATCCGGGTCAGCTTCATCGATGTTTCAAATGTGGCTCTGCTAGGCACATCAGCCCTAACTGTGAAGTACTTAAATGTTCTCGGTGTGGGGATGTGGGTCACACAAGTTATCATTGCCAGAATCCATTAAAGTATAATTTCTGTGAAGAGGAGGGTCACTCCTCCCCAACTTGCCCTTGGGCATCTCACAATACAGATGATTCAGACTATACAGTGCAGGATTTTTACATTCAAAAAATGAAAACAGCTTCAGGCTTTAGGGGTCCCCTCCGACCAGGCTCAGATTTAGAAGGCCCAAATGTGGCCAGGTTGGATATAGCAGTCTCAGCTGGTCCCTCCAATTTAAGAAGTGAAACAAGCTATATTCAGGTTGAAGTCCCAAAGCCTTGCAATGGAATGGCTCCCCCTTGACCCCCTCCACCAGTGGTGGATGGATTTCAGGAGGTCAAAGTAAACAAAGGGATGAAGGAGAGAAAGGCCAAGACAAGGCCAGGAGTACCTTAAGAGGCCATTGCACACAGTAACCCTTTCAACACCTTAAAAGAAGGCATATCTAAGGAAGAACTGGACCTAGACGCAGCTTCTTGGGCCCCTTCACAGACTGAAGCTCCCTCAGATGCCAATGATACAGAAGGTACCATTGCAAGTAGAACCAGCTGGAGGTGACTGGGTGTTAGGGCCTCCTCAAGGAAAGTTCCTTGATGTTCTACGTGAGAATGTCCTTTTCTGTTGGGAAATTATGAACTGTCTATAGCCTCTCTAAACACAAATAGTGTGTTGTCAGAGAGAAAGAGATTAGCGACTTTTGCTCTATTTTCAGACCAGAAATATGATACTGTGTTTTTGCAAGACACTAGGCTGCAGACCATTTCAGAAATTTCAGCTGATAGAAATGCATGGGTATGGGGTGCTACTTATTGGTCTGGAGGGACAGATATTTGTAGTGTGGTAGGCATATGTTTTAATGCCCATAATGTTAAAATATTTCATCAAGTAGAAATCTCACCTGGTAGGGCACTCTTGTTTAATGTTCAAATTCAAGTGATTGATTTTCAGTTAATTAATGTATGTGCACCCCAGGGTAAGACAGCTAGAATTGACTTATTTAAATTAACTCTACCATATCTTTATACTTCAACAAATATGTTATTTGGAGAAGATTTTAATACTATTAGATTTTTGTCTGATAGGGGACCACATATCTCCAAAATATACTGTGATTCAACATATCTTAATCAGGTTTTACAGTTGACTGGTTTAATTGATGCATTTGCTTTTCCTAATATCTTGGATCCCCCTCATACATTTTATAAGGGGCTTTTATCCACAGGGATACATTTTTGTTTTTTCACCTAATTTAACTATTAGACAAAAGAAAGTAACACCTGTAGCAAAAGTTGACCATGGCTTACTTGGGGTCTCTCTCTCTGACCTTGCTGCTACCACGAGGGGGGAAGGGTACTGGAGACTAAATTTAAGCTTACTAGATAGTCTAGAAATAAATGATGGTTTTCAATATTTGTTAAAAGCAAGGTAATCAGTGGCCTTTCTTTGTGATTTGTTAGAGGAGTGGTGGTCTGAGAATAAGGAATATTTTCAAAAATATTTTCAGTTAATGGGAAAATTAAATGGCACGCAAAAAAGGGAGGATTATAGAAAACAACAGGAACAACTAACTTATTTACAAAACTTACAGTGTACCACCAAGGCTTCCTATGTTGAATAAATTAAGAGTAAGTTATTAACATATATACTCACCTATAAGCCAGCCCGCGTACAAGCCGACCCCCAAAATGCAACTGCTTTTTGTAACAAACTGTGTATAAGCCGATGTCAAAATTTATCAACACAGAAGGCATAATGAATTAAGAAATACCATAACTGTTTGTTATGCCAGTGAAAGCCTCTGCTGTTGCTCTGTAAAAGATCCATTCACAGTATGTATAGAGCCACTGGAGTCTGTTGTCACATACAATTATCGGTAATGTCCCCTGCAGTATGATCTCCATTTATTTATGCCCTTCCGGTAATGTCCCCTGCAGTATGAGCTCCATTTGTTTATGCCCTTCAAGTAATGTCCCCTGCAGTACGATCTCCATTTACCCTTCTGAATGAGACCCTGGAGTTTGTTTACAGGCTCACTGTTTCAAGCAAAGCATCAAGCAGCAGATCATTGGGAATCTGTCAGGCAGGTTTTTAAATGCAGAGGTTTTGTTTTGCGTGTTGTGTTTACAAATACATTTAAAATGCAATGTGTATGGTAATCTATTCTCGGGTCATGCCTTGTTGAACATTCCTGCCACAAGAGTGCCTAAGGCCAGATGTTAATAGCATTTGGGAGTAGATGTCTGTTACAGAGAATGTGACGGAGAATGCCTGACTCACGTATAAGCTGAGACCCCCTAAACTGAAACAAAGATTTGGTATAAAAAACTCGGCTTATACATGAGTATACATGGCAAATCTACAATATGAAAGGATGAAATCTTTAGAAATCAAACAGAAATGGGGTTGTACGGGAAAGAAGGAATAGTAAATCCTTCTGATTCATGCTCGGTTCAAAGGCATTATAAACTTATGTACTACCTAAAATTAAAGGAGGGGATAGATAAGCATGGGAAACAAAATATTTTGGAAGAAGTTGAAGCACATGTAAAAGAAATTCTCTCTATCAAGTGTATCGGAGGGGGAAGTCCAGTTATGGGTGGCCTTTTGTGGTTTGACACACATTTCTGATTATTTAAAATCATCTCTATAGCTCCGGTCGCTGAGAGTGAATTGGGTTCCATCATCTCAGGGTTGAGACAGGTTGTAACCCCAGGTCCGGATGGACTAACAAACTAATTTTATAAAATAATTTTTCCTATACTTAAATTGGAAATGGTTGCTGCATTTAATTTCTTTTTACTAAATTATAAGTTACCTAGTAGTATGTATGATGGCCTTATTTTTTTCTTGTATAAATCAGGGGATAGAGCATGTCTGGACAACTGGAGACCCATAACACTTTTAAATACGGATGGTAAGATATTGGCAAAACTATTATATAATAGTTTAGCTCTGGTATTAGATGACATAGTTCATCCTACACAATTCTGTGCTATCCCAGGCAAAAAAATAGTGGATGCATTAATTTTGATACGCGAAATCATGGAAAAAGGTACTGGAGGAGAATTACGTGGCTATTTGGTTGGGTTGGATAAAACAAAAGCTTTTGATAGAGTTAGTCACAAATATTTATGGACAGTGTTACAGGCTCATGGATTTCCAGAACCTTTTTTACATTGAATTTTACCGTATTATCAGAAGGTATTAATGAAGCCATATGTGAATGGATGGGTGGAGGCGAGTTGTTCAGTTCACAGGGGAGTAAGGCAGGGCTGCTCCCTGAGCCCAGCATTGTATGTTTTGTCTTTGAATCCACTTCTAAGGAAAATGCAGTTAAATGACAATATTAGGGGTCTTCCTGTGCATAGTGAGGATATGGAGATTAAAAGTATTAGCCATGCGAATGATATGTCCCTGGTACTGGGGGATCAGGCATCAGGAGGTACTGCAGCTCAGGAAAGCCAGCTTTTTACATCACTTACTAAAGCAGACATTAACATATCCAAAAGTACATACCTGCCCATCAGGGATTTGGTTAAAGTGACATCAGTTTGTTTGGACATCCGATGCCAATTACAGCCCCAAAAGCTTTTGGGGGTATATTTTGGAATAGGCGATATGTGTTCTTTTAATTGGAATCTTATACTCTCAGGGCCAGATATTAAAACCTTTGCACCTAGCGCAAATCTGTAATGCTGGAATAGTGCTGGATTTGTGCGAGGATACAATATCCAAAGAGCACTATTAGCACCGGCGCTGTGTGGTAGCGCCGATGCTAATCTGTAATGGTATGCAGAGGCATGGACAGGAGAGCACCCATGAATGTCAGCAGCACAGCATATGTATAGCACCACATTACAGGCATTAGCGTGACCTGCAGCACAGCATTAGACACCGCCAGAAAAAAGCTGGCGTTAATACAGCAGTGCCCCTCCATTGTGGACCCTCGTAGCCGTGGTATAAGCCCCCATCGTCTAGTGGTCTCCCCAAGCACGTATCCGACCCCTGTTCCCCATAGAAAGAGAGAGAAATTCCCTGGTAGTCTAGTGGTCCCCAACCCCCCAGCATGTATCCCAACCCCCATTACTAATAACATTAAGCAATTTTCCCTGGTAGTCTAGTGGTATCCCCCACCGGTGGCGCCGCCCTGCTCAGCCCACCCATCTGCCATGAAGAGGCCATCCACGGCTCAGCCCACATCACACCACCACGCTGGCTGCCAACTGAGGAATGAATGAGCTGTATATGAGTACAGCTCATTCATTCCTCATTCAGCGGCCGGCCATAGTGGTGTGAGGAGGGCTGAACAGGTTGCTGGCTCTCTTCATGGCAGATGGGTGGGCTGAGCAGGGGCAGTACTACCA
Organism: Neoceratodus forsteri; assembly: GCA_016271365.2. Taxonomy (NCBI): domain Eukaryota; kingdom Metazoa; phylum Chordata; order Ceratodontiformes; family Ceratodontidae; genus Neoceratodus; species Neoceratodus forsteri. The sequence continues at coordinate 643,705,526 of CM028134.1, forward strand.
GGCGGGGGATACTACTAAACCACCAGGGAAATAAGGTTTAATTTTACTGTGAATGGGTCGGGATATGTGCTGCGGGGTGGGGGCACCACTAGACTACCAGAGAAAAAAGGTTTAATTTTACTGTGAATGGGATAGGATACATGCTGCATGGTAAGGGGACCACTAGACTACCAGGGAAGTAAGGTTTAATTTTACTGTGAACAGGTTGGAATACATGCTAGGGGTTGGGGGACCACTAGACTACCAGGGAAATAAAGTTTAATTGTATTGTGAATGGCTCGGGAGTCTTGCTGTGGGGGGGACACTAGACTACTAGAGACAAGGGTTTATTCATATTTGAAACAGGGGTCGGGATATGTGTTGGGGGGTGGGCGACCACTAGACTACCAGAGAACATACTTTCCTTTATTTTGCACAGAGGTTGGGATATGTGCTGGGGGGGTTGTGGGGACCACTAGACTACCAGGGTCACCTGTGTGTATCAGACACACATATGCATGGGTGCATTGTATGCACCCATACCTCATGACTGTCACTGCTTTTCAGGGAGGTCCCTGATTTAGCTTCCACATGTTCCTCTGTCCCTAATATAACATGTGTTTATGTGACAGAACACCGACTGTGCCTGACAGCACACAGTTTCCGTTGCCTCCAGCCTGTACTTCTATTCCAACCAACAGGGGATCCTGTGGTCATGCCTTGGCCTGCAGCGTCCAGCCTGTACTTCCATTCCTACCAATAGGAGGAGCTTTGTGCTCCATGCAGTACCACCGGGCAAACTGCATGGTAATGTATGCTAAGCAGCACCTAATGAGATGCAAATATACCAGTTTGCCAACGGATTACCTAAGTAGGCTCATTTGCATAAGAGCTTTGAATATAGCTCCTGTTTGCCCAGGGCTAACCAGTTTGCACCAGGCTAACATGTTAGCAGCACCGCAATCAGGTTACACAAGCTCCTTTACCAGCATAGCACCGTTTTGCAGTGTGTGGCTTACATTGTTGTCTGCAGTAGATGTGAGACATCTCTGTGCAATCACACACAATGTTCTCCACCTGCAACACTGGCTTGCTACTGAGTCTAATGAGTTGCAGTTGCAGTGTGCACTTCCCTGTTGCTATATTCAGTGCTGTCTTATTCTCAGGCAGTTTTTGCCCTGCACTCCTGGCCCTGTTTGCCCGGCTTCCTTTGCTTGCTATATTCAGCTGGTTTTGCACCAGGCTATTTCCTTTTCAATATAGCTTGCTTTGTGCTATGGGCTATGTTTTCCCACCGGGCAGTGCTAAATTAGCCCCAGGGCAAAGTTTGAATATGTGGACCTCAGAATGTAAGGAAAAAATTAAGAAATGGAACTCCTGGCACATGTCTAAATTAAAGAGAATATATATGGTTAAAACTGTTTTATTTACTATGTTTTTACTTTTATGTATAGTTTTTCCTCCTATGAAACAAACTGGAGACTGTGATTTATGGCACCTTTTTCCAGTGTATTTGGGGTAGTAGGCTTAATCCGATAAAAACAGGGGTCATCTACTGTTCCATTAAAGATGGTGGTCTAACAATGGTTCACCTAATTGTTTTCTTTTTTCGTTATTCTTATACAGTAATTTAAAACCAGTATTACAATCTGAAAATAAAATCTGGAGTCCTTGGGTATCAGATCAAGTAGGGCCTTGTCTTGACTCCTGTGGAGCTGAGTCATCCATACCAAAACAAAAATCACTACACAGTCTCCCCTATTTTATGCAGTACATTTTTGGTAAATTAAAACTATGGTCTATTACTGACTTTTACCAGGAAAGAGATGTATGCACACATGGATGGGGATTTTTTTATAGATCTATCTAGATACTGGAAAAACAGCTGAGACTACTAAAAAGCTACTATGTCTTACCTCTTAAATGTAACTGCTGAAAAACTACTATGTATTATGTTCCTTGCTGTCTAGTGTAATGTACCTCTGCTGTGTGCTACCCCATGTACTATTCCATGTAATTCCCCGGGTTGACCCTGAAAAAGGGACCTTCGAGGCCCAGCGGGCTTACCCAGTTATCAAAATTTAATAAATAAATAATAAATTAATAAATAAGATGTTGACAAATCCCAGACTATGGGGTAAAATGTGTGATGTTTTTTGGTTGTGCACTCACGAAAAACTAAACGTGAGAAATAACTTAAAACATAAAGAAGTAGCAGACAGAAGGTGTCCCAGGGAAAGCGCCTGTCAAGGTGTATTGGAAACTATAACACATTTATTTTTAGAATGCCCATATGTCCTTTCCTTTTGGTCCATTCTGTATTTCAAATGGCCCAAAGTTCCCTTTTTATTAATAACCAGAGATATTTTGCTACTGGGCCTACTACCTCAAGCATGGAATAAATATGATTCAGGAACTATTCATCTAATTTTTTTAGTACTTAAATATCATATCTGGCGCATGAGATGCCATCTAACACTGTATAAGAGATAAGTTATGGCAAAACAATTGTTCTGGATGATTCAGAATTCAATAGTAAGTTTGAGGGAATTGGATTTTCAGAAGTGTTCAAAATCTCAATTTCAAGACAGGTGGAAATATATGGACTGGATCTAAGAAGTAGGTTAATTTAGGAATATGGTCTACCTTTTTGTGTAGAAGGCACTATGGTTTGTCAGTTTTTGGTTTGTTTACAGGAGATGGTTAAATTGTTATTTCCTCCCTTACATTTTCTTTATTTTGGAGAATCTAGATTTACAACAAATATAGGATGAAATACCTTTTATGTTTGTTTCTTTCTCTTAAGAGGACGTATGATTAATAATTTTTTTGTATTCCCTTTGTTCTAAGTAGGGGATATAAAACTCCCCTACTTCTTTAAAGGGGAAAAAGGGGGTTATTTTTCAGTTTTCACAAATACCTTTTGGGGGTTGGTGTTGAGATGTATAACAAAGTATTTATATATATTTTTTCCTTTTATATTTTTGTGTGATAGTAGTTATAATTTCTTTGTTAGATATTAGCTTATTATTTAGTAGAAATATATGACTATAATACTTATTTGCTTTCCTTTTTCAGATTTATGAATTGTACAGTATTCTGTGGGCATAAACACTGTTTGTAACCATTTCTTTTTTTGAAGTGATAATAAAAAAAATGACCCTACTCTTTTAATGTGGGGGTACAGTGTTATGACCTAACGTGGGTCCTAAATATTTATTTGAAAGTCAACTAGAAAAGGTATGACTGTAATACTTTTTTGATTTCCCTTATGATTTGTATATTTTTGTGTGAGTTAACACTGTTTTGTATTTATTTGATTTTGAAGTTATAATAGAAAATTCCCCTACTTTTTCAAGAAGTGCCATAGGATCTTTAACATCCACCTGAACTACCACCAGAACAGGCAGATGGGACCTCAATTTAGCATCTTATCCAAAAGATGGCACCTCAGGAATGCAGCACCCCCTCATGCTGCACTACAGTGTCAGTACTGGGATTTTTAACCCAAGTGTCTAATGTGGGGATTGAACCCATAGCCTTCTGATCTCCCAGACTTAGAGGCAAGTGTGCTATCTGCTGAGCCACTGACACTGCTAACTGCTTAAAATGTTTTTAAAATTTCCCTGGTAAACCATCCATCCCTGGACATTTGTCAGATTGAAGCTGGGTTATTCCTGCAAGCAATTCAGTAGGTGACCAGGGATTCATTAATGACTTATTATCTAAAGGGTCATGGGAGGGAAGGGTTAAAGACTCCAGGTATTGTGTTATCTGGGAAAAATCTGGGAAGGGACCCGGGAAATAAAGAGCTGTATAATAATGCAGAAAGGCATTGGTAATTTCAGGGGTCAAATGTAATTGATGTCGAGTAGTAGGATGAAGAAGAGAAAAAATCGTGGCCCTCATCTTTTGTAACCACAGTCTAGCTGCCAAAAGTCTAGTGGACAGAGGGCATCCCTCATAAAATGTTTGTTTTAAAAAAGGAAGTTTTTGCTCTATGGCATAATCTAAAATATTATTCAGCTCCTTTTTAAGGTCAGACAGGGTCTTAGCTCTCTGTTTATTGAACTGTATCTGTTGATGGGCCTCCAGCTGAGAAATTCTCTGGGTAAGGTCGTCCTTCTTAGCTTCTCTTTGTCACTTCTTGTGCACAGAGAGAGCAATGATTTTCCAACATAAAATCACCTTAACAGTATCCCATAAAAGGGCTTGGGCAACATCAGGAGAATCATTATACAAAAGGCCTGTTTACAAGTGTCCTGGATAGCATGTTGGACTTCCCTATCTTACAACAAAGATAAATTAAACTGCCAGAAACTGTTTCATTTAAAACCAGCCAGTTCAATAGTAAGGAATACAGGAAATGGTCTGATAAAGCCATGTCACCTGCCCAACACCATTGAACAAGGTTTAGGGTCTCAGAGGGAAGAAAAAAGTAATCAATCCTGGAATACATCTTGTGAGATGGGAAGAAAAAAGTGTAAAGCTGTTGATTTCCATTTAAATAGTGCCAGGCATCCCAATAACCAAACTCTCCCAGTAACTTCCCAACCTTCAAGGCAACTTTTGTTCCAGGCGTATTGCTGTAGAAGTGGAGCCTAAGTGTGGATTAAGTAAAAAATTAAAATCCCCCCACAGATCACATCCTCTACAGCCCAGTGCTGGAATGCCAGTAAAACTGACCTGAGAGTCAGACATCAGTCAGATGTCAGAGGGACATAAATAGAAGCTAGAGTCAGTAGCTAACCATAGTTTCGGCCTTTCATGAAAACATATCTACCATCTTTATCAGAGAGCATGTCCATAAGTTCAGATGAAACTCCCGAAGGAATTAAAATAGCCAGTACTCTTCTGCGCCCAGCAAAGGCCGTAGCTCTAAACCCAAAATGACCCAACTTGGAATGTTCCTGGGAAGAGAGATGTTTCTCCTGTAGAAAGAGAAAATCTGCAGCTGACTTCCTCAGGAAACTAAGGATTTTGCTAAGTTTAACTGGGTTTGTTAGACCATTTCCATTGTGAGAACAAATTGTGGTGCACTGATCCATATAACATTAATAAACATAAGACAAATGCAGAATTCAACCCCAGAATAATAACATGGACCTTGCTTGAACAATGAAAGAGAAAACAAACAGTTCCCAAATAAGCCATAATAATGCCCCCTGGGTCACACCTGCACTGCTCTAACAGCTAAAGCACAGTGATGATCTCTGGCATAAAGCAGTTGCATCCAACACGCAGGCAGACATTCAAGCCTATAAAGCGGCTCATAACAGATGCACTTGGGCCATAAAACAGGCCAAATCGGGCTACTATAAAATGACCCTTGCCTCCTTCTGGGGGAATGCTCAGTTATTCTGGAACAATATCAAGGAACTCAACAGAAAATCCCAGCCCCCCCCACTAACTGTCAACAATGTCCCTACCACCGACCCGCTGGCCATTGCCAACTGCCTCAGCTCATCATTCTCTGACCTTAGTGTAGTACTCCCAAATAACTTCTTCAACCCCACTCCTGCAAACCTGCCCCCTGACACCCAGCACCCCCTTCCACCTCAGGGTGATCTCCATGAATGAGGCAAGGCCCTATCTCATTAAAGCACTCAGTGGCTCTTGCTATTGCAAAGATTCTTTTGATATGAGAATCCTACATCTAGTACTAGATACAGTCCTCGCCACACTGACTGACCTCATTAACTGCTCCCTATGTCTGGGGCAGTTCCTGACAGCCTAGAAGACTGCCATAGTCACCCCAATACTGAAGAGTGGTGACAGCACCTTCCCCAATAACTACCATCCCATATCCATTCTCCCACCACTCTCAAAAGCCCTTAAATAAATTATAGCCACCAAACTCACTGAGTACCTGCTTGCTTATAATCTGCTTTGCAGGGAGCAGCATGGCTTCAGATCTGGGCACAGTACAACTATGACTCTCACTGAGTTCTCTAATTTTGTTCGCTCTGCCCTGGATAGAAAACACCTAGCTGAAGCTGTCTTCATCAACCTGTCAAAGGCCTTAGATACAGTCTACCGCCCCTTACTCTTAATCACACTCTACCACATAGGTCTGTCCCAAGGACCTGTCTCCTGGTTTACCAGTTACCTCACAGCTAGATCACAATGTGTCAAAACAAACAACACCCTCTCCTCAACCACCCTGACAGTCCACTCTGGGGTTCCCCAAGGCTCCATCCTCGGCCCTCTATTATTCAGCATCTACCTAAACACCTTGCCCAATTCCTGCTCCAGCAGCTTACTACTCTATGCGGACAACACAGTTCTTTTTGCCTTGTACCAAGATCCCACAGTATTGCAGTCCTCCCTCCAACATGCATTTAACCAGATTGAAAACTGGTTCATAGGCCAAAGACTTGTGGTCAATGTAAAAAAGACAAAGACCATGATCTTTGCCCACCGACAGAATAAAGCCAAGAATGTGCAGCTAACAATCCTCTCCCACTCTCTCCTTCCTCTAGAACAGGTCCATATATATAAATACCTGGGTCTTACATATTATTCCAGCCTCTCCTTCCATTCACACATTAACACTCTATCATCAGCCATAAATGTCTGTATAGGCCTATTTTATCGGCATAAGGTTTGCCTACTTCTGGAAGCCCTTAATCTGGCTGTCACCTCCTCAGTCTTCTCCCTAGACAATTATGGGCTCACTAACTACTCGGCCACTGACCACACAGCCCTTAACAAAATCCACCTATCCATAAACAAAGCATTCAGACTCCTCTCCAGGGCAGACAAGCGTACCCATACTTGTACCCTATATGCCCTGACAAATCTCCTCACCCTGGATGAAAGTCTATTTTATCAAACATGTCTCCTCACAAAGAAAATACACCTAGGGCTTACCCCCTTGGGGGTTTCTGCCTCTATCCCATCCTCCCACACCTTGGTGAACACCCGCACTGCCAACCGACACATGTGGTCCATCCCGAGGGTTAGAACCTCCTTATCCCAAAGGTCATTCCCACACAGGGCCCTAGTCTGGTACAACAAATTCCCCTCTGACATCTCCTTCATCTCCAAATTAGGACCATTCAAGTCATCCCTCAAAGAGCACATTCTCACATCATGGTACTGCCAATGTACCAGCTAGTGCCCTGTCATCAATCTATCATCTTACAGGACCACCTCGCCATTGAGGTCCTACCGCTAGGGCTACCAAACATTACATATTAAAAATTCCTCCTTTGGCTGCAATCACAAGATATCTGTCTAATTCTCTACTTTGCTGTAAATATCAAACCTGTTACTCCATCCCTCTATCAGCAAACTTACTGTTCTCTTGAAAACTGTAAAACACAACTCTCAGTAACACATTCAATGAAATGTATAGCTGATCTTGATCCTGCAATACTGTATAAGTGAAAAAACTGTAACCTTTAGCTGCCATTCTATGACTATTTGTATTTGTTTTTTCTGATGCGGAGTCTTTGTAAATGAGTCCCTGATTCAAAGGTTGTAATCCTAAAGTCTGTTAAATAAATAAACAAGATAGAGGGCCAATAATATTGCATAACAAATAGGAACATTACAAAATGCAATAAAGAAGCATCCTAACTAGTACTTCCAAGGTGGGGGAGTCTGCGAATGATCAGGCCCCTGAACTCCTACCTGCTCAGATCTCAAAAAGTATAAGCAGAAAGGAGGAAGAGAAGAAATTGCCTGTGTAAGAGGACTCTCTCCATGAGGCATACCACAAGGGTCACTCCCTAAGTAAAAGAAGGGGATGAGGAGACCAAGAACCAATCAGTATATAATTCACAAACAATTATAAAAAGCAAAAAGCTATCTACATAAATCCAGAACAATTTTCAGAGGGGAAGCTTAAGTGTAGATAACACCTCAGATGGGAATGGGGCACATTAAGTGAACACTTCAAAAAGGAGTGGCAGTACATGAAAAGATATAATGTAAATAACAAAAATACACTATAGATATTTGAAAAAGGGACCAAACTGAGACCTACCAAAAGAATCCAGATGGGACCCTGAGATCAGAGCAGAGCTTATTCCAGTGTATACATATACAGTAAAAGCAATCTGTTAAACTCAAGCATAAACTTTGATGAGGCAATAAACACCTAGCTTCTTGGAGGGAGGAAAGAAAAAAGTGAAAAAAAACATAAGGGCAACATTCCAGGTATGAATCAATAATAATAGGGAGGGAGTGATAACTGTAACCTCCCTCTTGTAGGGTGGAAAAATAGCAATAAAAGCCTCCTGCATGTCCTGTAGAAAATAAATAACCAAGAAAAAAGAGCAAAGAGCTAAAAAACAGGTTCAAAGAAAAGAAAGAACAATAATCATAACAGTCTGTACCAATAGCTATACATAACATAGAAACATAGACTTTGATAGCAGATAAGGACCCCTTGGCCCACCTAATCTGCCCATTTCCCTACCTGGAGAATAAGCTGCAGATCCTATTTAACCAACAGCCTATTTCTTCCTACCCCCCACAACAATTGCCATATGTCTGTGCCATGCATTCTTGAATTCTCCTACAGTTTTAGACCCCACAGCCTCCTCAGGAAGGCTGTTCCATGCATCCACTACCCTCTCTGTGAAACAATACTTCCTCACATTTCCCCTGAGCAGTCCCCATAAAAACATACTGTCCAGTGTTGTCAAACTCAGTAAACCCCCCTCCTTGAGGAACTGGTGCAATAAAAGTAATCCAAGGGACCTTCATCAGTCACATCCAAATTGCAATAAAAAATCAGGAGTCTACATGGAAACATTCATCTAAAATTCACATCTGTCCCCCTTCAGCAAACTGTAACATGCAAATCTGAAAAACGTTTCTGAGAAAATGAGGCTGGAGATAAGACCATCAAGCCAGACCAAAAAAAGAAAAAAAACACTCCTTAATTGTCTAAATGCAGTGGGTAAAAGTAGACCATCAGTACAATTAGAAATCACCTCCAAAGATGAGCAGGTTAAGTCACCAGAAGTATCACAGGACAGAGGCACCATCCAAATGACACTCATAGTTTGCATTAAGAAATACAGTTCGAAGCAAGTCTTTCCTTAATAAGCGGAGGGGATAGATAAACAGCTGCTGATTATAGGGGGTAATCGCAGATCATGCTGAACTAAGCACCTTATAAATGAATCAAGCTAGAACATGAGGCTTGATGGATTACAAGATTCCAAGCTGCAACAAGTGGATCCCATAAGAAAGCAAACCCAGGCAGGCAGTAGGTTGCTGAAGGAGCTGAGAGGTGTAGCAAAGTAAAGCCAGTGAAAGAAGGGTTAGGAGCTTCAGTGCTCACCACTCGGCTAGAGAGATGGCAACCTTACACATCCAGCTAGTTGTCCATTTTAAACCAAATAGGGTTATCTAGCAGAGGGTAGTAAAGTGGAAAAGAGTCAGTCAGAAGAGTCTCTATGGAATTTCTGAAGCAGAGACTTAATCTCCTGCAGGGTCTGCTTTTTCCTCTGTCATCTACCTGCTGGAGAGACTTTCACCCACTTCTCTTTCTGGAGGGCTCATTTGTCTCTGCCTTTCTGAATCTCCATCTCAGAGTCTTGGATCAGTCTTTGATCCTGGAGTCTTGAAAGGCAAGGCAAGGTAAAATGTATTTAAAAGATGCCCAATCCCAGAGGTTCTGGGCACTGTACAAAATAAATAGAACAGCATCAAAATAAAAATAAAACATCACAAATTTTTAAACAAAATAAAGAGTAAAATAAATAATTCAGCAAATAATATCAGGTTCTTACTACAGTTCATGATTTTATCCCATAAAAGCTTGGTAAAATAGGAGGGCCTTCTGGCTAGTCTTAAATATATCTATGGTGGGAGCTCCCCTGACCTCAGCTGACAAAGAATTCCAGAGAATGGGAGCTGTGACACTGAAAGCTCTGTCTCCAGCAGATTTCAGCCTCGTTCTAGGAATGGCCAGGAGGCCCCCACTAGAGGAACGGAGAGGGCGGGTAGAGAGAGCAGGTACCAGAAGATCCAACAGATAACCAGAGCCCTGCCCATGTAGGGCCTTATAGATGAGAAGACCCACCTTAAAGAGGATTCTCCACCAGACTGGCAGCCAGTGCAATTCATGCAGTACTGGTGTTATGTGGCAAAATTTATGCTGCCCAGTAAGTAACCGGGCAGCTGCATTTTGCACCAGCTGCAGCCTGCGGAGAAATCACCCTGTGACCCCGAGGTAGAGCACATTGCCGTGACCAAGCCTAGATGTGACTAAGGCATGTATCAAGGTAGGGAGCTCCAGAGGCAGAACAAGAGGCTTAATCCTGGCAATATTTCTGAGACAGAAAAAACAGGAACAAACCGTGGAGGATATTTGTGCCTCCATAGTTAAATTCCTGTCCAGAATCACTCCAAGATTTCACACCCAAGAGGAGGTCTTCAATGACACAGCTCCTAGAGCAAGTCCAGTTGCTATGTCAGCGGTCATCCTATCACGCACTCTGTTCGACTTCACTACCAATACCTCCGTCTTATCAGGGTTCAGTCGCAACCAGCAGGAGGCCATCCAGTCATTGATCTCCACCAGGCAGATGTTTAGTACATCCACTGCATTGGATGTTCCTGGGGCAAAGGGCAGATATAGCTGGGTATCATCGGCATAACAATGGAAACCCAAGCTATACTTCCTAATGATCCCCCTCAGGGGCAGCATATACACTGCAAACAACATTGGGGCCAATACCGATCCTTGAGGAACTCCACAAGAAAGGAGGCTGGATATAGATGATGAATTCCCCATCACAACCTGTTGCCTCCTATTGGTGAAAAAGGACTCAAGCCAGTGGATGACAGTACCGGTGAGTCCGCAGAGTTCCCTAAGGCGGTCAAGCAACACACAATGGTCCACAGTGTCAAATGCTGAAGAGAGATCAAGAAGAACAAGAATTGTCTTATCCCCTCGATCTTTTGCCCTGAGGAGGTCATTCTGCACCTGAACAAGCACAGTTTCTGTACTATGCCTAGCCTGAAATCCTGACTGGAAGGGTTCATACAACTCATGAGACATGAGGTTCTCTTCCAACTGAAGCGCCACCACCTTCTCCACCACCTTCACCAAAAAGGGAAGGTTGGATATAGGAAGGTAATTTGCCCTGACCATGGGATCCAAAGATGGTTTCTTTAAGAGGGGTCTCACTAGTGCCTCCTTCAAGGCATCTGGAAAGACCCCCTTGGATAAGGAACACCGAACAATCAGAGCAAACACCGGGCCTACAGAGTGAACACATCTCATTAAGAAATGTGTCAGCACCAGGTCCAGCTCACAAAAGGTGTGCTTCAGATTGACTGCCACCTCAATTACCTCACTAATCTCCACTGGTCTAAACTCCCCCCAACTAGGCAGAGTGCACTCAGAACATATAAGGTGGCCACTGCCAGCTATGACATTGCTGGCTGAAGAAGTCACCTGCCGGATCATGGACACTCTGTCCGAGAAGAACCGAGCAAACTCTTCACAGTCTGTATTAGAAAAAACCTTCCCAGGCTGCAGACAAACAGGATGGAGTAGCCTGTCTACAGCTCGGAAAAGCGTAGCTGGTCGGTTCTTCCTGGCGGCAATCTCCCTGGACAGGAACACTGCCTTCTTATGGTTGATTGCCTCCTGGTATGCACTATAATGCATACGCAGGACCAGTTTGTCAGCCTTCAAGCTGGACCTCCTTCAGCAGCCCTCTAACTCTGACCCATCCTCTTCATCACCCAGATATCTCCATCAAACCACGGGGACCTCAGGTATGAAGTTCTGGGTCATACATGGACATGCGTGAGGGAGTTAATGGAGTCAGATAACACCCAATTATAGGTGTCAACCCCAGCATCAACACCTCCAATGCATGCAGCACCCACACTAGATAATCTAGCTGCCACCAAAAAAACCTCAGGGGTCAAACCCTGTAAAGGGCGACAACTCATCATCTCAGCAGGAGAAGGGCTTCTGGCAGGAGCACCAAGCATGAACTGCACTGTGTAGTGATCGGACCAAGGTACTTGACCAATCCTGAGATTAACAATCTCAAGCCCCAGTGAGAATACCAGGTCCAAGATGTAGACGTCTTGATGAGTCGCTGCAGTAACAGCTTGTATCAGGCCCAGGGAGGACATAGTTTGAAGAAAATCATGACTATACCTCTGATACCCATCATTGACCCAAACATTGAAATCCCCAAGAAAAACACATCTGTGGGATTCCAGCATTCCATCGGGGATGAATTCAGCGACCTCCTACAGGAAATTCCCCATTGGCCCAGAGGGGCGGTAGATAAGGAAGATCCTGCAGCCCGCACCTGGTACCCCATGAACAGCTACACATTCAAATGAACCTGAAGTTCCCACTGGGTGCACAGTGAAGGCCAGACTGGATCTAAAACAGATAGCACACCACCACCCCTACATTCCACTCTGGAGCAGTGCACCATGGTATACCTAGGAGGGACTGCAGTCTCAAAAACTGAGCCTGCATCATCCGCAACTCAAGTCTCTGTAATGCAAGCCAGATCAACTGAAGAAATCAAATCAGCAATAATTGCTGTCTTATTTCTAATCGATCTGGCATTGCATAGCACTGCCCTCAGGGGACTGGCGGGGTGAAGCAGCTCCTAGGGTTACCTGACCACTCGGTCTGGTGGATTACCTGGAGATGGGCACCAACCATGTCTGTCCTCTCCCAGGTGCTTGTCAAAACCCAGGGTGCCTTCTGGACCCGACAGTCTCTATCCTGCCACCATCCAATATGCATGGGATGCCCCACTGCCCATGATTAACTTGATTCCTTCTAATCCCCACTTCCCAACAGCATCTTGCCGTGGAATCCGAAACTGGGAAGGGGAGAAAAGAATGCAGATCATGTAGCAGGGAGCTCCCATACATAATCCTGGCCCCCCTAGGCTCTCCCATATAACCCTTACACATCACTAAATACAACTCAGGATACAGCAAATAACTATCACAATTAATTAATCATACACAATTAACTAACAAAAAAGGCCTGCCTAGCTCATATCAAACCAGCAAATATACTAATGCAGATAATAAGTCTCATGTGCAGGACAAAGCTACTTCACAATAATGCTGAACCAGCTGCACTATCCTCACACCAGAAATAAGTTCAAATACTAAACTATGAGGAATAAAGATACTAAGGTCTCTTTCAGTACTTATAAACTTGTGGGGAATAACTTACCCTCCACAGTGTTTTCAACACTGAGTGGCACTTGTGCCACTCACACGCCTGCGCTTGTGAGGGATACTGCTATTAAGTAGCTCACAAATCCCCACCCCTCCAGCTGACAATAATCAGCTCCCCCAAGCCTCCAACAAGCAAGATAGAAATGAAGCAACATACAGTCAGAAGTCCAGGCTAGTCAGGGAGGCAATACTGGGGCTCCAATCTCAGCAGGCAGGGAATACACACAGTTCCTGTATAAAAAGCATCAGCACATCCAGCCACTGCAATTAAATAGCTCACAGATCCCCACCCTTCCAGCTGACAATTATCAGCTCCCCCAAGCCTCCAACAAGTAAGAAGGCTGAATCATAGTCCTTGTACATGCAGGGACCCTCAGTAAAGAAAATTTTCAACTGGGCAGGGTAGAGAGTGTGAAACTTGAGCTAATTTGCCTGGAGGATGGGGAAAGGGCGGGGCAAAAGACCAACATTTCCTCTGAAGAGCTGGTGAATAATCATTATCCAATGAGACACAATGACCTTCATAGATTAAGGATGTCTTCCTCCATGCTCGAACTAATGTAGCCTGTTTCACAGCATAGTTGTAGAAATGTAAAATTATGGATTGGGGTCTGGCTCCAGTTTCATGAGCGGGTGCTGCCAACGATCTGTGGCTGCACTCAGTTGGTAAGGGCATCAGATCTTCTAGGTCAAGCATTAAGCAGAGGATCTCCCGAATAAAGCTAATAAAATCTGATTTAGCCTCCAAACCCTCTGGAATAACATACAGGTATATATTATTATGCTGTGACTGGTTTTCAAAGTCATCACATTTGTCAGTCATGGAGTGGGTATCCTGCAGTAATTTCACGAAGAAGTGCTCAAGCCAATCCATGCGACCATCAGTTTCCATAGCATGCTTCTCCAGCTCCAGCATTTTGGACTCAATGTGTGTGATAGATTATGCCAACTCCTGATATAGTATCCTGGACTCATCATGGAAAGCTTTTTTTTGGCAAGTAATGCCACATTTGTCAGCTCAGGTAAATTGCTAGAACATTCGGTCGCCATGATGGATAGGTCAGTGTTGAAAGGAGCTCTACAATAGGTAATTGCCAAAACAACATAGTACAGATGGAAGATAGCAGCAGTTCCACTCTCTTGAGTATTTAAACCCTCCTAGATGAAATATGGTATAGGAGTCACTGCAGGCGACTCGGTGCATGAAGTTCATTTTGCCCCAAACCCAATGGAGCTCTGCAACTAGACTTGCATCTCCTCACCACCAGAACCTGAGGTTGACACCTGGGTCAATGTATTTTAATGGGGTTTTGAACTTAGGGGTATAACTTGGGCATTTTTGCATATTTTTGCACCAGATTTTCAACATGCCTTCTTTGGAACCCTATCTCATGAACAATCACATCGTCATTAGGTAGCTCTGTCCTGAAACATAATTTTGTGGTCCCTGCACAAAATCACCTTTCGGGGAGTAGTTGAAAATTTTCTCTGCATTGTTCATTATGTGGGAGTCATATGAAGACTATGTTGAAAATCTGGTGTAAAAATATTTAAAAAAAAAGTTATGCACCTACATTGAATTTTGCAAATGCAGGCTTGTAACTTTGGTCATTTTCAATATTTTCCCCCCAAATTCACAATAGAGCAGCGGTCCCTCTTTATAAGGAACACCTCTGGAGCCAGCAAATTTGTTCACTATAGCAATTGTTAACTATAGTGAGGTGTTAATATGCCTAATTAGATAACAATGGGAGCTATTACGGGTGTTCACTATAACAGAAATTCCTTATAGAAGGGTTCACTATAGAGACGGAGCACTGTATATCTTTCCAGCATCTCATGAATATTTTTCTTTTTCATTTTTTATTTTATTTGAATCTAGGATTACAAGTACGTTTGAGCCAAGGCTCTTTTATAAAGGTTCCACGTCGGATGAGGTACAATTTAAACAAGACATTGAAAAACAGTGTAACAGTGGGTTACAGGCAGTTACATACAGTTTTATACATTCAATACAGTGGCAAAAATGCCAGAAGGAGGTCTGGAAACAGGGTTAACATGGTATGGAAGAGAGACACACTAGTGGGGTGTGGCCATATTTGTCAAATATCAATTAAAGTGCTACAAGGGGGTAGGGAAGGTGGGTGGGAGGAGGGGAGGATAAGTGGGTGTATGTGAGAGGGAGTTGAGGGGGGATAGGGTTAAGTGCTAGGTGGAAAGAGCAAAGAGGAGAGGGGAGAACAATTAGGAAGGACAGTCACAGGAGCTAGATGCAGACAGGATGTGAAGGAGACTGGACTTGAATGGACCAAGCTTTGGCATTGAGGCAATGTCAATGTTGAGACCATTGAACCAGCTGTGAGCTCTGTGCACAAAGGATCTTTGCCCTTGTGTGATGCGGAAACATGGGATATGCAGTAGTTGGGATTCAGAGCCCCTGCTGATGTAAGTAGTCTGCGCTGGGCAGAGGAGAGCTTGGACACCTGGGGGAGCAAGGCCTAGTGTTATTTTCTTTGCCATAAGGCAGGTTTAGTACTTGATCAGGTTTGAAAGTTGAAGCCACCCAGTCTGTGCATAGAGATCACATGCATAGGTGATGTGATGGGTGCTGGTTACGAGATGGCAAACTTTGTTTAGTGCAATGGATATGCGCCTGAGGGCGGTGGCAGAGGCAGAGCCATAGATAATCAGGCCGTAGTCAATTATTGAGATTACTGAACTCTGTACTGCAATCCTTAAGGCACCTTAGGTAAGGCATTGCCTGTTCCTGAAGAGTAGGCCAATGTGACTGTTGGCAGCCTTGGCAAAGTTGTCAATGTGTGTAGCATATGATAGGTTACAATCAATGGTAATTCTTAGATATTTAAAGGACTGAACCTGTTTGAAGGTTGCACCAAGACAGTTTTTGATCATAATGGGATTGAATCTGTGTTTGTTGTGTGGGCTGCAGAAGAGCATGGACTTATTTTTTTATAGTTGAGAACCAATTTATGTGTACTAAACCAAGTTTCATTGAGGTGAAGGCAAGCTGTAGATTCTTTTGAAGGTGGCCCGGATTCTTGTGAGTGGAGAGGATGATGGCATGGTCAGCACAAAGGAGGATTTGTGCTGGACACGATTGTGGAAGATCATTCAAATAGAGACTAAAAAGAAGTGGCCCAAGAATGGAACCTTAAGGAACTCCTGAGTGAACATGACGTGCATCTGAGAGAACATCAGCTATTTTCACTCTTTGGGAACAGTTCTCCAAGTAGCTCTTGAGCCAGGTAGTGGACTCAGGTGAGAGCCCAGCAGAACATAGCTGTGTGATTAATAGTTTATGATGTACAGTGTCAAAAGCCTTGGTCAGGTCTATGAAGACCGACCTGGTTAGGAGGCTGTTGTCCAATGAGCTGTGGATAGCACCGGTGAATTCAAGGACGGCTTATGTAGTACTGTGACCTGTACAGAAGCCATGTTTTTGTGGGGGCAGAGGATGTTGTGTTTATCCAGGTATTCTTTTAGCTGGTCAGATACCATATGCTCAATGGCCTTGGGGGGGGAGTATGGAGATAGGTCGGTAGTTCACATGCAGATCCTTGTCCTCACTTTTGTGGACCGGGGTTACTGTGCCTGACTTCCATCTGTCAGGGAACTGGTTGAGGGTGAGGGAGAGGTTGAACATTTTTGTTAGTGGAAGTAGCACTTCATCAAGGGTGCGAGACACCAGCTTGAGGTCAAGTGAGTCCCCCAGTAGTTCTGGATTTGGCGATTGCATTAGAGACATATTTACCCACCTCATGCACCCTGACTTCCTTAATGTAGAATGGTAGGTGGTTGAAGGAAGGGGGTTGAGGGCTGGGGGTAGGAGAATGAGGGTGGTCATCACTGAAGAAGTCCAAAGGGAGAACTATACTGAGGTCAAAGAATTTGTTTAGTGTTGGCAGAGTAATACAGATAGAATTGGTTCCTACAGAATGTGACAGCTGTCAATTTTCAAATCCTGGCCAAAATGTTTCTTTCCCTGTGCAACATCACCTTTCAGGCACAAGTTGAACATTTTCTCTGCCCTTGTTCAAGAGGTGGGGTCATAAGAAGGCTACGTTTTACATTTGGTGTAAAAATATTTAAAAAAAAAATATATGAGACTGTTGAATTTTGCAAATGTAGGCTCGTACTTTTGGTAATATTGAATATTTTTACCCAAATTTTCAACATAGCCATTTCTTTACGCCACCTCATGAATGTGGCAGCTGTCATTTTTAAATTCCTGCCTAAAATGTGATTTTGTGTCTCAAAACTTGATTTTACAGTCCCTGCATGAAATCATCTTTCAGGCAGGAGTTGAACATTTGCTCTGCCATTCCTCATGAGGTAAATCATACCAAGGCTATTTTGAAAATTTGGCATAAAAATATTACAAAAACAACTAATTTATGAACCTACATTACATTTTGCTAATACAAGCTCATTACTTTGGGAATTTTCAATATTTTTATCCCAAATTCCTCAGCTGAAGCCCTATCGGCTCTGGCCAGAGTTTGTTTTATCTCTGCTGTCACAAGAGAGATCATGCTGGAGATATGTAGTGGGGAGTGCAGTACTCTCACTACTGCACCCAACCCTTGTCCAGAAAACCATCAGAGAAACTCAGAGCACCATACAAGATCAGAAGCCTATGAGCAGCCTTCCCAGGCCACTGACTACCCCACGACCTTAGTCGAAGCACCCTCCAAGATCAGGAGCATATAAGCAGCCTTCCCAGGCCTCTGACTGCCCCACACTCTCAGTCAGAGTGCCATCCAAGATCAGGAGCCTAAGAGTAGCCTTCCCAGGCTGCCGACTGCCCCAGGCTCTCAGCCAGAGCACCCTAAGATCAGGAGCCCACGAGCAGCCTTCCCAGGTACAGTCCCACACTGGAGCAGCACACAGGAACCTTGCCATGTAAAACTCATCTTCTACTGGAGTCTGCATTGTGTCTTACCTGCTGTTTGCTCTCACTAACTGCAGCAAGTAATTTGTTTAGTGTTGGCAAAGTAATATAGATAGAATTGGTTCCTACAGTTATTCTTGTTTCTGTGGCAGTTTATCTCAGTTCATAGTAGTACTTTAAGTGCAGCATTTACCTGTGGAGCTCAGATTGTAGCTGTTACCTGAAATACCTCTTGTTGTAGCGCAGAACTTCTAGTTTTGCATTTGCTTGTTGTAGTGCAGAATTACTAGTTTGAGTCTGTACATTTCAGAACAGCTTGATTCAGCCCTTCACTATTTTAATTTGGTACACTCTATTTCATTGCTGCTATCCCCGAGAGCCCACACATGTGCAGTGCGCGCCCCCTCCCTCACGGTGTCATCTCCTTGTTTCATTTCCTGATCCAGCTTTCCTTTGTGTGGATAACCCCCTCCTTTCTAATCCTGTCTCTCTCTCTCTCTACTTACAGGCCACAAACTGCCCCTCGCTTTTAGTTGGAGCACCTTCCAAGATCAGAAGCCTATGAGCAGCCTTCCCAGATATGGTCCCACATTGCAGCAACACACAATTTGAGACCAATAAATAAAAGGTACGTTATTTAATATACATTAAAAAGTTGGTGTACATTGTGAATCGGGCTAATAGATAAATTTCTTCTTTCTTTTTTTAGAAATAAAATACTGATACCTCAGATTCGACAAAATGCTTTCACAGCCGCCCCCCACCCCCATTAGCCACCTAAGGAAGTATGCAGGTTAGTTCCACCTGCATTCTAGTAATTTCAGCAATTGATTTTTTGAATTATAATGAGAGAACTGGGTATTTATTATTGTATGTATTCTTATTTTCAGAATAAGCTCTACAGTCTGATGAAGGAATTTATATTCTGAAATGTTACTGGAATGATATTTTGATGGAACTTTTGAGAATGGAATTCTGATGGAGCTTTTGAAAGAAGTTTTTTATGACATCAAGGAAATTAAAATAATGTTAAAACTGAATATGGTTTTGGTATTTTGAGGTTGAGGCAAGTTTTCTAATATAATATCAGATGTTTTTCCATTTCTTGTATCCCTTTTAAAGTTAGTAATTTAAAAATGTAAAAAGTAACCTTGGGGAACTTTGCACTTATGTTTGTATTTTTGCTGAAATATCCTTGTGGAAAGGGTTTTTAAGTTACCCATAATTTTGTTTTCAGAATATAGTTTCACTATTACAATGGCTACATTTGCAGAAATTGGTCAAATCACTGACCATAGGTCCACAGCTTTAAGTATCAATCAAGAGGAAGCAGCTAGAATCATGGGACTAGTTAAGAGTAAAAGACATTTAGGACAAATTGAAACTACTAATGTACCAAAAACATTGATTAATAAGCTAGAATCATTAAAAGAAAGAGAAATTAGGTTAGATTGGCATGCAGTTACTCTGCTGGAATATATGACACAAAGAAAGATTCCTAGAGGCTTAAGAGTACTAGTGGAATCACAACTAGGTTTTTCTCCAGATGGTTTTCAAACCAAATGGGATGGAATATGATCTAAATGTTTTTTTTAATTTTTATGTTGCTCCTTATTGAAACATTAACCACAGAGCAAGGTAAAATACTGGATGAAATAAATAATTTGGAAGTGAAGATTAAAGAAATGATAGATTCAACGCAACTTAAACATCTAATGGATAAAATTGAGAAATCCTTGATAGACTATGATAAACAAATAAAAAATATAAAAATGAGTAAGTTTAGAAGAGATTTGAATGATTATTAAAATGGAACAGTATATTCATGGAAAAAGTCTGATCAGCACACTAATGTATACAGTTTAAATGGTACATATTTAAGTTCTGCTACTTCCGATTCTGAGGGATCTGATCCATCTGCACCTAGAGATTTTTCAAATAGAAGATTCAATAATAGACATTATAGACATTTTAATAGACCATATGGGAGACAATATTATCCCAGAAGATTTCAGTATGAAAGGGATTATTACCCAGAAGATCGTAGACAAGCTTGGCAAGCAGTAGAAAGAATGATAGCTAGAGATGGGGTTTATCAGAAAGGTTTGAAGGTGGCAGGTACTTCGGGTATTTACAAAAAAGGAAAAGAATCAGAAAACCAAGAAAAGGAAAAGATACATGAATTGAGATCAAAACACCCTCAGAATTAACTGTCTTTAATTTATCACCATGTGAACTGACACCAGTTGAGAATAGAGTGTTAAGCTATGGTCTATCATTTAGCATCACAGAAAAAATAAATCCTTTTGAATTAAAATTAGATTTAGAAAAATGTTATCATAAATTAAGATTGAAATATTTTTTTGGAACAAAAGAAAGTAAAGAGGTAGAAGATTTGGAAAAACAAGAAAGATATCTATTGCAACAAGCATTAGGTGTTAAATCACAATTTGATCCAGTTAATTTTACCCCAGCAAATATAGCTAGCTATATTAGCAAAGTGAATATGGAAATTGATAAATTAATGATAAATATGAATGCTAAAAAACCTACATTCAATTTAACAAAGGAAGAATTTAAAGCATTAGAAGACTTAAGTAATGATGAGAACATTACAATTAAATAAGCTGACAAAGGTGGGGGGAATAGTTATTTTAAATAGTGAAGATTACAGATGTGAATGTTTAAGACAATTAACAGATGAGACAACATATGAAGTGGTTAAAAGTATTCCTTTTTCTAGGATTAAGTCTGAAATTAAGGAATTAGTCACTCAAGCAAATGACAGAGGAATAATTGAACAGTGGACTGTGGAGGAATTAATAAATTCAACACCTCATATTCCACTTTTTTATTGTTTACCAAAAATACATAAAAGTGTAGAAAAACCACCAGGCAGGCCAATTATTTCAGGCATTGGTTCTACTACAGAACCTTTATTGATTTTTGTAGATCATTATTGTAATCATTTGGTATTTAATACATGGGCTCATCTTAAAGACAGTAAACATTGCATACAAATATTGGAAGAATTCAACAATATGAGTAAAGAATTGATTAATGATAACATTTTATTGGTGACCCTGGATGTTAAAAATCTTTATACTAGTATTCCACATGATGAAGGTCTGGAAGCCATGCATTATTTTCTATCACTAAGAAATAAAAACAAACCAGATAAAGATTTTTTGTTGGCCTTGATGAGATTAGTTCGTAAAAACAATTATTTTTCATTTGAAGATAAAAAGTACTTGCAAAAACAGGGACAGCAATGGGGGTAACATTAGCCCCAACATATGCAAATTTGTATATGGTGTATTTTGAAAAGCAATCCATTTGTTCAGATACTAATCCATTTAAAACAAATATTATCATCTATAAACATTTTATAGATGATATATTTATAATTTGGGATGGAACATTACAAGATTTAGAATCCTTTAAAAACTACTTGGAAACCTCTTACAAAAATCTGTTCTTTACCTTGACATGATTCAGATGAAATTGATTTTTTGGATTTAAAAATTTTAAAAAAGGAAGGGAGACTATGTACAGACTTGTTTAGAAAGGAGACAACACAAAATACAATACTACATAATAAAAGTTTCCATCCAAAGAATTTAAAGAAAAACATATCATATAGTCAAATGCTACAAGTGAAAAGAAATAGTAGGATTCCTGAAAACTGTGACAAAAATCTGATAGATTTAACACAAAGATTTGTTGTTAGAGGTTATTCCAAGCATACTTTAGAAACAGCAAGAAAAAGAGTAGATTCCAAAGACAGAAATAGTCTTTTACAAAATAAAGTACAAGGTTCTAGTCCCCCTTCTAAAAAATTACAATATCAACAAAATATTCTGAAAATTTTGGAATGATTAAAAATATTATTTTATCTAACTGGAAAATACTAAAAACTAATGATTTAGGAAGCAAGATTTTTGAAAATAAACCATGGGTGACAGCACGTAAAACTACAACTATGCAAAATAAAATTGTTAAAACACAACATTGGAAAAGTAATACAGATGGAGTTGGTTGGCTAAAAAGTGACATAAAAGGTTTCTTCCCATGTGGTAATTGTGTGCATTGTAACAGTGGTAAGAAAACTAAGATTATTAGAACCACCTGTGAAGAAAAAGTTTTTCAAATTAGAAGTTTTATTACTTGCAACACAAATTATGTAGTTTATTGCATAATATGTCCTTGTGCACTGTATTATATAGGAGAGACCACTCGACCCCTTAAAATGCAGATTTCTGAAAATGAAAGTAATATCAGAAGAGGTGACTTAAGATCACCTTTGGCAAGACACTTTATTGAAAGAAAACATTAAATATTAAGCCTTCAATTTTTTGGTATCGAAAAGATACACGAATCAACAAGTGGAGGAAATCTAGAAAGACTCTTGTTAAAGCGAGAAGCTTGGTGGATATTTACATTAAAAACTTATTTACCTAAATATGGCTTAAATGAAACTTTGAATTGGTCAGTATATGACTGAAAAATGGTATATTTATCTCTTTTGCCTTAAGTGTTCACTGACATTAGGATACCTAATTTTTTATTTTATGTTCAGATCTGCCATATAATTTCGCTCTGGTACTAATGCAAACTGTTATAATCTCCTAGTTTCACTGTAGTTCGTATTCTTCAACTAATATGTTTGGAATACTTTTTAACAATATTTTATGATGTAGTCTTTTTCTCTGGGAAGAGCTTTACTTCTTTAAGCAAAGCTTGTAATGATGAATAGGATATGCGCATACTAGAGATCTTTTTTGTACTGTAAAAATAATTGAAAATATAATTTGTAACACAGTGCAGGATGTGGGTACATTTGAACTTTTTCATTTAGCACTGAAATGTTACAAGATTATGAGTTTTTTATAACAAATGTGTTCTCCCTTTTGTCCGCCGTTTTAATGATTAACATAGAAGATGCAAACATATAGTGCTATGTGACTAATGTGCATACATAAGCAATTGGTGACCTGTGAAACACTTATTAGGTTCATTGTGTAAGTTCTGCTTTAAACAAATGTATTTGCAAAGATCTAGGGGGACTCTCCTTTGATGGAATACAGGAGAGTTTCATTCCTCATGACCGAGCTGCCCAGTGTGACGTCATTCATGACGTGGCACGTTTACGTGCACACCTGAGTGGCTTGGCCCCTTCTTCTTGCTTCACACTACACCAGAAAGACAGGTGCTAGGTAGCAGTAAACTGGCATGGTGCGCTAATGGCAGCAAGGCATCTGTTCTTTTGGAAATCAGGCTGCATTATTAATTAAAATACTATCGGAGTGATAAACTACTTGGTCCTTCATGTATCGGAGGAGAAATATAATAAAAATGAGGTAAAAGGCCTTAAGATAGGCATAAAGAAAGCTTATATTAATGTTTACAAAGTATTTGGGGATATAATGATAATACTCCATTACGGAATTCATTTTAAAATACATGAATAAAGTAGCTGTCTTTTTCTAAAAAAAT
The DNA here is from genome assembly GCA_016271365.2 of Neoceratodus forsteri. NCBI lineage: Eukaryota > Metazoa > Chordata > Ceratodontiformes > Ceratodontidae > Neoceratodus > Neoceratodus forsteri. The sequence continues at coordinate 643,729,116 of CM028134.1, forward strand.
GCGCTTCCTTTTAGGATAAGCTGATACCTGGGAACTACTGAATTAAAAAAAAAATTTACAACAAAATAATTTGAGACCAATAAATAAAAGGTACATTATTTAATATACATTAAAAAGTTGGTGTACATTATGAATCGGGCTAATAGATAAATTTCTTCTTTCTTTTTTTAGAAATAAAATACTGATACCTCAGATTCGAGGAAACGCTGTCACAGCCGCCCCCCATCCCCATTAGCCACCTTAAGAAGTACGCAGGTTAGTTCCATCTGCATTCTAGTAATTTCAGCAATTGATTTTTTGAATTATAATGAGAGAATTGGGTATTTATTATTGCACGTATTCTTATTTTCAGAATAAGCTCTACAGTCTCTACAGCTCTCAGAAGAAGCCAGAAGGTGAAGGAAGGAAACATATTCAATTCAGTGCTTCAGAGTAACTGGTAACTGGTATTTTTCTTTTAAACTTAGATTGTAGGCTTGTAGTGACACTATACTTTCTTTCTGTGTTGTCCTTACTTATAATTGTTTTTGGGCTGTTGAAAATTTAAAAAATAGTGGTGGTGTAATTCTGTGCTGTCTTTAATTGCTGCAAATTTTATCTTGGCTTGTCTGACTGTCCTGTAGCTGGGTGAAGGTGTTAGTGCCTCCCACCCTTCCCCAACTCTTAATTATATGCCCTGATAAATCTGATTGACAGGAGCTAAACACAGGGTATAGTAAGAGGAGTGAAGTAGGAGGGCATAAGGGGAAGAAGACCACCTCAGCACGACAAGTTTTGACTCATTTATTTATTTATTGGTTTTTTTCCTTAAAAATATATATCTGAGGATCAGATACTGGATTTTAGTACTAAATAAATAAAAGAGAACTAAGAGAGTTCAGTAGCAGATAAGTAGTGGAATTGCAGTATAATGTGGGGAGTGGTGCAATGCAGTGGCTGTCAGGGCAGCCATATTCAGGGCAGACCTTCTGGACACTGGAGGTGCTGCCCATCTGCATGCATCTCTCGGGACTGCGGGATGAGGTAGCCAGACTCAGAGTGGAAGTAAACTGGGTCAGGAGTACCATCACCCCTGTCCAGGAACCACCCAGTCCAATGCAGCTGCCTCAAAGGATGCCGAGAACGAGGAGCACTTGGATGACAGTGGGCTCAGGAGGGTTAGAGCAGTCAGGCAGAGGCACATCCCAGATCCTATTCCTCTCAAGAACTCATATGCCACACTGGCAAAGGAGGACAACCAAATAGAGGTACCCAGGGAAGTGGAAGGAAAGGATGTGGAGGTTAGGCAAGGAGGTGACCTCAGTGGGGAAAGCAGTGGACCCCAGAGGAGGAGGAAGCGAATCCTGGTGGGGGACTCCATCATAAGAGGGATCCAGCTAGGAACACAGGAGGGGGAGGACAGGGAGGTGAGGTGCCTACCAGGTGCCACGGCATGGAGGGATGGAAGGAAGATACTGGGGATCACTGGGAAGGCAAGACAGGAGGGTGAGCTGGATGTCATTATCCACCTAGGTACTAATGACTTGGCAAATGGGGAGCCAAAGGAAGTTCAGGAAGAGTTTAGGAAACTGGGAGGGGTCTCAACAAGTAGCTACTCTGTCACTTTCTCAGAAGTACTACCTGTGAGAGGCAAGGGAGAGCATAGGAGTGCATGCACCAGGAACTTTAACCCGGTTGAAGAACTGGTGCTGTGAGGAAGGGTTTGGATTCATTGGTGACTGGGGACCCATCTGGAGGGATGGAGGTTTGTTCAAGCCTGACGGCCTGCATCCATCCTGAGGAATCCAAGCACTCAATGATAAGTTTAAATGCTACATTGACAGCATTTAAGCTAGCAAAGGGGTGGCAGGCCAGCAAGGATGATACTACTTGCTCACCCCCACAGCTAGTAATGGAACCAGTGAACCAGAGGAGGGCTATCTCTGCAAAGCATTTAGCAAAAGATGGAGATTAGTGTCCAAAAGGTGGATAAGCAGAAAAGGGCAAAATTCAGCAGAAGGGCAGACAGCAAGGAGAACCAGGATAAATGACAACCAAGGAAGGGGCTGGAGTAGAACAGTGAAGCAGTCTAGGAGGTCAAATCATGGAAAGCCATGTGTGCAAATGCCAGGAGCCTTAGCAACAAGATGGAAGATCTGAGGCTGTCATGGTACAGTCAGACCTGGACATTGTGGCCATCACTGAAACCTGGTGTAATGATAACCATGACTGGGAGATGGCCATACCTGGCTACAACATATTCAGAAGAGACAGAGCAGGCAGGAAGGGAGGAGGAGGAGTGGCACTGTATGTGAAAAATGACATAAGAGCCACACAGATCCAGGAGGAACAAAATGGGGAGAGATACTGTGGGTTAAGCTGGAAAGGAAAATGGGGCCATCTCGCACAGGTGTGGTCTATAGACCACCAGCCCAGGAGGAAGAAACAGATAAGGAGCTGATGCTAGCCATCCAAAGGATGGCAGACAAGGGTGAGGTAGTACTGGTTGGAGACTTCAATATACCAGACGTGGACTGGAGCATCCCAGCAGAAGCATCAACTAGGAGCAGATTTATCCTGGACTCCCTTCAGGGTGCCTTCCTCAAGCAACTGGTCATGGAACCAACTCGGCAGAAGGCAATACTGGACCTTGTGCTCACAAACAGGGACAGTGTGATGGGGGTAACAGTGGGGGAGTACCTGGTAACAGTGACCACCAGTCATTGTGGCTTGAAATCACAGAAAGAGCAGAACCAAACCACACAAAAACACGGATCCTGGATTTTAGGGGGCAGACTTTGGGAAAATGGGAGATGCTTGAAAGAGGCATTAAGGAATGGGACAGGAATCAGGGATTGAGGAACAGTGGGCAGTATTTAAATGGGGATTATAAGAACAACAGAATTATGCATTAAGCAGGTTAGCAAGAGGAAAAGAAAGAGGAGACCATTATGGTTTCCAAAGAGGTAGCAAAGAAAGTGAAAGTCAAAAGATTGCATTCAGGCAATACAAAAGACACAGGCAGAAGGGATAGGGAGAAGTACCAGGAGAAACAAAGGGAGGCAGGGAAGTCAGTAAGGGAAGCCAAAGCTCAGACAGAAGAACACATTGCAAAATCAGTGGTTAAAGGAGAAAACCTTTACAGGTACATAGTGAAAAAAGAAGGACAAAGGAGGGATAGTGAGACTGAAGGGGAGGATGGGAGCATGGAGGATGACAACAGTAAAGCTGACATATTGAACAGGTATTTCTGCTCAGTCTTTACTAAGGAAGAGGGGTAATGGGTCTGAAGGGAGTACAAGGGGTGAGAATGGTGCAGAAATGGACCACAAGTCCTTTACACGAGAAAGGGTCCTGAAGGAACTGGAAGTAATAAGAGCTGATAAAGCAATGGGCCAGATGGGGTGCAACCCAGGTCCTTAAAGACCAAGAGAGGTGGTGGCTGAACCTCTGGCTATCCTGTTCAGCCAATCACTGGAAACAGGGAGGTACCCAAAGACTGGAGGACAGCAGATGTAGTCCCTTATACAAAAGTGGAACAAAGAGGAAGCAGGGAACTACAGACCAGTCAGCCTCACCTGTAGTGGAAAGAAAGATCATGGAAGCACTACTGAAGGAGAGATTGGTGGAACATCTGGTTGTCAATGGACTACAGGACCCAAGGCAGCATGGTTTCACCAGGGGAGGTCTGTCAGACCAACCTCATTGAATTTTTTGACTGGGTGACTAGGGAGGTGGATCAGGGAGGGCAGTGGACATGGCCTATCTGGACTTCAGCAAGGCCTTGACACTGTGCCACATAGAAGACTATTACACAAACTGGGGAATATGGGTGTGGGCAGGACAGTAGTGTGGTGGGTAGGTAACTGGCTGGGTGGCAGGACACAGAGGGTGGTGGTAAATGGCTGTCACTCCACAGAGGGAAGAGTGACCAGTGGGGGTACCACAGGGGTCAGTGCTGGGACCGGTCCTATTCAACATCTTCATCAGTGACATTGCACAGGATATAGAAGGCAGAATTTCACTGTTCGCTGATGACACAAAGCTCTGTAACAGAGTAGACACAACAGAGGGTGTAGACAGAATGAGAAGGACCTGCAGAAACTTGAAGAATGGTCAAGGGTTTGGCAGTTGAAATTAATGCAAAGAAGTGCAAGATAATGCACATGGGGCACAAAAACCCTGGCACAATATATCAGTTGGGGGTGAGGATATAGCACCACTAAGCAGGAAAGGGATCTTGGGGTTGTCATCTCGATGACCCCAGTAGGAAACAGTGTGACAAGGCATCAGGTAAAGCAAATAGGATGCTGGGATGTATAGGCAGGGCATCACCAGCAGGAAAAGGGAGGTCATAATTCCGCTATACAAGACACTAGTGAGGCCCCACCTGGAGTACAGTGTACAGTTCTGGAGACCATACCACGTAAGGACATAGACAGGGTAAGAGAAGGTTCAGAGGAGGCAACAAAGATGGTGCATGGGTTGCATCACAAGTCCTAGAAGACAGGTTGAAGGAACTGAACATGTACTCCTGGAGGAGAGGAGGGAGAGAGGGATATGATAGAGACATACAAGTATCTTACAGGGAGGAACAGGGTGCAGGAAAACACTATTTTTAAGCCGAAAAGATGTTTCAGGACTAGAGGGCATGGGATGAAGTTGGAGGAGGACGATTCAGAGGAAACATGAGAAAGAATTCTTTCACAGAATGGGTGGTGGATAATGGAACACCCTGCCAGAGGAAGTGGTGGGGGCTGAAACAATCACGGATTTAAGAATGCATGGGATAGACATAAAGAATTCTAGAGGTCAGGGGTAAGGGAAATAGACTTCAGGAAAACAAACTGAACTTACAAGCTCAAATGGGCAGACTAGGTGGGCCATAGGCCCTTATCTGCCGACACTGTCTATGTATCTATGTATCTATGTATCTAGTCTGATAAAGGAATTTATATTCCGAAACGTTACTGGAATGCTATTTTGATGGAGCTTTTGAGAAGTATTGGAATGATATTTTAATGGAACTTTTGAGAATGGAATTCTGACGGAGCTTTTGAAATAAGTTTTTTATGACATCAAGGAAAATAAAATAATGTTAAAACTGAATATTGTTTTGGTATTTTGAGGTTGAGACACATTTTCTAATATAATATTAGCAGCACACAGGAACCTTGCCTGCATTATCCCATCAAATCTATGCATCAACTGCCCCACCCTGGGATGTCCCTAAATATATTGGGACTGTGTTGACATGTGACTTGACATGTAACTTCTCAGGTTTTTGTCCAAGTGCCCTTTTCTCCATTTGCAACCTATACTACAGAGCCACTAGGAGTCACTAGTGAGTTCCAAGTCTTCTCTTCCTTTCCTACCTGTCTCTCCCTACTTCCACCCAACTTTTCTACTCTAACCCCTAGTGATATCTCCCAAGTAAACCTATTCTCCTCACTCTGTCATCTGCCAATAGCCAGATTTGAACCCCCAACCTTCAACACTAAAGATGGCCACCCTGCCAATGCACTATTCCTACAGTCCAGCTACTTGATAGACTCCTCCACTTCTTATAACCTCAGCTGTAGCATTAGGACACATACTTGCAGTAGCATTCCTTTCCTCCATCCACCTGGGGTTTCTGACCATCAGCTCTTTTCTCATCCCCCAGGTCCGTTCTGAAATGGTTCTTCCTACTACTGGGCATACCCCCCTCAGCCATCAGCATGACAACCCTGCCTTTAGAAATCATACTGCTCTTAATAATAGCCGTGCCTCTCACCACTCTACCTGAGATGAAATCTCCCCACGAACCACCTGGTACCACTGGATCCCTGCTCAGTGGGGCTACACCTAGTCTCCCAAACTCTGCCACAATTATACTGCTGGAAAGACATCTCATACTAAGGGATCCTCAAACTATTTCGCGTACCCACTGTCCCTCCCCAAACTACAACTAAACCTCCTCATACTTGCTGTCAAACACGGGAAATCAAAATCTCTCTATGGCTCACATTCCCATGCTTGAAAACTCCTGAAAGACTAGTTTGGCTACTACTGCTCATATCTGGGACCATCCACCCTAACCCAGGACCCCAGCCCATATCACCAAAAAAAGAGGGAGTATTAACTATTACCTCAATGAATGCCTGCAGCCTCCTGGCCAAGCATGATTTCCTCCAGATCTGGATTACTCAGCACAAACCTGACATCTTGTCAATCATTGAAACCTGGCTAACACCTACAATCCCAGACCTGGCCATCAAAATTGATGGTTACACCTCCTTTTAGATAGAATAGGTTGGGGAAATGAGGGGTGGCTGTATCATCTATATCAGAGACACACTTCGGGGTCAGACACTACCCTGCCCCTGCACCAGTGGCTACTCTCATATTCTGCCTATCCAGGTTCAAATTGGTGCCCAGGGAAAATGCTTCACATTGGTCACTGTTTATATCCCCCCCAAAAGAACAGCCTATCAGTCTCAAAACCACCATTGACTACCTTAACAGCCTACACAAGAGCACAGAGATCCTAGTCCTTGACTACTTTAACTTAGATTGGGCATCACCAGAATCGACACTATACAAGGATACCATCTCTGCACTTGGCATGACCTAGCTAGTTGAATCAGCAATGTGTACCAACTACCATTCTGGCAAAGGTACCCTGCTTGACTGGCTGATAACTAACCATCCAAAGAAAATAACTAGCACTGCTGTCCTCCCAGATAGTATAAGCGATCACTCCCCTATCCTATGCTAATGGACAAACAAGTCTCACAAACCCCTCACAAACAATACTCACCTGAGTTCTAAATGCAGATCCACTTAATCCACTTAAAACCCACCTCCAACAACAAGACTGGTCATCTGTTTACCAAATTAACAATGTTGACTCAGTGCTTGAGCACTTTGTCAACACTTTCAATGCTTTGTGCAACAACTATGTGCCCTTTAAAAAATGGAAAGTGAAGGGAACCAATAAGTCCTGGGTCACCTCTACCTCCTCGACCTTATGATAGAAAGGGATAATCTTTGCTTAAAGCTCAAAGCAGTGGTTCTCAATTTGACTTACAGAACTGCTCACAATAAATGCACACAGGCTATTCATATCACAAAAAGGCATTTTCTAGACAGGAGCTCAACAATACCTGGCAAAACAGCCAAAACTTCTGGAAGAATATAAAAACCCTAACCAGTAAACCTTGCAAAACTCATCCTTCCCTGCTCAATATAAATGGAAATCTAACCCAAGTTCCAAAAGAAATCTCCAACTCCTTTAACAGGGCATTCACCAACCTCAGTGGTATTTTTCTGTCCTATTTCCTCAACCCCCTTTCAGACTATAACCCCAAAACAGAAGGCCATAACCATGTATCCCAGCCACCCCACCTTCTACTTCAAGATAGTCTCAATCTCTGAGGCTAAGAAATACATTACTTAAGCCAGTGGGAAAATTAGATACAGGTACAACTCTCTAGACCTCAAATTAGTAGCCCTTACTCTTAACAAGGTTATACACCCTTTAACCTACATCATAAATCTGTCACCAACCTCTGCTAAGTTTCCACAAATGTGGAAAAAGGCCTTAGTCATCCCCATCTTTAAAAATTGAGATCGTACCAATATATCTAACTACCGACCCATTTCCATACTCCCTCCCCTTTCTAAAGCCCTAGAAAGGGTAGTCAGCAACCAGCTAGTTGACTACATGAACAAATACAAACTGCAGTGCCCTGAGCAACATGGCTTCAGGAAGAAGCACAGCACTACCTCTGTCCTTGTCGAATTCACCAGCTTCATCCACGAAGCCCTAAATCATTGGCACCTGGTCAGAGACACCTTCATTGACCTATCAAAGGCCTTCAATACAGTCAACCATGGGATCCTTCTAAACCAACTATCATCAACTGGGATATCCCATTTCCTTACAGTGGTTCCTAAGCTTCCTTTTGAATCAAACACAACAAGTAAAAACACAAAACACCCTTTCTGACCACTGTAAAGTTTCCACCAGCGTACCCCAGGGCTCAATCCTGGGCCCCCTCCTTTCAGTATATTTCTAAATGAGCTACCTAGGGAGGCAGTATAGCACAGTGGTTTAAGGCTCTGAGCTGCAAATCTGGTGACATCCAGCAGACCAGACCTGGGTTTGAATCCCACAGCTTCCACCTGCAGACTGTGTGACACTGAGCAAGTCACTTAAATTCCCTGTGCTCCCAGGTCACTCCTGTAAAAAAGATTTCAGCTTAGTGTGCTACTCCTGGTTAAACAACTAAATAAAAAAAAAAATACCTAAGGCCTGCCCAGACCATGTTCTACTGTATGCTGATGATGCTGTGCTGTTCTCTAGTCTTTCTAATCCCACTGACATAGAGATGCAAATGCAAACCAGCTTTTCAGCCATTGAGACCTGGTTTCTTAACCATAAACTTCTCCTCAATTACAAGAAGACAAACACCATGATCTTTGCTTCCCCCCAGAAGAAGCACAAATGACATCTCTTGCAAATCTGCAACAACAAACAAGGAGCGCTAGAAATGGTTCACACTTTTAAGTACCTGGAGGTCACCCTTGACTGCTCCCTCTCCTTTGTTTAGCACATTTATTTATTCATTTATTTATTTATTTGAATTTTGATGACTGGGTAGGTCAACTGAGACAAAGTCCCTTTTTCAGTGATGGCTTGAGGAATAAAGCATTCCAAGAACAAAACATAATACAATAATGCACATAGGCCCGGATATTCAAACTGCGCCAGGCTGTGGCACAAGCCTGGGCGCAGCTCAACTTTGTTGCGCAGGGGTGTGGCCTGGGCGATATTCAACAGAGCTGTGCTATGATGCAGCAACTTTAAATATCGCACTCTGGCCACCCCCACTGTGCATGGCGCAGTGGCACTGCGCCAGCCAAGTGGCCAGAGTGGAGCATGGAGATGCGCTAGTGCAATTGCCATTGCGCCATGCACAGCACCTGCAATATTCAAAAGGGGACATGCAAATGTGCCATAATTTATGCAAGGTGCACATGGGGCCATTTGCATGTCATTATGGCCCCATTTGCATGCCATTAGCATGCTGGTGCACCGATCCCCGACGACTTGCACCTGGTGCCCTGCCAGGCAGCAGCCGTCGGGGACTGACACCCCCTGCAGCCCGATCGCGGGCATTTATCTAAAACAAACCCCCCATCCAATATCCCTGGTGGTCCAGTGGACCACTATGTGCCTGATCGTGGGCATTTGTCTAAAAGAATAAGCCCCCGTCCTATATCCCTGGTGGTCCAGTGGACCACTCCTGCCGATCACGGGCATCGGTATTATAATCCCCACATCCAATATCCCTTGTGGTCTAGTGGATCACCGCCGCCCAATCACGCATCTGTAAATCATAAAATACTCCTTATTACCCTGGTGGTCTAGTGCACACCCTCCCCACACCTCCCACTGAGCTCCACCGCCTCACCCCGTCAGCGGCAGGTGGCAGCACCCACCCGTCTGCCACCCCACCACCCACCAACTGACAGCTCAGTAGGGCTGCACGCCCATTGGTTCACATTGTGAGCCAATTGGCATGCAGCCCATACCATACAACACAGTCCAGATATATTTATGATTTACAGATGCCCGCGATCTGGCAGCGATCGGTCCACTGGACCACCAGGGATATTAGAAGTGGGGGGGTTATAATACCGTTGCCCGTGACCAGCATGAGCCAATGGGCATACAGTCCATACCCGTACCGTACTTCTCAATCCAGATATGTGAATGAATATGCTCATGCTGTGAACCAATGGGCGTGCAGCCCTACCGAGCTGTCAGTCGGCAGGCGGCGGGGCGGCAGGCGGGTGGGGTGCTGCCGCCCGCCTTCTGATGGGGGGGTGGTGGGGCTCAGTGAGCTGGTGGAGAGGGGGGTACACTAAACCACCAGGGTAATAGGAGTATTTTATGATTTACAGATGCCCGCGATCTGGCAGCGATCGGTCCACTGGACCACCAGGGATATTAGAAGTGGGGGAGTTGTACTACCGATGCCCGTGATCAGGCAGAGTGCAGTCCACTGGACCACCAAGGATATAAGAAGGGGGATTTTGCTACATTGATGCCCATGATGGGGCATGGGGGCGCTGCCAGGTGCAGCAGTAACTCAGGTGGTCACCCACAGGTGGCAGCTGCCGTGTTGCACCCTGCAATGCGGCAGTTCACGTGTGGGTGGCCATCACTTGTTCCTTTTTTTTTTTGGCTTAACTTTGTGCAGGCGCAGGTAGGGGTTACGCATGCATGACTCTGCACATCCCGGGCTGAATATCGGCTGTGCCGGGTTATGCATGGGCACGCCCCTACCTGTGCCTGCATACGTGCGTTGCTCTCCGGTAGCATCAGGATTGTCTTGCGCCTTTTCCCTTTGAATATTGCACGGGTGCATCTAGTGGGTTGTGCATGTAATACTGTTGTTACAGCGCAACCCTTTTGAATATCTGGGCCATAGAATAGTACAGTGAGTCACAATATACAGTTAAGCCACAGGTAAATAACAACAGTACCCGAGTAGGCAATAACCAAAGGATTCAGGATTATAGACAGTTTGCAGGTAGCCAGGGGAGGCAGGAGACAGATTAACATTTTATACCACGTGCAGGGACATTTACGCCATTTACATACCAGATGTCAACAATTTAAACAGCAAGATAACTAAAGACAGCCAGATTCAACTGCATTTGGTTAAAGAACATGGAGTTCAGGTTGCAGTCAGATGTTATTATAGGTAGAGGAAGACTCAGAAGTGGGGACAACAGCTTGTCTTTGAGATAGGAGAGAAGGAGGCTGTTTGTGACCATAATCAACATTGAGAGAGACGCATGACATTAGTCACATGTGGCCTTACTTGTCAATAACAGTTACCTCTGCATTGGGGGGATTGAAGAACTCATTCTTGTAGAGTTTTTTGAATTAGTTAATGGTTTTGCAGAAATGCAGCGGGTGGGACAAATTGTTTCAAATTCTGGGGGCAGTGATGGCATAGGATCTTTGGCCTATCTTTAGCCAGGCCTTTGGGAGCTCCAGTAATGGTAGGCTAGAAGACCTTAGTACATGAGGGGTAGGTTTTAGGGGTAGCAGGCCCATCAGACTGGGAGGGGAGCTGATGAATCAGCTTAAAGGAGGTACAGTGCAGGGGAAGTTGTTGTCAAAGGTTGGCCAAATTAGTTTGTTGAGTACAAGGCAGTGGTGAGTATAGGCAGGGGCCGAGGTGGCAAAGTGAGCTATACTATGGTATGTCTTTTTAGTTTGTTCAGTAAGCCTTAACCAAGTGGATGACAGGTGTTGCATAGACTAGACCAGGAAGTAGGGTGGCAGAGGTAGTGGTCACTCTGGCATGCTTTGGGAAGTAGGGTACTGTGCAGCCCAAGTTTTTGATTAGTGGTTTTGATGGTGTTGTTCATGTGTGCTTTGAATACTAGGTCCTCATCAAGCATGAGTCCCAGGTATTTGAATGATGAGACATTTTCCAGTGAAGTACTCAAGGAGGTTTTTAAGAGGAAGGGTGTATCATATGGGGTTTTGAAGGAGGTGTGATAAATGAGCATAGTTTTGTTTTTTTTTCTCATTGAGAACCAGTTGGTTATTTAAGAACCAAGATTCTAGGACATGGAAGTCTAGCTCAAGATTCGTGGTCAAGGTGCGGATATCATTGGAAGATCTTAAAGTATTGCATCATCCACGTAGAGTTGTACTGATGCACCACCACAGTTAAGAGGCAGGTCATTGATGAATATGGAAAATAGTAGGGGACCAAGTATGGACCCTTGTGGTACCCCATTAGTGACTGGTGCTAGGGGGATAGTGTGTTTGCCCATTTGACACATTTTATTTATTTTTTTTTTTATTTAGTTAGTTATTCAGATAGACCTTTGAGCGCAGGCTCTTTTACAAAAATTCCACATCAGAGTAAGTAAACTAGTTCAACATAAAAAACTTTAATGGTTACAATTACATGAAAATTATAGTAGGTGCAAGAGAATCGCACAATGAAGGAGCAATTACAATTGAGTGAAATATGATGGCTTACTTACTGTATAACCCTTGGTGACTACCCTAAATTTCCTACACAAGACAAGTACAAGCAGTGCCACAAAAATCTGAGAGAGGGGAGGAGAGTGAGAGAGAAAGAGAGAGAATAAGCTGCCTCAGAGGGCCTTGTCATGGGGGGGTGTCACGTGGTGAGTTAGAGTGTGCTGAGGCCGAGCTGGGCAGTTTGTTGTGTGGAAACAGGAGATTGAGCAGAATATGCATCTCAAGGCATGGACATGGAGGGTTAACCTGGGGTGCAGATCCATTATTTATTGTGGGTGGAGGTGAAGGGGGACAGTGCATGTTCAACTTTGCCTGTTGGGTGCAACATTTGGGCAGGCCAATAGGCAGAGCGGTGGCAGCTTTAGGGACAGTTACATTCTGAAGTTATTTTTAGGTGCTGTTTGAGACCAGTTTTTGATTGAGTCAGGCTGTTAGAAGCCATGAGATGCCCCAGTAGTTCATTCATCCATAGGAGTGCCCGATAGGAAAAGGCTCGTTGCCCAAGTGAGGTGAGGCGGAAGGGGATAGATAGTACCCCCATGTCTTGCCACTAGTGGTACTGGATGCAAGGGGGCCACAAACATATTTCCAACATATGGGGGAGTTTTTCCTAGTAGAGCCTTCTTCCCCTGAAGTCGCAGGTTTGGAACTTGATCCTGTTCCTTAAGTTGAGCCAGTTTGTGCATTCATACAATGAGAAGGTATGAGTGCAGTGATCAGCGTCCAGTGAGAGGTGACAAGCCTTATTGAGCACAGTTTGGACCCTCTTGAGTGCTGTGTCAGAGGCATACAACCAGCCCATAATCAATGGTAGATAGGATGGAGCTAGAGGAGGAGTGTCTCCGTGGTGAGGGATTTCTTATGCCTGTATAGAATTCCTATCTTGGCATTTACTGCCCTGATAAGAGAGTCAATATGGCATGAGAACGTGAGGGAGTCATCAATGGTGATACCCAGGTATTTGAAAATGTGAACTTGTTCAAGCAGCTCATTGTGTGCATTGGAGATTGTGAGGGGTGGAGCCTTTGTTTGTGGTGGTGGCTGGATATAACCATGGCTTTGGTTTTCTTGTAATTTAGAAGCAGTTAGTGCTTACCAAACCAGGCCTCGAGTTTAGTGAAAGAGTTCCGAAGTTCAGATTGGAGGTCATCCATTGAGGTGTTGCTGCTCAGGAGTGCAGCATCATCCATGTACTGGATGAGCTTGGTGTTACAAGTTATGGGGAGGTTGTTTAAGAATAGGCCAAGGAGCAAGGGTCCCAGAATTGTCCCTTGAAGGTCCCCTAATGATACCTCTCTGGTGCAGGATAGTGTTTGCCCCACTTTGACCCTTTGGCTCCTCTGTGACAGGTAGCTTTGAAATCAGTGTAGGGCATTGGGTGCCCCAGGCTAAGCAATTGAGATACCAGGAGAGGGTGGTTGACAGTATCGAAGGCTTTGGTGAGGTCTATGAAGACTGAACACACCAATTTCCCTTCCTCCAGTGCCTTGTGTATAAATTCAGTAAAGGCCAGCAGTGCTGTAGTGGTACCGTGGTTTTGCCTGAAACCGTGCTGGTTTGAGCATATCAGATTGTATTTATTGAGGCATACAATCAGTTGTTCTGCAACGATCTTCTCAAGAGCTTTGGATAGAGGCAATAGGATTGAGATAGGCCTATAGTTTGTTACCTGTGCAGCCTTATCTCCATTTTTGTGCACTGGGGTCACAAGGGTTTGTTTCCAGACCTCATGGAATTGGGCCATGGACAGGGACTTGTTAAATAGCATTGTTATAGGCAGGATGAGGGCATCCAGGGTGAAAGTTAGTATTTTCATGTCTGCACCATCACTGCCAAGTCTAGTCTTGCCTATGATTTCCCAACCGAGGCTTGGGCCTTCTTTACTGTCACCCTCTTAAAGTAGAAAGGGGAGTGGTGAACTTTGGGTGACTGGTCGCTGGCAAGGTTTCCATCATTCTGAAAATAATCTTGGGGCAGCACTGAGGACAGGTCAGCAAAGGCTGTATTAAAGGTGTCAGCAGTTTTTAGGGGATCAGTGGAAGGGGAGTTGTTAATAATGAGCACCTTAGGGTGTTGCTTGTCTTCCTTGCTGAGAATGTTTTTTATGTTGGCCCAGAAATTTTTCCATCGCCCCTGGCATTGCTGAGCTGGATCTTTTGGAAATTTGCTTTTGCCAGTTGGATTAGTTTGGTACAATGATTTCTTGCCATTCAGTAGCTCTGGCAGTCGTGTTTACTACCCGAGTTCCTGGCCTTTTCCCAGAGGTGGTCCCTGTCCTTCAGGAGGGATAGGAGTTCCCCGTTGATCGAACCATTTTCTTGCACCCTAATTTTCCTTATAGTGTGAGGGGCATATGCATCACAAATGCTATTGAAGTAATCAATGAAGTAGCTAAGGGCCTGGTCTAGGGATGGCGCCAGGCTGATTGGGGACCAGTCATTATGGGAGAATGCTGATCTGAGGGATTCTAGTTTGCCCTTCCTTAGTACCTTGATTTTGATTATGATAGGCAGACATTTGGTGAGTTTAGTGGCCCATATGAAGGAGACCAGAGAATGGTCACACTTAGGGTGTCTGGGAGAACCTTGAGCTCAGAGATCCTTACTGGTGAGCTAGCTAATACCCAGTCTAAAAGGGTGTTGTTTCTGGTCTAATAGTTCTGCCTAGTGGGGTCCCTTACTAGTTGTGTGAGGTTACTGACAGCAATCAAGTCTCTGAATGGGGCTGCTTCTTTGCAAACCCAATTTATATTGAAGTCTCCAGTGATGACAAGCTCTGGGCCCCTGGAGAGTGTGCTGATTGCTTTCATCAGAGAAGCAAGTCCTTCCTTGGCTTTTTTGGTGGGCAGGTAGGTGGTAGCAAGGGTAAGAGTCTTGCCATTTTGGCCAATCTGCACTTTTAGCACTAGAAGCTCATGACCCTGTGCCATTCTGGTGACTGGGAGGATGAAGCAGCTCAGCGAGTCCTTGGCATATATTAGGCAACTCCACCTCGCTTGCCCTTTCTGTCTTGCCTGAATGCTCAGAAGCCTTCAAGAGCCACTTCAAAATCTTTTATCCTACTGGTCAGCCAGGTCTCTGTTAGGCAGAGTATGTCAGGTGCATGGTAAGCCACCCATGGCTGGAGTAGGTCCAGTTTTGTAGTTAGGCTGCAGATATTCATTGATGCTATTTTGGTCCACTTACTTTATGGGCAGCCATATCCATCTGGGTCTGCGGTCCTGGGTTTGTGTGTATGTTTCCAGAGAGAAGCAGTAGCATAAAGATAATTGTTCTGGCAGAGAGGGTGATACTTAATGTGCATTGTACTTTCCGCTTCCGCTGCTACAGGTGTGGGACGTGTATAGGCTCGGGTGTTAAGCTTAGGGTGAGGCTAATTGCCAAGAGTCCATGATCATTGGGGGTCTGGGTGAAAGCCATGTTTGAGAGGCAATAGTGGTCGAAATGTCTATCGCTTCAAGGACAGTTTGCATCCATGGGAGAGTTAGACCATCAGTTGTTTTCCAGTATTTCCACAGCGAGGGGTGGCTGAGGCCCAGATGGGTACACAAGGCCTGCTGTAAAATGAGGGAGACAAGGAGCAGCAGGAGTGAGTAGACCATGATACACTAAGAATGATTTGCTAGGTAATTTGAAAACCACATGAGAGAGTTATCCAGTCCGATGTGATAATGTTTAGCTATGAGCAGGGGGTGATTAACAAGGTCAAGGACCATGTCACAGACAGCTGTGAACATTGAGATTAGATAGTCAAGGGCCTGATTTATATCATGGAGCGTGTTAATTGGTGACCAGTCAATGGAGGCTAGGCAACTGTTGAATTCTTCAACACTGAATTTGATTAAAGACCTGTTTTTATTATTTTGGGGGATGGATGGGGTGCAAAGCTGATCCAGACACAATAGGTGGGTGAGTGATCACTCAGGGAGTCTGGGAAGATACCAGCAACTTTGATGTTAGCTGGTATGCATGTTATAGAAACATAGAATTTGACGGCAGATAAGGACCGCTTGGCTCACCCAGTCTTCCCATTTCCCTACCTAACGGATAAGCTACAGATCCTAATTAACCAGCAGCCGACTTCTTCCTACCCCAACCCCCTAGAATTGCCTTATGACTGTCCCATGCATGCTTGAATTCCACCACTGTTTTTGACTCCACAACCTCCTCCAGAAGGCCGTTCCATGCATCCACAACCCTCTCTGTGAAAAAATACTTCTTAAATTACCTCTGAGCCTCCCTCCATCTTCAAATTGTGCCCCTTGTTATTGCACACCTTTTTGAAAGATGCTACCCTCTTGGACTTTGTTGATTCCCTTGAGGTACTTGAAAGTTTTTATCATGTCCCCCCTCTCCCTCCTTTCCTCGAGGCTATACATATTAAGCTCCTTGAGTCTTTCTTCATATGTCTTCCGGTGAAGACCCTGCACCATTTTAGCTGCCCTCCTCTGGACAGCTTCCATTCTATCTATGTCTTTCTCGGAGATTGGGTATCCAGAACTGCATGCAGTACTCCAGATGGGGTCTCACCAGCTGTCTGTTCAGAGGGATAATAACTTCCTGTTTTCTACTGGTGATGCCTCTCCCTTTGCATCCCAGTATCCCCCCAACCCTCCTTGCTGCCCTCTCACATTGCTTGCCCACCTTTAGGTCATCTGATATGACTACCCCAGGTCCCTTTCCATTTTGTTGTTGTTAGTATCTCACCCCATTGTGTACTCTTCCCTGGGTTTTGTTTCCCAGGTGCATTACCTTGCACTTCTAAGCATTGAATCTAAGCTGCCATACATTTGACCATTCCTCTAACCTTGCCAAGTCCCTTCTCATCTCCTTTCCACCCCACCTTGTGCATCAGCTCTGTTGCAGATCTTTGTGTCATCTGCAAGAGACATACTTTTCCTTCAATCCCTCTGCAATGTCACTTATAAAGACATTGAAGGGGACTGAATCTAATACTGAACCCTGCGAGGAAGTTCCCCACTAGTCACCCCCTCTTTCTTCAGTGGAATCCATTTACTATTACTCTCTGTGTCCTATTCTTCCAGCCAATTCTTTACCCAGGCTGTCATCTTGGGACCCACTCCCAGGCTGGCTAACTTGTATATTAATCTTTTGTGTGGGACTGTGTCAAATGCCTTGCTAAAGTCTAGGTAGGCCATGTCCACAGCCCCTACCTGATCTACTACTTTGGTCACCCAGTCAAAGAAATCTATCAGATTTGTCTGGCATGACCTTCCCGCTGTGAATCCATGCTGCCTTGGGTTCTATGCCCCTCTGGCCTCTAGATACTTGACAATTCTTTCCTTATGATCCAGACAAGAAGCATGTGTCTCCCAGACTTTATGTTCAGCCCAGTGGGTTGTTCTATGATCTGCACTAAATTAATGTCCACCAGAGCAGAGTGCTACTGCATGTTTTGTGAGCCAAGCCAGTTAAGATTAAAGTCACCAAATACCACTGTGTCATGTATGGGGATGTTGTCCAGGCTGGTGATAACCTCCTTATAAGAGGACAAGTGTCTGGGAGGCAGATAAATGAAACCTAACATCAGTTTCTTGGACCCACCAAGATTGATGGTGCCAAACCTGTTAACTCCAGAATTGGCATTGCATACAAATATAAACACTGCTTCACAGATGAAGCACTCAGGCTAGCTGTATCCAGTTCTGTCCTGTTGGTCATAGACTATGGTCTAGTTGTTTATGGAACTGCTACAGACACAGCCCTACAGAGAATTCAGGTGGCCCTTAAAGCCTGCAGGCTTCTCTAAGGGGCCCACCAGCTAATTCATATCTGCTAGCTCTACACTCGCATGGGTTTGCTCAACCTTGACTGCAGAGTCCAATACCAAACCTGCCTACTAGCCAAAGAGTCTATCATGGGCCTCACCACACCAGGGGTGACTGGTCTCCTCTGCCCCTTCAACTCTATCAGGAGTACTAGAAGGAAGGGTACTTGAACACTCCAATTCCCCTTCCATCAGACCTCCCAAGGTCAACGCTCCTTCAGGTATAGAGTCCCCAAATTGGTAAACTCTCTAAGTCCAGAAATCCTAGCCTGTACCAAGATTGGCCAGTCAAAGGCACAACTGAAGGGCCACCCAGTCTCCAACATCTCCAAGTGTGACTGCAGCCTTTAACCCCTTTCTGCTTGACTCTCTGCTCATCTCCTACTCCATAGGCCCTCCTTACCCTGCCCCTTATACCGCTCTTAATCCCCACTCCTCTTCCCTTGACATCTTCCTTCAATCCCACCCAACTTCTTCTACCCCTTTCTCCCCACCCTTGAGAATGGTACTCTCTAGCTGCTCTTTTAGCCCCCCTCAGCTCTTTATGACAATGCCTTTTCAAGCTGCCTTGTTACTCCTACCTGTCTCACAACTATTATTTTTAATCCAAGCACTGTAACTTGAATGTATGAATTGCACTACCTGCTTAGACTATTACGTCGCTGTCTGTCAAGATGAGTTATTGTTATGAATTGTATGTAACCACAATTGAATGTAACCTTCCCTTTTGTATATGCTGCTATACCTCTATGTATTTGATATGTCCTGATGTGTTGTAATTACTTTGTCTAATGTTTACTTTTCTTCTCCAATGCAGAACCTTTGTAAATGAGTTTCTAGCTCAAAGGTTTTTCCTAGAATCAATGAAGTAAAATAAATAAAATTAAAAATAAACTCAGAACACTGCAAAATAGGTTTTCCATGCTTTCACCAGGGTTTCAGCAATAAGGTCAATCAACACAGGAAAAGGCATACTGTGGGTTCATCTTTTTTTTTTTGCAACTCAGTATGCTTTCTTTAATGTTCATAAAAGGAGTTAACATTAGAATATACAGAAAAAGAAAACACATAGTCATACCTATCAAAAAAAAAAGGAAAAACAAATAAAGAACAAAACAGCATCCAAACAACAAATCCCACACACCCACCCCTTAAACCCCCCACCCTCCTGTGCAATCATCTGGGAATCCACAAGTATAGACCAATTAGTTAACCTATACAAGTGTACAAACAACAAAGAAGTGGGTATCATAAGGGAGACAGAGGGCATTGAACATTCACATAAAAATGGATAAATAATAAGGGTAGCTTGTAGGTGAGAGTGCTCATTTGTTAAGAAAGGTTTCTAAGTTAGACCAACAAGCCCGAAATCTAGCTAAGTTGCCACTGGAATTTCACAATGGACTTTCCTGCATTGAGAGTACCTAAACATTCCTGTAGCATTTCAGCATAGTTTTGACTCCAGTCCCCTAACCAGTGATGGGCAATAATTAGCTTAGTCACAGAGGAGAGGGGGGGCAACATAGAATTTATGCTTAGAAATAGGGATCAATGAGTAGTCTCCCAGAATACATAATTTCTGGTGTGAAGTAATTCACATTGTTGAATAGTGGGGAGACTTGGCTCTGTATAGTAGACCATAACTGTTTAGCAGTAGAACAATTCCAAAGTTTGTAATATAGTGTTTCCCTCTCCTGAGGACAACGTCTGCAATCAGGTGAAGGAGTTGTTTCATTATGAATAGTTTATTGGGAGTGAGGTATAGATTATGTGATATGTAATACTGTGTTAATCGGAAACAGTCCTGTTTAAGATATTTATAAATATTTTTCCACAGGAAGGTCTAATCAAAGTGGAGCCAGTCTCTCTGTAGGGTACTCTGCCAGTAAAAGGCTATCAGTGAAGCCAGACTGCAGGCTTGCTTGTATATGAGAGATATGGCCTTCCTCTTAAAGGTTCCCTCTATCAAGGGATAAAACAAAGAAGCAGCAGAATTTGACCAGGGGGGAGGGCCTAATAATTTTTTAATACAGTGGGAAAGCTGCATATACTTAGTATGATGAGGAAGAAACAGTAAACTTCTCTCTAACCACAGAAAAGTGGATAAATTTGACACCCACAACAAAGTCCTTAAGTTTAAGGTCTGATAACACAGGCCAGTAGGATGCTGGGAGCAGTTTGCCAGCAATACAAAAATTTAGGTTGTTTAATATAGGTTGACCCAGGTCCTTGTAACAAGCTAAATGAGATTGTTTATGTAATTGTGCATGGGCCTTAAGACTCAAGCCATTCAGAGAGGCCTGCAACTCTTGTGGCAAGGCCGTGAAGGGCAGATGCAATAATGAGGGCAAGGAGAATTTGAATTTCTGAGCTAGAAAACATTCTATTGCTAGTCAAGTGATTGACCTCTCTGATGCACCCCATTTAAAATATTTAGCACAATGCAAGTCTAGATAAAAGATGAAGAAATCAGGAAGGTGTAGGCCTCCTACGCCAGACAGTCTGCTTAGTATCACATATGACCTACGCACAGGCCTATTAAGCCATAAAAGTGCAGAGGAGATGGTATGCAGCTTGCTAAACCAGCTTTTAGGGACACAGATATTTAAAGCACCAAGAGGGTAGAGCAGTTTTGGTAAAATAGACATTCTACTTGACTTAGCCCTGCCCCACAGAGACAATAGGAGGTGACACCACCTGGTGAAATCTTCCTCAATCTGTTTTAATACTGGGTCAAGATTCAAAGCCTTTAATTTGGAAACATCTTTGGTTAGTTTAATGCCCAGATACGGTAAAGCTGATGTCTCCTATAGAAGACCTAGTTGTTGGCATAGACTTTTGGAACAGGAAGGGGGCAAAGGATTAATGGTGGATTTATGGGTATTGAACTTATAGCCAGAGAACTGACTAAAGGCATTGATAATGTTGAGAACTGCTGGTAGTGACTGGGTCTAGTCAGTTAGGTGGAGTAATATGTCATCAACAAAAGATGAAAGTTTATAAGTCGAGGAACTCACAGTAATACCCTTACTAGCTGTTGTAAAGTTTATTTTTCTCTTAAGGGGTTCCAACTAAAAACTGAAAATGTATGGGGACAAAGGGCAACCTTGCCTTGTCCCTTTGGACAATGGGAAGACATCAAATACCATGTTGTTGCAAAGGACTCAGGCATTTGTAAAATTACAAAGAATTTTGATGTGCTTTATGAATTCATCTGGGAGTCCCAAGATCTCCAAGACTGTAAAGAGATAAGGTCAGGCTACATGGCAAAAGCTTTCTCTGCCTCTGACCAATACTGTGGCTTGGTTTGCCTCTCCAGACATAGAGAAAAGGTAAAATATCTTTCTAAAATGGTCTGTTGAGCATCTGCCAGCCACAAAACCTGCCTGCTCCGGGCCCAGAAGGGGCATCCACACTGACATCAAATGGGAAGCCAAAATTTCGGCATACAGCTTAACATCATAATTAATAAGAGAAATTGGGTGCCAATTTTCAGGTTTGGATGGAGCTTTCCCTGGTTTGGGCAAAAGAATAATATGAGCTTCAAAAAGAGAAGCATCTTTAGGGGGATGGGTGAGCCAAGAATTAAATAGTTGGACTAGTAAGGGGATTAAGATTTCTGCATAGGTTTTATAGAAATCAGAGGAAAAACCATCCAGCCAGGGGGCCCTATTCAAAGGCAGAGATTTTATGGCTGCATCTGCTTCCGCATCCACTATAGGGCCTCAGAAAGGATGCTGCTGCTCCTCTGAAAACTGGGGAAGGTTTAATGATTGGAGGAAGTTAAACTTATGCACTAAGGTCTCTGTATCCCTATTGGTGGCTGTATATAATGAGTGGTAATAATCTGAGA
This sequence comes from Neoceratodus forsteri, assembly GCA_016271365.2. NCBI lineage: Eukaryota > Metazoa > Chordata > Ceratodontiformes > Ceratodontidae > Neoceratodus > Neoceratodus forsteri. Next base: position 643,750,802 of record CM028134.1, read on the forward strand.
ATACAGAGGTCATAATCTGAGGATCTGTGGTTGGCAAACCAGTGTTAGGATTTAGTAAGAATGGGATCCATCTCTCTGCGGCCCGCTGTTGAACACGGAGGGCCAACAGCTTCCCTGCCTTGGTGCTCTGTCCAATATAAGTAGCTTTTAGACGTGAGGCCGTCCTGTCAACCAGGCTCAACAAATACTTGGAATACTTAACTCTGAGCTGAGCCAATTCCAAGTGGACACTTTCAGGGGAGGAAGCAGAGAGGTTCCATTCCAGGGTCCTAATATGGGAAAGACACTCATCCATTTGAACCCACTGTGTCCTTTTGAGAGTGGTGGCTAACCTAATTAACTCTTCCCTCCAGGCCGACTTGAGCACACCCCAAATAAAGTCAAAGGACACTGGTGAATCTTGGTTTTGCTGAATTGTTTGTACCATATAGTTCTGAAAAGCTCTGATGATTTTAAGGTCATAAATTAGTTGGCAGTTGAGTGACCAAGTATGGGAGCAAATTGAGAGTTTTGGAACTGCAATAGATAACAACACCGGGGAGTAATCTGATAGGACACGTGCATGGATCTGGCAGTGCTTTAACCATGGCAGAAGTTGTTTACTAATTAGTAAATAGTCAATCCTGGAAAGGACTCTATGGAGAGGTGAGTAGTAGGTAAAGTCTCTGATGATAGGGTGAAGAGTTCTCAATGAATCCAGTAGGCCGAGTTGGTCTACAATATCCATAAGGGCCCTCTGGGTTGGAGAAAGACCTACCTTCACTCGGTATGTCCTATCTATGCTGTTGCCCTACACCAAATTCCAATCATCTCCCAACAGAATTGACAGATGGCAGAACGGCATTAAGTAGTGATGAAAAGAACATTGGGGTATCCATGTTTGGGCCGTATACTGATCCCAACACTAATTCAGAGTTACCTAACGTACCATGCAATGACTCGTATCTCCGCTCAATCTCCCAAACTTCATCCATCAAGGTAAAAGGAGTACCTTTAGATATTAATACTGCCTCATCCCTCTGGTGAGAACTGTTGCTCACAACATAAGATTGGGTTACCCAGAATTTCTGCAGATGACCCACATGGCTATAGTCCAGATTGGTCTCCTGAAGAAAGGCCAGATGTGGTTGAAACTTATGCAAATGACATAGGACGGCATACTATTTCTGATTGTCCCTACTCCCCCTTTATATTCCATGTAATGAAATTTAGATCACCACTCATAATACACAAGAGAGTGTCTGGGAAAGAACTCGGACCTATCCCAGAGATGATACACAGGGTCCGTCCCACCACCCTCCCCCCCCCAATCTCCCAATGACCCAACAATATAAGAAAAACAAGTATAGAACCATTATAAATGATACATAACAACTATGTACAGACTACCTAAAATTACCAGGCCTAAATCCCTCTCCTAAATTGTGACGTCCACATGCAGAGTTGAGCATGGCCCCACTCAGGTAGTAGAGTTGCAGTTTAAATCTAATACTAATCCCCTTCCCCCAAGAAAAGAACCCAAGTGAAGGTAACTGTGAGACTCTTAGCTGAGACTCAATTGCTGCTTTTTCCTGCAGTTAAATACAAAAACTCTTATTGGACCATACCATAAAAGAAATGCAAGAAATAATAGTAATGTATAGTCTAATTTGCTGACACTTATTCATATATAAATGTAAAGTAATACAACAGTACCAGATCATGGTGTCCCCCATAATCTCTTTTGTAGACTAATAAGTAAATAAGGAAGGAGCCACCATGCAAAATTAAAGCCTTTTACACAAAGAGTGTATGAATTGCTGGAAACACCAAAAATGAAATATTAAATTAGTGAAAGCCAGTAAATACAGGCATTATTTAACTATGGCTAAACATTGGAAAACTAACTCCTTTTATGGAGGGTATGCCCAAAGAAAAAGCACTCATCTCCCATCAGTAATACTTTTGGGGCTCTTTAAATAACAGCTATGTGCCATTTTTTGGAAAGACATTAAATAAACATGGTACACCAGGCTGGCAAAACTGTTCTGCAGATAGAAGCAATTGGGAGTTACAAGTCTAGAGTCTTGTTGCCACCTACTGGAAGCATGACAGACTAACACAAAAGTCATTAACCCCCGTGGCATGGTGAAGCTCCACTTCAAAAGTCAGAATGATTGTCCACAAATAATATATGTTGTGCTGCAGAACTGAAAAGACTAGTGAGGCACAGATGCCAGTTCAGACGTGCTGCTAGAGGAGGCACCAACACTGTTTGTACCACTGAGAACATACTTCATTTCCCACTGAGTCAAAATGATCTTCAAGTTAGCAGCAAAACAAGCTATCACTGGGTCTTGCTCCTGGTAGTTACAGATGCTAAAGGAGAAGCACTGTATATACAGTACCCCACAGTAGAGCAAGGAATAGAGTCCCGCTATTAGCTGTGATTGTTGCACCAATGCTCTCTGAGAACAACCAAAGCCAGCAAGTCAGGCCCAATAAACCGGCCAGAAACACCTCCAAATTTGACAAATGCAATTTGTGTTTAGCGCAACAGTAATGAAAATACTTGCAAACTAGACCAAATAAAGCTCAGTCACCAGTTGCGCAGATCGTAATGCCAGCTGCATTATTGATGTGAATGGACCTTAAAAAAAGTTTTCTGTCCCATAAACCAAACTCCAAATTATAGCTGATGAAAGTCCCCATGTTATGCCCACAAGTACTGTAACCTCTGGAGCAATATCAGAGAAATCTACAAAACAGCCCAGGTACTCCTTGGCCACCAGTCAGACAGTTTACATGGGGAGAGATTGGGGTGCAATATGTGGAGTTCCTTACCAGCCTGCTCTGCAGCCTCAAAACAATGTTGACCAGATTCAGCAGTGATTTTTAGACATGTCAGATACAGAAGACGGTGTTTAATATGAGCTGCCCACTGTTGTTAAGTAATGGGTGATATGGGGCTCTGGCTTACCTAGTCTTATCAGTCATGTTGAGGACAATCTGGAGCTTACTGCTGGACCATTTAATAGCCTCCAACTTTCTGGATTCTCTTAGAATGTGTTCCTGATCCAAAAAATTGAACAACTTGAATATGATGGGGTGAGGGGAGTCTCCTGGTGGTAGCTTGGCCCTGACTGATCTATGGCTCATTCTATTACGTAGCTCGGGCCATCAGGTGAGGGACCAACCACCTTGGTACACAGGTGCTGCAAAATCTCCAGAGCATTGGGCCCTTCCTCGCCTTCTGGGAGCCCAAGTAAATTCAAGTTATTGCATCTGTTATGACCTTCCAGGTCATTTAATTTATTTTCAAGGCTGGTAACAGACTGTTTCAGTTGAACAATGTCTGGGTCAGTTCAGTCCCTATGGTCCTCTAGAGATGAGATGCGGACTTCTGCATCAGAAATCTGCATAGAAATGTCTTTTAGCATTGGCTTACTCTCAGTCATTTCAACCACATGTTTGATGACCTCTTCTTTAATTATGGATGGATCCATATAAATCTGGGCTGGAGACAAGTCATCAGACAATGAAGGAGATTGCTCTGTAGTTGAATTACTTCAGTGCAATCATTTGGCCTCCATGACAATGGGCTGATTGTCTTCACCCCCCAAGGCAAATCCACCAATTACTATTCTTGCAAGGTAACAATATCCATTCCTTTCTCCGACATTGTGTTCAGTTTGGGTTCTGATAAACTAGGCTGAGCAAGAAATAATACCCAATGGGGTGGGCAGTACTGGCCAATACTGGACCGCCCAGGGTCATAATGAGTGGCGGAGGGCCTTATAGCCTCTGGAAGGTCTGGTATTGCCCATTCCGCCTACCCTGGGGGGTATTATTGTGCTTAAAAAACAGGCCATTTGTGACTTTCTTTAGTAAATTAAGTTAAAAATGTCACAATTTTACTTAACAAGTAGTATAATTTAATAGAAGTTAATTTGTTGTAAAATAGTTCCTCAGCTTGCTGGTACAGCTGCCAGTAGAGGGCACTTTTGTTTTTAATTATACTTTTTCTGAATCTAATTGTGTTTGAGAGGTCCTTTTCTTGTGTTTCTTTTTGTTTTTTCTGCATTGTTGCCTCATTTTTTTCTGTTACACTATACTTGTTTTTATTCTTAATCTTAACAGGGGCTGTGGTAGTAGGTGACAGAGACAGCATGGTCAGTTTCTGTTTGTAGTCAGGGATGAGGACCGTAGTGAGGAGTTGGTGTGCTTTGCACTAGAGATGGTGCGCTACTTGATGAGACAGGTCACAGTCGGGAAGCCATCATGAATGGAGAAGATTCAAGATAGATTGTTTCAGTGACATAAACGATCACAATCTAAGGTATTTCAAAAGGTTAGAAAAGTGTTGAAATAGCTGGAATTAAGCCAGTTTATTTTTAATAAGTAGGCAGGAGTGAGGCAGAGTGGAGCAGCAGGCTGTAGGTCAAACGTGTGACCGAAGTGGACTGTATGGCACCTTTACACTTTTTTTTAAAAGAAAGAAAGAACTAGTTGGGGAAAAACTGTTCTTTGTGGTGAAAATGATTAGATTTTGCTCTACAGTGTAGAGTTTATAGTCAAGTTGGGACTACTCGCTTGCTAAGTGAGAATAAAATGGTGGCACTTTGAAGTTTTGTGTGGAGTGCCTCAGCCAATGAGGGAGCAGATCGGACACATGAATACCTGACTGGGCATGAGGTAGGTTTGTGCTGGCACTTATTATTTAGAGGGTTCTCACTGCTAGTTAATGTACCCCTGTTAGCCAGTCAGGTTCCTAGTATTCTAAAGCCCGTTTTCTAATGATTAATAAACACTTTAGTGTATTTGGGGTTAGAGATGGATAAAATCGCCACCTGAGCAGAGCTCTGGAGTCAAGCTGCCTATCTCAATGCCAGCATCACAAGACTCTGACTGTGGGTTCTTCAGTCAACCACAAGTGGCAGTGTGGCCCAACCAATGCTGACAAAATAAATAACATCTTTGTGAGGGATCAAGCTCCAACAACCTCAAGGTAAATTCATATTCACTGGAGACATAGATATCCACTTACCGGCATGTGTTTTAATGTCTTTTAATTGAAAACAATTCGACCACCAGCAAAAAGATCAACGTTTCATAGTTTGCTCACTACTTCATCAGGATCTAAAAAACATGGACATTTATTACATTTTCTGTGTTAACTAATCTTGAAAAATATTCTGAATCCATATTTACTCAAAATAAAATGTTCTTAAAATAAAACTATTTAGCTATATAGCTTTGAATATATATGGTTTATCCCAATCTAAAGACAATATATTAAATGTTAAGTCTTATAAAATCATATTCTTTCTCTGTATAACATTCAGAAGGCATACACACCATTTTGCTAGAATTCTGATCTTCAAAAGTTGATATAATCGAATTGCATTTTATACACAACTGTAACAGAGTATCAGACAGAGGTACATATTAAATAATTTGTATTTAAAAATTATCTTAAGGTTCACTTAAAATAAATGTTATCACCTGTAAATAAGACACTGTCTCTTTCAATATTTTGAAGTTTTTCAGCATAAAAGGTTCAACATTCTATTCTGTGTAAAGACACAAAATTATTGTTATGTTTGTTTGTGTATTCGTTTAATGGATAGGCACACAGGAAAACTAATTCCTTTTACAGGTGCGACCCACATTGTCCATTTCGAATGCATCCCCCTAAAGTGCTGTTCATTATATTACCCTTGAGTTTTAAATAACATTAAGGCCACTTACCAAGAGAAGCCGTCTTTACATTACTTGATTTGCAGCACATTTACCCATGTACAGATGTGAATTCTCACTGTGCCACATCAGGATGGCTTCAGTTCTGTTTTTTGCTATGATGCAGGAGAGGTATCCCTTTTAAATTGACTGCATTTGCCCCGAATGTAAACACACTGGTGTGCACGAGTCACTGTGCTGCCCATTTTCCCATTGTGCATGTTCACTCTCAGTACTAAGGAACAGTAGCCATGCAGTACAATTTGCAGTGAAGCATAGGGGACAGCATAAACTCGAATGCACTGCTGAATAGACAGCGCAGCGGATGAGGAGTGGCAGAGATTTCACATTGCCACCGCAATTCAAACAGGGTTAGAAGCACTTTATTTCTTCTTGGACCACACCTATTATACAGTAAAATTCTGCATTTAAAATTCAGTTGTGACCTTCTATATATGTATTCTGTTGCCTCTGCTTTGTCACTTAAAGGTGTTCCGGCAAATAAACAATTTTAAAGAAAAGTAACACCTAACAAATGTCATTAAGGTTTTTTTTTGTTATACAATTATACATTTAAAGCTGTTCATCTGAAAAGCCACTTCCCTTTCAGAATCCACTTAAACTATCAGAACTGTATACTTACAACATAAATGTTGTACTATAAGCACATACTGTACATTGGGTCTTTATATACTTTGCTCTGATAAGTTTGTGTTACAACTTTTGGCTTCACAAAGTGTTCTGCATTTCAACAGTTAAAAAACAGTTGTAGCTTTTAATTAGCTTGTGTTATGACTGTCAGCAATGGTTACCAGCTTGCAGTTTAACTTATTTCTCACTCTCAAAAGCAAACTGATTATATAAATATAGATTTCAAAACAACTTTGTTAATGCTTTAGTTAGGGTTAATGCCAGAAATTAGGTGTTACGTTTTCCAACCTTTAACACCCCACCTTGCACACACCAAAAGGCATCGAGGATATGCCTTGAGGTCATCAGCCCTAACACTCACCCCATTCCATAAGTAAATAAGCTGAGATGTGTGCAGTATAGAAGAATGGGGTGAGCATTAGGGCTGCCAACCCCAAGGCACACCCTTGACACCTGTTGGTGTGCATGGTGGGTGTGGGGTATTAGGGTGGGAAACCCTAACAAGGCATTTCCTTACTTTTGTGGCTTTAACCCTAATTAGAGTATTAACAAAATTTTTTTGCAATATATTTCCTTGCTTTTTGAGATAGTATGAGCATACTCTTATTTGCCTGTTGGACTACAGGACCCTCTGGGCCCTGCTCTCCCATCATTCTGAAGATGCGTATATGTATGTAGCTGTGGAAGCACTTCCATTTATAGGACAGCAGTTACCGAATTGTCAACACAGACATCTTATTACCGAACCTCATGTACTCGATACAGAACATTTTTGAATTCCTGCCAAAACATAATTCTGCGCAGCCCACAACACCATTCCATGCCACAGGTGTGATAAAACATTTTGGTCAGGATTTGAAAAATGACAGCTATGACATGCATGGGGTGAGGTAATAAGAAGGCTATATTGAAAATCTGGGGTCAAAATATTTAAAATTTACAAAGTTACAAGTGTACATAGTGAAATTGCAACAAATGGCCATAACTTTACCATTTTCAATCATTTTTACCCCAAATTTTCAACAATAGCCTTCTTATGACCCTACGACATGAGCATGGACAGGAAAAACCATCAAATCCTGCCTGAAAGGTGATTTCTCCAACCAACTGCAAAATCTCTTTTTAGGCAGGAGTTGCATAATGACAGTTGTATTGTTCATGAGGTGAGGTCCTGAAAAGGCCATGTTGGAAATTTAGGGTCAAAATCTCAAAAAATGGCTATGTTATGCAGAAAAGTTGAACCCCACTTTGAAATGCATTGGCCCACATTTACAGTACCTTAGTTTCTCATATTCAATTAAATTTTTATTATGTTTGCTTGCATGCATGTGCAAGAAACATAGTGCCACCATACAAATTTTCATAGGTGTGCCACTCAGCTTCCAATGCCCTGCTCCTTCTTGCAGGCTCTGTCTCACTGCATCAATAATTGTCAGAGCTTTCTATGACAGCAGTTCAGATGCAGTGGCATACAGTTGAAAGTGAAAGACTGATACAATCAGTGGTGGTAATATGTAGGCAATTTGCATACTGCCATGGACAGGCAATTTACATACTGCTGTCGGCAATATGCAAAGTGCCTACACTCAGCACTGCATCTGAACACAGCTGACATAGACAGCTCCCTTGTTTTTCAGTCCCACCCTCCTGCAAACACTCAAGTAACATGCTAGGAGCCCACCCCAGCATGCTCATGCACTCCCCCCACACACCGTATGGCTGATGGGGTTACCCAATCTCCCATCTGCTCTGCTGCCCCCCACAAAACAGACTTCTAGGTGCCATGCTGGGAGCCCACCCCAGCATGGCAAAAGTCAGTATGGTGATGGGGGTGCCCAATCCCCAGTCGACTCTACTGTACCCCCTCTAAAAAATAGACTTACAGTTGCCACACTGGGAGCCCACCCCAGCATAGCAAATGTCTGTATGGCCAGCTGGGGTGCCCAATCCCCCGTCAGCTCCACTGGCCACCCCAAAAAACTTTCAGCTGCTGCACAGCGTGGCAAAAGTCCTGCATTATCTTCTAAAATGCAAAAAAAACCTGAAATCAAAAAACTGTCCCTCGTTGACTGCCTTGCCCCCTCACTCAACCCACTCCCACCCTCTGTGCACCCACCTCCCCACACCCCCTCACCCCATACTTACCTCCGGAGCACAGCACGATGATCTTTGATGGACCGGGAACACATCTGCACTTTTCAAAGCTCACTGCAAACTGAAGAAATGCTGGTAAGCTGTATAATGGCATACATGAGTTTTTTTCAACTTTAGTGCATGTCTCGGCCATTGTTGGGAATTTTTTCACCAAATTTTCAACATGGGTTCTTGAGGCCCCCCCCCCCCATGAACTCAGTCACTGTCATTTTGTTATTCGGTTCCAAAAGGTGATTTCATGGTCACTGCGTGGAACCACCTTTCAGGACTGGGTAATGAAATGACAGTGTCACAGTTCATGAGGCAGGCCCTCAAAAACCCTATGTTGAAAATTTGGTGAAAACATTCCCCAAAACGACTGTTTTATGAGCATGCATTGTGCAGCTCCTACACAAGCTCGTAACTTTGAGAATGTTTAATATTTTCACTCCAGATTTTCAACATTGCCATTTTACCATACCTCATTAAGAACAGAACAGATGTCATTTTTCATATCTCACCCAAAATGTGTTTTCGCACATGTAGCACACATTGGCGTGGTCAGTGTGAAGAAAATCATACTGACACTGTTCTTGAGCAGAGGTGTTAAAATGGCTATGTTGAAAATTTGGTGATGAAAGTCCATAAAATGACTGTTATGAGTGTGCATTGTGCAATTTCCACGCACCCTCATAAGTTCATGAATTTGTAATATTTGCAATGCAGATTTTCAACAATGACATTTTTTCACACCTTCTTATGAACAGTACAGCTGTAATTTTTCACACCCTGGCCGAAATGTGTTTTCGCACTTCCGGTGCAGACTAGCAGTCACTTTGGTAAATTAGTGTTTGGGACAGATTACGAAAATCACAGTGACACTGTTCATGATCGGAGATTGCAAAATGCCTATGTTGAAAATCTGTTGTAAAAATCACCAAACTAATTACATTACGGGTATATGTTGCTCAGTTTTATGCACGCTCATTGCTTCACCAGTTTTTGTATATTTTCACTCCAGATTTTCAACAATGCCATTTGTTAAACCTCCTCATGAACAGTACACCTGTTACTTTTCATATCCTGTTCGAAATGTGTTTTCGCACCTGTGGCACCAAATGGCACAGTCGCTGTGCAAAATCTACTTTCACCTTTCACCTAACAAACTGATAGTGTCACTGTTCATGTGGTGGGGTCACACACAGCCCATGTGGAAAACTTGGAGTAAAAAAATACTAAGAAATGCCCAGGGCATTAGGGTTTCTGACAACGCCCTACCCTGTAGGGACTGACAGGTGTCAGGGGTGTAACTTGGGATTGTGGACAGTAATGCTCATGCCATTCCACCCCCACCCCCACCCGGCAGCCAGTGACAGGCATCGAGATGCACCTTTGATCCTTTGCCCCCAGAGTTCACCCCATTCTCTTACACTGCACCCATTTCACTGTATTTCTTTATGGAACAAGGTGAATGTAAAGCCCAAACACCCCATAATGCACACTCGACACTTGTCAGTGTCTGAAGGGTAGGGTGAAGTGAAATGTCATGAACATCATGGGTGACAACCCAAAGGCACACCCCAATGCCTGTTCAGCTCTGCAGGGTGAGGGTGGAGTTAGTGTCAGTTCAACACTTCAATGCCATTCCTATACTGCATCTGTCTAACTCCTGCACTTCCACTGCTAATGCCAGCAAGCAAACATTTGGCATTGACAAAAGCTTGTTTAACCAGGAATGCACCGATGAGTGAACTCATTTACTGTACAAAGTAGTCCTGGATGGACAAATCACAGTAGTACAGAGCATCATAACAATCATACATTTTACAAAAACTAACAGGTTTAGGCAGCTTTTTTAGAAGAGATAAAAGAAAAATAAGCATGCATACAGACATTGTCAAAAATCATAGGCACACTAGGGGGAATAAAACACAGAACAAGATTCAAAGGTAGCAAGGTATATGAGTAGAGTACACATTGAGATAGACCTCTGTATGGCTGAAGTGTATTGTTGAAACAGGAGCATAAAGTGGGATCAGGGACTAAAGAAAGGACCCAGAGGCATAGAAAGAAGTGTCATTAACTAGGCAGGAGGGGAGACTAGCTGTAGGGGAAGAGGGGGTTAAGTGCTGAATGGTAGCAGACTGCTACAAGGATGGACAAGTGCTGGAGGATGTGACATGGGTGCTACTAGTTGTAGATTAGGCTCAGGGAAGCAGTTAAATGTTTCTGTGAGTGGCTGATGCAACAGGGCCTTGAATGTGTGCAGCCCCACCATTGATGTGAGCTTTAGGGATTTCTGGAGGGTATTCCAGATGGTAGGGAAGCTATGGCTTGGAGATGAGGCACCAAATCTAGTTTGTATTCTGGATATATCATGCAGAATGTAAAAATGCCTTCTGAGCTGGTAAGCACCCGGGGTGTGTTTGAAGAGGTTGGTAATGTAGGGAGGGAGCTTGCAGTCACCAGTTCCAGCAGCAAGATGTGTCTTCAATTGGAGAGTGGGTGTTGAGCCTGGGACCTGTTCAGGTGAGTGTGGGTGTTTGGGGGCATACTGGGGGTGGTTGGAGCTGAGTGGGAAGTGGGGATGGGGTGGATCAGTAAGTGATTTTTTTTTAGGTTTAAAAAACATTAAAAACATCAACCGATAGTTTTTTTTATTTCAGCAAGGGATGGGATGTGGGGGTGCCATTAGACACCAGAGACAGATAACACCAGGACGAGGACGGTGATCAGAGAACAGGGGAGGGACCACTGGACTGCAAGGGAAAAGGACTCTGTATATACGGATGGAGATCAGAGAACAAGGGAGGAGGGATGGATCACTGGACTACAAGAAAAAAATGAATATCTATACTGGGACGGCAATCAGAGAATGGGAGAGGGATGGGACCACTGAACTATCATGGAATATAACTTTTCATACAGGGACAGTGATCAGACAAATGGGAGTATAATTGTTTTAGAGGGAGATGGCGATCAGAGAATGCGGAGGGACCACTGGACTACTAATAAATTATTTTTTTTTTATAAGGGGACAGTTATCTGACAATGAGGTAATGGAAAGGGACCACTTAACTACCAGAGAATATAATATTTACAAAAAGACAGCGATCAGAGAATGGGTGGAGGGGAGAGGGACCATGGGCCACCTACGAAATCAATCTCTAAGAAATGGAGAGGATCAATTTATCCTTTTTTGCCAGAGACACTCCCTTTCTGATAATCCTTTGCCATGAACAGCAAAAGAATCATGAAAAGGGAAGTTAGCAAGTGGCAACAAAGGATTTTAAAATATTAAAATAACATTTTCCACAACATATTCCACCACTGAAGTACAGCATAGAGTTAAGGAACTCCAAATCAGCAAGACACATGCTGTATTTTGGTGTCTATAAATGATGTAATTTTCCTAGTTTTTTTATCCTTTTTTTATTTCAAAAATCAGAAAACAAGATGGCGGATCATGAAAAAGGAATTTTTCTTGGTGAAAAAGGATTGGCCCCTCATGAAAAATGATCCTTTTTCATAAGACCAAATTCCTTTTTCATTCCATTCCTCTCTCCTGGAGAGAGATATTACCCCTGACAGCAATGGGAACTTAAAAATTGAATAACTTTGCAACAGATTAATATCTTTTCACAAAACAAACACAGGGCAGTTCTGTGACCCAAGTTGTTTATACTATTAAAAATTACACTAGAATGCTACACCATCTGGGCACAAGGTGATAAGGAATGAACTGCAAAAAATTGTGAATGCTAAGGTTTTAGCACTATCTAGATCTCAGATTCCACACATCCAACCAGAATGAAACATGCCACATCACGAGATCTACCCCTCAGGACAGCACATGCTAATTTTTGTTCAAATCCTTAAATTGGTTGCAAAGTTATAAAAGTGCAAAATCTGAGGTTTAACATTTAACAGTTACTCAACTGTAACTATTGGGGGTGTGACCCTATAATATAAACCATAGTCTAACAAGATCTGGCAGAGCCACTACAACTGTGAATGCATTAACTAGATAAGGGTGTTTCATGGGCTTAAACATAAACATTTATTTATTTATTTAAAAAATATCAGATTTACAAACCTTTGAGTCAGAGACTCATTTACAAAAACACCTCATTGAAATTAATACAAAGACAGCACAGTTAACAAGTCCAAAAACAATGGCTTGGACAGCAGATAGTTATAACAATCATTCACTGGAGATACATGGGTAACAGTAGATAAACAGATTACATAGTTTAGGCACACAGGCACCACATCAAGAAGACCAAAGCAGTTCAACCAATATGCAATAGCCAAAGCAAATAGACATTAGGAGTCAAAGAGAAGCCCAGAGTGTTCACATGAAGGCTGTTGCATACACTAACTGAATCAACATATAGTACATTGAGAAAGGTCATATTTAAGCAATAAGGCATGACAGGGTGTGTGTTATTATATAATAACATCACTCCTGGGGTGGGTTGAAGCACGAGGCAAAGCAGATTATTTATTTATTTATTTATTTGCACATATTTATTTGATCCACTGGATCAGCAATATTTGCACAAGCTATGCCCAGTGCAGATTTTACAGCACTGGTCCTGGTCTGGTGATCTGGGTTTTTACCCATACCACACTGCATATGGTTTAGAGATATACTGTACAAATAGCTGCAGAGTCTAACCCATTGAAGGTTGAAGTTTCAGAAAACCATTATGCTATAAATATCAAGACTCATCTCCCTCCTTCACCCCAGTCACAATTAATCCTCTACCTAAGTCATGCTTAAATACTGATGCCTCTACATCCATGCCACTAAGCTTTTAATGCCAACATGCTTCTTCTGGTGCTGTGAGTTAAACTCTTTATATAAAAACATTTTGTTGAGACATTTTTGTTTTAGTATATCCATGGTCAAGAAAAAATGAATTTGTAAGAGAAAACAAAATCCCCATTTATCAATTCATTGAATCACAATTCAGCATGTTTTGAATTTTTCAGATTCTATGTGTAACCTACAGTAAGTCAAACAGAAATTAGACACAACTGCCTACCTATTTGCAAGTGAAGCAAATGTGGTTATTATCATTCAGTTGTAAACACCTATAGTCGTAACCAGGATTCACATTGCTAGACTTTGGGTAAGTATGACAAGTTTCCTAAATACTGGTACCTTATCCAGCTGTGTTCTGCTTGGTGTGCATATGTGTGTGTGTGTGTGTGTGTGTATGTGTTTAAACATGTAACTTTCTATAGTATATTGTATAGCAAATTGCTGAGCCAGTGGATCAAATAAATATGTGCAATATGTGAATCCTGGCTGCAGTGTTTTCTCTCTGCTGTAGTAAGACACTGTAACAAGACACTGACCTGCTGTAGGGGCTATTATACATCAAACCATAGGGTACCCTGTGAAGACTAACTTGGAGAAGATGCAATAAAACCAACTTGAATGACAGCCCCTAAACATCATAAAACACCCAGGGAAAATTAGAAAAACTCCTGTAACAGCCTAGGAAGAAACAAAACACTGGATTGAAGTGAGAACTCAAAACTGGTTGTAATACATATACTCCTGATTTTAACATGCAGTTTTCCTTTAAGAAGATTCAGTAGAATATAAATAGTAGCCCAGAACTGCCTACCTGAGAATGAAGTTGGTATACTATTTGGAAAAAGGAAAGGCTGTTTGCTATGCAATGTCCTGTAAAGTAACACACTGACTGCTTTTAGGATGGTAGTGTCAAATGCTGTGAGGTGCCATGGGGAACTTGTTATGCAGAAAGTTCCAGGAAGTATTTAACCCATTCTACTTCTATGGTGTCTGTACTATCCATTTGTGCAAGTCAACTTCACTTCTCAAACTTAAAAAGAAAAATACACTTCATCACAAACTGCGTTTACCAAGCACTGTGCCCATGATTAAAATAATTTGAACCTCATCCCCCCAAAAATGTGCCCTCACATGAACATGCATGATTTATCTATAAAGACAATTAAAAAAATGTATTTCTAAATGCATTAGTAACACCAATACTTTCAAGATTTTGAGACTACTAAAAAGACAAAGTATATAGATAGATAGAATATGGTAAATAAATATTGTTAATCCCAAAAGCTGAACTTTGTTTTTAGTATATAAATGTTCAAGAAATACCTGAAAGCTATTTTCCTCAGTTTTTAGATACTTCTTAGTCTTTCCTTTTGAGACACCAGGTGACTCTGATAATCTTTTGTTCCAATGGTTTTTAAGTCAGTTTGAAGGCATTTTAAGAATCTTCTGCTCTAGTCCTTAGCAAAATGCAGGGACTCCACAGACTTCTGTTCCTTGGTCCACATCCCAAACATGTGCGTCTTCTTTCAGGATGATAGATCCACCACATGCCCCTCCCACATGAATAAAAAAAAGGTGGGATGGAACTTTTGGAGCATCTTGGGTGGAGGTGGGGTGGACCTTACTTCCCCCCAAAAAACAATGCTGCCTCCCACTACTCAGGTTCCAGTTCTTGTACCACCCACTTAAGAAAGAAAATAGTACCCTGCAACCATTGACTAACATGAAAGCATATTTATTTGAGTGTGGAAAACATTTCTTGGAGGAGGGTAAGGCAGAGAAGACTAGTTACACCTTCAGTCAGTTCCACGGACAAAAAAACATGACATCACTCCTTTTATACATGCAATACTCTTGTAGGCTCTGCCCACAGTCATAAAAAGAGGAATTGTTAACCTAGCTAGCAAATAATTATAAAATCTCACCACTCAGCTGGCATTTCTCATTTCTCCGGTGTGGACGCGGTTGCCACTTCCTGCATTCCTTTCATACTCCCCAGTTGCTATGAGGATATTCCAAAGTGCACCTAATACTTTAATTTTGTGATTTATTTTGTCTATAATGTCTTCACAACTTAATTATATTTATTTAGGATTGAACAGTGGTCACAAATCAACTACCTGGACAAGAATGGAACTGCTTTCCAATCACAAATAAAGTCCTCGATGAGTCTGCCAATCTTTTCAAAATGATAAATTGTCCACCAGTTAAAACTTAAAAATAAAATTACACTGTTTAAGTATTATAAAAGCCCTGGACCAAGAGACTGAATTGGGACCAACAAAGCTGAACTGGATGGTCAAACTCTGGGTCCCAACCCTTCCAGTCACACCTTTAGAGGTGTAGCTATCATGACAGTATTTTATGTCCTCCTTAAAATAAACAAAGACTTGACAGACCCTCTGGGCAGGCCAATCATAGCAGTTACTGTCCTGCCCAATTTCCCCCATTCACTAAAAATACCACCAACAGCTTAATCTGGTTCAATTTCAGTTGGTTACCATATGAATCCCCCTTCCCCCTGGTCACCCCTTAAAATGGGATTTCTAGTCTCAGTGGTCCTACCGAGTCAACACAATTCAATAAATAAATAAAAATTGAATCTACCCTGGAGGCTCTATTCATTTACAGCAGTAGCCATAGACATGGTCAGATATTTCCAGATATTTCGTGACATTTCTGAAGAGTTTCTCTCTGCTGCCCCTACTGTGAAAATGGAGAAAGCAGAAGATTTCTCTAGAAATATCACAGAAATTTCAGGAAACATCTGCCCATGTCTTTGGCTGTGTATATAGATTATTACCTCCATTCATTGATTTCTACCACCGCAGTGTACCTAAAAGATACTAAGGACACTATATTGTTAATAAATAGAATGAACAAAGATCAGTTGAGCATGTCAAATAGTATATTAGTCACTTTTGATGTGAAAGACTTCTACACTAGTATACCCTACAAAGAATGCCTTGAAGCCTTAGAAGAGAAACACACACACAATGGAGTACAACAGAGAATTTCCCAAATCACTATCTATTGAAAATGGCTGAATTAGTGATAACTAAAAATTATTTTAAGTTTGATAATAGATGGTATTGACAACTCAAGGGCAAAGCTATGGGGTCATCTATGGCCCCTAGATATGCAAACATCTTTATGGACCAGTTTGAAAAGAGATTTGTATATACAGATGACAATATTTGGTACAATAGAATAACTCATTGGAAAACATTCATTGATGACTGTTTATGCATTTGGAATAGTACAGAGCTGGAAATAAAGGAATTTAACTACTTAAACACCAGAACATAATACCTTATATTCAATATGAATTATAGTAAAGATTCAGTTAATTTCATGGATCTTAACATATATAAGAGGGGCACAACCTTGGAAACAAAACTATATTACTAACCAAAACACAAAAATGTTTATTACATGCTAAGAGCTTTCACAAACCAAATGTAGCAGAGAATATTCCATACAAACAATTGATAAGGTTGAAAAGGAACTGCACAAAAGAAGAAGACTATTAATCAGCAATTGATGAACTGGAGGGACAATTCAGAGAAAGAAGCTACAAAAGTACCTTAGCCCAATTATAATCTTAAACTCCCCTACTGGCTTACTAACAGACCTGACTGAGGTTGCCCAGGTGTTTAACAGCAAATTCACTTACCTCTCTGCCCATCTTAACAACCCTAACCCCCAGCAACCTCATTCTCCAAGTGTGCATGCATGTGACCTGCCCCTTTCCTCCTCTCCCACCTCACCCCCCCCACCTTTCTACTTTAGGGTCATCTCCCCGAATGTTACTTCTAAGCTCCTTAGAGCATCCCCACTTGGGGAAGCCTGAGTTACAACAGCATCCACCCCTCCCTGCTCAAACTTGTTGCCCCTGCCATAGCCAAACCACTGACATTTGTCTCTAACTTTGCTATGGCCACTGCCACCATACCTGTCTCCTGGAAGACAGCGAATGTAGTTCCTATATTTAAAGCAGGAGACCCTCTTTCTCCTGATAACTACCAAACAATCTCTATTCTCCCCCACCTCAGCAAACTCCTAGAGAAAATTGTGCACCACCAACTACGTGACCACATTGATAAGAACAACCTTCTGTGTGAGCAGCAACATGGTTTCTGCAAAATACACAGTACTACCTCTGCCCTTGCTCTCTTCGCAGACCATGTCTATAGAAATATGGATCAAGAAAAAGCTACTGACACAGTGTTTGTGGGCCTGACCCAGGCCTTCAATCTGGTCTACCACCCTCTAGCTCCACCAGCTTGGATGCTCTAATAAGACATTGCATTGGTTCCACAGCTACTTAACTGGATGTTCCCAGGCAGTGGCTATTGGTGCTGCCACCTCTCCTGAATTGCTTGTCTCTATGGGTGTCCCACAGGGTTCAATACTTGGCCCTCTACTATTTTCTCTATTCATCAACTCCTTCCCCTCCAACAGCCTACACTGCTCTGCTGTCTTGTATGCAGATGACTCAGTCCTCCTTTATAGTGACAAGTCACTGCAAAACATATCCTCAGTACTCACCCACAACTATGTCTTTGCCCATAACTGGTTCTTATCTAACATGCTTCTTGTCAATGAGAAGAAAACCAAGGCAATGTTATCTGGATCCAGGCCCTACCTGGCTGATATTGTGAAAACCAACTCCTCTCTCACTGTGTTCTCTCTATCTGGTCCTCCCCTGCAGACTGTCACCTACTTCAAATATCTGGACGTTGCCTTCAACCCCTGCCTCTCATTTACAGAACATATTAACACTATCTTACACAGGATAAACCAAAAGCTGAGCAATGCTTACCAAATAAGGAATTTCCTAACCTCAGATGCCATCTAGCCACTGCTTGAGGCAACCTTCTCCCCATTCTGCAATACTGCTCCACCATTTTGTCCCCCACTATGTCCTCCACCCTTCATCACAGACTCAATTCTGCCTATAATAGTGATTGCCACTTTGCTTTGTTGTCTCCTTACACAACCCACCACTGTTCCTTGTATCAGTCACTAGGATGGCTTTCACTCAAGGGCCAGCATGACTATGTCTTAGGAAGCCTCATTAATGGCTCCCTGCATGATGGTGTGGATTCAATGTACGCTTCCCTCCTCGCAGCCAGGGTGCCAACAAGGTGTCTCTGTGAAACATCAGTCCCCCCTGGTGGTCCCTAAAGTTTCTTAAGTCATGGGCAGTAAAGCACTGTATTTCACTGTACCCTCTCTCTGGAACAGTATCCCTACTCCCCTCTGCTTGGCTGGTTCACACCTTATCTTCAAGCCCCTACTCAAAATCTGGCTATTATCCACAACCAGCTGTTTCTGCTCACCAGGGTAACCTCACCCTCCCGTACATGTACCCCCCTTGACTTTTATATCCCTGGAAGGACTCTAAACCTCCACTTGCACTTTTGCCCATCACAATGAATCATTTTTATTTGTACTGTATTATCACCCATGCATCTTCTCATAGACTGCAATCTCTGGAATTGTGCTGTAGTTATGTATTTCATTTTTGTTACTGATAGCGCTGAACCCATGTTACAGCTTGTATGCATCACTTCTACTGTAATGTACTTGTATCCTGTATTTCATGTTATCTGTGTCACTACTGTGGCCCAGGTTGTGCCTAAAAAGGGTCCATCAGATCAGTGCACTTACCCGATTACCAAAGACTTAAATAAATAAATACATAAAACAAAGAAGATGTGTTGGAAGCAGCCAAAAGCAGGAGTGATGCTGTAATATGAGAAGAGTTGCTAAAATCTACAGTTACTAAAGACACAGAGAAAGAGCAGATTACAGTATCAATCAATTATTCAGAATCATTTAGGACTGTTAAATCTTTTATTTATAAGCACTGGGATACTATGCAGTTGGATACTGTGGGAGGGAAGGCATTTTGTGAGAAACATTTGGTTATAGCTAGAAAAGTAAAGTCATTGGGTGATAGACTGTGTCATGCAGATTATCAGAGTTCTGCAAAGAAGTTTGAGATTTTTCAAGGTCAAACCAATATCGTTGGTAACTATCCATGTGGGCATTGTCAAAATTGTAAGAGTACAAGGAGGACAAAAACAGTGTGCAACCCATATGGGGATGGACATAGAAATTAAACAATTTATTACCTGCCAGACAGAGCAAGTTATCTACTTATTAAAATGCCCATGTGATCTATGCTATATAGATCAAGCAGCTAGATGTTTGAAAACTCATTTAAATGAACATAGGCATGATATTAGAAGGAGAGACATTATGTCAGTCATAGTACAACACTTTGTGAAGAGCAGACACAACGTGTCAGCACTAAGATTTGTGGGACTAGAAAGGGTCACGAATTCATCTAGGGGAGGGAATTTGGAACAAAGATTTTTACTAAGGGAGGCCTTCTGGATCGACCGATTTGGGACCTTAGACAAAAGATATGGTTTAAATGAAGAGATCATCTGGACATATTTTGTGAAGTAATTAGCCTACAGTAGACAAAAGACTTGGTTTAGGAATAATATAGGTTAGAGGTAACACAGGTCACTGTTAAATTTCTATTGCATTTCCCAGCACAGATCGATTTAATATATCAATCAACAAAAAAAAGAGGACTAGTTAGCATGTAAAGGGTCCCATCCACTCCATGTGTTTATGACTGACCACTTCCACCAGCTGGCCATGTAGCTGGGGACAGGAGGTGGCCACCTTATACCTACACCTCTAAAGGTGTGACTAGGTGAGTCAGGACCCAGGGCTTTACAGACCAGTTCAGCTTCATTGGTCCCAATTCAGCCTCCTGGTCTAGGGCTTTAATAACACTTAAATAGTGTAATTTTTTAAAGTTATATCTGGTGGACAATCTATCCTTTGAAAAGATTAGCAGACCCATCAAGGACATTATTTGAGATTGTGAAGCAGTTCCATACTTGTCCAGGTAGTTGATTCGGGACCACTGTTTAATCATAAATTAATCAATTTAAGGTGTAAAAACATTATAGACAAAACAAATCGCAAAGAGTTGAAGCGTTAAAAATATATGACTGAGCATGAGTGAATACTCTATGTCCTAGCTACAGTAGGTTTAAACCTTAAAAGAATGGGAAAAGTGCCAAAAAAATCTTTAAAGCACATGTCAAAATGACAGGCATGCTTTGGAATATCCCCATAGCAACTGGGGAATTTAAAAGGAATGCAGGAAACAGCGACCAGCATCCATACCAGAGAAATGAGAAATGCCAGCTGAGTGGTGAGATTTTGTGCTTATTTACTAGCTAGGTTAAAAATGCCTCTAATTAGACTATGGTTTATATATTTATACTCTCAGTTTGCTTTTGAGAGTGAGAGATAAGTTAAACTAAATGTTGGTAACCACTGCTGACAGTCAGAGCACAGGCTAATTAAAAGCTGCAAACTGTTGTTTAACTGTTGAATTGGAGAGCACTTTGTGGAGCCAAAAGTTGTAACACAAACTTATTAGAGCAAAGTATATTAAGACCAAAATGTATATGCTTATAATATGAAATATAAGTTGTAACTATAAAGTTCTGATGGTTTAAGTGGTTCCCAAAAGCGCCTGGAGCAAGGGAAGTGGCTTGACAGATGAATAGCTTGAAATGTATATTTGCTTAAAAAAACTTAATGACAGTGACTAGGTGCTACTTTTCTTTAAATTGCTTATTTGCAAGAACACCTTTAAGTGACAAAGCAGAGGTAACAGAATACATATACAGAGGGTCACGATTGAAGTTTAAATGCAGAATTTAACTGTTTAATAGGTGTTGTCCAAGAAGAAAGATTGCTTCTCTTGGTAAGTGCCCTCAAAGTTATTTAAAACTTAGGGGTAAAATCATTAACAGCACTTTAGGGGCATGCATTAGATATGTACAACATAAAATTAATTTTGTTTTTTTTTCACAGAATAAAATGTTGAAACTTTTATGGTGAATAAAATTGAAAACATTTAAAAAGACAGCGTCTCATTTACAGGTGATAAACTAAATTTATTAAAATTATGCATCTTAAGTGAACTTTAAGATAATTTTTAAATACAAATTATTTAATATGTACCTTTGTCTGATACTCTATTACAGTTGTGTTGTGTATTAAATGCAATTAGATTAATTCAACTTTTTTGAAGGACTTCCGGTGATGTCACCGACAACAATGGAGCTTAATCTACTGCTCCTAGTTTGCGGTGGGCAAATCTGTTGCCATCTGGCTTGGAAAAGCATTATTTTTGAATTCTGGACACAGCACAGAAATTTACAATGAACCAATTTCCTAAATCACGGTGTAAAGGAGGCGCCAAAAGTAGCAATCACCATGAATCCAGACTAGATTGGAGCCACAGCGCCCCACTGTCCAGAGCCTCGGAATCTGCAGCAGGTTCAGTGGGTGAAGATGGAGGCACAGTTTCCCATAGCAGCTTCATTGATAGCAGAGCAACTTCTCAAATGATGAAAATGCTGCAAAGAATCAACTTGAATGTTAAGGACATTAAACAGGATTTGAAAAGGCTGGAACACAGGATATCTGAGGTTGAGATGGGCCTTAACAACATCTGGGAGGACACCATGAGGCTCAGATAAGCCATTCTCTGTTTAGAAAAAAGGGAAAGAGAACTCACTGTGACAGTGGAGGACTCTGAATTGAGAGAATGGAGGAAAACTATATGCATTTTCAGGTTACCCGAAGGCAGTGAGAAAGATAACCCAATGGAGTTTATAAAAACATAACCCCAAAAAAAGCTGGAAAGACCTGATACTGAATGGGGCCTTGGGCCCTAAGCCAAAATCCAGAGCTCCTCTGAGGTCTATTCTTATAATGTTTAATTGATTTCCTTTAAAAGAAATGGTGCTTAAAAATGTCTGGGTGGAACAAGACCTTAACCTGGATGGTAAACATGTATATGTTGATCAAGACTTCCCAACAACGACTATGCAAAAGCGTAAACAGGTGCTGGCTATGACAAAATAACTAAAGGAGAAGCAAATCAAGGCTCAGCTAGTTTATTGGGAAGATAGCCAAAAATGTACAATTCTCTGTTACAGGCCACCAAACAACTACAGAAGATTGTCATCATGCTTCCCGACTCTCTACATGATGTGAATGAACAAGTGCTGCTTCAGCTTAGATGGGAACCTGGTGAAAAATCTGCAAGTACAGCCAAGAAGAGAGGTTTTGGTACTGATGTACAGCTCTATAAAAACTTAGCACCCCTGTGTAAAGCTCTCAAAAACAATCCACCAGTGTGAGTAATTTTTCTGTGAGGTAAGACCTACCTTTTCCTTATTATTTTTTGCCCTTCTTGCAAATGCTGTGAAAACCATTTGGTCTGTGGTTGATTGCCACCACACAGCCCAGCATCCTACTTGTTCCCATCACAAAGAGTGGAAGGAGCCTGTAATTTTAAATTCTGGCACAGTCAGTCCATTGGGTCAGTCACAGACTGGTAAGGGTCTGGTAAGAGTTACCCTAAACAACCAGATACCATCATTTAGACTGTCTACCTGATTCACCACTCCGAGGTAAGAGATACTTTGATAACATTCAGGATAAGCCCTCCATTTTTCTTGGGGAATCCTGCTTATGTTTAAATGTGGACTGCCCCATTACATTAAAGTACCACCTTTCTTCCTCATGAGGGTCTCTTGTTTCCCTCAGTTTGGGTGGTTAATGATGGATCTCAATCCCTTAACTCAGTTCCATGGAACCAATTACCTTTTTACTCCTGTACCCATTCTTGAGAGGTAATAGTTTCTCCACCTGATAGACTGCATGAGAAACATTCAGAGCAGGTTACAGGAGCCTGTACTGCAGTTAAATGACCATAGCACTGGGCTAAAATGATCTCACCTGCTTCTGGAACCGTGTTCCTTCAGGACCTGCTTGTCATACAGTGGACTGTGTCCTTCCCAACAGCTGAGAGGTCTAAGCTGTTTTAAGGCAATTTAAGCTGTGAGCCTTCAAATTCCATGCATGGCTCCCTCTGCAGCCTTCTCCCTGGCTTTACTCCAAGTTCCTATACTGAGCATAGCATCACAATGCAGGAGCCACTGTGTTGTTACTAAATGGAGGGGGGGTCCTATTATATTATCAGACTATAAAAAATAATACCAGAACTGAACTGAAAATTAGGGTTTCAGGTGGTGACCCAATTGTTAACTCTTTGCAACTCATGGATGGGTGGGGGGTAGTGGAGCATCAGGGGAAATATGGGGGAGACAATGTGAATTTTATCTTTAAGTTGTATCTCATTTTGGGTTCTTCTGCCTATCTCTTTCTCTTAGTGCTTAAAGTTGTCAGACCAACATCGTTTAAGAAATGTTTTATGCCAGATGACAAATTATGCATACTAACATATTAGAAACTACTGGAGGTCTGGACTGGGAGATGACTCCTCTTCTGTTAGTGTTCATTTTCCATTGTTTTTTTTAAGAGGTACCTACTCTCCTATTCCTAAATCTACCTTGGAGATCACTCTAACCCCAGGAGTCTGTTAATTCTGCTTCTAAGGGGGATGGGGAGAGGGGTCTCACAGTTAGAGATGTGGGCTCCGGGGAAAAAGGATATTCCTTCAGAGTTTTACTACTGTAAGTGTTTGTCTTTGCTCCTTTACCTAGTACATAACGTTCTGTTTTATGTCTAGGTCTGTTAGGGGTTGGGGTATGTGGGGGGGAGATGAACGTAGGGAAATTTTAAGTGTTTTGGTTTTGGAATTTGAAGAAACAACACAGGAGTCCACAATTTACAGGGGTTCTGGTAAGAAATGACCAATGTGATATACAATATCAAATATGGTTTGTCTTGTAGGATATTGTCTGGGTTCACATATGGTAACAGAGGTTTCAAAGTTTCTGGATGCACAACCACTCAATTAAAATGGGTTTCCTTAAAGAAATATCCCTAAATGTAAAAGGGATCAATTTAGTTGTTAATGTACTTAAAGGTTTGGCCCAGGCTCACTGTGACATTGGTCTAATTCAAGACACCCACCTCTCCCCATAGGAACATGATAAACTCTTCCGAAATTGGGTTGGTGAGGTGATATTCTCCTCTCACTCAAACACAAAAAAGGCTGGAGTGGCAATTCTGGTATGAAAAGAGTTGCTATTTGAAACAAAATTCTGGTCAGATCCACCATGGCTGCATAATGAAGGTAGTGAAGTTGTGTGGAATTATTAAGGAGATATGGAGAAACAACACAATGATTTATAAGTAGTAAGATTTTTTTTAGTTTCTGTTCTAAGGAAGGCATACACATTATTAGGAAAATATGTGGAGGTGTACATTATAATGGAAGGAATAGGAAGCAATATAGGTTTGCAATGAACCCCAGAGCAAATGCCACTGAGGTATGTGTTATCTTGGATGATATTGGCCAGACAGCCAAATTTTAAAGAAAACTCAATTGCACATACCACAATAATGCAAAGCATCATGGGAAACATATGTAAATCCCCATGATGGTAAAGAAGGTGGCAGTACATGAAAAAGTAATGGCTGGTATATGTTCAGCCTTGGGATTATTTACACAGGTTTTTTTTTTTTTTAGAGAAACAGGGTTTTTGTCCATGAGGTGATGTAAGTTATATTTAAGCAATGTGTTGATGTCAGGAAGTCAGTAGTCATGATGGACTGCTAGCAGAGAAAATGTGATAGTAACTTTCAGAGGGGGTCACTTTTGATAAGGGCAAGGTAATTATGCTTGTGATAATGGGACTATTAGGAAAGTACAAGGTCTATGCAGAAGTGGAGAACAAATATGCAAAGTTTCATAAGTATGTGCTCAAAGTGCAGGCAAATGTAATATGCAGATTTGTTTTAGAAATAGGTAAAAACAGTGATACCTGCAATTGATAGATAATTACATAGACATATAGACAGAAAGAGAGAGAGAGGCACACATACAGACAGACAGGTAGAATAAGAATAGCAGTGAAGTATGAAAGTGACGTCAACCCCATCCCCACTCCGCAGAGATGGACAGGCATTGGGGTGTGCCATTGTGTCATTGCCCATAATGCTAATGCCATCTCACCTCACCCTACCTGCAGACACTGGCAAGTGTCGAGGTGTGCCTTGGGGTGTTCAGACTTTATACTCACCCACATTCCATAAGGAAATATGGTGAAATGGGTACAGTATAAGAGAATGGAGTGAACTTTGGGGCTGAAGATTCAAATGCACACCTCAATACCTGTCACTGGCTGCAGGGTGGGGATGGGGGTGGAATGGCATGAGCATTACTGTTGACAATCCCAAGTCACACCCTGATGCCTGTCAGTCCCTACAGGGCAGAGTGTTATGGTCAGAAACCCTAATGCCCTGGGTGTTTCTTGGTATTTTCACTCCAAGTTTTCCGCATGGGCTATTTGTGACCCCACCGCATGAACAGTGACACTATCAGTTTATTTCTGAAAGGTGATTTTGCGCAGCGACTGTGCGATTTGGTACCACAGGTGCAAAAACACATTTTGAACAGGATGTAAACAATGACAGCTGTACTGTTTATGAGGAGGTGTAAAAAAACGGTAATGTTGAAAATCTGGAGTGAAACTATAAAAAAATTGGTGCAGTCATAACACTGTTCCTGCTAATCTATACTTTTTTCAAATTCCTATGCATTCCATTGTTTCTATCTCTATTGCTGTTATGTGACTTCTTAACCTAGCAACAACATTTAATGTATTACATTATAAGGACAAGTAAATGTTTTTAATACATTTACAGACAGTTACATAAACTTAACTTCCTTCATAGAATAATTTACATTTAGTAACTGGCAGTACAAAGCAATTACTCAGACAATTTGAAAACTATACTTTATATTTTACACTGACACCCCATAAGGACCTCATTGAAATTGAGATGCAAATATCACACATTTATCAGTTTTCTAACAAGCATACTTTACTATCCTAAATACATTTCTTGCTTCAGTAACTGCTTAGCAAATCTATTGCTTGACCTACTTATTGACATTTTACATCTGCTATGCAATGTATTGCTGCTTACTACCCCATCATCATGAACCATAAAACAGATGACTGCCATAACTAGGGAGGCAGTATAGCACAGTGATTTAAAGTTCTGAGCTGCAAATCTGGAGATCTAGGTTTGAATCTCATAGCCCCCACTTGCATACTGGGTAACCCTGAATAACATAAAAACATAGAATTTGACAGCAAATAAGGACTGCAAGGCCCATCCAGTCTGCCCATTTCTTTTTCTATCTTATGAATGTGCCATCAGCATTTTCTCTGTCAATGGCCTATCTATTCATACTTATCTGTATTGCTCCCTTATGCCATTCCCATGCCTGTTTGAAGCCCTGCACAGTATTCATATCCACCACTTCCTGAGGTAGGCCATTCTATGCATCCACCACCCTTTCTGTGAAAAAGAACTTCCCCACATTACCCCTTAATCAGCCTTCTTCTAATCTCATGCTATATCCTCTTGACCTGCTATTTTTCTTATATTGAAACATGTTAGACTCTTTCGCCTTGTTAATGCACTTTAGGTGTTAGAATGTTTCAACTATATTTGCTCTCATATGTTTTCTGATGCAGTCCCTGCACCATTTTGGTTGCCCTTCTCTGGACTGCCTCAATTTGGTTAATGTCCTTTTGAAGGTGTGGCCTCCAGTTATGCATGCAGTACTCCAGATGGGGTCTAACCAGTGTCTTTTAAAAAGGGATTATTACCTCCCTCTTACGGCTTGTGATATCCCTACTGATACACCCCAACATCCCCTAGCCTTACCTACTGCTTTAGTGGTCTGCTTGGATGATTTCAGGTCATCTGTGATGATGATGCCCAAGTCTCTTTCTTTCATTGTGACTGCCAACAGCTCCCCTCCCAACCTATAGGTGGCTTCAGGGTTTCTCTTCCCTATGTGCATGATCTTGCACTTCTTTGCGTTAAACTCCAGTTGCCACTCTACCGACCATTTTGCCAGTTTATCCTGATCTCTTCTCATTCTGCCCACCCCATCTGGATCACCTACTCTGTTGCAGATCTTGGTATCATCTGCAAATAGACAAACCTTAACCTCCAGTCCACCTGTAATGTCACCGATGAAGATATTGAAGAGGACTGACCCCAAAACTGATCCCTAAGGTACCCTACTTGTGACTTGCATCTCTTCTGACTGTATACCATTTACCACCACTCTCTGTTTTCTGCTCATCAACCAGTTTGCCACCCAGTTGACCAACTTCTGACCCACCCCGAGCCTACCCAGCTTATTAATCAATCTTCTATGTGGAACAGTATTGAAAGCTTTGCTGAAGTCAAGGCAAGCTACATCAACTGCTCCCCCTTGGTCTACCACTCTGGGTACCCAGTCAAAGAAATCTATGAGATTAGTTTGACAGGACCTTCCTGTTGTAAACCCATGCTGTCTTGGATCCTGTGCTTCTATGGATTCTAGGTGTTTCACTATCCTTTCCTTAAGGAGTACCTCCATAATCTTGTCCACTACTGAGGTAAAACTGACTGGTCTGTAATTCCCTGCCTCCTCCCTGCTACCACTCTTGTGGAGCAGGATCACATGAGCCCTTCTCCAGTCTTCTGGGACCTCTCATGTGCTCACAGACTCACTAAACACTTCCAATAATGGCTCTGCTAGTTCCAACCTTAGCTCCTTTAGTACCCTGGGATGTATGCCATCAGGTCCCATTGCCTTGTCCACCTGAGTTTATTGAAATCTTGTAGGACCCTTTCTTTTGTGAAGGGACTAGTGCACACCTCCCTCCCTCTGCCCTGTGTCCATGGTGCTGAGCTGTGGGCCCTGTCCTACCTTCTCCTCAGTAAATACAGAGCAGAAGTATCTATTTAGGATAGATGCTTTTATATGGTCCTTCTCCTCCTCACATGCCCCATTATCCCCTTCTATCTTAGCAATATCCCCTCTGGACTTTTTCCTTTCACTAATGTATCTATAGAAAGCCTTGTCACCTTCTTTTACTGTGCGTGCTAGTGTTTCCTCGGTTTAGGCCTTTGCCTGCCTTACTGCCATCCCTGCTTCCCTTCGGGAAATTTGGTATGCCTCCCTATCTTCATCATGCTGCATTCCATTATATTTCCTGAAGGCCAGCCTTTTGGCTCTGACCTTTTCTGCTACTGTTTTTGAGAACCAAAGTGATTTCCTTCTTCTTTTGCACTTCCTTTTCTCTCTTACACAATGGGATGCTGCTTCAAGTATTGCATCCGTAATACTTGCCCTCTTTGCTTGTACTCCCTCACCTGCATTTCTTCTTACCAGGGCTAGCTTAACTCTGTTGGCCATCTTATCAAAGTCAGTTCCTCTGACGTCCCATATTTTTGCATTGGAATGGGATGAGTTAGTTCTAGTGGCCAAATTGAACCATACCATGTGATGATCACTGCCCCCAGGTGACCGTCTACCTGGAGATCTGTGATCCTTTGCCTGTTAGTCAGTACTAGATCTAGGATAGCCTTGTCTCTTGTGGGTTGTTGTACCGGTTGTTTGAGGCCCTCCCCCTGCAGGGAATCCATTATGTGTCTGGTTCTGGCAGCTGTTCCTGCTGGTATTGACCAATTTGTATCTGGCATGTTGAAGTTTCCCATTATCAGAACCTCCCCCTTAGCTGTCATGTTTTGTATATCTTCTAACAGTAATGTGTATATGTCATCCCCTTAATCTGGAGGCTTATAAACAACCCCAGTTAATATGGATGTCCCCTTTCCTGTTTCCAGGGTGACCCACAGTTCTTCTGGCTCCTTATATGTATTCTGAATTTTGTAGCTTTGATATTTTCATTGACATAAAGGGCCACTCCACACCCTCTTTTTGCACCTTGGTCTCTTTAGAACAGTAGATAGCCAGGTACTGAAGTCTCCCAAGTATAGTTACTGTTGAACCATGTCTCGCTAATGGCTACTATATCCAGTTTAGCCTTTGTCATCATTGCCTGCAGGTCTGGGATCTTGTTTCCCAGACTGCGAGCATTTGTGTACATGATTTTCCACTGGCCAGATTTTGGTGCATTGGTTTTTGGACAAGGTCTTGCATTTCCCCTGTGCTTTGTATGGGGAGCCAGACATTTTTCCTTACCTGGTGATGCAAATGAACTACAAACATGTTGAACTCCTGTTTGATCACTAACTGAGGGGGAAGGGGTGTTCTTCCCATTTGATGTATTGGGTGCTGCACTCCTCTCCCCATTTGCTAGTTTAAATATTCTGCTAAAGACATCAGACTTCTGCCCCAATGCACTTACTCCCTCCTTAGTCAGATGTAGTCCATCAAATTTAAAGAACTTTCGCTGCCAAAACCGTTGCCAGTTACCTACAAATTTGTGTCCTTTTTCCTGGCGCCAGCCCTTGAGCCACATGTTTAGCTACCCTATCTCCCCTACTCTGACCTTCCTTCCCTTCCTTCTGCCCCCCTCTCCCAGACTGGCAGGATCTCAGAGAAGGAGATGCCAGATAAAATGGATGATAGTTTGTCACCCAGCCTGGTCAGGTGTTCCTTGGTCTCCACAACTGACCAGCTGGTGAGATCTTTAGTCCCTATGTGTACCAGGATGTTGATGTTTTCTCCTGCTTCCTGTACAATTTTAGTAATGCAGTCAGTGTCTCTCCATGCTGATGTACCTGATAGACATCTGACAAGGTCAGATAGGTATTAACTCCCCAAATCATGGAGTCTCCTATGTTTGGGATTTCCTTTTTCCTTTTTTTGTTTTGGTTCCTGATTTGGGCAAGTTTTGTTGTGCTAACTTCTATGCTGCAGTGTCCTGCTCTGCACTGTCCTCTGTCCCTTTGTTTGATTTCAGAGATAAAGGCAGATACCTGTTTGTAATTTTTATATGGTTTGTGGAAGTGATATGTTGGAGATCACTGAATGATGGGGCACCCAATTTGCCCCTCCTAACCACCTGACAACCTTCTGGACCAACTACCCTTTGCGGTCGAGGTGCTACTGCTTGATGTTGGGGAAATAGCAGGTGGTTCTTAAATTTTCTCCTGAATATACTATTTGAGGTGTGCAATCTCTGCCCATGCTGCCTGGAGCTGAGCCCTTAGCTCTCCAACAGCTCAGCTTGTAGGACAGTGTCCTAAATACTCTATAACTGCCCTTTTGAAAAGTGCCCTGCATAACCTGCAGTTACTATTATACATTCCAGAGAAGTTGCTGGGTTTATAACCTGGTCAGAATAATTAGAAGGAGGAAAATGAAAACATAAGTTTGATTTTGTGTTTTGTTTGTTTTTGTATAACTTGTTATAACAAGTTAAATTACTTGTGCCCCTGTAAATTAGGTCACTGTGAGGATACCCCTCTGATCCACCTCTTCCTGCTTTGCTACAGGAACTGTCATGACTGTGCTACCCTATAAAAGGAGTTTAGTGTGAAGTGGTTGGGGATGGGGGTGGGTGGTTGGGCCCTTCCTCTGCCAAAAAGGAAGAAACACAGATGAAAGAAACAAGGAGGTAAGAGCAGAAATAATCAGTTAGCAACAAATGCAGTAACCCTGAAAGCTTAGCCTAATGACAGATAAAACTGTAAAGCACCACCTGTAACAATTTCACAGAAGATATACCCTGTAAGAAACACTTTGCTACAGAGAAAAATAAAGCAGTAACAGAAGACATACCTTGCAAAAGACAATTTGAATCAGAAGATTACAGCAGTAATCTGTAGGCACACACCTGTAGGCACACCCTGTAATAATGCAGCAGTAGTTATACCCAGCAACAACAATATGAATCAGAGAAAAATAAAGCAATAAAATGTTAGCAACAAACAGTAACAATCCTTGTGAATACAAAACAAAACAATAACAAACAGTAAGTCTGCCTAGCCAAAAGAAAACGGTAATCCTTTCCCTTGCTCTGGTAAGGTTCTTTGCTCTGCTCTTACAAGTGACCTAGAAGAAAAGAGCAAGTCACTTAACTTCCATGTCCTTCCAGGTTGCCCCTGTAAACAAGCTTTCAGCTTAGTGTGCCACTCCTGGTTAAATTGTTCTTACTTTATTTTGCTACTACAAGCTTTGACTAACACATCCATCCTTAAATGTACTTTCTATAACTTATGTGTCTGTGACCTAGGCAGAACTACACTTAAAATCTTTACACATAAATAAATAAATCATCAGAATAGCATTTATTTCAGTAGTAATTCCTTCCTTTTCAGGTACTCATGACACTATGTATATATATTTATATATTTTAACTTCAAAGCACTAAACCTATTCAAATGCACAAAACACAAGACTTTATTCTCTTCATACATTACTATTAAACTTCAGATCCCAGAATGGCCAAGCAACAATTGTTAGACTTCACTCTTGCATGCCGCTGTCATGCCCACTTCTCATGCAAACCCTTTCATTTCTGTGCTATGCACTCTTCCATCAGAGAGACAGAAATCTTACAGACCTGCTAAAAAACAAATTTATCAAGACTGGATTTCTGAATTAAAACCTGTCATTTAGAAGGCAGAAGACTTGATTTGCTGGTCAAGGCACCTAGCTTCACCTGAGCTCTTTCCTTCCAAGACTGCTTGAAAGGCAGAGTAGAGAACCTTACCAGAGCAAGGGAAAAGGATTAAGACTTCTTTTGACTAAGCAGATTTACTGTGTGATGTTGTTTTTATTTTTTACTCACAGGGATTGCTACTGTTTGTT
Organism: Neoceratodus forsteri; assembly: GCA_016271365.2. Lineage (NCBI taxonomy): Eukaryota > Metazoa > Chordata > Ceratodontiformes > Ceratodontidae > Neoceratodus > Neoceratodus forsteri. Next base: position 643,782,799 of record CM028134.1, read on the forward strand.
GCTAACATTTCATTGCTTTATTTTTCTCTGTAGCAAAGTGTTTCTTACAGCGTATATCTTCTCTGAAATTATTACAGGTGGTGCTTCACAGGTTTTACAGTTTTATCTAACATTTGGATAAGCTTTCAGGGTTACTGCATTTGTTGTTGACTGATTGTTTCTGCTCTTACCTCCTTGTTCTTTTGTCCATGGTTATTCTTTTTTGGCAGGGGAAGGGCCAAGCCACCCACTCCCATCCCCAACCACCCCACACTACACTCCTTTTATAGGGTACCACAGTTGTGACATTTCCTGTGGCAGAGCAGGAAGAGGCGGATCAGTGGGGCATCCACAAGGTGAGCTCATTTGCAGGGGCACTAGTAATTTAACTTGTTATAACAAGTTAAACAAAAACAAAACACAATCAAACCATTACTTGCATTTTTTTTCCTTCTAATTACTCTGACTAGGTTATAAACCCAGCAACTTATCTAGAATGGATATCATTAACTGCAGGTACTGTGGAACAATTTTCAGAAGAACAGTCTTAAAGGATTTAGGACACTGTCCTACATGCTGGGCCATTGGAGATCTTAGGGCTCAGCTCCGGGCAGCATGGGCAGAGATTGCACACCTCAAATTTCATATTCAAGAGGAAATACATTATAAGAACCACCCGCCATTTCCCCAGCATCCAACAGAAAAACCTCGACCGCAGAGGGTAGTTGGACCAGGAGGTTGGCAGGTGGTTAGGAGGGGCAAATCGGGTGCCCCATCACTCTCTGCTCTCCAACATATTACCTCTAAAAAACATATAAACACACAAGCAGGTATCTACCTCTATCTGTGAAATCAAACAAAGAGGCAGAAGACACTGCAGAGCAGGACACTGCGGCACAGGAGCTAGCACAACAAAACTCACCCAAATCAGGAACCAAAACAAAAAAAGCAAAAAGTGAATCCAAAAAACTTCTGATTATAGGAGACTCCATGATTCAGGGAGTTGATACCCATCTCCATCCAGGGGTAATGGTCAGATGTCTCCCAGGCACATCAGCATGGAGAGACACTGACCACATTGCTAAAATTGTTCAAAGCAGGAGAAAACATTGATGTCCTAGTACACATAGGGACTAATGATCTCACCAGCCGGTCAGTTGTGGAGACCAAGGAACACCTGACCAGGCTGGGTGACAAACTATCATCCATTTCATCTGGCATCTCCTTCTCTGAGATCCTGCCAGTCTGGGAGAGGGGGCAGATGGATGGAAGGTCAGAGAAGGGGAGATAGGGGAGCTAAACACGTGGCTCAAGGGCTGGTGCCAGGAAAAAGGACACAGATTTGTAGGGAACTGGCAACAGTTCTGGGAGCAAAAGTTCTTTAAATTTGATGGACTGCATCTGACTAAGGAGAGTCAGTGCATTGGGGAAGTTTGATGTCTTTGCAGAATATTTAAACTAGTAAATGGGACGGGGTGCAGCACCCCATCGTCAAATGGGAAGAACACCCTTCCCCCTCAGCCTAGTGGTCAAACAGGAATTCAGCATGTTTGCAGTTCATTTGCATCACCGGTAAGAAAAATGTTTGTCTCCCGGTACAACGCAGAGGGTAATGCCAAACCTCACCCAACAACTAACACACCAAAATCTGGCCAATGGAAAATCATGTACACAAATGCTCACAGCCTGGGAAATAAGATCCCAGACCTCAGGCAATAAGTCAGAGGCTAAAGTGGACACAGTAGCAATTAGTGAGACGTGGTTTACCAGTAACCACACTTGGGAGACTTCAGTACCTGGCTATGTATTGTTCAGAAGAGACCGAGGTGCAAAAAGTGGGGGAGGAGTGGCCCTGTATGTCAATGAAAATATCAAAGCTACAGAAATTCAGAATGCACATAAGGAGCCAGAAGAACTGTGGGTCACCCTGGAAACAGGAAATGGGACAGCCATAAGAACTGGGGTTGTCTACAGGCCCCAGACCAGGGGGAGGACATAGACACATTACTGTTAGAAGATATACAAAACATGACAGCTAAAGGGGAGGTTCTGATAATGGGAGACTTCAACATGCCGGATACAGATTGGTCAATACCAGCAGGAACATCTGCCAGAACTAGACACATAGTGGATTCCCTGTAGGGGGAGGGCCTCAAACAACTGGTACAACAACCCACAAGAGACAGGGCTATCCTAGATCTAGTACTGACTTACAGGGAAGGGATCACAGATCTCCAGGTAGAAGGTCACCTGGGGGCCAGTGACTATCACATGGTATGGTTCAATTTGGCTACTACATCTAAATCATCCCATTCCAATGCAAGAATGAGGGACTTCAGAGGAGCTGACTTTGATAAGATGGCCAACAGAGTTAAGCTAGCCCTGGCAAAAAGAAACACAGGTGAGGGGGTACAGGCAAAGTGGGCAAGCATTAAGGATGCAATACTTAAAGCAACATCCCATTGTGTTAGACAGAAAAGGAAGTGCAAAAAAAGAAGGAAACCACTTTGGTTCTCAAATGCAGTAGCAGAAAAGGTCAGAGCCAAAAGGCTGGCCTTCAGGAAATATAAGGGAACACAGTGGGATGAAGATAGGGAGGCATACCAAACTTCACTAAGGGAAGCAGGGAAGGCAGTAAGGCAGGCAAAGTCCCAAACTGAGGAAACACTAGCACGAACAGTAAAGAAGGCAACAAGACTTTCTATAGATACATTAGTGAAAGGAGAAAGTCCAGAGGGGATGCTAAGCTTAATGGAGAAAAGGAGCATGTGAGGAGAGGGACCATGTAAAAGCATCTATCCTAAATAGTTACTTTTGCTCAGTATTTACTGAAGAGAAGGTAGGACAGGGCCCACAGCTCAGCACCATGGACACGGGGAGGTGAGCACTACTCTCTTCACAAAAGAAAGGGTCCTACAAGAGCTTGCTAAGCTCAGGGTGGACAAGGCAATGGGACCTGATGGCATACATCCCAGGGTACTTAAGGAGCTAAAGGTGGAACTAGCAGAGCCATTAGCAGAACTGTTTAGTGAGTCTCTGAGCACAGGAGAGGTCCCAGAAGACTGGAGAAGGGCTCATGTGATCCCACTTCACAAGAGTGGTAGCAGGGAAGAGGCAGAGAACTACAGACCAGTCAGTCTTACCTCAGTAGTGGGCAAGATTATGGAGGCACTCCTTAAGGAAAGGATAGTGCAACATCTGGAATCCATAGGGGCACAGGATCCAAGACAGCATGGGTTTACAAAAGGAAGGTCCTGTCAAACTAATCTCATAGATTTCTTTGACTGGGTAACCAGAGTGGTAGACCAAGGGGGAGCAGTTGATGTCACCTACCATGACTTCAGAAAAGCTTTTGACACTGTTCCACATAGAAGATTGATAAATAAGCTGGGTAGACTTGAGGGGGGTCAGAAGTTGGTCAACTGCATGGCAAACTGGTTGACGGGTAGAAAACAGAGAGTGGTGGTAAATGGTTTACAGTCACAAGAGATGCAAGTCACAAGTGGGGTACCTCAGGGATCAGTCCTGGTTCCAGTCCTCTTCAACATCTTCATTAGTGACCTTGCAGATGGACTAGAGGGTAAGGCTTGTCTGTTTGCAGATGACACCAAGATCTGCAACAGAGTAGATGATTCATATGGGGTGGCAGAATGAGAAGAGATCTGGATAAACTAGCAAAATGATCAGAAGAGTGGCAACTGGGATTTAATGCAAAGAAGTGCAAGATCATGCACAAGGGGAAGAGAAACCCTGAAGCCACCTATAGGCTGGGAGGGGAGTTGCTAGTAGTCACAAAGGAAGAAAGAGACTTGGGCATCGTCATCACTGATGACCTGAAATCATCAAGCAGACCTCTAAAGCAGTAGGTAAGGCAGGCGGGTGTTAGATGTATTAGTAAGGGCATCACAAGTCATAAGAGGGAGGTAATAATCCCTCTTTACAAGATACTGGTTAGGCCCCATCTGGAGTACTATGTGCAGTATTGGAGGCCACACCTTCACAAGGACATTAACCAAATTGAGGCAGTCCAGAGAAGGGCAACCAAAATGGTGCAAGGACTGCATCAGAAGACAAATGAGGTCAGATTAACAGAGCTCAATATGTATACCCCAGAGCAAAGGAGGGAGAGAGGTGATATGATCGAGGCATTCAAACACCTTAAGGGCATTAACAAGGTGAAAGAGTCTAACATGTTTAAATATAAGAAAAATAGCAGGACAAGAGGACACAGCATGAGATTAGAGGGGGGCCGATTAAGGGGGAATGTGAGGAAATTCTTTTTCACAGAAATGGTGGTAGATGCATGGAATGGCCTACCTCAAGAAGTGGTGGCTATGAATACAGTGCAGGGCTTCAAACAGGCATGGTATAGGCATAGGGGAGCAATACAAATGAGTATGAATAGATAGGCCACTGACAGAGAAAAGGTCGATGGCACATTTATAAGGTAGAAAAAGAAATGGGCAGACTGGATGGGCCTTGCAGTCCTTATCTGCCATCAACTTCAATGTTTTTATGTTTCTATGTTACAGTACCTATGTAAATAATAGTTTACTGACTACAAATGATGCTACAGACATGATAATAACAACATTTCTGTTTTACATGGAAAACATCCATATAATGAACTTGTCATACAGGATTTGTGACCTTCTGTCTGCATGTCTCTGACAAAGAAAAAGGCACCTGCTTGATCCTTTTTTTCTGTTTTATGCCCAACTTGCCCATACTGTTACAGCCAAATATTGACGTGCTTAGAGTTAAAAAAATAAGAATAAAATCATGATGTCTATGTGTGTATGTGGGGGGAGCGGGATATGCCTAGATGCAGTTTCAGGCGCTCCTTAATTACTTCTCAGGCAGCTCTGATAATCAGCTGTTCCAACATGATAGATCCACCTCATGCCCCTCCCACATGGACCAAAATAAAAGGTGGGGGATCTTTAAGAGCTTCTCGGGTGGAGGTGGTGGTGGATCTAATTCCCAAATAAAAAAACTATTGCTTCCTCCCACTACTCAGGTTCCAATTCTTGTACTTTCCATTTAAGAAAGAAAATAGTGCCTTGCAACAATTGACTAACATGAAAGCGTATTTATTTGAGGGTGGAAAACATTTCTTGGAGGAGGGTAAGGTGGAGGAGACTATTTACACCCTCAGTCAATTCCACAGACAGAAAACATGACATCAGACCTTTTGTGCATGATAAATGTCTGCAGGCTCTGCCCACTGCAGCTGTAAAAACTTGGACCTTTGCAGACCAGGAAGGCAGACTGGTCATCCCTTCAGGTAAGATGACCGGCTGAACCATACATATAGTTAATGTTTACAGCCCCACCCAACCAGATACCAAAGATTTTTAGAAATGTTTTTGGACAAATAGCCTAACTTCCCAAGGGTCAAATAATTGTGTGGGGGGACTGGAACTGTGTTGAAGACCCTTCTCTGGTCAGGTCATCGGGCCACAAACAAGGATCATGGGCTGGATCTAAGCTCCTCAAATCCTTATAGGAAGCAGCAGGGTTGGTAGATATGTGGAGAGTCTTTAACCTCTCTAGTAGAAATTACACCTTCTGCTCTCATGCCCCAAACTTGTATTCCCTCATAGATAGATTTTATACTCAAAAGTCATGGGGTCACACAATAAAAGACCTGGAGATACATCCCATTTATTAATCTGACCATGCCAATATAATTTTGACAGTGGATCTATGGCCTTTAGATAAACATTCAGTGTGGAGGTTCAAAGTGGGACTCCTCCGAGATTAAACCTTTAATCTAAAGATAAAAAAAAATTCTAATTACTTAAAAGAGAATACAGGTACAGCCTCAGAAGTTAAGTTCCTGTTGGATGGTTTAAAAGCAGCAGTCTGGGGGAAAGCAATCTCTTATGCCTCCCACAAGAAAAAAGCTGTCTACCTTAAACAAAGAAGCCTAACAAAAAATATAAGATTTAGAAAATCAACATAGAGGGCCCTGCCCTGCTAAAGGAACTTAGAAACTTGAGGTCTCAGTTGGAAGAAATCCTCACAGCTAAAACAAAAAATGTTCTATTATTTGAAGCTCAAAAATGTTGGCCCCTATGCACTACTGGGACAGAGATAAGCTAGTGGATCCCCTATGCGGTGGGGCATGTGTTGGCAGCACACCCCACAGAAGACCAATGGCTGACAGCTTTGGCAGTGAGAGGAGAGCAAAGCCGCTGGTCCTTCCACAAAGTGGCCCTGGAACAGGTCACAGTGACTGGGTGGGGGTGTCTGTTGGTGGTGCCGGGGGGCACTGTACCCCACCACATGCTGGGGGGACCAGTGGTAGGCTTTGTCAAGCAGTGTCATGTTTGCTGATGCCCCCACACAGTGTGTGGGTATGGTGGTGGGTGCATGGCAGGGGTCACACATCAATGTGTTCTGGTTGCCACTGGGTGGCCATGGGGAGGTCTGGCCACAATGGTTCCAGTGGCAGTGGGCTATCTTCCCCATCTGGGCAGTACCCAGTTGTGTGCATGTGGTGCATAGGGAGCTTACAACAGTGTTCTCCCTATTGTATCCTGTGCCCCCATCTGCACCCCCACGGCCAGCACTATGAGCCATTGTACATGGCATGTAGAGCTAGTACACCCCTAGTCTACCCTCGAGTGGTGCGGTCTGTGGTCTTGGGGGATTGGGTGCATTGTGTCTGTGCTCCCCCTTTGTACATCCCACACTGGGAATGCAGTGGGTGTGGAGTGGCTATGCACTGCAGATATGCAGCATGTAGCCACTCCACTCATTACTGCACAGGTGCCATTATGATGGGGCAACTAGGCAGGGTTCTTCCTTGCCTATAGACTTCAAAAACAAGCAGTGAACAGAGTCATCCCTGCAGTTAAGAAAAATCAGGTATCCCAGGCTTTAGAAACCAAATCAAGCAAAATAGCAGGAATTTTCACCAACACTATTCAGAATTATACTTTTCAGAGGCCAAGATGGACTAAGCTGAATTAGCAAAGAAGTTTCTAGATAAAATTCAGGTCCCTCAATTGACCTCTGAACAAACCCAATATTTAAAAAATTATTTCATGCATGGAGAAGAGTAACTTCTGTAATTAAAGCTCTTAAACACAATAAATCTCCTGGCCCTGATAGCTTTGTGGCAGAGTACTATCAAAAATTTCATACTGAATCAACCCCACTATTCCTGCAAGTGTGCAATGCATAATATACTCCTTTGGCCAGTCCTGATTCCTGGTCAAGGGCTATAATCTTGGTAATACCAAAACTGGGCAAAGACATTTCCACACATGGAGGATACAGACCAATTTCTCTGCTTAATCTTGATGTAAAAACATTTCGCAAAGATGATTGCCAACTGCCTACAAACCATAGTAACCCAGTTGATCCACCCAGACCAAGCCGTGTTTATGCCAGGAAGACACCTCCACAACAATATACGTCAACTACTGACTACCATAGCAGGCCTTCGTAACAGACAGTTAATGTGGCAGGGAATGGCCCTAGTTGCCAATAAAGCATTTGATCACCGAGAATGGCAGATTCTGGATGCAATACTTAAAAGGTTTAATTTTAGGGATGAATTTCAGGCCTGGGTCTCAGCTCTGTACTCTAAACCATCAGCCAGGTTTTGGTTAAATGGAGTCCTGTCAACTGTCTTTCCTATAAAGAGAGGAACCAGATAGGAATACCCACTCTCCCCACTTTTGTTCACACTTAGCATTGAGCGCCTGGCAAAAAGCCTTTAGAACCAGCTCAGACATTGGTATTAGAATGCGGTCGGTGGACAACCGTATTTCCCTCTATGCCAACAACACCTTACTTTATCTGCAAGACCCAGCTACAACATTCCCTAAAGCTATGTCCCTTCTGGCTGACTACAGGGAAGTCTCTGGTTTTAAAATCAATTAATCCAAATCTGAAAGTATGTCCGTAGGGGCTTCAGTTGCCCCAGAAACCAAGAGATTGACAAACCTAAAATGGTCTAATAAGGGGTTCAAATACTTAGGAGTCCGTATCATGGTGGATCTAAGTATATTATATCATGCCAATCACCTTAAGCTGTTGGAAAACATACAATACGATTGTAACAGATGGGCTACATTACCCCCTCTCCATACTGGGATGCTCTGAAATGGTAACAATGAACATCTTGCCCCATTTGCTCTTTTTATTTGATACTGTCCCGATATGTCCTCCCATACTTTTTTGGACATCTATACACACAGTGCTTAAAAAGAGCCTTTGAAGAGGGAAAAATGCAGAACTGAAATGGAACCTTCTTGGTCTTGATAAAGGTGGAAGAGGGTTGAGGACCCCAGACCTAAAGGCTTACTACCAGGTGGCACAATTACAATTTCTGGTTGCTTACAACAGTCCTGGACAGCCCTTTTGATGGACAGTGATGGAAAAAGAACTTTTGGGACATATTAATTTAGTAGACAGTCTATTCAATAAGTGGGATTCTAAGCTAGTTAATGCCCTCCCCACTCCCTGGCTTAAAATGCTACTTTTAATTTGGAGGGAGGTAACACATTCTCTGAAGATAGAAAAGGAAGTTTATAAACTAGTGGCAATTCAGGCTTTTAGAGATTTTCCTCCCAGTAGAGACAACCCAGTTTATACCCTATGGGCAAGACGAGGCTTAACCAAGATGGTCCAGTCCTACTTCGGGAATCTATTAAAAGGTTTTAGCCAGCAACAAGATGAATTAGCAGAGAAAGGGGAGATACTGTTGATGGGGGACCTGAATATGCCAGATGTTAACTGGAGCAGCTTTGCTGCAGCCACACCCAAAAGCAGAGCCATTCTTGATGCCCTTCAGGTGGCATGACTCAGACAGCTAGTTTTGGAACCCACTCATGAGGGAGCAATCTGAGACCTCATACTCTCAAAGGGGGACAGTGACAGGATCTCAGATATAGAAGTGGGTAGCCATCCGGGAACAAGTGACCACCAAAGAGAGTGGTTCATGATAAACTCAGCTACAGAGTCAAGCCATACAAACTTGAGGGTTCTGTACTTCAGGAGGGCTGACTTTGGCAAGATTGGAGAGTGCCTTTGAAAAGCACTACAAACAGGCTAGAAGGGGGTGGAGCAACAATGGGGAAACATCAAAACTGCCATCACAGAGGCAACAAGCCTTTGTGTGAAGCTAACAAACAAATCAAAACAAAAGAAAAAGCCACTATGGTTCTCAAAAGAGGTGGCGCGTGAAGGTTAGGGAGAAAAAGATAGCATTTAGGAAATATAAGGAAACACAGCAGGAGCAGGACAGAGAACTGTACCAGTTAAGGCAGAAGGAAGCAGGGAGGGTAGTCAGAATAGTAAAGGCCCAAACTGAGGAAAGGATAGCCAACTCAGTTAAGAAGGGGGATAAAACCTTTTATAAGTACATCAGGGAGCGTTGAAACACAAAGGAAGGGATAGTGAGTCTCAATAGACTGGACGGTGGGTGGGCAGAGAGGGACAGTGAAAAAGTAGGGATACTGAATAAATACTTCTGCTCAGTATTCACAAAAGAGGAGGAGGGGGAGGTGCCTAATCCAATTAACAGAAGCACTCTTGACAGGGGGGTCGATCCCAGTCCTTTCACAGTAGAAAGGGTTCTGAAAGAACTCCTAAAACTGAACATGGACAAAACAATGGGGCCTGACAAAATTCACCCCAGAATTCTAAAAGAATTAAGGGGAGAACTACTGAAACTACTAACTACCCTTTTGAACAAATCATGGGAGGATGGTGTGGTACCTGAGGACTGGAGGAAGGCGGACGTGATTCCCTTTCACAAAAGTGGGAGCAAGACAGAGGCAGGAAACTACAGACCTATCCATTTGACCTCTGTGGTAGGAAAAGTGATGGAATCACTTCTGAAGGAACGAATTGTTGAGTACCTAGAGGCCAGTGGGGCACAGGACCCAAGGCAGCATGGGTTCACAGTGGGAAGGTCATGTCAGACAAATCTAATTGATTTCTTTGACTGGGTGACCAAAGTAGTAGACCAGGGAGGGGCTATGGACATGGCCTACCTAGACTTTAGTAAGGCATTTGACACAGTCCCACACAAAAGATTAATAGTCAAATTAACCAGCCTGGGAGCGGGTCCCATGGTTGTAGCCTGGGTAAAACATTGGCTGGACAACAGGACACACAAGGTAATTGTAAATGGAGTCCACTTTGAAGAAAGAGGGGTTACTAGTTGGGTACCGCAGGGTTCAGTACTGGGTACAGTCCTTTTTAATGTCTTTATAAGAGACGTTGCAGAGGGACTGGAAGGAAACATATGCCTCTTTGCAGATGATACAAAGATCTGCAATAGTGTTGATATACAAGGAGGTGTGGGAAGGATAAGAAGGGACTTGGCAAGGTTGGAGGAATGGTCAGTAGTATGGCAGCTTGGATTCAATGCAAAGAAGTGCAAAATAATGCACCTTGGAAACAAAAACCTAGGTGGAGATTACACAATGGGGGGAGGTAGTAACAACAACAAAAATGGAAAGGGACCTGGGGGTAATCATATCAGATGACCTTAAGGTTAGCAAGCAATGTGAGAAGGCAGTATGGAGGGCTTGGGGGGGATACTGGGATATATAGGGAGAGGATTCACCAGCAGAAAACAGGAAGTTGTTATCCCTCTGTATAGACAGTTGGTGAGACCCCATCTGGAGTACTGCATCCAGTTCTGGAGAACCCATCTCTTCAAGGACATATGCAGGATCGAGGCAGTCCAGTGGAGGGCAAGTAAAATGGTGCAGGGTCTGCAAGAGAAGCCATACGAGGAGAGACTAAAGGAGCTTAATATGTATACCCTTGAGGAAAGGAGGGAGAGGGGGAACATGATAGAAACTTTTAAGTACCTCAGTAAAATCAACAAAGTCCAAGAGGGTAGCATCTTTCAGAAAAAGAGATGTGCAAGAACAAGGGGACACAGTTTGAATTAGAGGGGGGACAGCTCAGGGGCAATGTGAGGAAGAATTTTTTCAGAGAGAGGGTGGTGGATGCATGGAACAGCCTTCCTGAGGAGGTTGTGCAGTCTAAAACTGTGGGAAAATTCAAGAATGCATGGGACAGACATAAGGCAATTTTTGTGGGGGGTAGGAAGAAATTGGCTGTTGGTTAAATAAGATCTGCAGCTTATCCTGTAGGTGGGCCAAGGGGTCCTTATCTGCTGTCAAAGTCTATGTTTCTATGTTTACCTAGTAAAGTTTTCTACTGTTATTTGCAGGTCAGACATTTTCTAACTTCTGCTCACAGACAGGAAATGTTTGGGCAAAATACCAACCACCCTCTGATGGACTTTTGTTTGAGACTGTTGGGGGAGGTATGGAGAAAAAGAACACCTGATCTCCCAGCTCTATCAGTTGTGCATGGAGAACAATCTACAACAAAGAAATGCATTACAACAGAAATGGGAAAGAAAGCCGGAATAGTATTACAACCAAAACAAGCATTTGTGAATGCCAAATGTTTGTAGTGTGTACTGGTGTCATGGGGGGAAGGGATGTTTGAAAATTGCTTCAGTGAAGTTGTTTCTGAGGTGGGGTCCCAAAAAACCTATGTTGAAAATTTGGGGCAAAAATATTTAAAAATGGGCAAGTAAGACCACTAAGTTGAAAACCCTATTGAAATACTTTGAGGACAAAAACCCCACTGAAATACATTGAAGTGCTTATCTCAGCAATTGGGATTTGCAAAGGAAAGACGTGCCTCCAGTCCAAGATAGATTATGGCACCAGACCTCTCTGGTGGGTAAGTATGGGGTATGGGGGTGTGGGGTGGTGGGTCCTAAGTGGGAGGATAGGGGGTTGGGTAATGGTGGAATGAACAACGATGGATGGTTCTCTTTTTTACAGGGAAAAAACTGACAAGGGACAGTTTTCTTTTTTCAGGGAGTCTGCTGAACAGATGAGGACACTGGGGGATTGGGCACCCCTGTGTCTGTATATTCTTTTGGAGGTGTTACACAGTGGACAAAAATGGATAGAGAGATGAGGATACTGGGGGTTTGGGCACCCCCAGTGTCTGTATACCATTTGGGGGGGAGGTTACACAGTGGACAATGATGGATGATTTTCTTTTTTGTTAGGATACAAAACAAGCATTTGTCAATGGCGAACATTTGATGTATTGAAGGATGTCCACCTCTGCACCTTGTTTATGCCCTTGAGGTACTTGACAATATCTATCATGTTCCCCCACTGCCTCCTTTCCTCCAGTAAGTACATATTGAGGTCCTTTTAATCTTTCCTGATATGTTCTGTGTTGCAAGCCATGTACCATCTTGGATGCCTTTCTGTGGACTGCCTCCATCCTGTCAGTGTCCTTGCACAATTGTAGTCTCCAGAATTGCACACAGTAATGTAGGTGAGGCCTCACTAGTACATTATACAATGGCATCACCACCTCATGCCTTCTGCTAGTAATACCTCTGCCTATGCACCTCAGCATGCCACTGGCCATCCTTGCAACATTTGTGCTATGTTTTGACACCTTTGAGTCATCAGAACTGATAACTCCTAGGTTCCTTTCTTCCTTGGTGATCATCAGCACCTCCACCCCCATCCTGTAACTCTCCCCAGGTCTCCCTCTTCTCAGGTGTATTATTTGGACTTCTTTGCATTGAACCTCTGTTGCCACTCAGACCATTTTCAAGTGTCTCCATGTCTGCTCATTTTCTCCACCCTTCCTGGAGTATTCACTCTGTTACAGATGTTGGTGTCCTCTGCAAACAGTCAGATAGACATTTCCTTCTAGCCATTCCACAATGTCCATAATGTAGACATTGAACAGAACTAATCCCAGGACTTATCCCTGAGGTACCCTGCTGGTCACCAACTCTTCCTGGATTGTATCTCATTACCACTACCCTCTGCTTCCTGTCTGTCGGCCAGTTTCTAACCCAGTTTATCAGTTTGTGCTCCACTGCCAGACTACTCATATTGTTAATCAGTCTTCTGTGTTGGACGTTGTTGAAGTCTTTGCTGAAATCAAGGTAGGTGACATCAAAATTCCCTCCCTAATTTACTTCCTTAATGGGGCATTAGAGTTTCCAACCCTAATGCCCCACCCCCACCCTGCAGAGGCTGACAGGCATTGGGTTGTCCCTTTGAGTTGTCGGCCATATTGCTCAAGCCATTCCTCCCCCACCCTGCAAACACTGACAGACATCATGATGTGCCTTGAGGTCTTCAGCACTAATGCTCACCCCATTCCATAATGAAATAAGCTGAGATGGGTGCAGTACAGGAGAATGGGGTAAATGTTTGGGACAAAGACTCCAAGCACACTCCAATGCCTATCACTGGCTGCAGGGTGGGAGTGGGGGTGGAATGGTGTGAGCACTATGACCTATGACCCCAAGGCACACGTCTGATGCCTGTCAGTCTCTACAGGGTGTGGGACTCAGGCATTACAGTTGGAAGCCATAATGCCCCGGATGTTTGCTGATATTTTCACTCCAGATTTTCAGCATGGGCTTTTTGGGACACCACCTCATAAACAGTGGCACTATTACTTTGTTACTCAATCCCAAAAGGTGATTTCATGCAGTGACTGTGCCATTTGGTACCACAGGTGCTAAAACACATTTTGGGCAGGATGTGAAAAATGACAGTTGTACTGTTCATGAGGAGGTGCGAAAAAATGGCAAAGTTGAAAATCTGGTGTGAAAATATGAGAAACTGGCAAAGTTACGAGCATTCATAGAAACTGTGCAATGCAAACCCATAATGCGGTCATTTTTTTGGAATTGTTTCACCAAATTTTTAACATGGGCTTTTTGGGACCCCCCCTCATGAAGAGTGGCACTATGGTTTTGTTACTCCATCCCAGAAGTTGATTTCACACAGCGGCCATGCTATTCTGTGCAACTGGTGTGAAAACACATTTCAGGCAGGATGTGAAAAATGACAGCTGTAAGGAGGTGTGAGAAAATGTCAGTGTTGAAAATCTGGAGTGAAAATATTAAAAATTGGTGAAGTTATGAGAATGCATAGAAACTGCACAGTCATTTTTTTGAATTTCTTCACCAAATTTGCAACATGGGCTTTTTGGGATGTCACCTCATGAACAGTGTCACTGTCGTTTCATTACTCGGTCCCAAAAGGTGATTCTGTGCAGTGACTGTGAAATTGCCTCTCAGAACAGAGGAATGAAATGATGGGGACATGTTCATGAGGTGGGGTCCCAAGAACTCCATGTTGAAAATGTGGGGTCAAAATTCCTAAAAATGGCTGAAATATCAACATACATTGAAACCCCTATTGACTCCACTTATACAGCTTACTTTTCATTCTTTCAGTTTGCTGGTCGGCTTTGAAGAGTGCAGATGTGTCCCGCTCTGTAGAAGATCATGTCCGCTGACCTTGTGGGTAAGTATGGGGTAAGGGGGGGTAAGGGGAGGTGGGTGCTCAGAGGAAGGGTCAGAATGGTGGAGGGGGACAGGAGAGACAATGAGGGATGTTTTTCATTTTTACAGGTGAAACAAAAATAATGGACCATGAGGGAAGGTTTTCTTTATTTACAGGATAAAAAAATATATATATATATATATATATATATGTTTAGGCACACTGGGGTGGGCTCACAGTGAGCCACAATAGTGGTGTGGAGGGGGAATGCTGTCACGGGGATTGGCCATCCCGATGTCAGCGAGGGATATAGACAGGTAGAGAGGGGGCGCATCCGACACCAGGAGTGGGCATTCCAGTGTCGGAAGGGGAAAGGGGAAATTGTTTAACCAGGAAAAGCACACTAAGTGGCAGCAGGGAAAGGGGACATTGTTTAAGAAGGAAAGACACACTAAGCCACAGCTAAAAGGCTCGCGTTTCAAAGGACAGAGTCACGAGCAGCATTGGCGCTTTTCCTTTGAAATGTTTGCTAAGACCAGCCCCCTCGGCAAACCAGTGTCATCAGGATACTGCCTGCTGATTTGCTGGCCACAGATCAGCCCTTACAGCACCGCTGGCCCTTGGGTTGGCACCTTTCACACTCCTCTCTAGCAACTCTCATATCAATATGTTCATCTGTGCTTGCATGCATGATGAACATAAAAATGGGACCAAATCTGGGAGCAGCCCAACTGGGCCACTGCCTCTTCCACTGTGGAGGGAGTTCAAATGGCAAATCCTCGCTAGTTTCCTCAGGACGCCAGTCATAATGAAACATTATGGGTGATTTCCCACAGATGAATGTTGGAGAGGATGTGGCCAAATTGGTACCCATGAACATATATTTTGAGGCTGACCCAAGATCAAAAAATACTGGGAGGAGATTGATCACAGTATCAGTGACATATTGCAGGTCCATATCCCAGACCATTGTAAATTTCTATTAGTGGGTTATATCCCTCCAGGGGTATCTGGCCCAAGGGACAAATATTTGTTTAATGTACTTATTGCTGCAGCCCAGAAGGCTATTATCAAGTGCTGGTTATTTAAGCAACCCCCCACTGGTTTCACATTGGTTGATCTGCTCTCAGCACATTAAAGGGTTGGAGAAGTTGTCAGTGTATGTCTGCCCACAGATGGATAAGTTTAAAACTCACTGGCTTCCCTTTTTTTGAATTCTTAAGCAAAAGGGAGCAGTGAAGCTGCTAGACATCCTGGCCTGTGATGCACTGGGCCAATAATAATAATAATAAATAACTAATTAATAACTAATAATTAATAATTCATAACCAATGTGAATATATAATATGGATCTCATACTTCTCTGCTTTTATCTGTGTAGAGAAGGGTGGGAACTCAAACTCGCTCCATCACATGGAGGGGTATGACCCTGTCTTGACAAATAACCAGGTATGAAGCAGAAGCATATTTGCATACACCAACTGCCAAAACACTTATCGACCATCATTTAAACCCATGAATTTGAAACATTATGTACTGTTCTATTTACTCCTGGAAGGGGAGGGGGGAGGGAATGGGAGTCTTCAGTGGATTGAAGGTAAAATGATGTTTATATTGTATTTTAGGTATTTTATATGTAGATTTGTTCCATGTTTCTTTATGTTTTCCTGTTATTGGTGTTATGTTTTGTATAAACTTTGGAAACGTTAATAAATTTCTGATTTAAAAAAAAAAAAGATGAAGTCAACTTTTGAAGCTCAGAATTCCACTAAAAAAGGTGGGCATGCTTTCTGAATGTTATATAGGGAAAGAATATGTTTTTATAAGACTTTTAAAATTTAAATATATTGGGTAGGATTCACGAATCCTGTGAAAGTCCAGCAGCTGCAGCAAAACATCGGCACCAAAGGGTGGCCACTTGAGGAGCTGCAGGGGTCTGCCGCTGCAGGTATTCACATAGGTGGAGTCAGATTATGACCGACTCCATGACTTACGACTTCTTGAGAGTGGTGTTGCTAAGGGGATTGCTGCAGCTGTGGAGAGCTGCTATGGCTGGTGGGAGCAGCTGTAACACCCTCCACAACTGCTGCAGCTGTGAATTGCATGCAGCGTTGCTGCGGGCGATTTCAGTCCACCACTGGGGTTGTGGAGTGGGACTTAGCTCCTGACCGGTTTGTGAATCCTGTCCCTTGTCTTTAGACTGGGATACACCATATCTCTTCAAGGTTATGTAGGTAAGTAGTTTTATTTTACGAATATTTAATTTTGAGTAAAACTGTGGGTTCTCTCACCTCCCATGGTAGATACACCAGTAAGAACAAACAATTTACAGTTAACGGTTTTTGCTGGGAGCATTGGTTGCACTGACTGTGGTTTACCAGATGCAAACATAAGTCTCACTGACTGCTTAAGTGCTCCCTGTTGTAATTAACTTAGTCCATTGTTCCTGTTGTATATAACTAAGCTGTGCACAAAAAAGAAAATGATTGAATTCAGCTCAGACTAGCAAAGTACCTGCACAATGGTGGGCCAGGATTGTGGTGGCAACAGGAAAGTGCCATCATCATTTCTGACACCTCACCCTTGACTCACAACTCCCTCTACACATCAGGATTGCTGAGAATTCTGCTCTGGCAGGAGTGTCTTTACTCCGTAATAGACCACTGGAGGACTGGATGAACAGCAAATGGGAGGAAACAACATCAAGTGCTTCCCCTACTGTGGTTTGAGTCCTCAGCATGGGCAGGTTGTAATAGAACTCAGATCCCAAGAGAATCCTAAAGACTCGATTCCGGCATTCTTAGAAGAGATTGAGGAGTTCTCTAAACTATCTTACTATAAGTTGAATCGAGATAAAAAGAGAATATTTCCTTTAAATCACAGAGTTAATAAAGCGGAGTTGACCCCCTTAGGTTTGGTGTGGGAAGGAAACTCCATAGTCTATTTGGGTATAAAGATTTGTAGAGATCTTGGTTCTATCCGGAGTACAAATATAGACAGTCTCATGAAAACAGTTTCTCAGGATCTCGAGAGATGGCAAGGCCTCCCTATCTCGTTATGGGGTTGATTGAATGTTATTAAAATGAACCTTTTACCTAGGATATTGTATCCATTGGGTATGCTGGGATTGTATGTCCCTAAAGTTTGGTTCCACAGGCTGAGGACAATGCTGAGTCTTTTTCTATGGAATAAAAAGAAGGTGCGTAGATCCTATCACAAGTTAATTGCGCCGAAAAATAGGGGAGGAGTGGCAGCTCCTTCTTTTTTCATATATTACCTTGCACAACATTTAAGTAAATTATATTATTGGCAGAAGGAAGAGGACCATACGGTCTACTCCCCTCTGTGGGTAGACATTGAGAAATACTTGGCGTCCCGGGCAAGATGTTCCTTACGTTCCTTGCTATATGTCTCTCCATCACATATCCCCAAAGGTCTTCGAAATAATCCCATGGGCTGGTCGATAAAAGCCTCTCATCAGGCCCAAGTGTTATTATCAGTGAAGTGGTCGCAGTCTTCAGACCAGCCAATTGTTAATAACCCGCATTTTAAAATTAATGGTGCCCCGATATCTAATGCATTTTGGCGCAGGTTGAAGCTTTGTAGGGTCTCGGAGATCTGGAGGGATGGTAAGTTGGTTATTCCGGCCCAAGCCGGACCTCCTGATAACTCTGCAAGGATAGAACCTTTTAAAATCTTGCAAGTTAATAAGGCTCTATTTGCGTATCATAAATGCTCTCCAATAGTAGATATAGGGGAAAAAGACCCTACTGTGCTATTTCAGGGCGTTTCACAGTTGCGTAAGGTGTCTAGTTTATATAAAACTTTGCTGAGTGGGGATAGAAGATTACAATCAGGCGTCTGTTTTTATTGGGTAAATGAACTAGGCATCTCTGAAGATGCTAGTGTGTGGAGAAATGTTTGGACTACCCTATATAAATTTCTTAAGCAGGACAGGCTCAGAGCAGTTAACTACAACATTTTGCATGACCTGTACTTGACGCCGTCCAGGTTATATAGTTTTGGTCGGATGCAAGCACCAACATGTAATAAATGTAAGGTAGATGTGGGGACCCTCTATCATATGTTATGGCAATGTCCACGTATCAAGGTCTTTTGGCAGGCTATTAATAACTCCCTAGACCCTATTCTTGGTTTGAGGGAATTTTTTACCCCGGAAGTGTGCCTAATAAATTTTTTTCCGAATGACGCTCCATGTAATAGGAAGGCGCATATGATCTTAGTAACAGCAACTGCCAAGTTAATATTAATGAGGCACTGGATGGATGAGAATGTGCCCCCAATTATGGAATGGTACAGGGAATGTGTTTTAGCCCTGCAGTTGAAAAGGCATATTGCAACTATGCGGAATAGAGGCAAAGCTTTTATCACTCGTTGGGGGAGTCTTGAGACTATTATGATGTTATGGAAATCACCAGGTACACAGTCGAATAATTGTTAGTTATGGGTATAAGGTTAGTAGTATAGTGCAGCCTATGGGGGTGGGGTAGGGAGGTGGGGGGCTTTGTATGTATCTATCTACTTACATGTACTTTTTCCTCTTTGATGAATACTGTGTTATTTATCTTCTTCATGTGTACAAGTTACATGATGTTGTGCTCTGGAATTAAAATGAATAAAGAGTTAAAATGAAAAAAAAAAAAGAACTCAGATCCCAGTCATTCCTCTGTACATTGACTCCAGCTAGTTACTGCTCATCCTCGGCACATGGATCCCTCTGTGCACAAAGTCAGGACAGGTTGAAACCTGTGGGAACTCAGGCATGCTCCAAAAGGACATGGGCATGGGAGCACTAAAGGAGGGGGGCAAACAACTCCAAAGCTAAAATGTAAAACTACTGGCATAGGAAAAATAAAAACCTCTTCTAATTTTAACTCACTTTGGGTCCCTACACTAACACTATCCCACTACTCTCATTAAAGGAAAACTTCATTACTTTATATTTGTAAACCAGTGTTTGATTGTAAGATGGTTTACAGATGCACAGTGGTGCCCAATGCAAGGTTCCCAGATGTTTTGAGAGCTTGTAGCACTAGTATCATGATGTTCTCATTGATGAATTGCTATCATGTTTGGAAACAGGCAGTTAAGTAAGTGGTGGTTCGGCCTATTCCTGTCTGCTCTTCACTGAAGATCCTGATTAATATATCTAAACAAGAAGGAACCTAACACTGCACACCACTATACTGTTCAGCCATCAGGTACTTATGTACAGTGTGTAATTGTTGATAGTATACAAATTAAGTGGGATCAACTGTTCTTTTCAATCTTTGATAAAGCAGTGTTAGCCAAAAAGCGTTAGGTTGTTTGTAGCTTTCCAGTTAATAAATACATTATTTTTAAGAGCTTCAGTGCCTGATTATTTTCAAGCGTTGCACTGCAGTGGGTTGGTGAATTGTATGTAATATGTTTACTATTCAAAATTATTGTAAGCCTTACTAGTAAAAGCATGTTTTTTTGTATTCCTGTCTTCCATAAAGGAGATCTGATTTGCTGATATTTCATCCTTTAGTCCACTATTTCTTGCAGTGAGACCTGGTATACGAATATGGGTGGCTTGGGTTCATGTCCCAGCTGAGGCGCTTACTTCTTTCTCTCTTCTGTTTGTATGTGTTCCATAACTGTGCACACCATGCTCTTGTGACTAAAAAATATGCTTATTTGTGCAGCACCAGGCTGTGCATTGGAGAAAGAGTAATGTGCTTCTGGACAGCCCAGCTTCCAGTTGTCTTGGTGGCGTAGCTGGTAGTGCAATTAGAACACTATGTTAGGTGGCTTGGGTTCCAGTCCCAGTTTAGGCACTTGCTTCTTTCTTCTGTTTGAATGTGTTCCATAAATATGCACACTGCACTCATGTAATTGAAAAATGTAATTATCTGTGCAGCACCAGGTTGTATACTGCAGAAAAAGTAATGTGCTCCAGGATGTCCCAGTTTCTGGTTGCCTTGGTGGCACAGCTGACAGCACAACCAGAATGGTATTCCAAGTGGTCTGGGTTTAAGTCCCTGCCAAGGCACTTACTTCTTTCTCTCTTGTTTCTATGTGTTCCATAAATGTGCACACCTTACTCTTGTAGTTGAAAAATATCTATAAACAGTAGCCTTCTGTGCTTATAAACTACAGTCATAATTGCATTTTGACTTCAAATGTTATAAATTTGGCAGTTATGGCACTTAGAGGTCTTCCCTTGTAAGGCTTAAGCTGCAAGGATATGTATGCTTTGTCTAAAATTAATTCCTCTGTCAAAAAACATATGGTCTGGTAGTAATGAAAAAATATCTCTCAACATTCCTTTCATGGTTGAATTTCTGTCCCATTGTTTTGGTACCCCAACTACTTTTATGTTTTTGTGCATGGCCTGAGCTTCATGGTCAGTAAGTTTATCTTGAAAATGTTCTGAGTCTTTTTCCAGAGTGTTTGCTATTCTCTTGGCTACTGTGAAGTCATCCTCTAAACTTGAAACACAGTTCTACAGTTGGGTTGTTCTTTGTACAGTATTGTTTATGACACTATTGACTGTTTACATCTCCTGTTGTAAACGCCACATTTTATCTTTGATCTCTTAGAGAGTTAAAATTTCACATTGCATTCGCTGTAAATCTGCAAACATTATTTTAGTACCCAGTTAGAAGAGTGCTACATTAATAGCGCCAGTCAAGGGAGCGCCAGTCTGTATAACGCTCCAAGGGATAGCGAGCAGGGATTTACATTGCTAGTCATATGCACTCCATTGGTCACTGTCCATGGTACTGCTACATGGACAAGGACAGCAGAACTGAGAATCCTGGTCAAACTGCTCCTGTGGCATGGAGGGATAGAGCACAAAACAACTGAGTTGATCACAGTGGAGAGCAGGGTTCTAATCCTATCTATCCAAATTTTTGTTAACATATTTGCACTTTGTTTGGTTTTGTATGGGGCCATGGAAACAGTATTCCATGTCCCCATGAATTTTAACTTTCCACGGGATCCGGTCCCTCTAGAGTGAAAATCCTATTCAAGAGGGGTACGAGGGCTGAGCCCCCCACAAAGGAAAAACTGGTGCAGTTTTTACTGCACGCTCCTAGCTGACACTATTCTTGTCAGCAATCTTTGGACTCAGTGCCCATTATTTTAACCCCCTTAGATGTATGATCCATAAATTCCTGCCCTTCACTGTGTTCCTCTAACTCTGAATTATAAACTGATTCTTCTTCAGTTTCTTCTGATTTCTCTGATTCATCCTCTTTAAAGGAACTTGTGATGTCTCTTTTTGTATTCCTTTTCTGTAAATCCTTGTTATTTAGAGCTCTTTGAAACATAGGACTTGGTTTTCAAAGCCCAGGAATCACACAAGGTGCCTGAGTCAAACATAAATGATGCAAGTGGCACCTTGCATCAAAAGGTGCAGCATTCCCTATTTTAGAACATGATCTGTGTTGAAAAGGGGAGCCATTACATCAAAATTGCACTGCACCAGTCTTGCAACCTAAATTGGGATGTGCCAGGTCACAAGGGGATTTATACCACAGCAGGGCTGCAACATAACATTTTCTGCTATTTTGCAAGCCCCACCATGGCCACAATAGGAGGCTCACATTAGACCCACCAGAAGGTGATCTAAGTGCCCTGCACCACAGATTGGCAGGGCAGCAGGTACACTGTGTGGATGGGAAGGTGGGGGAATGGGGGCTGCATTAATGTGAAGAACTAGGGTAGGCCTGAATAAATGTTTAAATTCTTAATTTCACTGTGTAATGAGCTGATTTTCAAGATGTAATCAGGACAGACAAAAGAAACTGCTGCACCACTAAGTGTGCCATTTCACAAACTCAGTCCTTCAATCAGTATGAATTCCATCTTTAGTTGAAATCATCATTGTCCCTGCAATACATGGTATAGTCTGTGCATTTAATCATGTAATTGTCAATTATGCTTATTCACAACCTTGTGAAATAATGTGGAACCAGTCAGAGCGTTTCTGTCTTTCTACAGGCATCTGTTTGTGGAACCTACTCATGTGCTAAGTGCTTTTCTATTTTTCTAAATATGCATACTTTACAATGGCATGATTAAATGCACAGACTATACCATTTACTGTGTGGTTAGTGATGATGTACACTGCATCTGGAATTTATACTGATTGAAGGACTGATTTTGTGAACCAGCACACTGAGCTGTGCAGCAAGTTCTTACAGTCTGTTCTGATTAAGTCTTGAAAATCAGCTCATTATACAGTGACAGCAAGAACTGAAACATTTATACATGATGTGTATGAGTGGCCCCAGTTCTTTAATGCAGCCCCCATTCCCCACCTTCCATGCGCAAGGTTCTCCCACCCCCACCTTCGTGGGTCCTGTAGGCTTGCATCAGGGAGGTTTTGATGGATACTGTCATCAAACACTATGGGTGCACCCAATATTCGCTGCAGCAACTCCCGGATCTTCAGCACAGGGACCCCTGATTTTACAAAATTTGTTGCAGGATCCCTGATGCACCCTGAGTTTACTGCAGCCCTAGATCAATAAGTTTTCTTCCGCATGTTTACTTGGTATTTTGGCACTGTGTCAAAAAAAAGTGAAAGCAAAACAGCAATGATAACAACAGCGAAATAACATCAGCGAAAATTACCGCAGCGAAGGGACATAAACGTGAACTGTCAAAACACTGAAAATGATATTTCTGCAACAGTCAGTATGTGCAATTATATAACTGGAATACAGGAAAAAGTACCTTTTGTGATAATGTCTGGATTATTTTTGCTTGTACTTCAGTTATATCATTACACAATATAACTGTTCTGCATTAAAATAAAGTGAAGCACAGCTCTGGACATTAAGAACTTGTTCGCTCCTTTATTTTATTGCAAAAAGAAGGGGATTTTTGTTATATATGGTAACAATACATGTCTGTGGCAGGTGCTGGTTCTTCCGAGTTTGCAAGCTAATTAGATTTCAGCAGGAAGCTGCAGAAAAGAAAAAGAGTTTTTTAAAAATGTAAACAAACATGGCAACTCCTGTGACTGAAAGCCTGCAGCCATGCATCATGGGAATGGCCAAAGAACTCTGTGATTGGCTGGGGAGCTACAGCCAATCACATGACTCCAGCCTCAGCTGAACAGTGAATAAAGCATATAGTTTCATTCCTGACTGAGTGGGAGAGTCCTTCTTTCAAGGTCAGTCAGAGAGATTTATGAAGGGACTCGAGAATGGATGTGGAGCTGACAGATCAAGTCATTAACTGCCTCACCCAAGCTCTAATGAGAAAGGCAATTTAAGTTGAAAGAGGGTGATCTGCCCTGCCTCTCACAGCATTTCCAGCTGGGATTCAGTCCAACAAGTCAGGAACTGGTTTCTGCAGAACCCATGCTTACTACTGTTCCAGAGGAAACCAAAGGAAAAAGTTGACAAAGAGGGGGAGCTCCTGCATGAGGGTAAACCCTTGCCAAGAAGTTAACTACAGCAGCTGTTGCTAACCCTCATCCACTGCCAGGGTGAGGATGTATGATACTTCTGCAAGGAAGGGTCTGGAACCCTTTCCCTGTGTGCTGCAGCAGCCACCAAGCAAAGCGTGTGAAGAGAGGCCCTAGTGGTAAAGCCAGCAAAAGGCCTTAGGGGCAAAGTCCTCAACAGGCCATGAGGTGAAGCTGACAAAAGGGCCTATGAGTGCAGTCAATGAAAGGCATTAGAAGTGAAGGTTTCCAGAGCCATGTCCAGCTAAAAGCTGTTGTAAGGGTGAAGCCTCATCTCACATCTGTGCGTATAAAAGCTGAGGTGCCACTGAGATCCAGCCCTGCACCACAGTGCAGAAAAGAGGGAAAACCATCTGTAAGAAAACTTCTGAACTCTGAGTAACTCAGAGCTGCAGCTCTGCTGTTTTTTTTTTTTTATATAGTTAGGAATGGGGGTAGGATTAAACTCTTGGTGACTTTGTAATCATCTTGATAGGCCCAGGCAGAAGACCTACATAGCCTTCCAGCATAGCCCATGTGTGGATTACAAATAGGGGTCTTTGTTCATTTCCTGCAAGTTGATTCAAAATTTGTTATTTAACTTTCTTCAAGCACACCACTCATCTTCACGCTGGTTAAATATCAGAAACCTTATGGGGTACTCACTGTCACAAGAGAGCTCTCAGGCCTTTAGGGACCATAAGCCAGATGCATCTGCATTTGGGGGCTGGAGACTACCAGGGGGTAACCAACTATTTGCCATTACCATAGAGTATAAGAATATCCCCCTTGCTACCATTTTTCCCTCATGTCCCTCCCCCCTTTAAATAAATCATTCATTTATGGTATGCATTTTACTTTCAGTGTGCTGAGTGTTGCTATTTAGTCCAGTGTCATTATATGGAGGTACCTATCAATGTGCAGGATATTTAAACTGAACTTTCCTAGAGGGTGATTTAGCATTCAAGCTCATACCCTCTTATACTGCTACACCAGCTGAAAGCACCAAACTGTTATTTTATTGTTCTGTTTTTGTTCTGCTCACAAAGAACCCATGCTGGCCCCCACAGAATCAAAGGGAGAAGAAGTGGGTCCCAAGGTCCCTGAGTGGCTGTCAGACCAGTCACAGGGACCATCCTACTACTGAAACACCCCAACCCCAGGGTAGGCAAGGTAGGCTGGAACGTGCTTTATATAACCTGTAATTTGATTTAGTTAAAAGCCATAAACCTTTAAATTTATATACTATAATTAAAAGTCATAAAACTATAGCATAAGTCAATCCATTTTTTATGGTGTTTTTAATTGATGATATCACAATTATTTAATTGTTGTCAGTTATAGGGTGGTAAGCCTGCAGTTTTACTACGGGGAATAGGCCTAGTCATGTATTACACTGTAATTGATATATTTATTAGGACAATCCCCATGAGTAGGGTTTCAGATAGTTGATAATTCCTAATGCAGTATATATATATATATATGTATGTGAATTCCTGACCAACTGGTATTTGCATATTTTTGTTAGTGATGTTTCCACTACACCAAATTTGCAATTGTTTTTTCTTTCTTACAGCTTACATAACTACTCATTGCTCATGTGTGAACACCACTTGGTAACATTCCAAATGTGCTCCCGGCCATTTTCAGATAAAAGGTGATTAAACAAGCTAGAAAATAGCCACAGACAAAGCACTGTAAATTTGGTCACTGGGCAGTGTAACATCCATTTTATAGGCTTAGATCAATTACTATTCTAAAAGCTTCATACTGCACTTGAGATTGTTAAAGAAGATTGCACCATAGAGATGGTTTTTCTTGTAAATCTTGCTCTGATCAAAATTCAGTGGTGACACAGAAAATAATGAACTAATGCACAGTAACAGCCCAACTAGTCATATGATGGGCATGACTTTCATGTAAGAACAATAGTTACAAAATGCTTCCTTGTAGGAGTCTATTTTAGAAGGTAGATTCATGTCCAAATGCTGACCTTTTCAGATACTAAAAATCAAACTGAACTTGAGCAGTCAATTTGGATTGCAAGTAAGACTCATTTTAGAAGATAATTGGTCTTCAAAAGTATATGCTGAGAATCTAGCCCCAGTGTTGAGAAAGAATAAGCTAATCACTTAGCTCATTACTTACTGATTCATATAGCACCCAGTTTTATCCAGCTTTATCCTCAGTACTGTGCAATGATCTTCAAAACTATTAAAGGTTATCAAATAACATATGCCAATCTTATGTTTCTTCAAAGAAAGCTCTGATAAATTCTGATTGGTATAGAGTGCTTTGTTATAAAGTACTATAACTTTATTTAGGCAAACAACACTAAGCAATATTTAAAATACGTAATTAGTTAATGGGATTTCTGGATGCAGATGAGTTGGGAATCAGCTACATTCGTAATTGGAGCCATGTTTATTGGCAGGGCCATGAGGGAGTAGAGGCAGGAGCTCCATCTATCCAGCTGTCAATCTGACTGCCTTGAAGCAGTTAGAAGCTAGTCAGGCAGAAGAGTGCATCAGGAACGATAGACTTTCTTTGTCTTCCCCTAGTCAGTAGGATTTATGGACCCAGGCTAGTTGAGCCACAACCAAGATCACTGCCAGAGCTGTTGCTTGTTGCTGGGGTTGTGATGGGTTTAAGGCAAAAGTCTGCCTCCGCTGTCAACCAAGCAGGCACAGGCTGGTGCTGCACTACACACACTTGCGTGTGTGGGCATGTGCATCCTCATTGCTTGTGTCCTGGGGGTTGAGCAAGAAAACATGTAAATGCCCTGCCCACAGACAGGATGAAATTATGGCTTCCTATGGGCCCCTCACCGCTGACATGCCCCCACTCCAATCTTGATCCTGGAATTGTAGCCAGATGGGGTTCATTGCTGCCCCTACCACATGGGTAAACTATGGAGGGGGGTAGAAGGTACAGTAAGCACATTAGAAGCCAGATGATAGGGCTGGGGAAGCTAGCAAGATGGAGGCCTAACTGGACAGAAGGAATAATAAAAACATTAAAAAAAAAGTATATTTATTGAGATGAAGTAGCAACAGTATACAGTTATAGAATATAAAATAAAATGCATTATAACCAAAGGAGAAAAAAAGAATGAAACAATATGATATTGTGGTGTTGTTCACGACATTGCACAGACCTCCTAAAGTAGAAAAAAGAAAGAGACAAAAGAGGAAAGGTTTAGAAACATATTTTAGTTTATTATACCTTAGTAATTTTTGTAAAAGGAGACCAAATCTTGTCAAACACAAATAAATCTTTATAGAGATAATAGTACACCTTCTCTATCCAATAGAAACACAGGAATATAGGTGATGAAGGTAGAAAAAAGGTGAATGGTCCATCCAGTCAGCCCATATTATACTATCATACACTATGATCTATTGTCTCTGCTTTTTCTTTGCTTACACTGTTCCTTTTTATTCAGTGTTTCCACCACACACTTACCATTGAGTAAATAATATCCACTTTCTTCTATCCCAGGGGTGTTTGAAGCCATTTGTGGATTTAGCACTCACCTCCTCTACCAGAAGACCATTCCATGACTCCACTGCTCTTTCTGTAAAATAATACTTCCTGGTATCCTTTTTAAACCTTTCCCTCCCATAAATCTCCACTCAGGACCTCATGTCCTATCTTTTCTGTTTCTAGTAGAAAGCTTCTCACAGTCCAGCTTGTTAATTCCCTTTAGGAATTTGAAGGTATTTATCATATCCCCCTTCTGGTTTTGAGTGAATACATGTTTAGTGCCTTTAGCCAATCTGTATAGGATCTGCCTTCATAGCCCTGAATCATCTTGGTCATCCTACATTGTACCTTCTCTAGCCTGTCCCTGTCCTTTTTCAGGTGGGGACTCCAGAACTGTGCATAGTACTCCAGGTGTGGCCAAACCAGTGACTTATACAGTGGGAACAGTGCCTTCTACTGTCGAACCCTTACCCAATGCATCCTAGCAGCCTGTTAGCCTTGCTGAAAGCCTTGTTACAATGACTGGTTTGTTTAAGGGAGTCCCTAATAATGACTCCTAGATCCCTTTCCTCTGATGTTGTGTCCAGTTATAACTCACCCCATCCAATACCATTTTCTGGGAATTGTGTTTCCTATGTGCATAACTTTGCACTTTCTGTCATTGAATTTCAGCTGCCATTTGGGCTGGGTGAAATTAGCAAATTTCTATTTTGCATAATTTTGACAACATTCTGTGATATTTCACAAAGTTTTGCAGCATTTTTCCAAAATGTTCCTAATTGTTTAATTGGTCATATCATGGTCTGTGTTACAGGTAGATATCTGCAATATGGTATGCTTATTGTTTGTAAAGGGCCCAAACTGGATGCCAAGTCTCACAACATTTGGAGGAGGGGTGGAGAAGTTATAGAAGCTCAAAATCTGGCATTTATTATTCATGTGAACATTTCTTTTTTTTTTAATCACCTCTTTATTCATTTTTCAGATACAAGACACAAACAAACCACCCCTGGAATCCCAGGGCACACAGCCCAAAACTGACTGTGTAAACTGTATACAATACAACTATATACATGCGCAGAGGTAGTGTCCGTCCCTCCCTCCAACTCTAGCTTCATATCCAACAACACCTTTTTGTAGGTACATCAGTCTACTTATGGGTCAAACTTTCCCCCCTATTCCCAATATGTCACTTGCAGCCTGTCAAGTAGTTTGACCCAATTTCATAATGGGTTAATAATTGCTCAGAGGTTGACACCCCTCCGTGCCCCCCAGAAAGAGAGAGAGTCCCCATCCCCCCATCCATCTAGTAGACCCAGTCTTCTTTTGCTACAATCTCCCAACACCCTGCCCCCCCATAGAAATACGCAGGAAAAATCTAATCCTCTAACCTCACTAGCAACCTCATGTTCCTATACTCGTTCCAGCCTGCAAGTTGGCTAACCACAGCCTGACAGACAGACCCATGTCCAAGCATACAACCCTTATTGGGAGTAAATCACCTCCAGTACTGCCCACCTCTTAACATACAACCCCTTCCACCCCTCTGAATATAAGTGCCTCTTAATCTTAACTAGGGCCCCAGTAATGTCCCCCACCCAGTACCTATTCCCATAGAATTGGTCATCTTTCCAATGCTGGACCACATACGCTTTAACTACTGCCACCATCAGAGATACATGATATCTAGGTGTAACTCCAACAATTCATGAAAAGTCCCCCTAGGATGCATACCTCTAGTGTTATAAATTCTGAGTAGTTCAACAGCGGATCCATCTGCTTTTTTATTTCATCCCACAAGGGTATTATTTTGCTGCAATCCCACAGCACATGCAGTAGGTCACCCTTTTCTGATTCACATCTAAAACACAGGTCTGTCTGTCTAAGGCCTCTGTCACAAAGTTTTACAGGGGTGAAATATAAATTGGAAGCAATAAAGAATTGTAAACTCCTATGTTTGGGTATCGCTATATATTTGCTATTATTCCATACATTAGCTCAGTTAATGTTTTGAGGAGCCAACCTGTTGTCCCAATATGGTACTGTAATAGGGGAGCATGGCCCAAAGAAATCTAACAATATCTTGTAGACTTGCGATAGACACTTGGCTCTCAAGACAATCTCCCTCAGCTCATCCCACTTGAATGTACATTCAGAAAGGCCCCCTAGTCTCTTTAATGTCCCTTCAAGCATAAGTGTAAGTTGTAATCTGTGAAGAAAGGGCATTCCGTTACACTGTGCTGGGAAAACCACTTTGTTGTCCTGAATGATATCCTTTAGATTCAGGCCCGAAACCCATCTAGCCCATTTCCCTTTGATTACCTTATTCCCTATAACTAAATTGGGGTTACCCAGCAATGGTTATTCTTGAGCCCTCATCTGGTCCTGTTTTTGGGCCGAGGTTAATAAGGACCACCAGGCTTCTGCTGCTTTCACAATCGGACTTCCCAACTTTTGTTTAAAACAAGCAGTTATCTTGGCAAATAAGGGTGCTTCTGGAGAGAGACTATCTTCTCTCAGCATTTGCATCTCTAAATGCAACCAATCCGGGACATACGCTTCTCCTCAGACTTCTACCCCATTGAGCCATCAGACCCAACTGCCCAGCAACGTAGTACAACTGGAGATCTGGTAACTTAATACCTCCCAAAGCAGGAGGTAATCGCAAATCATTATACTTTTTCCTTGGGGGTTTGCAATCCCATAGAAAATCTGAAAGTACCTTCTTAATCAGTCTGAACCATTTATTGGGGATGCTATAGGGAGCTAAATACACTGGATATAGCAGCCTCAGTAGCAGGTTCATTTTAATGAGCCCAAGCCTGGTTATAAAGTTGAGAGGCAGCTTATTCTATCTTACTAAGTCTCCTTTAATAGCTGACAACGTCCCTTCCATATTCGTTTCGGCCCCTAGCTCATTGATCCTTTGATCCAGATACCCAAGTATCTGATCTTATCTGTCACCCATTGGATTCATGACTGGGCAAAATCCGCCTTATATACATGCGGTGTCAGAGGGAGGATCTGAGTTTTGGTTAGGTTAAGCTTGTAGTTAGAAACTTTAGCAAATCGTTCTGCTAACTCTCTTGTCCTCTAAAAATCCGACCGCCGGGTCTCTTAAGTGCAGAAGCACATCGTCCGCAAAAACTGAAAATTTTAACTCCCTTCCCATTATCTCAACCCCCCTTATCTGCCTGTCTTTGCTGACCATTCTCAGCAGGGGCTCTAAGTAAATGTTGAATAAAATCGGAGAAAGAGGGCATCCTTGCCGAGTCCCATTTCTTAACTGTATTTCTTGTGAGATGTAACCATTCAACAGGACTCTAGCTGTTGGTGCTACATATAAGTTTTTTATCCCCCTAAGAAGGCCCTCTGTGAAGCCCATCTTTTCCATTATAGCAAAAAGAAAGAAATGAGAGACCCTATCAAAAGCTTTCTCCGCATCTAAAGATATTAAAGCTATAGGTAATTGAGAGTCTGCTGCATAGTTCAGGATATGATGGAGCTTCCTCAGAGCATCGTGTACCCCCCTCACCGGCATAAATCCTACTTGTTCTTGGCTAATTATAGTAGGTGCTATTTGCCAAATTCTATTGGCCAGTATTTTGGTGAGAATCTTAATATCCTGGTTCATTAATGCTATAGGCCTATAATTACCTGGTTCATCCTTAGGCTTGCCCAGTTTAGGAATTAATGTAATGTAAGCCTGATGGAGGGGGGTGGGGCACTCCTTCCTGCATTATAGTATTGTAAAGATCCTGTAGTATGGGCAATATAGTCTGGATATAGGTCTGGTAGAATTTTGCTGTAAGGCCATCCGGTCCTGGTGTCTTGCCCACAGGAAGGGATCTGACTACTTCCACGATCTCTGCTGCATCTATGGGAGCTGCCAAATCCCTAGCCTGAATAGGATCTAACACCGGTAGAGGTACCTTCTCCAGAAATGCCTTAATCTCCTCCTCCCCTGCCCTATTCTCAATTTGGTATAGATCTTTAAAGTACACAGCAAAGGCATCTTCTAACTCCTGGGGATCTGTTATAAGCTTCCCATCGTGCCTAATGGACATCACCATTCTGTTCACCTCCCATTCCCTAACTCTGGCCACCAGCAGATGTCCCCGGACATCACCTTGCAATAGATATTTAGCTTTAATCTTTTCTAACCAAAAATCTATCTTGCCATGGACAATGTCCTCCAAATCGCACCTTAGACTTCTAATTTCCCCATCAGTTTCCTCCGTAGATCCCTCCATTGGTGTCAAATAACTAAGAGCCCTCAAAATAAAATCCTCTCTTGCCCTCCTCTGCTTATTTTTCCGGGTTGCTAGATCATGGGCCACTCCTGCATAGAGCACTCTGCAAGTTGGCAAAGCCAGATCTTTATTTGACAAAGTAGGTAGTTGTTGTTTGATGATTTCTAGCAGGGTTCTCTCAAGTTCCTCTTTGGTTGCAGAGTCCATCAATAGGGAGTCACTTAATCTCCATCGAAAAGGTCTAGGTGGGCCTGCCCTTGATTCCCAAGCTAATTTAATCGGGGAGTGGTCTGAGAAAATTCTACCTTCCGTTGTCAGTTCCCTGATCCCCATCAGTACCTCCCTATTGACTAAGAAAAAGTCGATATGGGATTGAGTCTTATGCACCGCCGACTAGAATGTCAT
Organism: Neoceratodus forsteri; assembly: GCA_016271365.2. Classification (NCBI taxonomy): domain Eukaryota; kingdom Metazoa; phylum Chordata; order Ceratodontiformes; family Ceratodontidae; genus Neoceratodus; species Neoceratodus forsteri. Next base: position 643,814,709 of record CM028134.1, read on the forward strand.
ATTATTGTCCCCTTTAGCATGTGTTCATGCCGGGTCCACCAGGGCCGATGCCTCTAACAGCTTATTTAGAGTTATTTGGGCCTTTGTCAGTGGTCCTCTTGCTGGCGGGATCCTATCCCTACCGTTATCAACATACGCATTCCAATCTCCTGCAAAGATAAGAGCTGGCCCCGAGAAACCAGCTAAATCTCTCTCTATCGAAGCGAAAAATTCCGAGTTGGGGGGGTTGGGCCGTATATAGAAGCCGCTAGGGTGGACCTACCCCATAGTAAGCCCAAAATATAGATCTCTCTGCCATTTTTTCTTGTAATGACCTGCTCCACACAGTACGAGCAAGATTTTCTAATTAAGATTGCTACTTCTCCTGATGCTCTCTCCTTCCCCACCCCATACACTTGTCCCACCCATAAATGTTTAAGACTATTCAGCTCCTCTGCCAATAAATGTGTCTCTTGTAAGACAACAATATGGCCACCCAAATGGTCTAAATGCCTTATAATTACCAATTTTTTCCGTCTACCCCTGAGTCCTTTGACATTCCACGAAATTAGTTGGACGTTCATCATTTATCGTGTCGAAAACTCATATTGGGACTATTGGCTCTCAAAACCCTGTCTGAGCCTGCTTCTTCTATTTCTGTCTTACAGGACTGTCTCTCTTTCCCTAACCCCAATCCCTCCCCCCAATCCCCTGCCCCCGATCCCTGGATCGCTCTCCTTCCATTCTTCGGGTCATCAATGAGCTCCTTCCTTCGCTACTCCCCTGCCCTTCCATTACCTTCTTCTCTCTGGGATCCTTTTGTAAATATCATAAAACTCCTATTATACCATACATTATTCATTCTACCTTATAACCCCCTCTACCTAATCCCTCATCACTTCAGCCTTTCACTCCTTCTCTACCAACGCTCCTAACAGGCCAATCAAAGGTGACCTCTTCCACGTCTCAGAGAGCTATTGACCATGAAATTCTCCATTTCTAATTGCTGGGGGTCAGCATAACTTAACCCTCATCTCCCCTCCACAGTCCCTTTATGTTATGACTTCTTTCAGTTTCTGTCCAATTAGCCCCGTTCTCCATCCTTTACACTCTGACCCCCCCATATGCTCCTCTAACCCTTTCATTATTATAGCAAAGCGCTAAAGCATTTCTTGATTGAGTGGGGGGCCCCCTCTCCCAATTACAAGTATCCTCCTCGGATACCATTATACTCCTTGGCTCAGATCCTTATCCACTCGATGACAACCTCCCTTGTCTTTCTCTTAAATGGTCGGGGTGGCAAGAAGCAATGATTGTCCCCAGATTCATCAAGCAAGGAAAAAAAAGGAAAAAAGAAGGAAGGGGGATGGGCAAAGGAGCCCTGGAGGTATGTCTTGTGAAGAGCCTGAGAATAAGAGTGATTCTCTCCACTCCATATTTCATATTCCCCTCAGATATAAAGACCATACATACATACACCCCTCTTTATCTTTAGCTCACACCTTATCACATCCTATGTTTTATAATTTGTCCCCTCCCACCCTTATCTTGGCTAACATCCCTTATTACTAGCCCCTCTTAGTATATTCCACCCCAGGGCCCGTTCGCCCTATTTTAGCCTTCTTTTCCAAAACAGTATATCTGTCCCTCATACCCCTTCCACCTTGTATAACAGGGTCTCTAGTCCCTCTTTATTCCCCCACGCCCCTATTTTTGTTCCCTATTTGAATCTTTCTCCTTCCCCAATACTGTTGTAAGCTACATTAAATCCTCCTCCCCATAATTAACTCTTATTGAGCCCTTAACCCCTTAGCAATTCTTTCACCCCAACTCAATATCCCTTTATTGAATTGACCAGTTAGAAATTCAGACTTTAACAAATTGTATTTAAATGTAACAGTCTTCGTGGTTCAGAAGCCCCAGTCCAGACATTCTCTGTATCTCCTCCATATCCTCTGGAGCAACTCAGCTTGGTGCTTTAAATAGGTTCGGTAGCTTGACACGCAGCCCTTCTATCACCTCTTTGGCTGTAAGGTGTCTCTTCTCTCCGGCTTGCAACCGAACCACCAGGGTAGCTGGATACTGGAGCCGAAATTTAATTCCAGCCAGGTACAATTTCTTTTTAATGTCCACATACTCCTTCCCCCTAATTGTAGGTGTCTGATCCTGAAACATCCACAAGGTGGCTCCATTCCACTGCAGTGATATCTTTTGCCTTGCTGCAGACAACACAAAAACTTTTTCTTTATAATTGAGAAAGCGCATAATGATGACTCGGGGTCTAGCTCCTGGAGGTGGCACCTCTCTTAGAGCCCTGTGTGCTCTCTCTAGATTGTAGGCATCCCCATATGGTGTGGGGCCAAACAGTTTAAGCAGCATATCTTGAACATAGGAAACACAATCTGGACCCTTCAGCCCTCTCAGGTAACCCAGCCAGAATCAGGTTATTTCATCGGCTTTTCGACTCTTGATCCTCCAATCTATCTTCAAGCTTTTTAACTTGCTTTCTAACTGACACCAATTCCTGTTCTATTACAAATACCTTTCTTTTTTGGGATGCAATTCGAACCTCTGCATCTCCCATTCTCTGGGCCAAAGACTGCAGTGCTGGCTTAACAGCTGCAAAGTCTACCTTTAGCCCTTGCAATAATTGTTTGATCTCTAAAATGTCTTCATTGTTTGCTTTGGTCCCCCCTTGTTCTCCCGCCACCTCCTCCTGCTCATTGGGGGTGGTGGATTGGGGCTTTGGCTGCTTGGAAGCAGGAGACCTCCCCACCAGGGGCGCCACTGTTTCAGTCTCCATATCTACTTCTTAGCACGGTTGAGTGTAGCTCACAGACGTTCACCGCATAGAGCGGTTCCGGACCGATAAATCTCCTCTTTTGCTTTCAAGACGCCACTGATCAGGTCTCGCAACACTTCACTAGTCAGAAGGGGATATTTTAAGCAATATCAACTGATCCCAAAGGAGTTTTTAGCTTTTGAAGTAGCTTTGGGCCTCAGAGCAGCTCAGAAGACAGCTTACTCGACTCAGCTCATCACGTGATCCGCATTCATGTGAACATTTCTGAAAATATTTCTATATCTACGACTTAGTCACATTTGGAGCTAGATAACTGAACAGTTATATGCAGGCTTTCTTGAAAGAGTCATAGAAACTGCTAAATAGGTAATTGGTTGAGTAAGTTGAAAGAAAATTACAGGAGTTCAAAATTTTGCAATTTAATTGTTAAATTGTGTGAACATTTTCAAAATATTTGGATGTTTATAGTTTTACTGCTATTGCAATTATGCACTCAAGATTTGGCATGCATACCAGAGTAAATATGTCCTGGAATCTAATTATGCTGGATAAATGTCACAGGGCATTATGGAGGCAGGAATGGGGGAAGGGGGTGAAACAGATAGGGTCATTAAGATAAATAGGGTTTTGGAAGGTCTCAGTTCCCTTCAGGTGGACAAGGCACTTGGCAAAATGGCATACACTCAAGGGTCATGAGAGAGAACTGGTAGATGTGTTGGTGGCCCCCCTGGCAGATTTGTTTAACACCTTTCTAAAGATGGGGTATGTGCTACAGGACTGGAGAATGACTCATGTGGTGTCACTCCACAAGAGTGGTCCCAGAGATGAGCCTGGTAACTACAGACCAGTCAGTCTAACATCCATTATTGATAAATTAATGGAGACCATTCCAAAAGAAAAGCTGGTAAACTTTCTGGAGGTTAATGGTCTCCAGGACAATATGTAGCACGGATTTGTCATGGGGAGATCCTGCCAAACAAACATGATAGAATTATTTGACTGGGTCACAAGGTCATTAGACAAAGGGCAGGCAGTGTATGTACTAAAATCTGGGCTTCAGTAAGGCCTTTAACTCCATGCCACATAGTAGGTTGATTAGCAAACCAAGTAGCTTGGGAGTCATGATTAAGTTGCTGGGGTGGGTCAGGAGCTGGCTGCAGGAAAGGAAACAGAGAGTGATAGTGGGGGGTGAATGATCCAAGCCTAGATCTGCAACCAGCAGAGTACCACAGGGATCGGTGCTTGGTCCAGTATTATTTGACATCTGTATTGGTGACATAGCAGTAGAGGTCAAAAGTAAGGTCTGTCTTTTCACAGATGATACTAAAATCTGCAGGAGGGTGGACAAAGAGGAGGAGAAACAAGAACTCAGGGAGAATCTGGCCAGACTTGAAATATGGTCTGGAATCTGCAGTTGGGGTTTAACATCAAGAAGTGCAAGGTCATGCTCCTGGGAGCTAGGAACCCAAGGGCCAGCTACTGGCTGGGGGCAGGGGGGTACAGTTGTCCAGCTCAAAGGAGGAAAAGGATCTAGGGGTGATGGTCAGAGGTGACATGAAACACTTGGTGCAGTGTTGTAAAATGGCAGCCAAAGCAAATAAAATACTGGGATGCATCTCCAGGGGAATCACCTCCAGGAGAGAGGAAGTCATTCTGCCCTTGTACAGGTCATTGGTTAGACCACACTTGGAATACTGTGTGCAGTTCTGGTGACCTTATTTTGAAAGAAGGACATAAAGCTACATGAGTGGGTCTAGCATAGAGTGACTAAGATGATCCAGGGCATGGGAGACAACTCATATGATGAGAGCTTATGGGAATTTACTATGTATTCCTTGGAGGACAGAAGGGAAAGAGGGGATATGATAGAAACCTTCAAGTTTCTAAAGGGTATAAACAGGGTTGGAGTGGAAGGCATTTTCAAATTAAAAAGGGAGGTTACCACTAGGGGCCACAGTCTGAAACTTCTTCAGGGTAGATTTAAAAAAGAAATGAGGAGCCACTTTTTCATGGAAAGGGTGGTGTCAAAGTGGAATGAACTGCCTAAGCAGGTGGTATCTTTGGAAACAGTGGGAAGTTTTAAAGGGGGATAAGACAGAGTAAAAATGAGAGTGTCAATGGGAAGGAGGAGGGGGATGGAGAAATGGGGGAGAGGTATCACTCTTGGAGGCAAGAGAAGGATGATGCAGCTCCAGTAAAATAGACTGAGCTGCACAATCAAGCAGACTTGAATGACCACTAAGGCATTTTTCTGCTGCAATTTTTGTATGTTCTTATTTAAATGTGGTTTAGTGGGTTAAAATTTATTGTGTATACTTTAGAAATTACTAATTGGCAATATTTACTCAAAAATTCATAGATGTATAATAGGTAATGCCAGTAGAAGTCCACTTGTGGAATTTAACTTTCACAAAGTACTTGTCACCACTGAAAACTATCCACACTAGTTTCATGGTCCTGCAATACCCTTCCAACACTCCAGTGACAGTGAAGTCCAGCATCACTCTCCATCGTGAGTAAAGATACCTAGGTACTTCTGACATAGTGGTCTAATTCACAACTAGTTGTAAGGCTTGAGGCTTGGCATCACTTGGTGCCACTGTTTTCAAATAGTAAAAATATACAGCACATTGTTATCTACAGGGTTGTTAAAGAGTCAGCAGGGTGCATTGTGCAGAAACAATGCTGTATGTGCTTCTGAAAGTCATTAAGTCCATGAGCTCTAGTGGTTATCTTCCATCTTGCCAGAATTCAGGCTAGTGAACAGGGATGTCACGGACTATTCTTCATGGTTTGTCACTCACGATAGTGACCTGACACTTGGCACCACTATATTTTTACTAGGTAGCCTCCTATGAATACGACCTTATTGCCACTTTACCCAGCCTTTAGTGTTGTGTGAAATTGAAATATTTCATGAAATTTCCCAAAATATTACAGGGGCCAAAATGCAGAATTTCACCCGTGAACCAGCAAGATTCGCCACTCATGGGCAAAAGTTTGCTCACACAGGTGAAATTTCACAAGTAAACAAAGACTAGAATAATTCCTGGTGTCTAGTGTTTCCACCACCCCACCCGCGCTCACTGGCCCCAAATTAGAGATTAAGGGTAGGATTCACAAACCGTTCAGGAGCTAAGTCCCACTCCGCAACTCCAGTGGTGGACTGAAATCACACACAGCTGCAATGTGTGCGATTCACAGCCACAGCAGTTGCGGAGGATGTTACGGCTGCTCTCACCGGCCATAGCAACACTCCACAGCTGTGGCAATTCCCTTGGTAACCCCACCCACAAGCTGCCATTAGTCATGAAGCTGGTCATAATCTGGCTCCTCCTATGTGAATACCTGCTGCTGCGGGACCCCTGCAGATCCACAAGTGGCCACCCTTTGGCACGGAAGTTTTGCCGCAGCTGTGGGACTTTCACAGGTTTCATGAATCCTGCCCTAAATCTCTATGAAATCTCTCTTCCTGGTGTCTAGTGGTTCTCCTCTTACCAATCATTGGCTGAATTGAATAAAGCCACCCCCCACACACAGAGTTAGCTCATTATTGTTAATGAGGCTCCCCTGACCCTCAAGCCCCAATCCCCCCAAAAATCTAAATTCCCAGTACTCACTGGTATCCAGTGCCACCTCCGGCTGATCACCAGCCGAATTGATTGAAGCCACCTCCCTTCACACAGTTAGCCCATTTTTCTTAATGAGATCATTGGTCCCCCAAGCCCCAATCCAAAAGAAAATTAAATCCCAAGTACTCCTGGTGTCTAGTGGACCCCACCCTGTCATCAGATAGGCACCTACGATCTCCTCCCAGTACCCCGATCAGGCCAACAGCACAGTTCTCCATTCACCTCCACAACTGGCGCCACTGAGGCGATTCAATGAATGGCCCCTGGCAACTGAAGCATGTGCTCATTCATTGAAATACTCAGTCAGGCTGCCAGCCATGAAGGTGGTGGAAGGCTGGTAAGCCTGATCAGGTACTGGAGGAGAGATGGGCTAGCTATCTGATGACAAGGTGGATGGGGTGAGGTGTCTGTAGACACTAGGGAGTATCAGGATTACATTTGTGGGGGATTGGGCCTTAGGGGTTTGGGGATTTCAATAATAATGAGCTAACTGTGGGGGTGGCTTTATTCAATTTGTGCTGGTGATTGGCCGGGGGGGGGGCACTAGACACCAGGGAGAGAGATTTAATCTCTAATTTGGGCAGGGGAGTGGCAGGGTGTGGGGTTGCAGAACCACTAGACACCAGGAAGATATAATTATAATGAGTTTGCAGTGGGCAAAATTCAGGTGAAATTTTGCAATTTCATGAAAAATTTCACTAGTGAAATTGCCGATTTCGCAGCAACTTCGCTAGTGAAATTTTATTTTGCAACATCTCTACCAGCCTTATGTCTTTCTCTGCAATGCAATTCACATTAAACTGGTTCTCCAATGAGTTGCTTTAGCATTACTGACTGAGCTGTGTAAGTGTTGTTGGATCCAATACAATGCCTTGCACTAATTTTTTCTTAAGAGTTACAACTCAGTTTTGCATTGCATTGTGATTTGACTGCATATGCATTTCAATTCAATTGCAAAAAAATTTTACAAACAATTCTCATGAGCTAGTTATGTACTGAAAAACAATGCAATATGAGTTGCCAGTGCATTGCAAACTAAAAAAAATGATAAACCAACAATGTGACTTGTACTATAGAATTGCAACTCAAGTGTATTATGGGGCAAAATGTGCGGACATGGCTTCAACAAAAGTATAAAAACATTTCACAATTTCACAAAAGCTTATGAAATTCAACTTTAATTACTGATGTTATTTTGGAATCTTTGGCTGCTTATAACTTGGCCAGCCTTTGAGCAAGAGATTAGAGTTGACATACACAGCTTCTTTTCTTGTTTTTTCTCCTCATCGGTAGCTTGCCCTTCAGAGACCCTGATCCAGCTGAACCTAGCTATCATTCAGTTGGGGTAACCAGGTTTTTCTCCAACACTTTTCCCTCCCATCTTGCTGGTGGGGAAGTGCTTCTCTCAGCCTTGCATAGCCACAACTTCCCCTGTGGCAGGAACAAGCTCCCTAGTCCAGCCACAGAAGTCACTGTGTTGGTCGAATCTGCTGCCAACCCCCCTTGACTGAGATGAACTGCCAAGCTGCAGCTGTCTCGGCCATGGGCTGCCTCCCAATGTGACAAACCTGGCTCACTTCTCAGCATGGCAGAGCAATGGTCTGCTGCTCTGTCATGGATGTGGCCTTAAACCCTAATATTCAAGGATAACGGACCTAACAGCATTGATGGTATTCTATTCTCTACTTTTAAAGTTACAGGGGCTTGAAGGTACACTGTCAACCCTTTCAAATTGTCCCTAGTTTAAAAATATATATTTTATGATTTGTCACATTCTGTACAAAGAGCTGATGTGACTGGTAGCTTGATTCTGATTCCTTTTTAATTTTTAAAAGTGAAAAACAGACTGCCCACCATACTGGTGTTACTGCACCAAAATATGTTTGTTTACATGTCTTAATTAACTCACACTGCATCTTTCCTAGACTTGGGAACACTGTAACAGTCTAGTCACTCAAGATGCAGTGCCAGCAGAAGAGACTATTGCATCCTGAGTGACTGCACTGCTTGAGTGTGCACTTAATGTTCTGGAAGAAGGCAATAAGGACAGATAAAGGATGTGAAACAAAACAAGATTGGGACTAATTACACAATTACCATGCATTTCAGATCTACTAAAAAAGGAGGTCAAGTAACCAAGCAGCAACCCCAATGAATTTTACAGAAGGTAAGCAATCACAAAATGTGGCTTTTCAAATTCAAACACCATGATGCAAAAAGGGTTGACAGTGTCCCTTTAAAATTCTGCAGTTTAGGTAATTGCAAAATGTAATTTTAAAATGTCTGTACATTTGGAGGCATATAACTTAATCACCTTTAAAGACAGAGTTCTGAAACGTGGTACACATCTGTATGGACCCTGGTAAAGTCATCATACCAAATGTTGTGCAACTTGAAGAAATATGTTTAGTTTCCAAAATTATGAAATGTAATTTTTACATTTCTGAAACTTTAGAGGCTTATTTATCAGTCACCTTAAAAGACAGTGTTCTGAAACCGAGTAACTTGTGTATGGACCTTGGCAAAGTCATCATACCAAATTGCGTGCAGTTTAGAAAAACATTTTTTAAATTAGTTTGAGATAACTGAAATAACAGTTTTGGCAACATTTCATAAATACCACCCCTCTCAGTGAAGTTTAGCCCCTGCAAGGCATATTTTAAATCAAGGATGGAAATGAGAAAGGAAATGTGTAGCCCACTGGGAATTGAACCTCAGACCTCTGGTATGCTGGTCCAGCACACTAACCATTAAGTTACAGGCTCACATGGTCAGAGTGCCTTAGTAATTTCCTTAAATCCACACATTCCTTTCTCAAGTGTGTTGCATAATCCTGCAACTAGGAACATATCAGAAATAGCACTTCTCTCAGTGCAGTTTAGCCCTTGCAAGGCATATTTTAAATCAAGAATGTAAATGAGAAAGGAAAAGTGTGACCCACTGGGAATTGGCAACATTTCATGAAATCTCTGTGGAAGTTTTGTGGAAATTAAATTGGAATACTGCCAGAATTTCACTATCAGAAGATACATTTTGCCTAGCCCTAGCTGCCAGACTTTGGACACATGTTTTAGCCTTAACAAGTCTGTCTGCAACTCCTGCATCTCCTCAACATTGTCAACACCATCACAGTGTCAAGTGTCATCTGTGAGACACAGCGTCTCCTGGATTCCCTCTCCCATCTCACTGATAACATATTGAAGAGGGATGGTTCCAGAACAGATCCCTGTCATACTCCTCTAGTGCCCTCTCTTTCCTCAGATCTGACCACATTCACCACAAATCTCTACTGCTTCTTCTCCAGTCAATTCCCTTCCCACCTTATTATTTCCTTATCTGTTCCCAGATTCCCATAATCTTCAGAACCCTTTGATGTGGTACCAAATTGAATGCATTGCTGAAGTTGAAGTAGAGTAAATCTACTGCATGGTTCTTATGAACTACCTTGGTTACCCAGTCAAAGAATACTATTAGGTTGATCTAACAAGACCTCCCTGTCAAGAATCCATGCTAGTTACTATCCTGAAGTCCATTTTCCTCCAGGTATTCCACTAGATCCTTATCGACTATTGTGTCCATCAGTTACCTACCATGGAGGTAAGGCTGATGGGTCTATAGTTTCCTGGTGTGTGCCAACCAAACATCTAAAGTGAAGACCATTACAGTGACAGAAATTGACAGGTCACTGTAATGGTCCCCGCTGACACCGGTTGTGCATCTCACGGTGTTTCGCCCCCTCCCTGGAGACAACTCCAACTCAAAGCTTGTTATACAAATACCAGGGGGGTTGGGGAGGGCACAGCACATCAAATAAAACACACCGGAATACTGACAGCACAGTGCCGACACTTGGCAGTGTGTCTGTCGATGTCAAGCATGTTGGCTACTTTGGTGTCACCGCAATATGGGTAATCTGTTTCCTGGCTGCTCTGTGTCCCATCCCTTGTGTAGCTGAACAATATCCACCATCTTCCAGTCCCATGGAACCACCACTTTTTGCATACAGCTATTGAATCGCCCTCCCAGGGGTTCAGCAAACACCAATACCAGTTCCCTTGGCACTGTTGGATGCATCCCATCCATCCCCAGGTCCTTGTTTACATTCAGGGCTGCTAGCCACTTTGCAACTCTTTCACCAGTAAATTTCTGCAGTTTCATTTTTGGGACACCTCTATAAGCAGCCTTCATGCTGCTTTCTAGCAAGGGCCCACTATTCGCCGTAGTTAATACTGAGCCGAAATAGTCATTTAACACAGTTGTTTTCTTCCCATCCTCCTCTATCCTGCCCCTCCCACACCCATTAGCCTGGCATCTTTCCTATTTCTCTTATGTATCTAAAAACAATTTCCTATCTCTTCACCAAAAGAGTTACAAAGAGAATAAAAAAATGCAGGTCTGTGTCTGTCTTTGTGATCCTGACTGCCTTCTTGGCCTCTTTAGATTTTTACTGGCATGCATCTTATTCTTCATATTTGCTTTTCTTTGTATCCTATCAATGCCATCTTTTTAGCCCTGACTGCCTCCCTGACATTTTCAGAGAACCAAATTGGTCTCTTATACTTGTTTCTCTTCATAACTATTCGCATTCATGGTTTTGTTGTCTCTAGAATGGCCCTTTTTATAACCCCCCAACTTTCCTCCACTCTGCTGAAGCTGTCTACCTCTGCTAACCTGTCCAGCACAATCTCCCTTATATGGTTGAAATCAGTCATCTGAAAGTCTAGCACATAGTCTTAGACAAGGCTTACTGGTACCCAGGTCCTCCTCTAACCATGTAGAAGTGTGGTCACTGGACCCCAGTGGTTCCCCCAGCCATTCTCCACCTACTCTTTCTGAGTTAGTGAGTACCACATCTGGAATGGCTGACTGTCTAGTGAGAGCCCTGACCTGCTGTACCTATATGTAGTCATGCAAGACATCAAACAGGGCCAGACGTCTGCCACTCCTGGCAACTAGGATGTCCCAGTGGATGTCTGGCAGGTTGAGATCTTCTGCTATTGCAATGTCCCCTTTTACCACCCCCCTTCCTACTTCAGCACTCAATTTCTTATCTCTCTCTTCTTCCTGCCCCAGGGCCTGTAAACCACCCCATGTGAATCTTCCTGACTGACAAGTCTGAGCTGAACCCAGAATGATTCTACCACCCCTTTACCACCAATGGTAGCATCCTCTACCCACTTGATCCCTTCTCTGATGTAGATGGCCAATCCTCCATCTCTACCCATCCTGCTATCATGCCTGTACAAGGTATAACCTGAGATTGATATGTCCAAGTTGCTGATCACACAGGCCCAATTTTCTGTAATGGCCCCTAGATCCAGCCGAGTGGCTGCCACTAAAGTCTGGTGCTCACTAATCTTATTTCCCAAACTCCTGGCATTAAGTCATTCCGCACTGCAACTTGTACCTGCTCTTCTGTTGGTTCTCATTTGTTCTCCCTATCACCCTTCTATAACATATATAATCACAAGACTAAAGCCATGTCCTTCTTTAACCAACGGAGCAGGCACAACTCTCTGTCCCTCACCATCAAGAACCACGCTGGGAACCCACTTGAACATGTCAAAGAGTTCAAGTACCTTGGTATTACTCTGGATAGTACCCTCTCCTACACTCGGCATATTGACACTGTTGCCAAGACTGCCAATATACAGACTGGACTACTACACAAACACAAGCACTGTATGCCTGTAGATGCCCTTAAACTAGCCATCTACAGTTCTGTCACCTCTATCATTGACTATGGCCTTGCCATCTATGGCTTTGCCTCAACAAGTGCCCTCCACATGATCTCAGTTTCTCTTAACAAAGCCTGTAGACTACTAACAGGTGCAGCCCGACAAACTCACACCTGTGACCTCTATGCACAGGCCAGCTGGCTACCCCTATGCAGCAGAATACAATACCAGACCTGTTTACTTACCAAAAAGATTCTCCTCGGTCTCATGCCACCTGGTGTTAGCTCACTCCTTACTACCTATAGTGGTACTCAACAAACATGTGGTGCCCAATCTCTAACCTTTCAGGTTCTCAGATGTCGTACCTCCATGGGTCAGTGGAACTTTATCTAAAGAGCTCCTCATTGGTTCAATTCCCTCAATAAAGAAGCACTTTCCTTTACTACACTTGGACCCTTCAAAAGGAATCTCAAACTTTACCTCACCTCTACCACTCAATGTGACTGCTTCTCTGAACAGAGATCTCTCTAAACACCTCTCAGCTCACTCATGTCTCACAGCCTGCCCTTTCCCAGTCTCATTCCCTCTGCCACCGGGCCTTCCTTGTGACTCCTTTTCTGCTTCGCATCTCCACTGGTACAAGACATTTTCCACCACCATCGGACAGTGGCCCATTAACCTGCCAACTTCCTCTCCGGTCTCATGTCTGCAATACTAACTGCCTATGGTGCCCTCTATCTCTTATTGTTACCGCAGCCAGCTGCCTACTTAAGCTGCTCGTTATATGAATATTATCTCAAAGTATGTTATAACTGAGTATCTTTATTTTTCCTTTTAGTTGTTTTAGTTGTTTATTGTGCATTCTTTTACTACCTCTGTATGTATGTTGACCCTCATCCTTTGACGTGGAACCTTTGTAAATGAGCAGTTTCTGCTCAAAGGTATTTGTAATCTGAGAATTTAATACATAAAAAAAATAAATAAATAACCTTAGTGGCTTGCGTTTACCCTTCCTTTCATATCTATAGTGTCTTCCCTTCCCTATCACCTGGACATGTACCTTCCATCTATTATTCCCTGTACATCTTATCCCCATCCCTGGGTTAGTCCTACCTAGGTACCCCACTGTTCCTCTCTCCACAGTGGAATTCCCAGGCCCAGTCTCTGCTGCAGCTACTTTAACCATATGACAATGTAGTCATCAAACTTCTGCTGAAACACAATAGTCCCCTGTGTTTTCAGGTGCAGGCTATCACCTTTAAAGGGTCATATGTCCCAGAAGCATCCCCAATCACCTATAAAGTGGTTCCCCTGACCCTGACGCCATCCCATCAACCACCCATTGAACTTCTCAATCTCTACCTCCCTTACTCTGTCCTTCCCATTCTCCCTACCCCAAACAGGAAAAACAGCAGAAAATATTAAGGAAGCCTAGTTCATCTTGGACCTGCCCCTGAGCCTCTGGAAATCCCTCTTCAATGTCTCCACAGGCCAATTCACCAGATTGTTGGTACCAAAGTGTACTAGCACTTCCTACCCCCTCCACCATAGTCCACCCTATCCTATCCTAATCTCAGATGGCTGATGCTCCAAGTAGGTATCTGACCATACCCCTCCCCTTAATCTCCCTTACTTACTACCCTCTCCAGCCCTCTAACTATAGTCTGCTATGACTAGAATACTTCTTGCAAATTTCTGCCCCCTCCTTGCTTATGATTGCTACCATGTCTGCCTTCCCATCAGCACCAGCTGACCAATGGTGACCCCTGCCCAAGTCAGGTACCTGTTCCTCTTCCAGGGGCACAAAGTGGTATGCCATTAGTACTTCATTGGAAGAGTTGACTATTGTGTGACAGTCCTTGCACCCGATCTCCTCCCTCTCCCCACCACTCTCCACCACTCAGGGACAGTGTAACTCAGAGGAAGTGGGGCTAGGCACAATCTCAGTAAGAATCAGAGCTAGAATATTTCTTCTCTAGCTGCTGCTAACTGAGCAAGGAGTTCCCTGATGGTTCTGCAGATTGGACAGTGTCCCCCTCTCCAAAGCATAACCTTGAGATGAGTGCACCACAGTCCTTACAGCTAACTACCTCTTCACTCACCAAATGCTCATTTCCAGTCTGCAGAATGCCTTTGGTATATTGCTAAGGTAAATTTACTTAGTAGTATGAGATACTAGGCTACGAGGTTTTCACATGCTGCAGTCTCCTACATTTATTCCCATCACAAATGAAAAAAAAATGCGTTATGATACTTACACAAATACAGTCTCCAAAAATATATACTAGAAAGAAAGTTAAGAACATAGCTTTTCAGAAGATTGCAGCTTTGTCTGAGGTATAAAATATATTCATTACAGAAAAACTTTATTAATGCACCAGTTAAGGTTAGAGCAACAAAAGTTGGGAAATGTAGTGTTAGGGTTCCCAACCCTAATACTCCATCTCAATCCTACAGGCAGCAACAGGAAAAAAAAATATGGTTTTACCTCTCCTGTGCCTTCACAAATCAGGTGTGGGGTGGACCTTGTGGTTATCAACATTAACGCTCACCCTATTCCAGCAATAAATAAGCTGAGATGTGCAGAGTATATGAGAACAGGGGGATATACTATGATATGCTGAAATGCATCAGCGTAACACTCACACTCCCAACCCCGGGCACCTGAAACACAGTTGCCTGACATCGGGATTTTAACTGCAGAAAGTTGTTTCGGGGGGCTTTGCCCCCACACTCCCCATGTGGGGGCTCTGCCCCCCCCTCACACCCATACTTTAGGATTCTCACTCTGCCACTGGTAAAATCCTGATGTCGGGCAACCATGTTTCAGGTGTCCAGGGTCAGGAGTGTGAGCATTGGGCTGGTGCACTTCAGCATATCAAATGGATCCCAAATAGGGTGAGTGTTAGGGTTGAAAACCCCAAGATACACCCCATACCTGATTTGCGAAGACTTAGGAGAGGTGAAAGAGTAATGTTTTTTCCTGTTGCTGCCTGCAGGGTGGGGTGGGGTGTTAAGCTTGGTGAAAATAACACCATGTATCCATGCTTTCTTCACTGTAACCCTAATTGGTGCATGAACAAAGTTTTTTGCAATGAATGTTCTTACTTTTTGAGATAGTATTACCATATCCTCATTCACATAGGTCCCTTATCAATTTGCCTATGGAGGGCCTTGTACTGCCATCCCTGCATGGATGCATACATCCATGTTGGTGTGGGTCGATAGGGTCCTCAAGGTCCCGCACTTCCATTTGTCCTAAAAAAAATTATTTGCCTGGCTGTATGGGTTGTTCAACCGCTAATGTTAACCTATGGGAATTTTTATGTTTTGCATTTTTTGGTTTCTTTATATGCTCCCTAAATTCTTGGGGGGAGATGTTATTATGTGTTATTCTGGTAGTACTGATTAAGACCTTAATTTTGATATATAGATTGTCCCTTGACTCCAGCTATTGAGGGAGTTAAGGCATATTGATGTTGAAATATGGTAAGAAAACTAAGACCAAAGTATTTTTTTGTATAAAGGGATCCTTTTTTGTACCAAACAAAAGACTCATATGAAAATGGCTTCCTTCATACAAAAAAAGAATCTGGGACAAAAAACTGAGTCCAAAATGTTTTTCATATGAGAGCATCCTTTGTTGTATGAACGGAAAAACATACGAAAAAGGATTCCTTCACATGAAAAAAAGAACTGCAAAGAAAACTAAGTCCAAAATCTTTTTTTGTATGAGGGCATCCTTTTGATATCAATTAAAAAAGCATACTATAAATAACTCCTTCATACCAAAAAAGAACTGGAAAAAAACTAAGTCCAAAATCTTTTTTTATATGAGAGCATCCTTTATCAGATGGCCAAAATTCTTTTTTCATATGGCAATATGAAAAAAGAAAATATAATCATGAAAAAGGATTTTAAAATGAAAGAAACATACATTTTTGAGTCATTTTTTTCCCAAAACTAAGTGCATAATCCACCTAATGGGTTCCCAAAGAATAAGATACCTGTACATGTGTTGGTATGTATGCAGAATGTCATTTTTGTGGGTTTTGGAAAACATTTTTGGAAAAAAAAAAACAGAAACAAGATGGCAGCCATATGAAAAAGGATTTTTTTTCCTGATGAAAAAAGTATTGCACCATCCCTCCTTTTTCATATGTACCAGATTCTTTTTTCTCTCCAAGAAACTGTCCAAAAGAACTACTGAGCATGCTGATACCCCAAATTTTAAAATGTAATAACTTTGGAATGGATTAATATTTTTTTCAGCAAACCAGCAAAAAGCACCACTGTAGCCCAATCCCTTTCTACCTTGAAAATTTCAGACCAAAATGTGGGTGCTAGGTGATGACAAAAACAAACACACAGCAAAACCGAATTACCCCCGTCATAACTCCCCATTCAGGAATCATCCTAGTTTGCAGATACATGATTTGAATGTTATCAATACTGAACAAGTGTCAGAATTTAGATATTTAGGTGTTCTTCTGGATACAAGCCTGACTTTACTGCCTCAAGTGACCCAAGTTAGCCTGACTATTAATAACAAACTTGACATATTGTATACGTTAAAAAAGTATTTCCCATTGTCAACTCAGCATTCCATTGCAATGGGTTCTTTATCGCCCCACTTAGATTATAACGCTAGCCTTTACTGCAACCTTGGGACTAAAGAAAGTAATATTTTGAAAGTAGCATATCATAATATATGCCATTTTGTTTGGGCCCCTTCTTCTCATTAACATCATTGCCTACTTTATTCCCAGTTGGGGTGGTAATCCCCAGGTAATAAGTTTACCTATTTTCTAGGGTGTCATATTTTTAAAGCAATTCATAGCAATTCTTATTATCCTTTGCAGGATCTTATTACAGTTTGTACCACTGTATTAAGTTTGAGGTCCTCATCTGGTATTTTCCTTACAACTTCATTGTGTAAATCTAGACAGGGTTTTCGTTCTTTTTCTATTGCTGCTCCAGTTTTTTGGAATTATCTTCCCAGCAGTTTATGCACTACTATGTCACTACAAGTGTTGAAGTCTAGTTTGAAAGAACATTTGTTTTGTCAGGATGATTGTAAATGTATATATTAATGTCTTTTGCTTATGTGTTAAATTTATTTATTTATTATCCATGCATTTATTTGTTACATATGTCATGATGTATTTGTTGTATACTTTTGGGTTGGGCCTGAAAAAGGGTAATAATTTGTGCAGTGCTCTTACCCAGTTAACAAATTTAAATAAATAAAAATCAAAACTTCTAATTTTTTTTCACTTTTTTCACGGTCTGCTTCTCAGAATGCACACATCCAACCAGAACAAAACTTGACAAGTCAAGAGTTCTATCCCTGAGACCATGCACGCAAAATTTCATGCATAGCCATTGAACGACTGTGTTGCTATTAAAGTGCAAAGTTTGAGGTTTAACATAGAACCCCCACTCAACCTTAACTATAGTGGCATTGCTGCACCACTATAATAAATAAATCTGTGTATACCAAGCATAAAAATATTTCCATTAGTGGTAGAGGGTGGTGCTGATTCTTTTCATTTAAGTATAATAACACTTTTAGCATAAATGAGGCCCAAGTCAATGAATTTACTTTTAAGGGAAGGGATGTAGGTGCCCCAATAAGCTATCCCCACCAATAGTGTTGAGATGTTTTGTTGATTTCTAGTGCAGATGCTTTTCTAAAAGAGTCTAGAATAAAGGCCCACAAATTATCATGTTTTAGACATTCTAGAAACATATGTGTTATAGTACTACTATATGTGTGGCATCTGTAGCAGCTTTCAGAGAGTTTGAGGTTCATATAATGTAGTTTAGATGGGGTGTAATATGTCATATGTACAATACTGAATTGTATTTGCTGAAACAATGTTGATGTACGTTCTCTTTTTGGTGAGTTCATAGATAAAAACACAATCATTGTGCATGAATCCATATTCAGTTTATCCAATTCCCAATTGCTTCTTTATTGGAAGAGATCTAGTATTAGGTGATCAATGAAAAGATTATATAACTTAGACATAATTTTCTCTTGTTTATGGCTAGGGAATCATACAGTAGATCCTCCAGGGTGATAAGGAGGGTGTTGGGAATGTCCTCCCATCTCGTGACATAAAGTCCCTGAGTTCAATTCTCAAATCTCCTGGAGCAGTGCAAGGGGCTTACAACCCAATGATTGATGCTAAGTGCTCCTTGCACCAAAAAATGCTCCAGGAGTGATTCACAAAGGCAGACTTCACCTAATGCATGCAGCCTGCACCTAATGGGGCTTGTGTCACCCTTGCACCACACACTGGGCTGCAGCTTGGTGACAGAGGGTTGCAGCAGATGCAGGCTGTCAAATCTTCTGAATCATGACAGTTGTCCTGGTAGAGGCAATATGCCATGGGCCCCCCTCCCTGATGTCCCTGACAAGAATGGTAAATCAAACCCCATTGTGGTATAGTGGCTTCCCTCCTCAATCACTGAAATGTATGTTTTGAACTAACCTTATGGTGGTATACTGGCCCCCTGATCCCTGATGTTGCCCGTATTAACACACCTTTTTATTGCCTCCTGCCATAGTGGTATAGTGGCCCCCCTCCATGATACCCAATGTTGCACATGTTAATACATATATTTACTGCCTTGCCATGGTAGTATAGTGACCCCCACCCCAGCAGGTAGTGCCCACCATCCCACTCCCCCATCCCAAATCAGAGCCGGTGCTGGCACAGCACTCCTCTCACCTCCATGGCCTGCACTGACTGAACTGTCACAGAGTATGTTCTGCAATGTGTACACGCGTGACTGCATATGTACTACAGTACACACATGTGACAGTTCAGCTGGCCATGGAGGTGAGAGGAGGGCTGTGTTGGTGCCGACTCTGATTCGGTATGTGGAGGGGGGAGCGGTGCGGAGGGCTCTACCTGCTGGGTGTGGGGTGTGGGTGAGGGCCATTATACCACCACAGCAAGGGGCAATTAATGTATTTATTAACACAGGCAACATCAGGGATCGGGAGAGGGGCCACTATACCACCACAACAAGGAGCAATAATAATAATATGTATTAACATGGGCAGCATGGGAGATCGAGGAGAGGGGGCCACTCTACCTCCACAGCAAGGGGCAATCAAAATATTTATGAATAGGGGCAACATCGGGGATCAGGAAGGGGGACAGCTAGAACACTAGGTTCTAGGGTGGCCCACAGCTGCCTTCTGGCTTGTGGCAATCCCTCCTGGTGTGTCATCTTTTAGGTACCAGGCTACAGTTGCCACAAGCTGTGGGATTTTGCCACCAGGGCCCTGCCTGATAGAGAATTGGGTGTAGGGTCCCTGGTGCACTGGGCATTGGTGCAAACTGCTGTTTGCCGTAGCTTGCACCGATCTTAGTCTGTTTGAGAATTGAGCCCCATGACTATGAGCTATCTGGAGTATGAAATGGGTTATTTGTTAAACTGAATTTTGATTGGAGTGCTATGAATATCAGCATGGTTTCCTGGTCAAAAAGTTGACTTACTTGTGATGCCAAGTTCACTCCACTGTTGAAAAGCCTTGTTAATTAAAAATGGTGAGAAATTATGATTTTGCACTTGTGTGGGGAACATAGAGATTTTATTGTCTCAAAGATGCTTAGTGTGTAGTTTTTCCATATTGAGAAAGGTAATCAATATATTATGCCTTTTTTATGTTTGCCTGCAAACCTTGTGAACATAACAGTATTGGTATCATTTGAACTATGAGAGGGCTTTCGAAGGCATGTGCTCCTCTACTTATCACAGCTTCAAAATACCAAATCTCCTTCCTAAATCTGATCACTGTCCCCCTTTCTACTCCTTTTTCTTTGACATCCTTGTCCAGTCACATAGCTGGAAAAAGCAAGCTGCAAGATTTTCATGTGTAACTGCTAATTGCTGCTTGAAACCAGCCTCATTCTTTTGTTTCCACTGCTCTTCTTTTACACTGGGGCACTGTGATAGGTTAGTGAACGAGACAAGTTTCTTGGGGTACACTCACTAAAAGAACACTCCAGACACCAGTTTAAATTAAATTAAATCTGCTTTACTTTTGGTAACAAACAAAAACAAAGAGCTTGTACTCAGCTTTAAAAAATGATTTGTGCAGTTCAGTCTCTGCTTGTATCCCCATACCTGGGAATTAAACCTCCTTTTTCCCTTTGTTCACCTTCCCCCTTTATTGGGCTCAGGTTTTACTTGTTAATCCTCTCCCTAAAGAAGAGACAATAAGTAGATCATGCAATTCAGTGAGGTCTTAAAGGCCAGCTTTAAAGCAAGAGGAGTTTGGAGCAAATCCCCCAACAGCATCTGTCAAAGCATGTGTTGCAGGGCTGTGAAGGGGTTTATGGGTAAAAGGAGTGTGAAAGACATATACTCCTTCCCCGGCACTGTCAGTTGAAGCACATTCCCAGAGATACAGTTCTGAGTTTCAAAGCAATAGCTTTAAGTGTTCCCATGCTTATTTTCCAATGTAAACATACTGTATTGGCATGTTTTGGATGAAGCCTACTTTCAAGCCATATATTTATTTCAGAGTGCTTAAAATATGCATAAATCATGCATGCATAAGTTCATGTCAGGTCTGAGGCACCTTGCTCAGAGACACATTCTCTTTTCCTCAGAAATGTGCAAAGGGACCAGGTGGGCAGAACCCTGGATGAGCTACAAGGTAAGAAGCTTGGGCTGATTAAAATTGCATTTGGATTGAAAAATAACAATATACTAATGAATAAGGTAAAATGGGCAGCCTAGATACAATGAGTAAGTATGTAGTGTTTGACAAGCCTGCAGGTCACTTAGGACCAAAAATAAGCACTAAAAGCTGACAGAGCCCCAGTGTGAACAGAAAATACTACCACCAGATAATGCTTTTCCTGCTTTAGCTCTTTAGTTCAAAAAACACACGTGTCTGTGTCATCTGTAAGCACTCTTTGCAAACTGTGGGAGGGGCCTTTCGGCATCATGCAATAATGCTTAAAGTTGAACCAGCATAACATTCTGTGGTGATTTGCATATGCAGTCCATGATGCTTTGCATTGTGTGGACATGTGATTTTGTATTTTCTTAAAAAATTGGCTTCCCAGCCTCCCAACCAAGTGCCCTTTGGGGTAACCCTTGCCTCAGTGTTTGCTCACAGAGGTTCTTTGTCTTTCAAATAGTTTTTTTATTTTAATGGGTTCACCACAATATAACCCAGACAGTCTGTCTTAGAGTAGCTGGTTCATTCTACTGGGGTGTCAAACAGATGGGGCATACTGATGAGTCCTGGTAGGACGAAACACGTGTCTATGTCATCTATTAGCACCCGTTGCAAACTGTGTGAGGGGCCTTTCTGCACCATGCAGTTCTGCTTAAAGTTGAACCAGCATAACATTCTGTGGTGATTTGCATTGTGTGGGCATGTGTGATTTTGTATTTTCTTGAAAATTGTCTTCCCAGCCAAATGCCCTTTCGGGTAACCCTTGCCTCAGTGTTTGTGCACAGAGGTTCTTTGTCTTTTAAATATTTTTTTTATTTTAATGGGTTCATCACAATATAACCCAGTCAGTCTGTCTTAGAGTAGCTGGTTCATTCTACTGGGGTGTCAAACAGATGGGGCATACTGATGAGTCCTGGTAGGACGAAACACGTGTCTATGTCATCTATTAGCACCCATTGCAAACTGTGTGAGGGGCCTTCCGGCACCATGCAATTCTGCTTAAAGTTGAACCAGCATAACATTCTATGGTGATTTGCATATGACGTCCATGATGCTTTGCATTGTGTGTTCATGTGTGATTTTGTATTTTCTTGAAAATTGTCTTCCCAGCCAAATGCCCTTTCGGGTAACCCTTGCCTCAGTGCTTGCACACAGAGGTTCTTTGTCTTTAAAATAGTTTTTTATTTTAATGGGTTCACCACAATATAACCCAGACAGTCCATCTTAGGGTAGCTGGTTCATTCCACTGGGGTGTCAAACAGACGAGGCACACTGATGAGTCCTGGTAGGATGAAACACGTGTCTATGTCATCTGTTAGCACCCTTTGTAAACTGTGTGAGGGGCCTTTCAGCACCAAGCAATTCTGCTTAAAGTTGAACCAGAATAACATTCTATGGTAATTTGCATATGCAGTCCATGATGCTTTGCATTGTATGGACATGTGTGATTTTGTATTTTCTTGAAAATTGGCTTCCCAGCCAAATGCCCTTTGGGGTAATCCTTGCCTCAGTGTTTGTGCACAGAGGTTCTTTGTCTTTTAAATAGTTTTTTTTATTTTAATGGGTTCACCACAATATAACCCAGACAGTCTTCCTTAGGGTAGCTGGTTCATTCCACTGAGGTGTTAAACAGACGAGGCATACTGATGAGTCCTGGTAGGATGAAACACGTGTCTATGTCATCTGTTAGCACCCTTTGCAAACTGTGTGAAGGGCCTTTCGGCACCAGGCAATTCTGCTTAAATTTGAACCAGCATAACATTCTGTGGTGATTTGCATTGTGTGGGCATGTGTGATTTTGTATTTTCTTGAACATTGGCTTCCCAGCCAAATGCCCTTTGGGGTAACCCTTGCCTCAGTGTTTGCACACAGAGGTTCTTTGTCTTTTAAATAGTTATTTATTTAATGGGTTCACCACAATATAACCCACACAGTCCATCTTAAGGCAGCTGGTTCATTCCACTGGAGTGTCAAACAGATGAGGCATACTGATGTGTCCTGGTAGGACAAAACACATGTCTATGTCATCTGTTAGCACCCTTTGCAAACTGTGTGAGGGATCTTTCAGCACCATGCAATTCTGCTTAAAGTTGAACTAGCATAACATTCTGTGATGATTTGCATATGTAGTCCATGATGCTTTGCATTGTGTGTGCATGTGTGATTTTGTATTTTCTTGAAAATTGTCTTCCCAGCCAAATGCCCTTTGGGGTAACCCTTGCTTCAGTGTTTGCGCATAGAAGTTCTTTGTCTTTTAAATAGTTTTTTATTTTAATGGGTTCACCACAATATAACCCAGACAGTCGGTTTTAGGGTAGCTGGTTCATTCCACTGGGGTGTTAAAGAGATGAGGCATACTGATGAGTCCTGGTAGGATGAAACACGTGTCTATGTCATCTGTTAGCACCCTTTGCAAACTGTATGAGAGGCCTTTGGCACCATGCAATTCTGCTTAAAGTTGAACCAGCATAACATTCTGTGGTGATTTGCATATGCAGTTCATGATGCTTTGCTTTGTGTGTTCATGTGTGATTTTGTATTTTCACAGTAATAATCAGTAACATTATATGCATATTTCAACACCATTTCATTTAAGAAACTAAAATGAGAGACAAAGTAAAAAGTATCTGCATGGCTGGCCTGCTGCTGCAGCAGTAGCACTACAGCTTGCCACGATGATGATCTGGTTTGGGATAGAACCAGGACCATCACAGAGCTGGCTGGGGAAAGGAGGATTGAGAGTCCCAACAGATATTCTACTCCTCCTTGGGGGGTCCTCTCTGTTCTACTACCACTTGGGTGACCACAGGTGGTGGTGCTGGGGGAAGAGTCACTGAGGGAGCTTGGAGT
Organism: Neoceratodus forsteri; assembly: GCA_016271365.2. Classification (NCBI taxonomy): domain Eukaryota; kingdom Metazoa; phylum Chordata; order Ceratodontiformes; family Ceratodontidae; genus Neoceratodus; species Neoceratodus forsteri. Next base: position 643,838,364 of record CM028134.1, read on the forward strand.
GTACACTGAATCATCTGGGTGCATCATTGTACTGGCAACCGATGTTGAGACATGCTGATGGTGGAGGGTGGGACTAAAAGGGGCTAAAAGCTCAGGGCTGGCTAAGGGCAGATGAAGCCCCTACCTGTCACTCACCACTCTCAGCCCCAGACCACACCACCACCAATTAGGGGGATCCTTCAGGCCTTCATCTCCTCTGTGGGTGGCCAGATAGACAGCAAAGTAGTAATGCTGAAGTTCCTGAAGGCTAACCTGGCCCTGTGGTGCAAGCCAGGGGGCAGCACAGTAGTGTGTCACAGGTGGGCCTCAGAGACCTGGCCAGGTGAATTGCTGTGTCTTGGTGATCAGGATCGGGATTGGTAGTGGTGGAAGGAGGACCCTTCTAGTGACCCAGAGGAAACCTATGTTTTTGAAAAAGAAAGTACCCTATCTGAAATGCATCAAGTCCCATTCTCATAGCACACATTCTGAATGCATACATAACTGCTGCACTATCTATATCCAACAACTACACAATGAATACCAGCAAGCAAACATGGTTGGCATTGGCCAGTGCTTGTTCATGTAAGCCAGCATATTAAGTACGTTTGATATGTGCATATGGCATATTCATTTCTTCAGTGTGAAGGGGTGGGGGTTCTGTCTCTCTGTTATTTTGTAACTATGCCTTGATCTGTTCAATTTAAGCAGCCCAGTAGTACATTTTAAACTTAAGTAGATCAAGACCCCCTTTTATGCTAGGTAAATAAAGCTTTTCCTGTTTAAGCTGGGCCTTTCCCCTTCCTCAGAAGCTTTTTCGACATTGTTTCCTTTGAAATAGAAAAGCCATTTTAGTGATTATTGGTAATACTTGAAAAAAGGAAAAGAAACTTGGGTAGAATGCTCATCTTTATAATGTTTGCCCTACTGATGAGTGTCAGAGGTAATTATTATTCCCCCCAGGTGTTCTGGGAGGTTATCATGCCATCTCTGACCCCCCAAGTTTTTCATCTCTATCTGCAAACTAGAGAATTATATCATTGACACTGCTGAAGCTGCTTCCTCCTTTAACGACTTTGCCACTTGTGGACCCTCATTTTTTTTCTCCTCTCTAACCAGCCTCCACTTCTTCCTTCTTCTTATCTTTCTCCTCCATCACTCAAGTCACCACCCAGCAGTCCTACTGGTTCTTAATGGCCACAAAGGGCATAGCACAGAAAGGCTCGATCCTAAGCATCTTTATCTGTCTGGTCCTGATGATGCATCCACTATTATTGACCTACTAAATCTCTTTTCTCTTCAACACAGTTCCTGACACTTGGAAGAGAGCTAGTTATCCCCCAACCTAAAGGGGGGGAGGGTACTTTTTTAATTTCAGGTAACTACTGCCCTATTTCAATCCAACTTTCCTTGGCCAAACTCCAGGAATACCTGTTTCTCTTCAACTCTTCCAGTTTTTGGGCTCCTCTTCCATGCTCACCTCTTTCCCCATCTGGCCTCAGGAAATCTTTTTACACTATATTAACCTTCCTTAGGCTAACTGATACCATCCTGAAAGGGATGGGTCAGGGCTTGCTTACTACAATTGTTGTAACTTGGCCAAAGCCTTCAGCACTGCCCCCCACTCACACACATACTCACACACACACACACACACACACACACACACACACACACACACACACGGACAAGTTCATGTGTGCCAAATATCTGACCTTTGGTTGAATGATTCACCATCTGCCTTGAGGGTAGATCACAAGATGTCCACATAGGAGAATACCTCCCCCCATTCTCAATCAGTTCAGACATTTCACAAGGCTCTATCCTTAGACATATCTTGTTCTTTATTTCCCTTAATGATCTTCCCAAAGTGAGTGTCTCCTCGAACATACACATATATGTGAATGATATTGCTCTTTGCCTCTGGCTTTGTGCCTCTAAGCTAGGTGCTTAACTTATGTGGAAATATACCAACAACCACCACTGGTTCCATTTCAGCCAGCTTATGCTAGCTACCAAGAAAATGAGCTCTGTGACCTTTGGCAACAGGCAGTGACCAGCCAAAATCCATTTCCCCCTGAACTGCATGACTCTGGATGGTGCCACACAGGAAGGAGTTACATTCTACTCATACTGTATGTTGATGTGTAACTGGACTGTCACCTTGATGTCCCCTGCATATGGATGCCATCCTTAAGAAAATCTACCTTAAACTTGCAGCACTTTGCTATATCTTATTTTCACTCCCTTCTCTATAGGGTAGACACTCACCCAGTTCATTTCTGGCTTGGAACTTTGCCCTGTTATCTCAATTCCTTACTTTCATGTCCCCTGTCCCCCTCCACTCTCCTACCCCTCTGAACATGCCCCCTGCCCCCGTATTAAATCATCTGTGGGAGAATCAGCTTTCACCTTTAGTTTCTCTTGCCTCTGGAATGATCCTTTCTCTATGTGATCTGCTCCAATCTCCTCCACTCATAAAGCCCCCCTCAATAACCATATTACCCATTTCTGCAACTGCCCCGACCACTACCCTCCTTCCAATGTTTTGTTTTGTTTTCCTACATTTTATTTAACAGCTTTGCACATGTTACTTTTTACCACTCCATGTCTACCTTGCATATCACATTTTGCAGATGTATATTCCTATTTTGTACTGCACACCATCTGGTTTACTCCACTGTAGTCATGATTTTTGCACTGTGCTCCTATTCCTGCTACTGTCTGTCTTGTTTATCCCATATTCCACATGTAATTATTTTTAGAATCCTGTTTTGTATTGCACTGTACTGGGTTATCTAGTGCCATCATAACTTATTCCACTGCATTGCTCCCCTTCCCCCTTCTCTCAGGACATATCTAAAAATGAGTTTGTACCAACTCAGTGTGCTTTTCCCAGTGGCATTTTTATATAAATAAATAAATTAATAACTAATTAAATAAATATAATCTCTTTTTATGCTTATAAGTGAGTTGTTAGCTTCCACTTTTGTAACCATGGAAGAAAGATAAACTTTCATTGAAAAGTTGGTAGTCTTGAACATGACATACTTGCTAGGATTTTCCTAGCTTCGTATTTGTACTAGGGATGGGTAAACCAGGTATTATGCAGGATCTCCACCTGCATCACACAATTTCAACTCAACTGAACCTAGGAGGACAAAGCCTTTATATTTAGATCAGATTTCTGCAAAGTTATGGCACAGATCTATTACAACTTACCTGGACTGGAACATTTTGTTGGTTTATAACTACTGAAAATGAAACATTAAATGTACAGCAGCTGCCTGATTACCATGTGGTATGGGAGAATGTATAGCATGTAGTACAAAGCGGAGGCTGGCTGGCTCAGTCAAGGATACAGCTAGTAGAGGCAGATGTGTTTTTCATCTCTCTGCAGTGCTATAATGGAAAAAACAGTTTTATGTGTTAACTACTTGCAATAGAAGAAGGCCAGAAAAAGGATATTTGGTACTGGAGGAAGGGTCCAAGAAACATGCACAAGAGAAGAGAAGAGAAGAGAAGAGAAGAGAAGAGAAGAGAAGAGAAGAGAACTGAACTGAACTGTCAGAAAGATTTAGTAATAACTTAAATCATGTCTGTCTATATTACTAAAGTTATTAAACAATTACATTTCTTTAACACGGTCACAAGTGGGTGTGCTCATGGTGTTACTAGCATGATCAAATGTATCTCTTTCACACCACTGTGTATGCTATAAATTAAATACCTGTTATCCTTTCAAGCCCATACCAAAATGCTTATTTTCAGAAAGGTGGCATAGTAGTCATTGTGCACTAACACACAAGGGAAGTAATCCTGCCACTTTATGAGGGCCTGATCAGATCCTACCTGGAGTACTGTGTGCAGTTATGGGCTCCATAGTACACAAGGGACATTGAGGCAGTTGAGAAGATGCAACACAGGGCCACTAAAATGATCAGGGCTATGGGGACAGAAGCAATGAGGAGACATTGGAGGCCCTGAACATGTTGACCCTGGGAAAAAAAAAGAGAGAGGGAAGGCTCAGTCTCAGTCTTTTGTATACGTAAGGGTATAGATGTGATCAAAGTCAGATGATTGCTCTAATGTCCTCCGGCAGGATTCTGGGACACTGCCTGCAGCTCTAAGATGGTAAATTCAGGGATAATGCCATGAAACATATTTTCTCCCAGAGGGTAGTGAACCTATGGAGCAAAGGAAGCAGACGACATGAAAGCAGTTCAGGCTTTCAAAGGAGGCCTGGACAAATTTCTGTTTACCAAAGAACTATCAGGAACCACTGGGTAACATATTGGTAATGGAGCCCAGTCAATTTGTACATGTCTGCAGAGCATACTTATTCATCCCTGCTTATGATGCAGGTGGGGAGGAACGCATGATGGACCTAAAGTTTGAGTTGTACATTAATGAACTAGGATATCCAAGAGCAGTTTTTTAACAGGTGAACTAAAAATGTACATAGTAGAATAAAGAAAATGTAGGATAGATGACAAATGATAAATATATATATATAATTACCTTTTTAAGCTTTTTCAGACAAAGCTTGAGAAAGCAAGAAAGAAATGGTGTTGTGAGATGGAAGAGTGAAATGCTCACAGCATGTAAGGTCGTAAAATGAATGAAAATTAAGTTGCAAAATGCATAGTTTTTAATCAATTTGTAGTATTAAAATTCAGAACAAATAAAAACAGAGGATGTATAAAAAATATTTTAAAACTGTTGTTTAATTTTATGCAAATATACAAAAAATAGTATTGATACAGTCTGTTTATACAACAAGAATTAATACAATGTGTTTGCCTTATTTAGCTTTATCACTACAAATAAAATGTGTCTTGATAATATGCTCAAAATGTGATTTCAAAAAGTATTGATACATATACAGTAGCACTGTTTGAGCTCATACAAACTCTATTAATATGATTGATTCTTAATGAGGTGACACCAAGCTTTCATAAAAAATAAAGTGTTTCGTCTTAACAGTTTAAAAATTAGAACTTTCAAAAGAGAATTCCTTTAAAATGGGTAACTTTGGAAACGTTAAGGGTGGGATATTCAAAGCAGTTGTGCAATGCTCAACTGCAGAATTGCACCAGAGAGCAATATTCAGCAGTAGCAACTGCACAGCACAAGCAGCAGTGCGCTAATGTGCAATGGCAATGTATGCATGCGCAAGGGCAGGAGTGTACCCATGAATATGTGGCACAGTGTGATATTCGACCCCTGACCAATGGTGCAAGGGAGGAGCAAACGGCAGTTGTGCAGAGCAGACTTGAGCCAATAAAAACAGGGAGCAAGTAGGAGGAGGGCACTTGCGCCAGAGGGGAGCAGGACAGATGGAGACAGACAGACCGTCAGCCCACAAAGAAGGGGACAGTGAGAGAGAAAGAGACAGAGACCGGGACAGAGAGGAAGAGACAGTGTGAGAGAGTATATGTGTGAGAATGTGACAGACAGGGAAGCAACGGTGGGCGTGAGAGAGCGTGAGCGTGACACAGTCCCACCAGACCCATGTGGAGCAACACAGGCACTGACAGGGACAGGATACAGAGGCTAGAGACAACAGTCAGACAGCCGGGGGCAGGGTACACAGGTGTGGGCCCTGCAGAGCAGCATGCACAGCCACACACAGCTGGATGGGCCAGTGTAGCTGGATGTCCAGGGGGAACAGGACAACAGAGACCATGGCCAGTGTGTTATTCTAGATGAAGGCAATAATGAGGGGTGTGGGGAGCCAGGAGGCAGTGCACCACGGCTGTGGAAGGGCTCGTCAGTGGTATGCCAGAAACAGGCAGTACTGACCCTACATCAGCTATGAGACCTAAACTGACATCGAGATCGTGGGCCGGTACCAACTGAACTGGGCAATTCTGAAGCAGCTTTGTGAGTTGTGCAGTGAGGAGATTCAGGCATCCACTAGTCAGAGCCACACCCTGACAGTGGAGACAACGGTAACAACTGTCATGTGCCTGCTCGCCATGGGCACCTCCAGAGAGAGACCAACAAGGGACACCACAGGCATGACCAAGTTGCCCGCATCATGGCTCCTCACAAAATTCCTCAACACCCTGCTGCCACATTCTGCAGAATACATCCACTTCCCCAGCATGCAGGCAGTGCATACAGCAAACATGCAGAAGTTCCACAGGGTAGCACGTATGCGTGGCATGCTAGGGGCCATTGACTGCACCCTTGTGGGCATTCGCATGCCACCTGGCCCAGAGGGGGGAGCTTACATCAACAGAAATTGCTACCCCAGTATCAACTGCCAGGTGGTGTGCGATGGAAAGGAGCGCATAACCAATGTCTGTGCCACACACCCTGGGGGAGCACATGACGCCTTCATCTGGCACCGCTCAGCACTGTGCCACAGTTTTGAGAGTGGGGACTTCCCCACCGGTCATCTAGTGGGTGAGTATGCCGAGACCATGGGCAACAAGGTACACCAGGGCATGGAAGGGGGTGGCCAGGGCAGGGGCACAGCAGAGTGCGGCTGGGAAGGACAAGGGGCACATCAACAGAGGACACCAGGCTAACCAAATCTCCATTAACACAGGTGACAGTGGCTACCCACTCTGGCTCTGGCTGCTCACCACCTACTGGTGTGTGTCATCCCCAGAGGAGGACCAGTACAGTGAGGCACACACCAGCACACAGAACATCACTGAGCATGTCTTTGGTCTGCTGAAGGCACATTTCCATTGCCTGCACAGGTCTCGAGGTGCCCTACAGTACAGCCCCTCAAAGGCCTGCGGCCTATTCCTGGCCTACTGCATGCTGCACAACATGGCCACTGACTGTGAGATAGCTGTCAAGGCCAAAAAGGGGAACAGCAGAGGGGATGATGCAGCCGATGGTCCATGTGGCTGTGGGCAGCCCCCACCCAGGCAGAGGGATCCCTTGCAGATGAAGATGGCAGGCCAGCACTGTGACACGATAGCAGAGGAGCACTATTGCTCACACAGGTAGGTGTACAAACACCCGTGCATGGGACTGCCACAGTGGCACAGCACACAGACATGTGTGGGCATGCCCTGCAGCATGCACAGACAGGTGGGGGGCAGGAGCGGGCATGGGGCCAAGCCACACAGCCACATGCAATGACATGCAGCACAGCATGCCACACACATGCACACACAGACACACAGGTGCCCGTAGACATGTGCCCAGGCACTGGCACTTGGTGTGGATCAGTTGCATGGCACCGGTGCACATGTGCATCCAGTGCTGTGGTGGCATCATCACACTCATGCCACATGGGCCAGCTGCCGGGCAGGTGTGCACATGGCCAGTGTGTGGTGCATTCCATGGATGCCACATCTGAGGTATGCACACACAACATCTATGTGCACACAGAGCAGCGGCAGCGGAGATGGTGGCAGGCACATAAGCCAAGGCACAGCCATCCAGCAGACCCAGGCTGAGCAATGGCCACAGGGGGGTTTGCAACTGTCCCCAGTGGTGGAACTGCAAGAACTTGACAGTGTCCTTGCAGGGGTCTGCAGGCTCCCAAACAGGCCCGCTCTGGGTGTGCCTGGGATGCCTACAGTGAAGCCCGGCATTGACACTAAGGGAGTCACCCAACGCTGGGTTCATGGGGTGGACACTGCACTCCGCAGGGCCTGCGGTGCCTGGCCGCACCCCATGGCAGCCACTGTGGCAAAGCTGACTGTCACTGCAGTGGCTAAGTGATCCAGGCCCACGCTCGTGTCCTCCCACAGGCGATGTATGGCATCCTGGACCTGTGCAAAGCCCCTTTCACGCTGCTCTGCAGCCTGGCACACCTCTGCATAGAATGCATGCACCCTAACCATGAGCACCATCTGTTGGTCCATAGAGGCCTGCAGCAATCAGGTGTGCTTGTGAATGGGGTCAGTGCTCGGGGCCGCATAGGTGTTTTGCCAACCCGTGGGTGGTGTATGAGCATGCTGCACTGCCTCCCACTCAGGTGAGAGCTGCACAGCGGGTTCCCCCTGTGGCTGCTCACTGACAAGGGCACCAGCAGCGGACACTGCGCCCAGCTCCCCAATATCACCAACCATCTGCCACCCATCTGGCTGCTGTGCACTGGCCAGCACCTGTGTGGCTGTACCACCACCACTGTCCCCCAGCACCATGCCGCCATCGCACACAGCAGTACATGGAGCCATGGTGGGTTGTTGACCCACCACCAAAAGGCCACTGGCTGTGCTGCCAGGGATGACAGATGATATGGGTGTATCCCCCGTGACACTACCCCCGCTGTCCAGGATGATGGTCACATTGTTATCAGTGTCGGACCCCGCCACAATCTGTGTCTCTGCACACTGCACACCATGGCTGGCATCCTGCTAGAATGCAGCCAGGGTCTCGTCCACCACCACACCCAGGAAATCTGGCCAGACGGCAGTAGTGTGCTGCAGCTGATCGGACCCCTGGATGCCAGTGGAGGGGGATGGCTGGTCCTCCAGGGCTGGATATGCCCCCATGGCAGTCACTGCCACCCCTGTCACTGCATGCTGGCATTCTGGTGCTGAAAGAAAACACAGACGTGTTAGTGCAGCCAATGCAATAGCCCCCCCAATCCCCACTCCTGATGCCGCTGTACCTACCATGCAGTGATGGGCTCCTGGAAGCCACCGCCTGGCACATCCTCAACAGTGCTGCACTGCATGGTGGCTGCCACCAGCTCCTCCTGTGGTGTGAGCTGTGGCATGTCAGCCTGGCCCCCACCTGTGGCTGCCCTTGCAACCTGAATGGCCGCCACCTTCTCCTTGATCTGATGCTATCAATGCCCACCTTCTTCTTGCACTCCTGTGCAGATTGCTGGTAGTTCACAACCTCCTCCACCTCATCCCAAGCTGTGGCCCTGGCCTGGGGTGTGCCAGTTGTGCCACTCAGCAGAGGCTCCCTGTCGAGGTATGCCTTGAACAGGGAATCCACCTCTTTCCTTCATAAAGTTGGTCCTGCACTTGCGGGCAGGCCCACACTCCTCTCCCTCCTCATGTTTGGACATGCTGCTACGTGTGGGCAATGACATGTGGTTAGTGGTAGCAGTGGCCCATACCAGTCAACCGTCCCACTGTGCTGTCTGTCCCCTCGGTGGGCGCAACTTACCTTGGATGGTTACAATGCTGGTCCACGGCCTGTGCAGTCCTGCGGCACCTTTATAGTGTATCACATGCAAATGGACTGATGTGCAACAGTAATGAGATTCTAATTCTCACAGTGCACTGCAGATAGACTGATGAGCTAATCTGCATATGTAGCTGAATAACGCATTGTTGTGCCTTGCGCAATGGACTTGCATTAGCACAAGTCATGGCGCAATGTTGTAAAGTGCACAGTGCACCCATCACTATGCATGTGCCACAGCATGTACCACTGCCTGTTGCGCAGCATGCACTAGGTGTGCTATTGGTGGCCATTGTGCTTTATGCACTATAGGGCCTTTGTCACCCATACTCTATAGGGCCTATGGCACTCGGGTGCTGTATGGCACATGGCACTCAGGCACTATAGGGCCTATGGTGCTTGGGCAATATATGACCCATGGCACTCAGGCTCTATAGATCCCATGGTGCTTGAGCACTATAGGGTCCATGGCACTTGAATGCTATAGGGCCTATAGTGCTTGGGGGTTTTAGACCCATGGTGCTCTGGCGCTGTCGAGCCTATGGCACTCAGGTCCTATAGGGCCTATGGCACTAGGGTGCTATAGGGCCAGTTGGGCATGATGCCCTCAGGTCCCTGTTGCACAACGATGCATCATGGCCCCAATAGCACACACATGCACATTGCACTTGCTGATCCCTCATCCCTGCCCTATGTCCCTCAGGGACCTCTGCCCCATGAGCCAGTGTGGCTACGCCCATGCTGCTCATCTCCGGGGATGCATGATTGATGCAGGCAGCACATCTCCCGGTGAGGCATGCTTCCTGAGCATATGGAGCTTGTGCACTACAGGGCCTGTTGATCCTGCACCTAACCACCCTTCCCCTGCCTTCCCGTGTCCCTTTGTATAGCCCTGTCCCCATCCCTCCCTTACCTACCCTGTCCCTGCTCTGTACATAATTTCCCCTGCCTTGTTGCCTGTTGTGTATTTTATACTGTTATTTAATACAGTTTTATATGGTTACCCATCTGTGTCCAGGTCTGCTTTGTGGCTGACGAGTGGAGCCATGCTGCAGTGGTGTGGTTGGTGGCTGTGTGGTGCACCTGTGTTATTCTGTGGGTTGTGCATGGTGGTGTTTGCCCATTGGTCAGTGGCTGTTCCCTGGGGTGGCCATGGGCTGGCTGTTCAGGCTGTGTGGTGTATGTGTTGGGTGCCGTGTGCCAGGGTATGGCTGACTGTGGACTGGGAGGGTTGGGGTGTGCCATCCAGTGGGGGGTGGCCAGTGGCAGGCCACCCTTGGCCATTCGTGCCACCTTTCATATGCTCACTGCTCTGGTGCTCATGGATGGGGGCTGGCTACGTGCCCGTGCTCCTTGGGTGGTGTTCCATTGTGGGCTGGCTGTGCATCTCAGCCTGGCTCCACTGCCTCCCCAGTGGCCACCCCTCCTTCCCCAGTACCTTGCTCCCTGCTGTGCCTGTGGTTGGTCCATTTGTACCTTTGAGCATCTTCTTTGGCCCCTTGCACATCCATGGTTGTGAAATTGTGCATGTTGGGTTGCTCCCTGGTGCAACTCTGACTGCACTCTGGCACATCCACGTGATATTCAGTCATGTTGCACTGGCGTACATCTTCATGCGCAACCTTTGAATATCGCACTCATTGCATCATGGCGCATTGGGTTTAGGCTGTGCCAGCCTTGTGCTGGCATCTGGCGCATTTCTGAATATCCCACCCTTAGAATACAAACGTAATTTTTGACATGAAAGCTTGGAGTCAGCTAAGTGAATATATTAATTTATAAAATGGGAAAACAAAAATCTTTAAGCTGATTGGCTGAAAGGACTACCCAGCCATGTCCTTATCAGACCATAACAATGACGACTGGCACTAACCTTCTCTGACCAACCACACCACCGAGAAATATTAATGGCTTATCAGGAGCCAAAAGTGTTCTCAGAGGTGGGCACACACTGTGAAGGACCAGTGCCATTGTCAGTCCTGTATAAGAGTTAGAGACTGAACAGAAGTCCTGTCAAGGAGAGATACACCCCAAACACAGGCACCAATAAAAAAAAAAAAAGTTCCATATAGTGTAAAAACAAAAAGAGTGTGGACACAGGTATGGTGGTGCTAAAGGAACTATAGGTATATAGATTTACTAAAGTTCCAAGCACAACCAAGCCCATAAGAAGGACGCCAGGCAGAAATAAAGTAAAAACTTACATTTTATTGCCTTTGAAAAAGGAACTTTAAGCTTTGAAACATGTCAGGCATGGTGTAATTCAATATACAGTAGTTGAGCAAATGGCACTTTCACCAGTCTCATCTTTACTTTAGTTTTTGTTGACAGCCAGTCAGAAGGAATACTTTTTCTTTTTTTCTAGCAATCATTTTTTGTTGTCTTTTTTTAATACAGAGTATATCTGCATTTTTTAAATTAACTTCTTTACTGGAGGGCCCATTTTATAAGAGCAATAACACACTCCGAGATGTGGGTTAGCTCCTGAGTGCCTTGTGCCTCATAACATACAATACCTGGGCATGCTCTTATCAGGAGATAATTCACACCTCGTAGTGTGTTACTGCTTGCATACAATTTTGCTAAATCTTCTATATAGCAATATATAAAACCTAAAATGGTTCAAACATTTTTTGAAATCATGTTATTTTTAGCAACATTTTATATCACAGTGTAAAGACATTATAATAAGAGAACGGTATTGTTATTATCTATTCAAGCTGAACAGACTCTAAACTTTCTTTAAAACAACTTACATTTCTATGTCTAACACTTCAAAAGATGCAGCCAGCTTTTGAAATATAATTTGAGGTATTGCAGATTGTGATAAAAATTATTTTTGGGAAATGATCAGATTGTATATTTTTTTGTTATGTTTGAGAATGAATACAGTCTTTTCTAGTTTTGAGATGGGGAAAGTGGAAGAATTATTCTCATGACAAATCAGTTTCAAATGGGGATCACCAAAAGTGCTACAAGTATGAAGTTAACCACCAGGTGAAATGAAGCAACAAGGCATGTTAAAGTTATTACAGATCTGGTGGCCAGAAGACATTATAACTTGGTGACCTTTGGTGCTAAGTACATTTTGAAGGGTGAAGAAAATAATGAATGATGAAGATCTATGCTTTAAAGAAGACTGAGGAATCACTTGGTTAGTCAAAAGTACTATAAAGAGATGTTAATTACAGATATATTTGGAAATGGAAGATTCATTGTTGGATGAGAATGGCAATGATGATATGCTTTCACTAGTTAGAATTGACTTAGGTTATCATGGTCTCTCTTGTACTCTTTCATCTATAACCTGTAATTTTCTGACAGCCAAGTGGCTCTGATGGTTGAGGCACTGAACACCACACCTCACACCACACTGGCAACCCTGGTTTGGATGCCAGAGGTCAGCCAGGGAGGAAGACTATTGAGCATCTAAAGGATTGCTCTTCCATTGAGGAGGGAGGGAGGATTTCAGTTCCTGGCATTCGGCTGACCCCCAGCATTGTCTGGGGTGAGGCCGGCTGGGGCTGAGGCTGTTTACATAGAGGACAGAGGGAACGTCAGCTGTTGAAGCTCTACATGTAGAAGTGCACTTGGGTGGCATTGCACACTGCCTCTTGGGGGAGAAAACCAGAAAAAAATGCTTGTCTGAGCTGCCACTGACTGCTACTATCTGGCACCCTGACGGGCACCCATGCCATGCTGCCCTTTCACAAAGGTAAGTCCCAGTGGAAAGTGATCGAATGTGGCTGTGGTGGACAGCATCTGGAGGGCAGCTTGGACATCTAAGAAACATCATTGCCTGCAAAAAATAACCTGTAGTTACTTAGAAACTGTAAAATCCAGTAAACATGCATCTGATCAGTCACTCAGTTAAAACCATTTTGGAGAGATCCAGTTGAGCTTAACATTGAAAAAGCCATCAAAAAACACTAATGGCCTCACTCTCTGTGTGTGTCAGGTGGTCCAGTCCACAATTTTTTCAGTGCTAGGAGGGAACTACAGATGCAGCAAAATTAAATTTCACCAGCAAAATTCTGGTGAAATTGTGAATTTCAGCGCACAAAATATTTTGTGAAATTCGCGCATTCCGCAAAATATTTCATTGGTGCTAAATACTGTGTAGAATTTCCCCTGTGAAATGCTTAATTTCATCAATGAATGGCAGAATTTGACCTGCGAGTGGCAAAATTCCACCATTCATGGGTGAAATTCCACATTTCACTGGCAGAATTTTGCATTTTGCACCCATAGATATTTTGTGAAATGCGTGAATCTGGCGAAATATTTTGCATTACAAAATTTGATTATTTCACCCATCTCTAGAGGGAACAAAGTTATCAATTGTCTCTGCAAAGACAGAAGCCCAGTCCCTTTCCCTTTTCAGCTATAAGCTCCATTCCCACACTCCAGCATTTTGTGATGTAATGGTTTGAAGGACCTGCTCTACTAGAGTTACTTTGGGTATTTTTTATACACATTTTCATACTTTGGAGTGCCTTGTCTTTGAAATCATAAGCCACTAGTCATAACAAAAGCAGGTTAAGTGAGTGGTAGTTTTGCATCAAACAAATTGCATTTTACAGGATAGAAAAAGTGTATAAAATGACAGACTTATTAACTTCTATAGAGAGAGCAGACTCCAAAAAATCACATAAAAAACACATCAGTGTGTGGAGACAGGGCCCACAACCAGAACGTGGAAGGGATCAGGATGCTGGCTTCGTTGTGCTGAAATATGATCACCTCCCTTCCTAAAGTATAATACTGGAAAATTCTGTGGGCTATCCCAGCTGACTTAGAAACAGGTAAGGCTAGTGTTTTCTGTTTTAAATCAATGCAAAAATGGTGCTCTTTAAGCTAAACTAGTGGAAACCAAAACTTCTTCTCATACACACATTGGCCTCTATGCATTAAGGGGTGGATTGCCTACATGCTGCAGATCCATGGCACATAGCCAACTCTACATCTGAATGCCATGAACCAGAGGTCCCACAAACCCCTGCATGCATTCATAGAAGGGATGCACATCCCATCTGCACTGGATGCCTTGGCCATTCTGGGGGCATTTCTGGAGCATGATCTCAGCCCCCACCATTCACGGAGGCATGGAGTGCTGAGCAAGGGGGGCAGGACATAACAGCAGGGACCCTGACATATCTTTTGCATACCCCCTCAATTTACACTCACTTGCTATGATGGGATGAGGAATCCCCCCCAACACACTGGCCCTGCCCTCTGGACTGACTGGGAGTACTGGGGGCAACCTTTCGGGTACTCCCCAGCTTTTGTACAAAAAGGAAGACCTATACAGTCCCAGAATCCCCTGCTCTGCGCAGAGCTGAGGATTCACTTTGAGGCCAGGTTGAGCATCAGATTGAATGCCCTCGTATGTCCTCTAGTCCATCACTACACAGTAGTGCACCAGGGGGGTGGGGCCACAGACAGGCACCACCCAGTGGCACATGTATGTGCATACTGACCACTGAATGCCTGTCTTGGGCACAGAGCTGTGCAACCAGGTGTGTGTACCCTGTGCTGCTTGGCACATAGGCACCATTGGGAATGAACATATATTTGAGCAAACAACTTATTAACTTTTGTACTGATCTCTTTGAAAATTGGGGTCAGTTCTTCAGATAAGGTTTTAGTAAGTGAATGATGTACTCAGCCTTTTTTTTTAAGTGAGGTGAGTAAACTCAAATCTGGATGCTTACGTAGTATGAAATTGTTTGCTTGAACAGTACCTTTTTGTTAACAGTGTGAGCCAGTGGTCAGCCTATAGCACAGCAGTAGTATTACCACTCACAATGCCAGTGATCCCAGTTCAGGGTCAAAAGGTCACTCAGGGGTTGGCAAGGGGAGGGAGGATGGAGCACATCTAGGGCATCTATCCTCTTTTGGGGGGGGGATGCAGCAGCCAGCTGTGTGCCTGTAACCAGACGGAGGCCAGGTAGTAGCACAGTGGGACTGAACAAAAGGGAGGGGGCAGCTACCAAATGCAGTAGCATGTATGCATGCACCACCATGCTCATGCCTATGTCTCATTACATGCCAGCACCCTCAGAAAAACTGGAGTAGGAGGAAAAGCCTTGGTCCGTTAACAGCGGTGCCAGTGCCATCAGCAGGCCAATACATTACCAACATGGCTAGCCAACAATCACCACTGTGGTCCATGGCAAGTGGTGGATAACTGGGATGTCCATGAGAAGGTTAATGACAGGGCTTGGGGTGTGGTCTATCAGGAGGAGAAGTAGACTGAGGATGAGAAAAGGCTTGATTAAAAAAATGAACAGAACAAAAATGGTAAGGGCCAGAGGGAGGGTTTTGGAATGAAACAAATGAAAGAGGATCGGAGTGTGCAGTGTCAGGACCATGGAGGCAGCATATCTGAGGGAACCACCCCTTGCACTAACTTAAAACATATTCCCTGCTACCCAGTTCAATGCCTTCATGTCCAGTTTGATCTCCTTAATTCCCAGTTTCTCCTCCCCTAATTCGCAGTTACCCTACCTAATCCCCATTTGCCAGCATGCTTAGTTCCCCCCTCCATGAAAAGTTTCCCCATGCCTGGCTCAACCCCCCCCTGCCTGAACACAGTGCAGTTTCCAGTGCCTACTTCAAGCTTACCTGTGCTCAATTCACCCTCCCCACAATTTTCCCCTTCATGCCAAGGTCACAAACCCTTGCATGTTACACTTCTTCCATACCTAGTTCACATACTCACTGCGCACACACACACACACACACACACACGCATGCACTGCCCAGTTCAACATCCCATCCCTTCCATCTTACACAGCTCACTCTTGTCCATCCCAAGTTCAACCAACCTAATGGCTGTTCACCACCTAAGCTGACTTCTAACACCTCGGTGACTGGTTTACTCCATACCTAGTTGGCACACACACATTCTAGAAATTTAGTCTCCCACCAAGTATCTGGTTTTCCATCACAAAATCCCAGTTTACCCTCTCCAATGCCCATTTTGTTAATATGCACAATAAATTACCCCTTAAGTGGCAGAGTTTTCAAAAATGATATTGCAAGGTTAGGTTTGGGTTGGTGCTCCAAGTCCCTTAAGTATTTAGGCCTCAACTTGGCGAGTAGCCCGGAGCGCATGCGCCAATTAAATCTAGATGCCTTGGTGCATAGTTTAGAGCTGTGATATGAAGAGGTGGCTCAGTTCCTTTATCATTGTGGGGCAGAATAAGCATTGTTAAAATGAATATTTTTCCCAGGCTTTTTCTATCCCTGGCCATGCTTAATATCTGGATTCCTTTGGTATGGTTTAATAGAGTACATAGGCTAATTGCCGATTTCATTTGGAACTTCAAGAAGGCAAGAATGTCCTATGCTAAACTTTAGCGCCCTAAAGAACAAGGGGGCTGAAATTACCTCATTTTGCTCTCTACTGCTGGGTGCCTCATATAAATAAATATGGTAGATGGACCCGTTTGCATGCCTTCTCCCAAGCTAAGGACTATGTTCCACTATGGGTTAATCTAGAGATTAAGCTTAATTAAGGTTTGGGCCTCAATCCGGAAGCCCTGTACTATAGTACCCCCAGTGTGCTCTCTTCCTTAAGAGATTCGCCTATAGGAGTCTCCTTAAAGATACATAACCAACTCTGTAATTTCTTAAAATATGAACATGTTAATGATAGTTCTCAGCCAATTGTTGGCAACCCTTACTTATTAATTGGACACCAAACTATCAAACAGAGTTGGCTATCGAAGTTAGAGGATTGTAGGATGTGGGATTTTCTGGACATGGAGGGCAAACTTATCTCATCTCCTCAAATACTAAATAAGTTTAATTTATCTGTAAAGGACTGTTTTAGGGCTTATCAGTTGCGTCATTTGCTTATGCAGAAAGTAAGGTCTAATGGGGTCCCCCCACCCCGTATTCCATTTTGGGACACTGTACGACCTTTGGTAGGTACCTCCCATGCGGTCTCGAAATTATACCAGGTACTGCTTCAATGGGCTTACACTGAAAGGTCGGCTTCGTCACTGTACTGGACCAGGGTTCTTCCTGAGGCTGGGTTGGATTGGTCACATATTTGGATCAACTGTCATAAATTTCTCAAGCAGAACTGTCTCAAGTTGACCCAGTTCAAAATTTTACATAATATTTACTATTCCCCTCAAAAGTTAGTAGATTTGAGGGTCCTGTCAGACCCTAGGTGTTCCAGATGTGGCTCAGGGGTAGGTGATCTGCTCCACATTTTTTGGGACTGCTCAAAAGTGGCACCTTTATGGAAGGAGATTAAAGATAAAGCTAGCTCATTACTGAGGGTCAGGAGATGTTTGTCCCAGAGGTTTGTCTACTTGGTGTAATGTCTGACTTCCCGGTTAGATTAAGGAAATACCATATGTCTCTGATTTCTATTACTGTGAAAAGACTAGTTCTTAAACATTGGAAGGACTCCATAGTTATTTCTTATTCAGAATGGTTGTCTGAGCTGCTAGCTAGTCTCAGGGTGGAAAGAATGATTGCTATTCTTCGTAATCAGTTGCCCCTTTTTGAGAAAATCTGGTCCCCATTAATGATAGCTTACTCATAACCAAGCAGGCGTTTCCTCCCATGTAAGATGGAAAACAGCACAGTGCTTTCATGCTGGGGCTTGGGAGAGGGGTGGGGGTACAGAGACCGATGCTTATGGTGGTGTCTTCCCGGATTTGCTGTATGTACCTGTCACCTGATTATCTATTTTTCACTGTCTCTGTATTAATTTGTTAAAACTAATAAAAAGTGAATGGCAAAAAAAAAAATATGCACAATAAACCCCACTATGTGCCATGTTAACTACTCCTTCCCAACTCACCTGGTGATGATGTGAACCCCACACAAGCTCTCCTGTTTCTGCCACATAGACCTTGCTCTCCTCCATGCTTCCATGCTTCCTCTCATGTCTACACTGTGCTGTAGTTGCAAAATTTTTAACTATTTATTTTGTCTCCAAAGTGTTTTTCAGCAAAATTAGATCAGTTGCAGTGAGCTCTGAGTGCTGCCTCTCCATGCCATGAGTGTTGATTTCATTGCTGATGATGCACCTGTTAAAAAACTGACTTCAAGAATAGTTAGTCATGCTCTCCTGTCTGACATGCCCAAAGCCTGAAGCCTGCATAGTGTGTACATCTCCAAACTCTTCTCCAGAAAAATAAATCTGGATTATCTGGAGTAGAGCCAATGGTATTTATTATATACTCTGGCTCTAAATAATGAAATCCTGGTGTATCCAAAGTGTCTATGGAATACCAAGCATCTTTAATCACAATACTGCTGAGTGTCAGTACATTTAAATCTGCACTGTACATATCAACTAGCTGAAAAAATACAGTGCCAAACATCTGTGGCCACATTAAGGCTCTGATGAAGTACAGAAGGCTTCTGTTTGCAGTACTCATGTACTAATCTCATTAAGTAGCCTAATACTGACTACTAAATTGGTAGCACACAATGGCATGGGGTTGTTGGCAAAGATGTTTTCAGTATTAAGCTTTCCATTTACAAAGAATTATTTAGATGATTTATCACTATATTGGAATACGAGTGGGGAAGGTGGAGTTTAGAAAACCTATCTGCTGTTCAAAGAATCAATTAAACATCATCTACTATATAGTATGGTATTTTAAAATGCATTCAGCTCTTCAGTCTGCTAATAATATGCATTCTGGTTTTCTAGTTGTAAAGGGGTCTTTTGTCTAAAAAAGCTTGTAGTGCCAAAAAATAGCAAACAGAAATTTATAATAATTTTTAGAAACAGTCCCTTATTACCTTTTATTTCTGAAGCGTTGTTCTTTTTCTGTGTGCTTATTAAATGGTTTTCTACCTAATAGTATTGGGTGTAAAGTGAAAAGCAATGCCTTAGCTAGAAGCAGACATATGGGGCTCGATTTTCAAAGCCCAGAGAATGATGCAGGGTGCCTGTGTCAAACATAAATGATGCAAGTGGTACCTTGCCTCAAAAGATGAAGGAATCCCTATTTTTGAATGCAGTCTGTGTCAAAAAGGAGAGCCACTGAACCAAAGTGGCAATATACCAGCCTTGCATCCCAAATCAGGGTACACCAGGAAGGGGGTCTGCACCACAGTGGGACTGCAACATCCCCTTTCTTGTGATCTTTAAGCCCACCATGGATACAGTAAGTGGCACCACTTAGACCTGCCCGGAGGTGGTGTAAGGGATGTGCACCAGTGCAACATACTGTGGCAAAGGAGGACAGGGTCTGAAACTGGGCTGCAAGGGGCAGAAGGTGCACAGGGAGTGCCATAATAAGGTCAGAGGGACTGCAGTCAGAGCAGGTTATGATGTGGCACTCAGCAAGGGTGCTGATTTTTGAGTCATACTGTTCATGGGATGGGACTGCTTGTGGAGGGGGTCAAGGGACAGACATTGACATGGCTCCTGGTGGGCACAGCCCTGACAGCTGCCCCATAGATAGCCAGCTCACATATGCCTGTAAACAGTAAGCTGAAGGTGCAGGATGAGGGATGCCAGTGGTGGGTGTAATATTTTGAGGCACTGCCACGGTCCCCTCATACCACCTTCCCACATTGTGGCAGGCTGCTTTATGCCTAAAAGATTAAGCCAGCTAACTCTTTATGGAGCAGCTACTGGGGCTGTGCCCACCTGGGGCCATGTCATTGTCTGCCTCTTGAGCCCCCAAAGCGGTCTCAGCCCATGGGCAGTATGGCTCAGCAAAAGGCACCCCCCACTGGGTGCAACATCATGATCTGCTATGCCTGCTGTCCTTCTGACACCCCCATGACACCCCCATATTCTTTCTGCCTCTGGCACCCTCCTGGCATGCAGATTCACCACCGCTCAACCATCCTGACCCCTCTAGTGTAGGGGCAATTCCCGCAGGTACGCTATATGTTTGGTGCTGGCCTATGGCTGTGGAAACTCCTTGGGTTTTGGCCCAGGGACCCCTCAATTATAAAATTAGGCGTAGAGTCCCTGACGCTCCCAGAGTTCACTGCAGCTCTAGTGCAATGCAACTTGCATAGCTCTAAGGGCTCTTTGGAAATCGAACCCACAGTATCTAGTTCCATTCCTTCCACTACATTATCAGCATTTGGCCACTCACTGTTACATCACAAGTCCTGCTGCCTGATTGGTAAGATGTGTCACCAGTTAACAGTCAAGCAGCAGGAGACTGGTTCTTCTTGGTTCCTAGTGATGTAATAGTCAGTGAGGTCACAATGCTGATGATGTAAAGGGAAGAACAGAACTGACAATGCCAGCCTTCAGGTAAGGTGCTGTTCCACATGTTACACCTAGTACTGGTAGGTAGAAAGTCTTGTAATTAGCAAAGCAGAAAAGAAAACAATACTTTAGATCTAAGAAGTGATAGCTGACTAATTCTAAAAGTTACAGTTAATTCCAAGCAGTACACTATCTCTGTAACAGAAAACAAGAAAACTGGGCACTGATCACACAACTGGAGACACTTACCCCAGTGTGATCACTTTAGGCTAAGTTTTCTGATTGCATTGAAAGTGTCCTGTTTTCTTGTTTTTCAGGTGTGCCTTTTACAGGAGGCACCTTTGGTCTTGGAGTGACCTGTTTGTTGTTTCTTCAGTTTTGTTGTCTTTAGTACATTCCCAGTTTTGAGAAAGAGGGAGCTACATAGAAGAACTGCACCACAGCACTACATTAATGATCAAACAGGCTTGGGAGTAATCATACCCTACCACTTAAAATCCACCAGCTACAAGTTCTTGCTGCCCTACATGCACCTGATGTCCTCATCCTCTGTGAAATTTGGCTTAGCAAAAACATTCCTGACTCCTCAGTTGCAATTCCTGGTTACAAGATGGCCTGCCAGGAGAGGGCCACGACAGGTGGCAGCATAGCCATCTTCATAAGTTTGGACATATACTACGAAATAATCTTATCTAAAACAGGACCTAAAGAGTACGAACTCTTGCCACTCCAGCTCACACTACCTTTCTCACTGCCCATATTCATTGCCAGAATCTACTACTGACCAGGCACCCCTGCCACAACTGTTACTGACCTTCTTATTCAAATTAGTTCATGAGAACCCACCGGGGAATTTTATGCTATGGGTGACCTTAACCTAAACTGGTTAGCCCTGGCCCTCAACAAAACCTGGATGGATGTCTCTGCCCTCAGTTTAACCCAACTCATCACTGAGCCCACCCTCCTAAACCTTAAATCAGGTAACCACTCCCTTATCAACTGGGCTCTGACTTCCCATCCTCACAGTCATCCAAACAAGCCTACCCTCTGACTCTATTAGTGATCACCATGTCATCTACTTTGTTCACAAAATCCACCGTTTCAAATACCCCCCTAAATTACTAGTTCAACAGTTGTTCAAATCCCTAAACCTCGCTCCCCTCCTAAATGACCTTGTCCTAGCTAACTGGCTCCTCTCCCCCACAAACCTGATAGATGACACCCTACTTCACTTCAAAAACATGTTCCTTAAGATATGGGATTCCCACGCCCCACTACAACATACTAGGATTCACAGTACCCACCGGCCTTGGATCTCCCAAGAGCTCACAACTTGCATGAATGCCCATGACTCAGCATGGCGAGCCTTCAAAGCCTCAGCCCTACCTCAGGACCTCTTCCACTACTGGTATCTGTGCAACATGTGCACTAGAGCAACTTGGCTAGCTAAAGCAGAGTACTTTTGATCATCCCTCCAATCTAACCTTAATAGCCCTTCCAAGTTCTGGAAAGTCATGCACTCCCTCTTCTCACCCCCAGTGGCCAAGCCCTCGCCTCTCCTTTGTGTAAACAACTCCACAAGCTCAGATCCTAGCTCAGTCACTGCTGAGTTTAACTTCGCTTCCTTGCTCCTTTCCTGCTTACCCCCCCCATGTCACCATCTCTACCACCTACAGGGCAAAAACTAACTCAAAATACAGGCATTTTCTCCTTTAGGGAAATCTCTCCGGATGAAGCTCTAGAAGCCCTGTTAATATTAAGCCCCTCAAATGGGAATTCCCCAGATGGACTAGACCACAAACTTCTATTCGTCTTGGCCTCTGCCATAGCCACTCCTATTGCCTACCTCCTAAACCTATCATTCCCAACTGCATCTGTCCCTCTGTCCTGGAAGCACACCATTGTCATCCCTCTCTACAAAAGAGGTGCCTTCTCCTCCACCTCAAACTATCGGCCAATCTCCCTCCTCCCTTCTCCCTACTCTGGTGAAGCTGCAAGCACACTTAGTGCTTAGCCAGTTAACCTCCTATCTCGCCGACTCAAATTTTTTCACACACTACCAGTCCGGATTCAGGAAAGATCACTCCACTGCCTCTTCTTTACTAAGGCTCACTGACACCATCCAATCTGGAATGGATAGAGGTCTCATCACCTCTGTCATTTTCATCGATCTGGCAAGACCTTCGATACAGTCTCCTACACTCTGTTACTATCTAGCCTCTCCATATCTGCTACTGCCTGGTTCAGTGCCTATTTTACAGACTGCACTCAATCTGTCCAGATTGCAGATGCCATATCCCCTCCCCTCCCCTCCCCATGTCTACCAGTGTCCCCCAAGGATCGGTGCTTGGGCCTATTCTATTCTCTACTTTTCTAAACAACCATCCCCAAACTTGTTCTGCCTGCTCAATCCACATGTAGGTTAACAATATTGTCCTAGTTTCTTCTGGCTCCTCCCCAGCCTCAGTTGCCTCTACCCTCCAGGCAGATTTTAACAAAGTCCAGCTCTGGTTCAACTCTCACCAGCTCTTTCTAAATGCTAAAAAAACTGTAACTATGACTTTTGGTACATCCCAATGACTAGCCAGGCTCCCCTCCCTCCCACTTTTCCACACCCTTGATGGGTCAGAGTGAGAGGACATCACCTCCTTCTGGTATCTTGGAGTTTGGCTTGACCGCCACCTCATCTTCACATTCCATGCTGTCTCTATACTAACAAAACTCCACTCCAAGCTCGGAGCTTTATATCGGAACCATTCTAGCCTCCTCTATCTGGTCCGTCGTGAGCTTATCCAGAAGATGATACTTCCCTCCTTTGATTATTGTGATATTGTGATACAGTGCCACCCACAAGTCAGTTTTATCCAAACTGGATACTCTTTTTATTGCTTTCTTCCAGTTTGCTCTTGACACTCCTCCTCACACCCACTGCTGCAAGCTACACCGCTCCCTTGTTCTCCCTTCCCTTGAGAACTGCCACCTAATACACTGTGCCAAGTTTATCTCAAAGAACTGGTTTGGTATCCTCCCAGTGTATTTGACCTCCATACTATCACCCCCTCTGGCACCCACCTGTGCTCTGAGGTCTCTAGACTCCTGGCTCCTGTTAGTCCCCAGATGTCAGACCCAAGCTGGCCAGGGTGCCTTGTCTCACCACTTTCCTCAACTCTGGAACTCTTTACCCACTGAAATTTGCCACTCTTCCTTTATCCGCTCACTATCCTATGCCCTTGACAACCACTGTTCAGTAAACTGCTCCTGCAGCTAACTCTCCAATCTATTTTACCTCAGACACTCCTATATTTCTTCTCCCAGTAGGCCAATGGTACTACTTTACTAACCACACCCAACTACTTCACTTGATCCCAACTTTTGAACTAGCTAGCTTGCACTTACCCCTATCTCATTATATACCACAACCCAATACCTTAGCAGGATTTCCTCATTGTAACTGTTACTCTCGACTATTAGGGTATATATATTAATCTGCACTCACTTATTCCTGTCAAACATATGCAGCTGTATTATCTAATTATTTGTTTTCAAGGTATAAAGAATGACTTAAAGTTGAACCAGCATAATATTCTGTGGTGATTTGCGTCTGCAGCTCATGATGCTTTGCATTGTGGGGACATGTGTGATTTTGTATTTCTTTAAAACTTGGCTTCCCAGCCAAATGCCCTTTGGGGTAACCATTGCCTCAGTGCTTGCACACAGAGGTTCTTTGTCTTTTAAATAGTTTTTTGTTTTAATTGGGTTCACCACAACATAACCTAGATAGACCATCTTAGGGTTGCTGGTTCATTTCACTGGAGTGTCGAACAGACGAGGCATACTGATGAGTCCTGGTAGGATGAAACACATATCTATTTCTTCTGTTGGCACCCTTTGCAAACTGTGTGAGAAGCCTTTCAGCAACATGCATTTCTGATTAAAGCTGAACCAGCATAATATTCTGTGGTAATTTGCATATGCAGCACATGATGATTTGCATTGTGGAGACGTGTGATTTTGTATTTCCCCATGTAATTGCTACTATACTATAAGTAAGGGTAAATTGTCATCTACCCCCAACTATTTCTGTCAAATGTTTTCAACTGTACTGTAACTGTATGTATATATGTCAGGACCTGGACAACCCTTGTCCTCTTTCCCACTGTACCCTTCCCCCCAGGTCACATCGGGAGATGACCAATTCTTGCTCAGTGTGCTTTTCCTGGTGAAACAATTTGAATAAATAAATAAATAATCATTCACTAGGTATTACATATAGAATAATGTATGGGTGGGTGTGTGTAACCAGAATTTTACAGACGCCTGAGGTGTGGGATGCTACATACACCCCAAGGGTGAAGTCCTAGGGGTTTATACAAGCATCACACATCGAGAGTGTGTGTAAAATTCTGGTTAACACACCCCCACCCGTATATTATTTTATTTAATTAATTACAAGCATTTTTATGCAGTGATTTTGTGAGTTTTTTTGCTATTTTCTGGCTGAGTGTTTTGTCTGTCAGGAAGTATGTTCAGGTGGTTCAGAGTGGGTTGCTTAGCTCATGCTAAGGTAAGCATAAGTGAGATTGACAGGTGCCAATTACAGCCTCCTGGTTATAATCAAAATATCAACTGGGAGATTATGACTGGGAATAACTATCTGTGTATAAAAAATGCTGTCCATTAATTAAATATAGAATAAGGCAGGTGGAGAGGTGTACGTAACAATAATTTCATACACACCTGAGGTGTGTAATGCTTCATAAACCATGAGCACAAAGTCCAAAGAGTTTATATAAACATCACACACAAGGGGTGTGTATAAAATATGAGTTTTATACACTGCCCCATGTAATATTTTGCATTATACAATGGCAAGAAAGAATCTTGGACTGTGATTGGTCAGTTTGTGGCTGGACCCATGGCGTTATCCCAGCACGTCACCACAGGTCTAGTCTCACCCTCACTGTGAACCAACGCAGATGAGCATTTTATGGCTGAGCATTTGATTGATTTTTTTTTATGGCTGAGCATTTGATTGATTGTTTCATCTTCTCTTAAAAACAAAAAAATGTTTTTCCACACAAAAACATCTTTAAAATTATTTTTTTTATTCTGTATAACAACGAGCCATTGTATAATAGGAATAATGCACTCCAGGGTGTGCGTCATTTGGGATAACGCCATGCCTGGGGCACTGAATGCACTCGGCCTATGGCCTCGTGCCCAACCCCCCAAGGTGTGGTGTTATCCCAGCATGACACACACCCTGTCATGCATTATTCCTTTATTACTGCTGGCCTGAGGATATTATGAGTGTTGAATAGGTCATAGAGTTCCACAGTTATTCATCAGCAGGATGCTCATCATATTGCTGCTCCATTGGATTTCTCATTCTCTTGCTCCAGTGGGAAGTAAACACAATATGTCCACTCCAGTCAAACCCACTGTAAATCACAGATGTACATAAGCTGTGTGTGTACATCACGGTATGTATGATCTTGAATAATGCAGCAGTTCTATGTGGCCTGAGACTGCTGTTATATTCAGATGGTTATAATGAATATTATAAAATGGATAAAGAATCAATATCAAAATCCAAAGTTCTGATTGTATAAAACATCACATGCCCATGCGTATATCAGAGCACGACCACACACCTGCACTTTTACCCCCTCCAAAACAATTTTGCTATTTTATAAGATAGATAACCCACTCTACAGTGTGCTGTTGGGCTCTGATATATGCATGCCTTGGAAGGCTGATGCACTCAGCCTGCAGCCTCGTACATACACCGCACACCAAGATACAAGCAAGACCGCACATCTAAGAGTGGGTTATCTATTACATATTTTATGGATTTTTCACTTGAAAAAATGATTGACCAATAATTCTTAATCTGTTAAGGGATTAAGAAATCAAAATGAATTTGGTTTTATGTATTGCCATTCATTCCCAATTTATCAAAAGGAGTTGTATACATCATGCACAGTGGTAGAAGCCATTAAACACTGTCAAGAAGGAAGTGAGACTGATCAAGGTTAACAAACATTCTTGGAGGCTAAGCACAGAGCACAACAGAAAATAAAGAAGGTTAGATCTATTTAGAACACTGAGAGTGAACATACCAGAGAGGGAAAGCAGTATATGGGATCTGCAATAGGATGCTAGGAGAGAAAAAAATATCCAAATTGTTTGTTTTTTTGTGCATCTCTCCAAACCATATTAGGGCTAGGAGAACTTGGTGAAATTCTAATCCTTATTAAATAAGAACCGGAACATGGTGGAATTCTGATTTGTTCTGATTTATTGACAGATATTTGAAAAAAATGCAAAAAAATGCATAAAAGTGGCCAAAGTCGGTCACATTTGACACAGAGGCCGAAATATAATAATTTAATGGATTATTTGGATAAAAATTAATGTAAAACTCTTAAATAGAAAGCAATCTTTCTCTACTAGCCCCTTCGTGGCTGGCCTGTAATGGTGGCATGTCTTGCTTGGGTCTGTAACATGACTGTGCAGGGAGAGACAGAAATAGAAAGAGAGAGAGAGAGACAAACAGACAGATGCAAATACTTACAGTATATCATTAGCATTCTAACCTGTAAAACAAACTCTAGCCAGAGTCAACAGGGCTGTGAAGAGCAACCAAATGACCAAAGTTATTTTCTTGTCGGTGTCATATAGTGCTGTTTAGTCACACTCATCAAAAACTGCCATGCTGCTAAATCAGTCCTCTTGAATTTATTTAGTCAGAGTAAATGCTACTGGTGTGTGTGTGTGTGTGTGTGTGTGTGTGTGTGTGTGTGTGTGACTGCTCTCAGATTAAGTTTGCCTTTTTTCTCTAACTGCTGGGCAATTTTCCTGTTTTCCTTTAGATTACATTATTTCCAATGGAAGCTAAATTCCTCTGTTTTCCTGTATAACTAATGCAAGTCTATGGGAAGAATTCCCATGTAGATGTCTCCAAATCCCTGTAAACAGAGTTCCTTACCATTTAGATGAAATACCTGCTATTACCTACAAGCTTAGTTAAAGGAGAACTGCACTGAACCTGTGAGTAATGTTTCCTGTAGTAGCTTTTTTTTCATATAGTGGGTCCCCTTCTGTTTCTGCTCCCCTTTGGTTAGTCTTTTAGTTAACCCATTGGATATTTATAGGTTACATACTTCTGCAAAGTGCCATCTAAGTACTGTATGATGTTGTTTATGTCCCCATGAACCGAAGAATTCTAAATTAGAACTCAGATGTATTGTACCATCAATGTAAGTTCTTGACATGATCATACTGTTCTAAAATGGTCAATGCCAGTAGTGTGTGAATAAGAAACACTCACTGAATTTACCAAAAGGCCAGTTCAGATTAAGTAGTTACCAAACTGGTGTTTTAAGAAATAACATCTACTTCTGCAAACATGCATGTTTGCTGATTCAATACAGCTCTCCTTTGAGATAATAACAGCCCAGTCTAAGTTCTTCACAATTTATGAGGCTGGCAGTATAGCTTACATGTTAGCTTAATGAGCTATAAATGAGCTATGTACAGCCAGCATTCAGGCATGGGTTTGATTCCCACACCCTCCATTTCCATACTGTGCGGCTCTGATTAAGTCACTTAATCTCCCTAGTGTTCCTGGGTTGTCCCTAGAAAGAAGTGCCTATGCCTAGTTGTCCTTGCCTGTTTACCAAAGGAAAAAAATTATGTATTTATCAAACTACATTTACAAACTGTAAACAAACATTAAACTCCAGTACACAGATTCCGAATCCATGTAGTAACCAACCTCCTTACTCCTAACAGAGTCCATCTAACTACTCTATCCCTCTCTCTAAATCTGTTTTTTTTTTTCCTTTTGGTTTTGAAACTGTCTGGAGAATAGAAACATAACACTTTTACACTGACCTTCTTCTATGTGAGAAGGAATGTTCAGTCAAACAGTGTAGCTGAGCCTCAGACCATAAATCCTAGATAAGAGATGAGCAGTCTGCATCACATGGCCCATCCCAAAACAGGATTATACACACACACACACTTAAAAGCACTTTCCAGTTCTGACTCTAGAAACAGCAAACAAGCACAAAGCACCTCTTCTGTTCTAATTATGCCTCGGCAGCTGGATTTAATTA
The DNA here is from genome assembly GCA_016271365.2 of Neoceratodus forsteri. Classification (NCBI taxonomy): domain Eukaryota; kingdom Metazoa; phylum Chordata; order Ceratodontiformes; family Ceratodontidae; genus Neoceratodus; species Neoceratodus forsteri. The sequence continues at coordinate 643,866,798 of CM028134.1, forward strand.
ACTCTGTCACACTAGTTTATGCTTACTTTTTGTTTGTTTGCTTAAAGGGCAAGATCCTTCAGGCCATAAAAAGTGATGGGGCTAGATGCGGGCATAGTCCAGCCAATACTCTCCATATATTATGGCATTGCCCAACACAAGTCTTCTTTTGGTCCTCTATAGCTATGGATTGCTCTGGAGTACTGGGGCAGCCCACTGACCTGACCAATCCTATGCTGCTGTTGGAGGACCAGACTCTTCTTGCACACCTTTTGCTACAACAGCAAAACTGGATACTGGTAGTCTTGCAAGAGGCCAAATGATGTATTGGAGGCAACCTCTGCCACCTTCCATCTCTCTGTGGCAGTCGGCCATAGCCAGACTGGCTACTTTCAAGAGATTAACTTATGCTAACAATGGCAGACTTCACCTGTATTTCAGTAAATGGGAAGCTTATCTTAATTCAGCACTGTGTAGGACTGTACTTCCCATACCTAGGAAACCCCTACTTAAACTGCAATATCAAAGTACTTTTCTCATGATTATTGGGGAATGAATAGGTACTGTAAGGCTTTAGTCTAGTATCTATATACAGGTAACTGTGACCCCATGGCTTCTGTTATGCCGAGGTCCAATATTCCTTCTCCTTTCTTTATTCATTTCTAATTTTTCTGCTACTCCCCCGCCCCTATTTCTTTTTTCTTACACCATATTATGGTGATCAGACTTTGTCCCTCAGGGATAGATATGTGAATGACCATTGTACTAGGGATAATGTAACTGGCTTTATTTTGAAAAAAGTGATTGCTTGACCTGAACAGTAAATAATGGTGATATATTATTGATAGAAGAACACTGCATTATCAAAGCAAGTTAGTTTTCAATACTGCTTTCAGAGTGTTATGATACTTGGAATTTGTTTTTTTTCCATGTGTATGCAAAATGGGACTGTATTGCAAGGTTTTATTTTTGAGAATGTATATCTTTTGCAAACTCACATATGATGTCCTTTAAGTCTTGAAAATAATAAAATAATATATGATAAAAAAATTGATGGGGCTACAGCAGTTTGTATGTGTAGAAACATAGAAACATAGAAGTTGACGGCAGATAAGGACCGCAAGGCCCATCCAGTCTGCCCATTTCTTTTTCTACCTTATAAATGTGCCATCGGCCTTTGCTCTGTCAGTGACCTATCTATTCATAGTCATTTGTATTGCTCCCTTATGCCTATCCCATGCCTGTTTGAAGCCCTGCACTGTATTCATAGCCACCACTTCTTGTGGTAAGCTATTCCATGCATCTACCACCTTTCTATGAAAAGAATTTCCTCATATTCCCCTTAATCGGCCTCCTCTAATCTCATGCTGTGTCCTCTGTCCTGCTATTTTTCTTATATTTAAACATGTTAGACTCTTTCACCTTGTTTATGCCCTTAAGGTGTTTAAATGTCTCGATCATATCACCTCTCTCCCTCCTTTGCTCAAGGGTATACATATTGAGCTCCATAATCTGTCCTCATATGTCTTCTGATGCAGTCCCTGCACCATTTTGGTTGCCCTTCTCTGGACTGCCTCAATTTGGTTAATGTCCTTGTGAAGGTGTGGCCTCCAATACTGCACGCAGTACTCCAGATGGGGCCTAACCAATGTCTTGTACAGAGGGATTATTACCTCCTCTTACGACTTGGATACCCCTACTAATACACCCTAACACCCCTAGCCTTACTCTACTGCTTTAGAGGTCTGTTGGATGATTTTAGGTCATCAGTGATGATGATGCCCAAGTCTCTTTCTTCCTTTGTGACTGCTAGCAACTCCTCCCAGCCTATAAGTGGCTTCAGGGTTTCTTCCCTATGTGCATGATTTTGCACTTCTTTGCATTAAATCCCAGTTGCCACTCTTCTGACCATTTTGCTAGTTTATCCAGATCTCTTCTCATTCTGCCCACCCCATCTGATCATCTACTCTGTTGCAGATCTTGGTGTCATCTGCAAACAGACAAGCCTTACCCTCTAGTCCATCTCATGAGGTCACTAATGAAGATGTTGAATAGGACTGGCCCCAGAACTGATCCCTGAGGTACCCCACTTGTGACTTGCATCTCTTCTGACTGTATACCATTTACCACCACTCTCTGTTTTCTGCCAGTCAACCAGTTTGCCACCCAGTTGACCAACTTCTGACCCATCCCGAGCCTACCTAGCTTATTTATCAATCTTCTATGTGGAACAGTGTCAAAAGCTTTGCTGAAGTCAAGGTAGGTGACATCAACTGCTCCCCTTGGTCCACCACTTGGTTACCCACTCAAAGAAATCTATGAGATTAGTTTGACAGGACCTTCCTTTGTAAACCCATGCTGTCTTGGATCCTGTGCCCCTATGGATTCCAGGTGTTGCACTATCCTTTCCTTAAGGAGTGCCTCCATAATCTTGCCCACTACTGAGGTAAGACTGACTGGTCTGTAGTTCCCGCCTCCTCCTGCTACCACTCTTGTGGAGCGGGATCACATGAGCCCTTCTCCAGTCTTCTGGGACCTCTCCTGTGCTCAGAGACTCACTAAACAATTCTGCTAATGGCTCTGCTAGTTCCTCCTTTAGCTCCTTAAGTACCCTGGGATGTATGCCATCAGGTCCCATTGCCTTATCCACCCTGAGCTTAGCAAGCTCTTGTAGGACCCTTTCTTTGTGAAGGAGTAGTGCTCACCTCCTCCCCCTGTGTCCATGATGCTGAGCTGTGGGCCCTGCCCTACCTTCTCTTCAGTAAATACTGAGCAAAAGTATCTATTTAGGATAGATGCCTTTACAGGGTCCTCCTCCTCACATGCCCCTTTTCTCCATTAAGCTTAGCATACCCTCTGGACTTTCTCCTTTCACTAATGTATCTATAGAAAGTCTTGTCACCTTCTTTTACTGTTCGTGCTAGTGTTTCCTCAGTTTGGGACTTTGCCTGCCTTACTGCCTTACCTGCTTCCCTTAGGGCAGTTTGGTATGCCTCCCTATCTTCATCCCGCTGTGTTCCCTTATATTTCCTGAAGGCCAGCCTTTTGGCTCTGACCTTTTCTGCTACTGTATTTGAGAACCAAAGTGGTTTCCTTCTTCTTGCACTTCCTTTTCTGTCTAACACAATGGATGTTGCTTCAAGTATTGTATCCTTAATGCTTGCCCACTTTGCCTGTACTTTCCACCTGTGTTTCTTTTGCCAGGGCTAGCTTAACTCTGTTGGCCATCTTATCAAAGTCAGCTCCTCTGAAGTCCCATATTTTTGCCTTGGAATGGGATGATTTAGATGTAGTAGCCAAATTGAACCATACCATGTGATGGTCACTGGCCCCCAGGTGACCTTCTACCTGGAGATCTGTGATCCCTTCTTTGTTAGTCAGTACTAGATCTAGGATAGCCCTGTCTCTTGTGGGTTGCTGTACCAGTTGTTTGAGGCCCTCCCCCATAGGAATGAAATAGCTCACAGACTGTAGGTCCACTCTCTGTAATCTGACACTGTAGAGGTTTAGTGTTTTACAGACATAATATAATGAGTTAACCTCTATGTTGCTGAAAGAAATAGAATACATCTATTAGACTGAGCTGGACAGATGACAGAAACAGTAGTTTACAAGTTTTTTTTTTGTTTATAGCCTGAGAAGTTCTGAGGCACAATACAGTAGCATCCCCTCTCCCTTCAGATGCCTTTAACCTAGAGCAGCAAATAGCAAAACTCAGAGGAGGAGTGCACTACTTCACAGCTGTGGAGGAATACTTCTAAATATCTAAAAAGGGAGTTCCACAAAAAGCTATTTTAGAGCTACAATCTGACTGATGACAGAAGGGCTCCAGGCTCCACCCACAGCCCCAAAAACTAATATCCCTCTAACCTGATGTCCTTCTGTCAGTCACGGTTCTCTCTCATTAAAATGTATTTGCGGACAGCTGGGGTTTGGCAGCCTTAATGGGAAGGGGCCTCCATTTGTTGTTCGGACACCTGGGAAGCAGGGAATCACTTATTAGCAGTATTAGCCCTTAAAAAATTATTTTAGGAGGTGTTCACAGTGTAGGGCAAGGCACTTGAGGGTGGGGGCAAAAGGAAAAAATTACTTACTGAAAGGAAACTCAAACAAGTGTGGGTGCTTATGTCTGTTAACAGAAGTTTACAAATTGTTTTTTTTTTGGGAAGACACTGTTATACTGGTTAGGGGCAGGATGGAAAGGAGCTATAGTGTCTTCATTAATCCAGGATTTATAGAAAGGAATCTCTGGCAGACTTGGTGTGTGATGACATCAAGAAAGAAGAATCAATAATGAATAGATTCATTAAAAATGATGTCATGGAACCAGAATGGATGTAAGGATAGGGTAAAAATAAGAAAAGTGGTTAAAATTTCAAAGAAAAGAAATATAGATTGTCTCCTGTTGGAGGAAACATTTCAATAAGAAGAATCCTGATTACTTTGGGAATCTGTTTAGGACAGAGGGATATCTGTCCAATTTTTCAGATGTAGCAAGGGGAACAGCTGTTTATATCAAAAAACAGTTATGGCATAGATTAAATAAAACAATAATGGATAGTTCGGGGAGGTTTGTTATTATAGGGATATTCATGCAGAATAGGTCCATTACAGTTGCATCTGTATATGGCCCAAATCAAGATGACCCTGCTTTCTTTATACAGTTCTTCTTGTAACTTTCACAATTTTGTGGAGCCATGGTAGTTGGAGAAGATTTTAATGCAACTCATGGGATGATTGATATGGAGCCCCCAATCTTGGAAAGAAAAAGAAATTCAGTAACAGTGTTTAAACAAATGGCCGAAGATCTAAATCTGAAAGACCCATTTAGACATTGATTCCCAAGTTTGAAAAAATATCATTATTCTAAAACTAACAAGACCTTTTCTAGGATTGATTATTTTCTGATATACCAGAAATTTTGTAAGGGGATAAAACATATCTCTTATGAACTGATAAGGACATTGGACCATGCTCCAGTGGTTTTAGAAGTTGGTCTTCTTGTGCAGGGGGCTAAAACAAATGGGTTAGCTTCATGGAAGTTTGATAACTTTCTATGTTTTTTCCCTGGTTTCAGGGAGCAGTTCCAAAAAGAAATCCATTGGTTCTGGATACAGAATTTATTTTATTCATTTATTAAGATCTTGGATTAACCTTTGAGTACAGGCTCATTACATACAGTAGGTTCCACGTCACAGTCATTACAGTAACAAACAAAACTGCAGTTTATGGGAAGCTGTAAGAGGACAACAACGATTAAGACAAAATAGGTAAGAGGTTACATGTGTGACTGAAATAAGCACTATATGCGATGGTACTTGCCAAGACAAAAGGAAAAAAGGGAGGGAGTAAGAGTGAACAAGGGGAGGGGTTGTCTCAGGAAGAGGGGCGTAATAGTGAGAAGACAAACTGCAGAGAGAGAACAGATACTGAAAATCAGCCCAGAAGGTGGGCCTCATCAATCAACCAATCAATCAAATCTTTATTTACAGTATCCAGGTGAACATTGTTGAGCAAGCTCATTTACAAGATGGACCTGGTAAAGTCCATATTATAGTACAAACAGCTATGTTTACAATGTGAATAAAACATAATAGAAGTGCAAATCAAAACACAAGGAACATACATAACAGTTTGTTAGGCATCATCAGAAAGACACAGTGAACAGTATAAAATAGTGGTAACAGGCTAGACCACAGAGATTAGGAGATGGATATCATCACAAGAATTTCCCTAAAAAAAACAAGCAAGACCTAGGTATCGCGATCATAATAGTCAGACAAAATAAGTGATAATCATTTTTTCTTGACACAGTTCACAAAAAGGAGTAACACAGGTATGATTAGGTCTGAAAGGGAATAAACAGCCTGCCAGGCACTATCAGTGGCAGCCCCAGGCAGTGGTTACATTAAGACTGGGAGGCAGCTGTGCCATGACTTGCTAGTAGAAGGTGTGAGCTAGGTACTGAGGGGACAGCTGGGGCTGCGCCTACTGCACCTATTTTCCAATTCTATGGTGCTAGGGCTGGCTGTCCATATCCAATGGACCGTCAGGCCACTGGGAAGGTCTCAAGTCAGGGTAGGTGATGAGTATGCTTAGGCACCTGAAGCCAATCTCAGACAAAGGTTCAAAAAAGGAGCATAATCACTCATACTCCCAATATTTTCACTCTGAGCAATAAAGAAAAGTATCCCATAGGTCAGGGAAAGAAGTGATTACAGCTAGTTTAGCAAAATACAGGCAGACCTTCTAATTTTGTAGGAATTGGAAGGATCGTAGACATGAACTGCAGGAGCCAATCAGGAGCAAGGGCCAGAAAATGCTCACAGTCCGATTGGTTGGCGGCTTTAGTGGTGCTTTGCTAAAGAAGAATCTGGGCAAATGGTTTCAGGTGGCAGTTTGTGAAGGTGCCGACCACCCGGGAACTAGGGATTTTATGCCTTAGGTGCAGATGCCCCCTGTAAGACTTGCCTATGTCTAGAAAGAGGGGTACAGGGACCAGAAAGTAAAAAGTAGATTAGGGTTAGTAAAACATGCAAGAATTAACATGGAGTAAAGTCATTCATGGCTATGGCTGGTGAGGGAGGCTTATACTAAGCTTACTGTCAGTACCAGTAGTGGGAAGTGTTGACAGAGGGTGTTGGGTGAGGTGCCGGTGCAGGATCTGAGCAGGATGTTAGTATATGAAGGGGAAGAGGGAATGGGAGTAGAAGGGGAGTGGTGGGGAGGGGATGAGGGGAGGAAAGGTAGAAGGTGTGGAAAGGAGGTTGGGTCAGATAGGGAGGGTAGTAGCAGGGAGTGGAGAGGCATCTGATGGTGCCAGGGTAGAAGCGAAGCAGAGGAGGGTGACACAGCTTAGGGAGGGAAGAAATGGGAGTATAGATGGTGCCAGGAGATACTTAGGTTGATGAACTGCCAGGGGCTAGATGCCTTAGTGGAAACAGTTCAACTTGCTTTGGTAACCAGATATGATCATAGCCCAATTCTGAAAGGGCCCAGCACTGAAATAACAAAGAGGCTTGGTGGCAGGTTGTTGGCCCATTTAGGGGTCTGGTGGGCAAAGGCCCTTTGTCCTAGAGTGGTGCAATATCTTGGAATCTTGAAGATCATGCTTCCAGAGCGTCTCGTGGTGTGGCTGCATTCCAAGGGAGTGAGGAGCTTTTGGAAGGCTATGGGTAGCATGCATAGACTTGCTTTTTTGGCCGGCAGGCAGGTCTGGTACTGAAGTCTGCTATTGAACTGGAGCCAGTTGGCATGATAATAAAGGTCACAGGTGTGGGTTTGACATTATGAACCGGTGGAGATGCGGCATGCCTTATTTAAGGTGACTTTGATATGGTGGAGGTCTGTGTGTGTTGCAAATCTGTAGATTGCAATACCATACTCCACAAGAGAGATGACTGAGCATTGGGATGCAAGGTTTAGTGCTTCATGGGTGAGACTGTGCTTATGTCTGTGTAGGAGGCCGATGTTAATATTGAGTGATTTTACTATATTGTCTATATGTTAGACGAATGACATGATACTGTCAAATGTAACCCCCAATTACTTAAAGTGCTGTACCCGTTCAAGTGATGTACCTTCATCATTGATAACGGTAAGTGGTTACGATCAATGTCGATTCTGCGGGCTGGAGAACATCATTGTCTTTGTTTTTTTTATAATTTATGACAAGTTTGTGTGCCTTGAACCATTTTTCCACTGAGGAGAAGCTGTCTTGTAGGGTGAGCTCCAGTGACCTGGGGTTTGTGACTTTGGAGAAGAGGACAGCATCATCTGCATAGAGCAGAATTTAGCAAGGACAGGAACTAGAAAGCTGATTTAGAAATAAGCTGAACATTAGGAGACCCAAGATGGAGTCCTGTGGAACACCCTGAGTGAACTGGTCTGCTATCAGAGTAGACATTATTGTCTATCCTAACTTGCTGGGATCTGCCCTAGAGGTAGGATTTGAACCATCTTACAGTATCATCTGATAGACCAATAGCATCTAGTTGGTCAGTGAGGAGATCGTGATTAACCATGTCAAATGCTTTTGACAAATTAATAAATGTTTCAGCAACCAGCTCGCTGTGCTCAAGTGAGTTGTGAATAAAGCCTGTGAACTCAAGCAGTGCTGTGGTGGTGCTGTGTGCTTTGTGGAAGACATGTTGTTCAGGGTACTGAATGTTGTATTTTTCCAGATATTCCATTAATTGATCAGCGATAATTCTCTCTAGTGCCTTGGACAGTGGAGGGAGAATCAAAATGCATCTGTAGTTTCCTAGCATGGATTGATCAGCACTCTTGAAGACTGGGGTTACTAATGCCACCTTCCATTGCTATGGGAACTGACAGAATCTTGATGAGGTATTGATTATGTAGGTTAGAGACATCAAGATGACTTCCAGGGATAGGGCTACAAATTTTAAATCAAGGGAGTCTCCAGTGTAACGTGATTTCCCAGGATCTTTAGAAGGTATTTCCTGGCTTCATTTAAGGAGATGGAGCTGAACCAAAAATGAGGGTTAGTAGGTGGTTGGTTCATTGTTTGAGTTGTGACAGAGGAGTTAGAGGGGTTGAAAAAGTCCGAGGGTAGCACTCCAGAGGGAGATCGGTAAATGCTTGGTTAAGTGAGTTAGCGACAGTTTCTGGGTCAGTAGTACATATGCCATCAATGTTTAGCATCATAGGGGCGGGCTTGTTAACTTTCCCTGTGATCTCCTTGAGGTTAGCCCAAAAGTTTTTACCATCACTCCAGGACTGGGTTAGCGCATCCTTGTAGTATTGTTTTTTGCTGCCTGTATCTCCCTAGTGCAGTCATTGTGGGCCTTTTTGTAGAGCTGGATGTCGGCCTGCTTGCCTGTCTCCCAGGCTTTATACCAGAGGCAGTCTCTTGCTTTCAAGTGCTCAAGAAGCTCAGGAGTGAACCAAGGGTTGCTCCGGCCCTTTATTATCCATTTTTGTATTGGAGCATGTGTGTCACAGACTGCATTGAATAACCTGATGAAGCACTCCAGGGTTATATCCACAGAAGTAGAGGAGTAGACTTGGGACCAGTCCTGCTCACTTAGGTTGACTCTGAACTGACCCAGCTGGCCTTGCTTGAGGACTTTGTTTGTGATAGTTATATTGGGGGGTTGGAGAAGGTGCTGGACCAGCAAACTAGAATGGGTGAGTGAGCACTGAAAGCATCAGGTAGGACAGAGATTTGGGAGATGTGTTCCGGCCTATTTGATAGGGCTCAGTCTAGCAAAGGTGATGTGCTAGTCCTGTAGTTTACCCCAGTGGTTGAGGAGACAAGTTGTGAAAGTACACAGATATCATTGCATCCTTGTGTGGGGTTGCCTCAGTGGAGAGTCAATCTGCACTGAAGTCACCTAACAGTAGTATTTCAGAGTTGAGGTTGAGGGTACTGAGACATTTAAGTGGTGAGTCAAGTCCACTAGATTTTTGTCCAGTCAGGATATATACCGAGTGGACCGTAAGAGTTTTGTTATGCTTTCCAAGAAATATTTTTATTGCAAGGACTTGCATGCTGGTACCTGTATCAGGTAAGGGTAGGATGTGGGCTTGTAGGTAGTCCCTGAGATATATTATGCAGCCACCACCTCTTTTGGTGAGGTAATCCACCCTGAACATGGTGTAACCTGGGATTAAAATGGAGGCATCCACAATGTTGAGAGAGAGCCATGTCTCAGCTACTGAAAGAATATCATGGTTATGTTGTTGTGTCCAGGCATACAGGTTGTCCATTTTTGGTAGGAGGTTACAAATATTGAGTGAGCCATTTATAAGTTTGACAGCATTGTCTTGCAACCCATTCAAGTGTGTTCGAGGGCCCGGGTTGAGGTGAATATTCCCAGAGAGTAGCAAGAGCAGGAAGGCTATGTGGCAGAGATATTCCTTAATCAGTATGACACTGACCTTACACTGCCTAGTCTGGTGTTTTGAGTATTGATATTGTCTAACATTGATGATCCTGAGATAGAGGGCCATTAAGTGCAGGCACCATGGGTAACGTGCATGGAAATGTTTAGAGCTATTTGTTTTGTGCTCACTGAAGGGAGTGAGTAGTAAGACACTGTAAGACAAAGTTGCTGAGGAGTGCACATTAATGGGAGTCCCATGGAGGGAAGGAGCATGCCCAGAAATCTGAGTGCCATACCGGCAGTTATTTAGGCTCAGAAGGGTGAGAAAGACAGTAGCTCACCCAGCAATAGCACAAGATAGAGACATTATGTTGGTTATGCTTGGCTACAGCCGAACGGCAGCATAGTGCTGGAGAAAAGTAGAGTATGGGGAGAGCCTGTGTGTGTTGTGCATGTGTGGTACACTAAGATGAGATACAACTGGCCCTTTAAGCTCGGCAAGGATAATTATTGTAATTAGCTCAGGAGGCCAAGAAGGGTGGTGCTATTTAGGCTTAAAGGGCTGGATATTCAAACCGCGCCGTTCCGTGGTGCAAGCCCTTGCGCTGCTCAAAAAAGTTGCACAGGGGTGTGGCCGGGGTGATATTCAACAGAGTTGCATTATTGAGCAGCTCTGGCACAGATGCCCCGGCTAACCAACTACGTGCATGATCAATGGAACTTGGCCACCGTAAGTGGTCAGAGTGGAGCAATCAAGATCGCGGTGGCGCTAGTTCCATTGCGTCATGTGCTAATTTCCGATATTCAAAAGGTGACATGCAAATGGGGCCATAAGTTATGCAAGGCATGAGGGGGACATTAGCATCTACTTATGGCCCCATTTGCATGTCATTAACATGCAGGTGCCCCGATCTCCGACGACTTACCTGGCGCCTGCCAGGCAGCAGCTGTCGGGACCGATGTTCCTGCAGCCCGATCACGGGCATGAAGTGAATTGGTCTGCCCGATCGCTGGCATAACAGATGGATAACCTCGACTGGCCTGACGGCATAATGAAATTTTCGATCAAGCCTGATCGCGGGTTGCACGGAGTTCACCCTCAGCAGAACTCCTGCGGTCTAGTGGACCGCAGTTTCATCAGGGCACTAGAGTCAACCTCTCAGCAAATTTCGAACAGGGATCGTGAAGCTCGATTGCTGGCAGTAGAGTCAACGCTTAGCAGCCTACCCCTGGTCAGCCATCACTCTCTACCACGTAGCACCACCTGCTCACCCATCAGATGGCGGCAGCAGCACCCTCACCTGACCGCCACCCGCCGCCCACTGATCGACTGTTTCAGGCTGCATGTTCATTGGTCAGATCAAGATTGGGTAAAAGAACATATCAGATAAGGTAGTCCAGTTATGTGAATGGAAAATTTCATTCACATATCTGGACCGTTTTAGATGAATGGTTGCACACCCATTGGCTTGATCTGAACCAATGGGCATGCAGCCCTGGCTCAGGCAGTCGGCGGGCGACGGGCAGCAGGTGGTAGGCTGCCACCCGCCAGCTGACGGGGGAGCAGGGTGGTGGGACTCATGGGTGGGTGGGTGGGGACACCATCACCAGGCAATTAGACCTTGGGGTTGACTCTACTGCCCGAGATCGGGCTTCAACGTGTCCACTAGACCACCAGGGATTTTGCTCTTGGGGTGTTGACTCTACTGCCTGTGATCAGGCTTTGCAGTCCACTGACCACCAGGAGTTTGCCTTTGGCAGGGTGAACTCCGTTCTGGCCGTGATCAGGCCAGCGGGGGATTTTCCACATTATGCCCATGATTGGGCCAGGGGGGGCTTGAGCTATGCCCGCGATCAGCCAGTTGGGGAGAGTGTGTTCTGTGCCCGCTGATCGGGCTACAGGGGTTACTATTATGCCCGCGATCAGGCTGGAGGGGGACAGGGAAGAAGTGGAGGGTCACCCACAGGTGGCAGCTGCTGTGTCGCACCCTGCAATGTCGCAGCTCACCTGTGAGTGGCCCTCGAATTACTCATTTTTTTTTGGCTCAAAGTTGTGCAGGCGCAGGTTGGGGTTGTGCTCAGACAACTTCTAACAGCCCGGTTGAATATCGGGTTGTGCAGTTTATGCATGGTTCCTCCTCCGTTGAGCATGCTTATTAGCATTGCGCTACTGCTCAGCATGACTTGGGGGCGAACTGTCTCCTGCTGAATATCGCAGAATGGCACAATTTCAGACTTGCGCAGGCGCAACCTTATTGCGCATGGCACAACCTTTTGAATATCCAGCTGAAAGACTATTTAATAAGGTGTTGACAAGGGAGGAGGGTGGGAGAAAATTAAGGCAGAGAATGATCTTCATAAGCAAAATACTTAAAATGTGAAGCAGTTCCATTTAATTTCAGGATTTTGAAAATGGTGCCTGGCACCTAAGTTGATTAAGATGGCTACCTTTTACAGATGAGCTGAAGAAGGGTCTTGTAAATGTGCCCCGAAGTGTCCAAAGGGGACCCTGTAAAGGAGCAGAAAGGAGTGAATTAAATACATTCTGGGTTGGGGGAGTTACAGATAGAAGAAAAGACTGGGAGAGCTGAGGGTGTTGCTGGAGAGCTAAGGCTCAGATTACTGATCTGCCACAAACACAGTAACTCTGGTTTCAGCTCCGGGAATGAGCAGTTTAAAACAGCAAAATTTCCTATGTCTGTTTCCAGCAATTAGCTCAGCTAGAGAAACAATACTTAACAATTAAACAGTCTCCAAAAGTGAGCAGTTCTTAATAAATCAGGCTAAACTCTAAACATGAGTCAATAACAGCAAGTTTAAGTAAAAAAGAAAAATTAAGGCAGAGAATGAGCTTGCACAAGCAGAGTGTTTAAAATGTGAAGCAACTGTAATTAATTTCAGGATTTTCAAAATGGTGCCAGGTGTCTGAGTTGGTTCAGCTGGCTACCTTTTGTAGATGAGCAGGGAAGGGGGCTTGTAAATGTGACCCGAGGTGTCTGAAGGGGACCCTTTTACAGATGAGCTGGCGTGGGGGCTCATAAATGTGCCCTGAGTTGTCTGAAGGGGATCCTTTTACAGATGAGCTGGGGATGGGGATTATAAATATGTCCTGAGATGTCCGAATTCAAGGCAGAACCTTAATGGCAGTATTATATGGAATGCAATGAAAGCATATTTGAGAGGTTGGACAATATCTCAACTGGGGATAAGGAAAAAGACGTATGCCAGTTAGTTAGAAAATGTGGAAAAAGATCTTGCCTTAGCCGAAGCAGAACATATAAATCTTAGAACCGAACTATCAGAACTGAATCTTATGTTAGCAAGAGACAGAGTGGAGAAAATTATTCAAGGAAAGACTGAAAAGGAAATGTATAAGGCTAGAGCTAAATACTATTTCTATGGAGATCTACCAGGCAAGGTGTTAGCCTATCAGCTTCACTGTGAAAAAAAAAACCTGAAATAAAATTCAGGCCATAAACAGGGAAGATAGGGTACTTTCCTCCGTAGAGGAGGACATTAACCTAACCTTTCAGTCATTTTGCAGAAAATTGTATACTCCCAAGAGAGCTTTAGGTTTGTACCCTATTACAGCATACATCTCAAACTTGAAGCTACCTAAAATCTCAGCACATGAACTAAACAGCTTAAATAGGAAAATAACTGTCGAAGAGGTAACAGTAGTCATTTGTTTGTTACATAATCGTAAAAGTCCTGGTGCTGATGGTTTGCCCTTTGAGATTTATAAGAATCTCTCTGAAGTTCTGGCTCCTATATTGGCTGATCTGTTTGTAAAATTTCCGGAGGAATGGAGGCTGCCTCAGTCGTTTAATGAGGCTGACATAGTTCTATTACTTAAAAGAGATAAGCCCTCTGAAAACTGTGGCTCGTAAAGGCCCATATTCTTCTTAAACAGTGACTACAAAATCTTAGCAAAAATTCTCACAGAAAGACTTGCAAAAATTATTCCGAATTTGATCCACCAGGATCAAGTTGGTTTTATAGAAGGTAGAAGACTTCAACATAACATCCAGGCATTTTAGGGAATAGACTCTGCACTCCTCTCATTGGATGAAGGAAAGGCCTTTGACAGGGTGCAGTTGCCGTTCCTCTTTGAGGTTCTGAGAGGCTATGGAATTGAGGGTAGCTTTTTATAATGGATTGAGCTAATATACTCCACTTCCCTAGCTAGAGTAAAAACTACTGCAAGCTATTCCTAATTTTTTCAGTTATCAAGGGGGACTAGACAGAGATGTTCTCTGTCCCCCTTATTATTGGCATTATTTTTGGAACCTCTAGCTATCAAGTTCAGAGCCCATGCTCACAACTTAGGAGTGTCATTAAGATCTTGTCATGTCTTGACTATGTTATGTAACTAATAATACCCGACAGGGTGGGCATTATTGGGATATAACGGACCACCCAGGGGTGTAATGAGGCCCGACGCTGCAGGCGGAGGGCCTTATAGCCCCTGGAAGGTCCGTTATATCCCATAACGCCCACCCTGGAGGGTATCATTACACTTAGAAAATGGGGTAACATTATTTTTTTAATAAAGTTTTAAAAAAAGAAATATTGATGAGAAATTATCAGAGATGTCAGGTTCCATAAAATAGTCCATTTACTGGCACTAGAGGGTGCTGTTGCTTATGAGAAGGCAGTTTTTTGTATTAAATAAGGACTGCAGTGTTTTGTTATTGTTGGTATTTTAGGAATCTTGCAATAGTTTATGCATTGGACTATTGTGATCTGTGTAGTAAACAAATGGTGTTATTTTTACAGTTTAAGTGCACAGTTTGCGGTAGCGGTGCAGCGAGAATAATGTGGATATCAATTAAGCAACATTGGAATGGGAAGGTACAAATTGAGTGGGCTGATGAAGTCTGGGGAAAAAAACTATGTATTTTGATTTACAGTGTGGGGATGATTTGTTTGTGGGCAACCGACAGGTTGTATTTTGAAGTTCTATCATGGTCAGGCCCTGAAGTGGAGCGGTGGTTTCCTGTAATGAGCCCTGGAGACAGAGTAGTGCTGTCGGCTAGTGTGTGCGAGAGCACGATGGTGATCGGAGGACGGGAGTGGCAGGGACAGTTGTGTTCTGGTGATGTGTGTATGATTATAAAGAAAGAAAGGAAAAGTTTGGGGGAATTTTTTTTTATCGTACTAAGTGTAAGAGCTGTAAGGACTGGTGTGAGGAGGACTGAGTTGCGTAGGGGCCATTTGGATCTGTACCCCACTAAGCGAGTTAAAAAAATTGGCTGGCATGATGTTTGAGGTGGGCACAAGGATACAAGGTGGTAATAGGTACTGCGAAAGAGAACTTGTTATTTGCTGGGCTTTGTTAAGAAATAACAACCCCGGTGCCAGCGTCTGTCAGCCAATCAGAGTGCTGCATTTACGATCTTTGCAGCGTACCCATTTTCTAAATGCAGACAATATATTACTGGCTTTAAGAAACCCTGACTGATTCTTTTCCACTGTGAGTGGTATTCTGGAAGAATTTAGCCTTCTTTCAGGATACAAGGTTAACTGGGAGAAGAGTGAATTATTGTGCTTGGGGATCCCTTAAATTTAAGGTATCCATTATTGATAGATATAAAGAAAGGTAGAATTAAATATTTGGGGGTCATCTTGGCTATGAACATAAAACAAATTTATCAATTTAATTATGACCCATTAATGCATAAACTTAAATTGGACTTAGAAAAATAGCAGTACCTTCCCATAGTATTATTTGGCAGAATTAATATGTTAAAAATAAATGTCCTGCCCAGATTACTGTTCTTGTTCAAATCAATTCCTATAATCCTCAAGAAGCAGTTTTTTGTGGATCTGGACAAAATAGTAAGAATGTTTTTCTGGCAGGGGGATCATCCTTGGATTGCTTTGCACAAATGTTGCTAAAGCACAGAGAAAGAGGGGATGGACTGCCCTAACTTCTGGTTATACTATTTGGCAGCTCGACTTGAGATAGTATATAATTGGTTTCACCATCCCCAGAATAATTCATTAACTGGTGTAGAAGAAGAGAAATTTAAGGGACTAGCCCTCCTAATTCCTTTGAATTGCAAAATTTTAGTAATAAGAAGTCAGGCTGAGATGTTTTGAACACCACAAAATCAACAATATATGTATGGGTCCAGTCTCAAAATTGGTTAATTCCTCAGCCAGATTGTCCAAATTAACTCCAATTTATGACAACAAGTGTTTACCACCATCACTGGTAGACATTATATTTAAGAATTGGTATTTTCATAAGGCATACAGACTATTGGGGATTTTTTGATGGAGATAACTTTATGCAGTTTGAGCAATTTCAGGTCAAGCATGGCATTCCAGTCACACAAAGGTGGCAGTATATGCAGGTTAAAAACTTTGTTTTCAAAAAGAACAATAAGTCATTTGTTCTCATAAACAGTCAATTGGAAATACATTTTGCTGAGTTAGAGTCTAATAAACATTTCATCTCCAGACTGTACAACACCTTGTCAGAAGAGCTTTCTACTCCTCTGGCTACAGTTAAATCTGCCTAGGAGAGAGATATTGAAGTTGTTATCCAGAAGGATTGTTGGAGCAGAATTATTAATTCAGAGAATACTGGAGTGAGAACCAGTAGATTATTACAGATATATTTTAATATCCTACACAAAACCTACCTTATGCCCGCACGGCTTCATAAACTTGATGCCACCATACCCGAGTTATGTAAATGATGTAATAGGGAGAAAGGGACAGTCTCCCTTATGTTAGTGGGATGTGATAAGATTAGGAACTACTGGACACTTATATGGTCCACACTATGCAAGGTTCTGGGGTATGATTTCCTATTTGATCCAGGAATTGTGTTTTTTGGTTTTCTGGTGGACCCATTGTATCCATTGAGAAGCCAAAAGACCCTTTGGAATATGAGTATCTTAGTGGCTAGCAAAATAATCTTGCAGCACTGGAAAGACAGAGTCCCTGGTTTATTCTGAATGGGTCAAGAAAATGTTAGACCATGGAAGAACTGACAAAGCAATTTACTTCTTAGAAGAGGATTATGGTAAATTTGAGGCAATTTGGTCTCCACTACTGGCTAATTTGGCTAATCATGGTTCTTAACAATTTGGTCAAATGATGAAGTAACAATGATGTTGAAAAAAATTCTTCATGAGTTGTGACAATGATTGAATCACCCACGCTCTGAGTTATTTCATCAAAGAAAAAAAAATGTGATGGCCTTCTGATGACTTCCACCTACACCCACAGGCCAGGGGCAAATTTACTGTCATGACTCATGACTGTACACAGCACACTGACAACACAGCAGTCCACCACCACTTTCTTCCAAGACGACCTGACTCCTACAGTACAGTTAATGTTAAGTGACCAAATTCAGCAACTGTTAAGTGTGCCTCAGAATTTGAATTGGAAATGCAGACACATTTGGTGCATCACCGTATGCCGCAGCACAGTCCCACACTGGGGTTGGTTGATGCTTATATGTAATGTAATGCAATATACTATAAAACTAATGATAATAAGGAGGAATGATGGGGAATGAGTGATGGTGATGATGACACCTATGTGTAGTTGCACTTTACTTGCGCTGTAGTGTAAACAGCCTGCTATGAGTCACAAAGTTAGATTTTATCTCCGGGGCTACCCACAGCCAGTAGCACAGGTGCATCAGCTTGTATATTGTTTTCCCAAACAGTATTTCTTTTAATACATGAAATTGTGAATAAATGTTAACAAGTGATCATGATTGGATGGCAAAAGTCAAAAATTTATTTTGCCAGCCTGCTGGCCTTGTCCTGCACACACAGCCACACTGAAACAAGGAAAAAAATGTTATTTGGGATTTCTGGGACTGTTATGTTTCTCATGGGCCCACCTGCAGTCTCTTTCTCTCCTCTGGATGAAATCATGAATGAATATTATCAAGTGATTTTGATTCATGATTGGATAGCACAAGTCAATGATTTATTTTGCCAGCCTGCAGCCCTTGTCCTGTACACAGAGCCACAATGAAAAGCCAGGAAAACAATTTTTATTTCAGATTTCTGGGACTGTTACATTTCTTGTGGGCACCCCTGCAGTCTCTTTCTCTCTCTCTACTCTAGATGGCACAAGTCAGCGATTTATTTTGCCAGCCTGATGTCCTTGTCCTTTACACATAGCCACATTGACAACAGGAAAAATGCATTATTTGGGATACTCTGTAACTGTAAAATTTGTTTGTGCCCACAGTAGTCTCGCCCTCTTTTGAGCTGGAATGTTGCAAGTCAAAGATTTTGCCAGCCTGCTCTTGCTCATGTACACAGCCACACTGTCTGAGGTGAAGAAAAGAAAAAAAATTGTTTGGGATTTTCTGTAACTGTAAAATTTTTCTTGGGCCCCCAGTAGTCTCTCCCTCTCTCTTTTGGACCTTGACTGGCACAAGTCAGAGACTTTGCCAGCCTGCCCTTGCTCAAGTACACAGCCACACTGTCTGAGGCCAAGAAAAGAAAAAAAAAGTTCACCTGGGATTTTCTGTAACTGTAAAATTTCTCTTGGGCCCCCAGGAGTCTCTCCCTCTCTTCTCTGGATCTGGAATGGCACAAGTCAAAGATTTTGACAGCCTGCCCCTGCTCATGCACTCAGCTATACTGTCAGAGGCCAAGAAAAGAAAAACACTTTCATTTGGGATTTTCTGTAAATGTAAAATTTCTCTTGGGCCTCGAGTAGTCTCTCCCTCTCACCTCTGGATCTTCTGCAATGACACAAGTCAAAGATTTTGCCAGCCTGCCCTTGCTCATGTACACAGTTATACTGCCACACTGTCTGCCTTTTGCCTCCCCTACCCCCAGAAGCCACTCAGGCTACCACTATCTCACCCCTCCCTCCAGATTCCTCCTTTCTCCAGTCTTGATCTGTCACCCTCACCCGATGATCAGTTTCTCTCCTCCCATTGCCCCAGTAAGTCTCCTTTCTGTCTCCTAGTTTCTCTTCCCTCTCCTCTAAAAATGTATATTTTTTTTATTTATTTGTGTTGTTTTTCTTTTTGGCAACTTCTTCTGGTAGCTCTCTGCTGCAGTGAGTGAGCTAGGTGCTCTTCCAACTGTCCTCCCTTCGTCTAGGCCATGTTGAGCTCTCCCCATGGTTATATACTGTGAATGCATCACATGACAGTTTGTTGTCTGATTGGATGCTGCCGGCAACCTGTATGTGAAGACAGTGTGCTAGTGGCCTCCCCATGGCAGCAATACACAGAATGGCACAAATGTCACTTCCACGGACCTGAAACTGGACCGCTGCAGTGAAGTCCATATTTATTCAGGTCCGTGGGTTTCGGGTTTGATCTGGGGGTCCGGATCTCCCAAAGAACAGTCCGCAAAACCCTAAACCATATCCATATGCCCAAGCTTCATTTCTAGAACAAGGCTTCATAGTATGATACACAAAATGCTTTACTCTGCGAATGAGAAATAAAGAGAAAGTAAAGCACAGAGTGATTAAGAGACTTGTTCAAGGGTAGACAGAGCATGATCATGGTGGGATTCAAACCATGGAGCTGATTTTTGAAGAGCTGTTACAGTGACACAAGAACTCCAGGTGTGTCAGGGACCCTGTGCCCAATTTTATAAAAGGGTGGGTCTTTGTGCAAAAAACCCAGGAGTTGCTGCAGCTGCAGGCTAGCGCCAAACAGCAACACAGGTTGATATGGCCCCATCCCAAACATACTGCTAAAAACAAATAGATTAACATTGCATTGTCACCATAGGATCAGGGAACACTAAAGAACAAGGAACTAAAAACATCAAACTGGTCTATTATATTGAACTGGTGGGCAGAAGAAACCCAGTGGCAAAAAATGTAACAACATGTATTTGTTTCTTAATATAATACAGGTTAAAATCTCCATGTGATTAACTGAAAAAGAAAAGAACCTGCCATACAGTCCAACTTTCAGTACTCCCGTCAGTGTCAAAATTAAAAGTAGTCAGAATGTCCATGGCCATAGCTCACATCTCATCCTCACCTGAATTGACCAGGACAGAAATCCTGATGGCCTCAATCTCTGAAGCAATGAGCTCTGCTCTTTTGCCAACCTCTTCTGAGTCTGTATATTGAAACATATGTCCTCCATAGTGAATTCTGGGATTTATGTGATGTGGACAATTCCCCAAGGGTGAGTCCCCACAGAACGTCTGACAGCAGATGACCATGGGAAGGTCAAGTGCACAATTGGGGTGAATGCACCAATGGGTGACTGTATGGGAAGCAAGCATCAAATGATCGACTACAGCAAAGAGGGAAGGGGGAGCGGGTGCCTGTACTGAGTGGCATCGCTCAACTCTGGGCATGGAGCCAAGGAGAAGCCCATGGTGTGCAGGCACAGATGCATAGGGACAGAAAGTGGTCCATGGGCAGCAGGGCATGGTGGTCACTAGTACTACCATCGCCGTGGCTGGTCACACATGGAAAGTGAAGTTGTGTGCCAGCCCATGGAGATAATCATAATGTCTCCTGGTCTCATATTCAGTGACCACAGCAGTGATGCGGGTGTTCAAGTCCTGGTAGCAGCACCTGGCATGTGGGACCTCTGCCGCTGAGACCAACTGCTCGGAGTGGACCATGGTCAGCCACTCCTCCTCAAGGAGGCAGTCCAGCAGTCAACAGATACTGGGGTGGCATGCCCCGAGCTTGGTACTGAATGCCTGCTGCCACCCCTCCATTGCATTATTCATCCTAGCCAGGCCCTGGACACTTGCTGCATGGCAATTCCACTGTTCAATCAGGAATGTGGCATGCCAGCGGCTGGACCAGGCACTGGAGCGACTGAACAAGGTGGACTCATAGTAGTCAAGGATCAACTACTGCACCTCCTCATTCTGCACCATGTACTTCCACTCCTGCATCTCCTGAAATATTGCTGGAAAGTCACTTTGTGGTACGAATGCAATTGCCAGCAGCATCCGGAGGTGCAGAGCAAGGTCTGGGTCCATGGAGTACTGGTACGGGACTTCAGGGCACTGCTGTATCCAGCGCCAGATGGTTTGCGAGTAGTGAAAAAAGCAGCCCCTGATGATGGTGTCCAGGAAGGTGGTGGACATTATGCACCAGCTGGCATGCTCAAAATCGAGCAGCACAGTGGCAGGGCTAGTGACAGATGGTGGATTCGCAGCTGGCCCAGCAGCCACATGTAAGTCTGGGCCATTCTGGTACAGGTGAGGGCATACATAGCTGGCAGGACTGCACCTGACTAGATGGCATGTATGGTATAGAGCTGCCCAAACAGTGTTGGGCATGCCTGGAAGGTGCTGTCCATGAACCTGTCAGGACAGTCCACCAGTTGCTGCAGACCCTGGTCACTGGCATAGATCACAAGCTGGGCCTACTCCTGGCCACTGTCGTAGAGCAGGGACTGGCCCCCTTGCCCCATCATGGTGAACTCAGCCGGTATGGCCAGATCGGTGACTGTGGCTGGTGACATGAGTCACCCTGTTCCACATGCTGCATGCACTGCACAGCCCAGCATTGCAAGCGCACCCCTGGCAGTCGATGAGCAATGGCTGCAGGTTTCCCCAAGGTGCTCACTGCAACTACTTGCAATGTGCTGTCCAGCGACCTCCGCGCCCTGTCCCATAGCGAACCCAGTACCCTGCGCACACCGACAACCACCGCATCAGGAACACGGGTATAGTCCTGTATGGTGGACACCACAGTGTCATAAACTGTGTGCAGGCAGGCAAGGCAGCTATACCTGCATGCCTCTGTGCACCACCAGTAATCCTCTACTGGACCAGCCTTGTACCTGCAATAGATGTAGCCATTGTGCATGGCCAATGATTTGCCTTGATGGCTCTGTATGTAGTGTACAGAAATCCTCAGATTGGGATGGCATTCCTGCTTCCACTGTTCCCATCCCCCCTTTTGTGTGTGGCCCCCTACCTCCGCCTACTGCGGTCTGTTGCCACTCCTTCTTGTCCGGCTTTTGTATCAGGTGCCTATCCATTGGCTCCCGCCCCTTGTCCTGTGCCCATCCCCTGGTGCCCTTGAATATTCTATGTCCTGCTCCAGTGAGTATCCTGTCTTTCTGGTGTGTGGTGTGGTGTTCTGCTGGGCGGTGGGTGCATAGGGTGCCTGCTCACCATCCGTCCCATTGCACTACTTTGGTGCACAGGCCATGCCGCCTCTGTGCTGTGGGCTGGGGCTCCAGTGTGTCTGCCACCCAGTGTGTGGCCACGTCTTCCTGCCTGTGCTCACCCCTCTGCCTGTTGACCCTGTCTGAGTCACTGTGCTCTGTCTCTCTGCATGGGTGTTCACCCATGCTGGCCTGTGATGCACCTCACCCTTGTGCTGTCATTTGGCCGGGCTGTGTAATTGTGTTTTCAATACATGCTGTTGCTGCATTGCCTCCTGATACCGCACCTATGTTTAAGCACTCAGGATGGCGGTTACCAAATTCAGAGGTGGGCTGGCATGGATAAAGATTGCACAATGCCAAGGCTCCTTAATTTGGAGTGAACACCATAAAATTTCTTCCAATGTGGTGGTGCTGAGGGTTGAGGTGCTAGATGCCGCACCTTGCACCACACTGGTGACTCAGGTTCAGTGACAGATTTGGGTCACCGGGGGTTGGCCAGAAGAGAGAAGGATTGGGCACCCAATGGCTTGCTCTCCTTCTCCAGGGAGGGGTGGGTTGCTTGCCATGCCATTATACCACCACCACCTAGGTGACCATGGGCAGTGCTGGTGTGTACAGGGAAGTTGGCCAGGGACCTCAATGGATGCACGAATCAGCACGCATCCATCTTATTGGTCATCCTCATGCACTGATGCTGGAGGGGTGGGCCAAAGAACAAGGAAAAATACCCTGCACCCATTCCAGGCAACAAACCCACTGCATTACTACCACAAGAGGAACTGGGGTCAGACTCCAGAGTGCGCACTCCATGATCAAAGTTCAGTGGAGGTATGTGGGGTCCTCCCCTGCCCTGCCCAGGAGGATCATCCTGGAGCTCTAGAGGTAAGTGGAGTGGTGCACCTTAGGAGTAGACCCCCTGGTCCTCAAGTAGTGTAGCTGTGAGGTGCTTGGGGGTTCCAAGAGAGGGACCGGGTGCAGAGAAGTGAAGGGGCAAAAAGAGAAAGTAAAAAAAAAAAAAAAAAAGTCTTCCTACACAGCTTGGTGGAGTATGGAATGTCAGGAAATACATACAGCATAGCACCATTATAATTTAAACTTACAGCAGCTCTCAATGCCCCCAGAATCATATCCTTTGTTACCACACCATCAGTGACTAACAGAACAGTCATGGGTAGATCCCTCTGAGCTCCTGTAGCAAGAGGTGACATCCGGTAAGCCCTGAAAAAATGTTATTCATTTAGTAATTTAAAGTTTGGTAACAGGGAGAGGCACAATGAGCTGAGGCTCATTTCCAGGTGCAACCTGGGGGAGGAGGGAAAAGGAAACAAAGTTACACATTGTAACATGTTACACACTGTAACATGTAACATGTAAAAGCTGTGTACACTCTGGTCCTAAGCCCAAGACCCCCGGTAGCCACAGCTGCAGAAAATCCAAAAGACCGTCACCAATCTGCTCCCTCAGATAGTTCAAGGAGCCACACAAGAGAAGCTGTGTGTGCATTTTCTAGGGCTTCCAACTGATACTGATGCTGTGAGTTTTCTTGTATTAACTTAGTAGTGGCAGCAAGAGCATTCCCTGCTTGTGTCTCTGCCAAAGTAGCAGTCTTCATGGCTATCTCAGTTTTAAAGATCCTGCTCCCCCAAGCAACTCCGATAGTTTCAATTTTAGAGTTAATTGCCTGCAAGGGTAATTGGAGTGACTTCCATGAGGGCTCACCAATGGCAACTGCATTCCCTTTTCTGGAGGCCTGCTGCTCCATTTGTGGTTGGGGTTTTGCTTTGCCTGGAGCTCCTTTTTGCAAGCGACCCTTGATGAAAAAATTATAAAAGGCTATACAACTCTACACAACAAAGTGATTGTGGACACTTCTAACAAAATTTGAATGGGAAAATTACCAGTTTTAATGTTTGAAGTTCCCCCATCTGAAGAACAACACAGAAATGTGTCCATGTGTCAGGCCTGCTCCACAGCTCCCAATCAGCACTGAAGTTACATTTTGATTAGAACTAATTTAGGAGTAGGTCCTTATTTCCTGGGCAGTGACTCACAGTCAAGGTTCTACATTAGGTAGGGAGAGGCAGGTATAGTACAAACTATAGGAAGTTCTAGCGCATGACCTAGCAGTGAGACCTCAGGTTTTTTGATGTTAGCAGACCACAGATAGGGAATTGCTAGGCCTCCTAGAATATGACCATCCTACAATCCACAAGGGAGAATATTAGTAAGGATTAGAAATTATACTCCAAGTAACATGAACTACAAACAACCCCAGACATGAAATTACAAGGACCCTAGAACAATTGTCATTAACTAGGCATAGTTCAGTGTGCTAGTAACCTGAGGAAAACAGACATTAAGTGATTAGATGTGATAACAAGCAGTGTGTCATATGTAAGACAAACAGAAACAATCTCTAAGGTACTGTATTGTATGTTGCCACTTGGCCTTGTGGCCTGCATACACCTGATTGACTAGAAGTAGAACCACAGCCATCACCAGCTAATACAGTACAGCAAAGAAATGCATGACCTTTTTTGAAGCATACAGAAGCTGAGCAGAATAATTCTTATACAAAAACCAACAGACCAAACCAGAGGAGAGACTTTCTCTTTGTTCAATTGAAGTCTGGAGAGGCTGGGTGGCTCAGTTTCCAGGAGTGACATCAGAGAGACTAAGGACTGTGCAGGCCAGCATGGATGGCCTCCGGCAATCTCCTTAGGCTAACACTCAGGCAGAATCCCGTATGATGCCCTTTGCTCTTGGTTCTTCACAATCGGATTACAGTGTGGAGACCCACTATGAAAAGAGTTAAAAGTGTTGTTTAAAGTGGGGTTTTAGCCCACCTCACCAAACAGAGGAAGACACTCTGATTGGCTGCTGAGTGGCTGGAGGGAGGGTCCAATGTCTTAAGCTTGCTGGCAGGGATCCTGAGGTCATCTGGAGGCAGCAGGCAATCATGGACTTGGGGAGGGCTGGGTGAAGGGCAGACAAACTTCACAGCCCTCAGGCGTGTCCAGGAGAAGATTAGAGAATCCAAGACCATGTCATGTCTTTGTTTGCAATTGTGGAATTTTTAGCACCACCCATCAACCAGAGGGAGTCACTTTGACTGGCTGCTGAGTGACTGGAGGGAGTATCCAGTGTTCAAAACTTGCTAGTCGGGGTCCTGAGATTGTCTGGAGGCAGAAGGTAATCGTGGGCTTGCAGAGGGCTGGGTTAAGGGCAGACAACCCACACAATCCTCAGGAGCATCCAGGAGAGGATTAGAAAGCGCAAGACTGCACCGGGTCTTCGTATGCAAGCATGGAATTTTTTAGTCCTGCTCACGAACCAGAAGGAGCTGCTCGGACTGGCTGCTAATTAGCTGGAGGGAAGGTCTCATGTCCAAAGCTTGCTGGCAGGGGTCCCCAGGTTGTATGGATGCAGAAGGTCACTGTCGGCTTGAGAAAGGCTGGATGAAGAGCAGGCAACACTCATGACCCTCAGGAACACCCAGTAGAGGATTAGAAAGGTCTTTGTTTGCAATTGTGGGCTTTTCAGTTCCACCCACCAGGAAGAGGGAGCTGCTCTGATTGGCTGATGAGTGGCTGATAGGAGGGTCCAGTGTCCAGAGCTTGCTGGCATGGTTCTCAAGGTGGTCTGGAAGCAGGATGTGATCATAGTCTTGGGGAGGGCTGGGTGAAGGGCAAGTAGCCCTTGTGACCCTGAGGAGCGTTCTTCAGTTGGCATAGTCAATTTCATCATTCAGAGGTTTCCCTATTTTTTTATTAACAAAGTCAAGCAGTTTTATATTAAAATCAAGTTGCATTTTTAAAAACAGAAAATCTCAACATGATTTATAATATGTCTGTATGTACAGTTCCTGTGTCTCTCACGGTTATAAATGTTTCTTGTCAAGTCCTTTGTGTGACAGAATTGCTCAGCTTTGATTTCACAGTTCTCACACACAAAGAACTCAAGAATGTACTCTTATAACCATCAGAGCCACAGTAACTCTACATGGAGACGTATATTAATGTAAGCAGTTTGAATGTAAAACACCTACCATGTATGAAATTTTAAACCTTGTAATTTCCTACTTATTATACAAATCAAAAAATAATTTCAGTAGTGATGATTCCAACAGCCAGCTTATAAGGGATTTCAAAGGGTCAGTTCAACAGTCTCCACTCCATTCACCCCTACTGACCATCTCAGCATGGGCAGTAGTCGGCAGGAGATGCTGCCTCCCTCAGCCTAGCCCTTTACCACTTGGACCATCCTTGTAAGGACTAATTGGAACTGTGGACATTGTCTGAAGTTTTGCAATCCACTGCCTGAATAGGCTTTCTCATTGCTACTCTGCAACTATACATAAACTGTTGAATTCCTTGTACAGCCATCCTTTACTATATTTGCCCCTCCTAGAAAAAAAGAGATTTTCTCTGTCTGGGTGCTTTCCTATCCTCCCTGAGTTTGCATAGCAACAGCCGTACCCACATTAGGATTCCTAAGCCCCATGAACCCCGGATTGCTACTACTATTGTGTGGGAACATTGAAAGTAACTCAGGCCTGATTTTCTCCCCTATCTCCCACAATAACCCCATATGGAAAAATAGACATGGGTTAAAAATAGGCACATCAATGTCTGCAGTCTCCTAAGATATCAGAACTGGAAATCTTGGTCTCCCTTTACTAAGCAGATGTCAAAGGAGTCTCAAAAGCTTAGTTAAAATCATCTATCCCAAACTCCAGCTGCCACATGATGGGCTTTACCTTGATCATGCAAGATAGATGGGGTTCCAAGAGAAAGGTGGAGTCCTATTATATTGTATGGATTCTGCTAAGTGCAACATTAATTTCAGTTAGTACCATAACAATAATATCTGTGATTGGCTCATAACAGAACTTACTGTAGGTATTGCTAAAAAATTGAATATTGGCTTCTCTTACAATCCACCCAAAGGTGATCTATCTGGCCTTAACCAAGTGGTTCTAGGCATTGGTCACTGCTCCCCCCATGAGGGAGCTTATCACTTTAGGGGACTTCAACCTTATCTGACTCCAAGGTACCCAGCTCAAGTGTCATGAACTACTGAAGGAACTAAATCTGTCCCAACTAATCACTACTCCCACCTGTTTCAACCATAAATCTTCATCCCACTCCCTTCTGGACTGGATCCTAACTAACTATGGGGACAGGGTCCTGTAGGCAGGAGTCCTGTCTGACTCCATTAGTGACCACTTCCTAACCTTTTGTGTCTCGTCCTATAAGCATCCTCACAACCCATGATGTTGTCCTTTAGAGATTTCTCAAAATATGACTTACCCCACTTGCTCTTGGACATTAGGGCAGTCGACTGGTTGGACCGCCACACTTTGTTTGATGTAAAGTCAGCCTGTCCTTCTTTACCACTGACCTATCCTTCATCCAGGACAAGTACTTCTGAATCACTACCCAGTGAGGGTGGGGTGGAAACACCAGATGGCTATCAAAAGAATTGCTTGAGAAAATGAAAGAGAGATGCACTGCAGGCAGCCTACAAGTCTGCTCCCTCACTCTGTTCCTGGAACAATTACTGAAGGCTGTGCAACCTTTGTAAACAAGATGTTAAAACCTTTATGGCTAACTATATTAAAAATCTACAGGTCAGGAATCTGAGTGACCCCAGAAACATCTGGTCATTGGTGAACTCCCTTATCAATCCAGGGAACAAATGAAATGCCATAAAGTTACACACTGAGGCTGGGTCATTAACTGACTCCCTTCAGGTCACAGAGACCCTCATCAATAAATTCATTGACTTACAAGACTATCTGGGTAAGCTCCTGCCCAAGGATACTTCCTCTACAGACAACAACTGGGGCATTGATGACCTCAGAATCCCCCTTGCACTTTAAGTTCACTTCCCCTCAGGAGATCTGTCACCCTGTCAAGGTTCTGCCCAACTATGGTAGTGCCAGCAGCAATGGTTTCTGCCTGAAGTTTCTCAAGCTCATGGTTAACTACAATGCTAAACCTCTTGCTACCATCTTTAATGTATCACTGACCTCTTCATCTGTACCAACAGTATGAAAGTAGGCCAGGGTAGTCCCTATATTAATATCTGGTGACCATATAATTCCCGACAACTGTGGTGCAGTTTCCATCCTCACCCACCTAAGCAAGATTCTGGAAAGAAATAGTCCTCCAGCAAATCTTTGAGCATGTGTCTAAATATGACCTGGTTTGTCCACACAAACATGGGTTTAGAAAAATACACAGCACCACTACTGCTTTGGCATGCTTCAATGACCATGTTATTAAGGGCTTGGATGAAGGTAAATTAACTGCCACCAGTTTTGTGGATCTCACAAAGGCCTTTGACCTAGTAGACCACAGCATCTGAAAGGATAAAGAACATGCCACTGGGATCTTCTCTGGAATGTCATCATGGTTCTGCAATTACCTCACAGAGAGAACCCAAGTGGTTTGTATAGGAGGAATCACCTCTAACACACTAGGTGTCAGAAGGCTAAGGGTATGCTATTCAGGTCCCAACCTATGCTCACCAAATAACTGGAAGGCCTTATCCAGTCAAATCCCCTAAGCATACTGTCCCCAGATGGGACTCTCATGGAACAGGTAAAAGCATTCAAAGACCTAGGGATCATGCTTGACTCCTGCTTGAACGTTTCAGACCAAACAGGGCTCCCATTCAGATAAATGAATCAGAAGATGGGTGTCTGCTTCCAATAAGAAGACCTTATAACCTCCAAAGTGTGGTTGACCATCACTCAGGGTACACTGCTCCTCCTTCTGACTATTGCTCCCCTATCTATACCCAAACCTTTTCCTCCAACCTGTCCAGGCTCAACATAACATTCAATAGCATCTGTGGGTTTGCCTTACTGGATCTTATTCCATTCATCATTGTTCACTCTACCTGGTCCTTGTCTGGCTATCCCAACAAGCCCACCATGAGTACCTACGAGACAACCTTGTTGACAAATCCCTCAGGGACAATGAATCTTCACCACTGTCACTGCTCCTCAAGTCCAGGACTGGTCCTCAGATCTTCTCCTGGAAAATGCTCAAACTGTCACCTGCATGTGTCAAAGGACCTTCTCTAATGCTGCCCAAAGGCACTGGAACAGCCTACCTATTTCCCTCTGCTCTCTTGACTCAAATTATCTTTTTAAAGCACACTTTAGATTTTCCCTTGCAGCTACCTGCATCTGCAAGTGCCCCCTGATTAGGAGATCTGTGACGTATCTATCGTCTACCATGTGACACTGCCTTTGCGTTGCTGCTGTATATCATGTAAATTGTACATTATCATGATTTATTGCCAGGCTCACTCTCACAGCCATGGTGAGATATTTGCACTTTTGTACTGGAATTTCTATATTTATTGGCTGAAATCTAGATTTAGTATTTGCCGTATTGGTCCTTGCAAGAACAGATCCAGAAGCAAATGATTTGATACCTTTTAATGGACTAACATAGATGTTGTTACATCTATGTTGGTCCATTAAAATGGTATTACATCATTTGCTTCTGGATCTATATTTATTGGTTGTTGATTTGCAGAATCCCTGTAGGGATTCATTGACAATGTCACTGTAAGGTATAGTTCTTGTCATGTATGTGCCTACACCATTTGTTAATTCGTACTCATGCTGTTTACTATTATGTCACACTTTAGTGACTGGGGTCATGCCTTAAAACAGTCCCTGGGACCAGCACACCCACTCAGTTAACAAATACATACATACATACAGTACATGCATACAAACATAACTAAATAAATAAAATAACTCATTTAGACTGAATCAGATGGTTTAAGTTACTGAAGTTTGATTATTTTTAAAAGAGGCTAAAATCCTACATTTTGGAGCATTATCAATGCAACTGTTATTGTTGATCCTCCCTTTTTCAGTCTAATTTATCACAGCTACCACTACAGTTGTTTTATATAGTGTGTAGTTTATTGTCTGCTGGTTTAAACTTGTCTCTCCCTATCACTTTGTATACCATTTTCATTGATTGTACCTCACACACTTTGTCCTATTTGTGAGTTATGGGCCAGGATTCACAAAAAAAGGCAAAGTGGAGGGCCACTACCAGGGGAGATACTTTTCCATTACATGATGATGATCATAGAACTGGGAGGGAGGGAGGGACACTGACAGTAAATCAGATCTTTCGTTATACTATGGGACCTGTGATTGAAACATCAGGGAAGTGAGGTGAGGCACTACACTACCAGGGTTTTATAATTGTCATGTACGGGATGGTGATTGGGGACTGAGGAGGGGAGAGCGACCACTACACTCTATACAAAACATATTTCTACATATCAGGTGAGAGATCAGGGGACTGGGGGGGAGGGACCACTACACTATGGAAAACATTATTTCCACATATCAGGTCAACAATCAGAGGGTGGGGTGGCACAGTACTTCTGTCAACATCTAGGGTAGCATGGATTACTGCCAGGATTTTGTCAGCAGTAATTTCTCCATGCAAAGGCCATCGAAAAAGGCCCTTGAATGGAGCAAAATCTTTGTGAATTATGCTGTGGGGATATGCAGGTCCCCTCCCCTCTCATTTGCATTGTGCCCCCCTCACAACTTTGTCTAAGTGCACACCCAGTTTGCAGGGGTAAACTGGGCAGTATGAATACCAGCTCTGGGCAAACTGGGTTTGTGCCCCGGGCAAAGTTTTGTGAATCTGGCCCATGGTCTTTTATGAATTATTTAGGCAATATACCATGACAGAGAGTGGATATATTGGTGGATTTACCACGCCTGGTGTGGTTTGGTCAAGAGGTGCAGCCGAGTGACTTAACCTCACCAGAAGTGGTAAATCCACCCATATACCCACTCTCTGTCATGGTATATTGCTATTATACAATGTTCAACTTGTTTTTTTGTTTTTATCATGAAATAAAACTTTTACAGTGGATATACTGGAGGATTTATCACAGTCATGTGATGTGTTTTGACCAATGAGGTTACAGGATTTTCATACCCCTTTGTATAATATGCCATATACCATATGTAACTAAATCTCTTTGTCTTTGCTCACAATTATACTTTTGACAATGTCTTGCTATTCTTGTACTTGGGCTGGCAGTATAGTCTAGAGGTAAGAATAACAAGCTGTGAACGAGCTTGGTAGATACAGCAGACAAGACCTTGGTTTGATTCTCACAACCTCCATTTGCATACTGTGTGACTCTCAGCAAGTCACTTAGCTGCCCAGTGCTCCCAGGTCACCCCTTAAAATAAGCAGTTTAGTAGGCCTTACCCGGTTACCAAAGGCTAAAATAAAAAATTAAAAAATTTGCTTGTAAACAATGCTTATAGCTAAATCCAGGTCACCCCTGAAAAAAGGATCCATGGTCTCAGTGTGCCTTTAAATAAATAAGTACATAAATAAGATTTGAAGCTAAGGTACCAAAGACTCCTAAAATGACTTTTAAATTGTCTTAGAATGTAAGTGTGATACAGTATTTCTCTTGCCTTTTTGATTACTTATAGAGTGCTAAAGCATTATTACAATTTCATTTTAGATATGGTGGATTTTATATTAGGCTTGCTTTAATTGCTGCTGACGCACAAAGTAATCCATTAATGACTTATGGAGCTGAAGTAATAGGCTCTGATCAAATGATGGCCCTTGAGTGCCAGCTTCTTTATTTTATAACACACTGCTAATGGTTCCCCTGTCCATAGCTTAGGCAATGGTCAGGCATCAACTAGGAAATATTTCAGTAAACACACTTAATCAATATAGATGTTTATCTTACTGGTTAAAAATAATAAATAATAAATCTAACGCTTTGCCTATGTTATGTTTACAGGAAAAAACAAAATGGTCACAAATGGGTCTAAAATCCAAATGATTCTTAATTATGTGTAGAAATCTTAGATAAAAAACTGTTACACTTATGGGTAGATTTTCAAAAGAATATTTCTATTTTATTACAATATAAATAACATATAATAAAAAAGCTATATCTTATGGCACAATGTAAGGATATGGAGTTGATCAGATCTCAGAAGTGTGTGCTATGATATAGGACAAACAAAACTGACCACAGCTTGGAAAATTATCTTCTTTTCCGTTTGGAAGCCACACAAAGGAAAAATCTTAACATGGGCAAGATTCGGTCTGATTAACTCTAATTGTACAAGAGGTACCCTCTATTAACCAATCAGAAACCAGAATCACTGCCATTTATAGCACTACAAACCATAAAAAATACCTCAGAGTCGTTTATTGAGAAAAAGACCACCCACAGTCTTTTAATCAGACACACAAACCACACCCACAGTCATTTAATCAGATCTTGAGCATCTGAAGCTCCCCCAAAAATGATGTCGAAACAGTCATCCACTTCAGCACCAAACACAACCCTCCCCCCCTCACTCCAGACCTTGCATCAAAAAAATCCACTTCTCGACATGCAAAATATCCTTGTTAATTAATGGTCACCATGTCCTTTATACTGTATCGTCCCTTTTTTTTGTCTGAAAAGGAATGGTGAAACAAGTGCTCCCTAGAACTGTCTCAACCAGTATGATGGCATTGAATACTGTGCACATAACCCCTCCATTGCCAAATAATACAGAGGATATTTCTAGATTAAGTACAGATACCCATGTGTGACACTGACAGCCAAACACTCGAGCCATCACAGAGTGCCTATTTAACAAACACAGGTACCTATCTTTACCTTTGTGGCAGTTATTTATATTGGTCCGGTAATCCAATGACAAGACGCACAGCACTACACTTTTCTGTTATTTCTGCTGGTCATTGCAGTTGGACCGGGCACTTGGTAAACACTCTTCATATTATCAGAACACACTCTACTTTTAACTATATTATTAAAAAATTTTAATCCTTTGGTCTGTTGGTAGTGGTATCATAAACTTCCGTGCCACTAAAAAGTAGCATCAGTGAGCGTCGGGGTGGAGTTAAGTTTAACAATTAAACAGCTGTGACGCATGGCTCAAATGCTTCTGTAATTTTTCTTCTCAACAACTGCTACAGCCTATGCTTTTTTTAAAAGAATACAAATTCACAAAGTGAGATCTGCTTCTACCTAACCTGCCAAAACAATGCTTCCAATTTCACATGTCAGATATTATCTTACTTCCTGACTTCCCCACTACACTATTGCTGCTGCTTCACACAAACACTGCACCAATGGAGGTAGCTTACTAGATCCAGACTCACTCCAAACAAAAACTCCAACTTGTATAATAGTAATAATATTCAGTTAGTTGGATTATACTTGCAATAACCGGCTTCTGTGGAGATTAAACACCTTGGCTTTGCATCAGCATTTAATTAATTCATTAATTTATTTATTTAGTTTTTGTTGATCGGGTAAGTGCACTAGACAAATCCTGCCTATTTTCAGGCACGACCCGGGGGAGGGGGATACAGATGGATGCCAACTGACCTTGAACCAGATTAAGCTGTTGGTGGTATTTTTTTTTTAGTGAAATTTTTAGTAATCATCCACAGAAGCCGGTTACTCCTTCATATACTCCAACTAACTTAAATATACATATTTTAATAAGAACTCAGATGAAAATAAACCATCCAAAGTTCTTATGTGCCATTGTAACCCAACTATTCAAGAATCACTTTCACATCTGGTTCTGTCATATAATTTATACTCAGATCTGCATGATAAACACTTGAAGGACATTTTAAACTGTTACAATAATTTTGATTATGATGTATTATTCATTCTTCTTCATCCTTTTACAATAAAGGATGCAGAACAAATTGCTACATTTTTTACATCACTAGTCAAAAGGGAAAAGTAATATATAAAGAGAAAATGGGCAAGAAAAAATCTCAGTAAGTGACCTTGGCTCCTTGACCCAATGGGTGATTTCTCCATTTAGAAACACTTATACTAACTGCTTTCAGCTCCTGACCTCTATTGGCTACTTAAAGTTTGGGTATCTTATTTTAAATGGTGTATAGAAAAATGATTGTTTATTAGGAACTCATTTTATCAAATCTATGTCATGTCATGAATGTACTGTATGTCGTGACTTAATATTTTATTGATTGTAATAACCCTGATGTTGTTAGTAACTTGGTTGATCAAATACATTACTTTCTTACTTACTGTGATTGTGATTTGAGAATAGCTTATTCACTGAAATCACATGTCAGAGTAATTTCCAAGTTTCTTGCAAAAATATTACAGCTGGCATCAGCAGGACTCAATCCCACCTCTCCCCTCTACACACACACAGACACAAGCTAGAATTTCAAGGCATTCTATGTTTGTTTAGTTAAGACATTTGCATGAAAATAGGCTTTACCAAAAAAGGTGAACCGTTCTTGACCAGAAGTCATACACTACTACTTGTGACACCAGAATACTTTCCAATTGTGGTGTTATTAGTAGAGGAGTATGATTCCAGAGCAGGAATAACCAGGGGAAATAGATGAAATCTAAGAGATAAAAATCCTGGTTTACTGAAAATGGTTTGGGTAATAAAAGTGGAATGTTCTAAAATTAAAACAGTGACGGTGTTTTATATAACTGTATTATTTTTTCGACAATAATGTATTTGTAAAAATTGAAATATACACATTTATCTTTTCTTTTTCATTTGTTTCTAACTGGGATATAGGATTTTGAAGATTTTAAAGTTGCTGCACCTGAGCCACTCTCGTCATGAAAACAATTCAATATTTTGGTGTGGTGTTATGCTATTTACCATATGAAGCACGTGGTAGTACCATCCTAATACAGCCACAGTATGAATCTAGTATGGACATCTGAAAGGCAATCTCAGTCGAAGAGATTTTTTTTTAAAACTGTAAGTGGCAGATATCCTTAATGACCAGTCAGTAATAAAATTAGTTATAAAAGCTGTTTTAAAATTCTCTGCAGTAATTAAAAATATATTTTCATTACAACAGAACCTTTTCCTTTATGACAGCATCTGTTATGTAGCTTATTCCTGCTATGAAGTCATATTATTCTACTTGTGGCATTGCAACCTGTTGCTACAGAAATGATGATCGTCATGAGCAGAGGACTGTGACTTCTGGGCAGGAAAAACAGCAGGAACAGATAACGTCCATGGAACAAAAATCTTGTTTTCTTGCAAGTGTCTTAAGTAATAAAGAACTGTCATGAGATCCAGTGCTTTGGGTGTGTTACATTTCCATTGTTGTTACTGTTTTGCAAAGACTGAAAAAATCACTTTAAATTTGGGTGTTATGTGTGGTATAGAAATATTTTATCATCTTCAAAATATTATTTAGCAAGCTGTTGTCCGATTTAGTTTGCAACAGAGTTATTTACAAGAAAATATCTATCAGCATTGAAGTAAGTAGTTAAAACGTATAAATTGCTACTTATGATTCTGTATTCTGTTAATTTAATCCCCTTTCACATACTTACTGTATGTTTTGAAATAGAAACAGCAAAACTAAAAGCAGCTGGCCATTCATTATCAAAGATGTCTACTCAAAAGAGACAGTCATGTAATAAGAAGTCTGATTTACTTTCAGTGATTCATGTGCTAGGGCAGACCAGGATGAGGGATGCCACTACTATACACTGTGGGCCAAGGGAGTTTAGGAAGGCAATGTCCTACACCTCTTTTCATACTGTGTACTCATCCCTCTCCCTCTCCCCCCAATTCCCTCCTTGTTGCCATCATCTGTTACCTATTCACCCTCTCCTACTACACCCCCTTACTGGCCACCCTTATTTCACCCCCACTCTGTACTACCCCCTCCCCTTCCCCCTTTTCTGATCTAATTTCACCTCCCACTTATGCCATCCCATAGCCCATCTTTCCCCTCCTACCCCATCGACCACCCTGCCCAATACATCCCAACCTCCCTCTCTCTTTCTCACCACTTGACCCCCCCCAACTCTCCTGACAAAGCCTTCTCTGGCTGCCACTCTTACACATCCTGAACAAAGCCTCTCTGGCTGCATCACTGTACCTGAGCATGTGATCCTATAATCCTCTATTGACCGAGGCACCTAGCACACGGCAGACAACTCCGTTGAACTGCCTGTTCTACTTGCCTATTGGTGGAACTGATGGTGAAATCTCCTTGTGAATTTCTAAGCATATGGTAAAAAAAAGTGCAACTAACCTAATAAGTACATTAACCTCTATTATGTATCCTATGTAACCATGAAACCAAAGGAATCTTTTTGTAGGCAAA
Source organism: Neoceratodus forsteri (assembly GCA_016271365.2). Taxonomy (NCBI): domain Eukaryota; kingdom Metazoa; phylum Chordata; order Ceratodontiformes; family Ceratodontidae; genus Neoceratodus; species Neoceratodus forsteri. Next base: position 643,902,941 of record CM028134.1, read on the forward strand.
TTTATTTTTGTACCTATAATTGTATCTGTCTGAATTCACGTTTTGATTAGTTTCATTGTATATACTGTTACTGGTGCTTTATCTGTCTTGTACTCCATCTGACCTGGAACCTTTGTAAAAGAGCTTTTGGCTCAAAGGTATTTGATCCCAAACTGAAATAAAAAGATAAAAAAATGAATAAATAGATAAATGCTGCCCCCCTACCTGCATTGCTTAACCTCTCCTACTGCCAGATATAAAGACTATGGTGTCTATTCATAAATGCCTATGCACCTCATATGTATGGCACATAGGCATGCCTATGACTGAATGTTGCACAATGGGGTCCAGTGGTCCCCCAGCAGCATTCACTAAATGTGTGCTAGCATAATGCACACCAGATCCCCTGGCTATGCACCATGGGAGGACTGGGGGCATGTCAAGGGCATGCCCGCACTCCACGCCATTCACAAAGGCATTAAGTGCTGGGCTGGGGGCACACATTATGCATTGGCGAATCCTGCTATAACCATTATGCATCCTCCAACAGATACCCATCAAGAAGGGCAGCAATAGGAACTGCCTGCACACTGCTGCCCCAGCCCACTGAGCTGCCAGGGAGAGTTGGGGTGGCCATTCGGAGAGTGACCAATTGGACTGCAGATCCTGGGGTCCACACCATCCCAGGATCTCCTGCATATGTGCAGCAAGATATCCACTTCAGACCCAGGACAGTCATCCAATTGGATGCCTGCTTGGGTCCCAGGATCCACCCCATGCAGATGTGCATCAGAAGGCAGGGCTGTGGACAGGTGCCCTGCATGTGCTTATGGTTAGGAAAACCAAGTACCCTATGCCTGTGCAGGGCCACATAGCTTCATGGGCATTATATGGGCCCTCCCCACCCAAGACACAATTCAGACCAGGGCAGTTACAGGTGATCTGGTGGTGAAGCAGGATGCTGGTCAGCTGGCAGGGGTTCACGAAGCCTGCGGTCCCTCTTTCCTTTTTCTGATTTCTGTCCCTTCCCCCTCATAGCAGAGAATGCTTGCATGTGGAGGCATGCACAAGTCATGTAGTCATGCTCTTGCCTTCCTAACTCTGATGCTGCCATCTGGCCTCCACCAACAGGCAGCCAAGGAGCGGTACGATAGCTCCCCCATCCCCAGGATTAGAGATCTGTCATCAGATGCTCAATCCTCTCTCTCCCCCCCATGACCCCCATCAATCCAAGCTATCTCCTGAACCAGGGTCATCAGCATGGTAGGAGGTGTGGCATCCAGTGCCTCATCCCTCAGCACCACCGTGCCAGCAACCCTTCATGATTAACCTTAATCCTGATAGCCTAGTAATCTTAGAATTCTGACTGCCAAGATCCCTGATACCTCAGATGCGTTATCTGGTTTCTTAGTTGCCTACTAGGATGGAGCAAAGAGATCAGTGGCAATCTGCAATACTATCTGTTTATAATTTGAGACAGTATGAGCAGCTTCTTTTTAAGCTCTCACTCCTCTTCTCTGATCCTGTCTTTGTTGCATGTGTCTACTGCTTCCCTAGTAAATCTCCTGCCTCTGTAACTGAACTTTTTCATAGAAACATAGAAACTGAGAGCACATATCTATCTATTCCCTCTTCTCCTTGGGTGAGTTACTCATGCTTGGAGATTTCAACATCAACAGGCTCTCCCAACTTCCAAAAAACTATGCTAAATATGAAATCTATACAGTTCAACCACTTGATCTCCAATCCCACCTGACTCAATCTTTAAACTGGTAACCACTCCCTCCTGGACTGGGTCCTGTCTTCCCATCATTATCAAAATGTGGATGCTGGTACTCTTGCTGATGCCTTCAGTATCCTCCATATGGTCTACTGTGTGTGGAAATTTCAACATAACAGATGAGAAATATGCTCCAATAGATGCTACAATCCCCCTACCATTGACTCTGGACCTTTATTTATTGGGTTCCACACTGGCTATTTCACTCTTGCATAGAAATCAGATGAACTTGGTGACATTCACCAGTATAGAAGCTAAGAGACTCCTACTATGCCTGTGGCATGCCAACAAAATTCCAACATGCTGCAAATTTTTAGAATGCATTACATAATTGGGGCAATATGATAGAATGTCCTACATTTTCACTAACACTATTTTGAAATATGACAAAGTATGGGCTTCCTTGCTGAATTTTCTTCATGCCACCAACTCTGATGGAGCTCTGCCCAACCAGATGTCTTTACCACTTTCCAGAGCAGGCATTGGATAAGGTAAAGATTTAGAAGGCCACTGCCCCTTCAAACCACAAAGTGACTTCCCTCACCACCCCATGACCTCTGCCAAGGTATGGCATATTAATCCTAGGTGAGTTCTGGCCTGACAAAAATTGACTCTGCACTGGCCTATTTATCAATGGTACACTAAGCTGTAAATAATTTTCTTCTTTTAAAGCAGCTGTTATATGACTCTATTATTTCTATATATATTATAGTCGAGATATCATAGAAGCTAATGTTATTTGATAGTTCTATACACTGACTACATAAAAATATTAGTTGTATTTTTGAATCTCACGTATAAGTCATGGAATTGTGAATGCAGTGAATATATATACCCTACTTATTAGCCCCTACCACTTGACATACAGAAATAAACCATACGGTGTGTGTGTATATTAGATTTTTAATACTTGGGCAATTGATAAGGTAATGATATGCAGTGCGGACAATTGTATCCTTGTACTCATGGCTGTAATGTTTATTTATTTATTTATTTAGTTTTTGTTGACCGGGTAAGTGCACTAGACAAATCCTGCCTATTTTCAGGCATGACCCGGGAGAGGGGGATACGGATAAATGCCAACTGACCTTGAACCAGATGAAGCTGTTGGTGCCATTTTTAGTGAATGAGAGAAATTTGGCCAGGACACTGGGGAAATTCCCCTACTCTGTTGCAGTTGTTCCGTGACCTGTAGGGGTCTGGCTGTCAGGATGGCCACTTGGGGCTCGGACACGGAGCAGGAGGACGCTCCAGGGATAGGGGAGTTGGTCTCCCTCCCTATCTCTAATTTCCAGGAGACCGAAGAGATGGATGTGAAGAGGGAGATTCGTGAGGAGTTTGGTGAACACCCAGAAGGTGCTTGGGTACAGAAGGCTGCTGGAAATGAGCTGTGTTTGAAACATACCGTTCTCGCTGACGCTGCTTCATCTTTGCAGGAGACATGGAACACTGGCACAACAGAGGAAAAGGATTCTGAAGTCCATTTAAAACTGGAGGGTGAGCAGGATTCCCAGGCGTGTGGAGTGGCTGGGGATTTGCTCTACACTGCTGCCTTGGTTACTGTTGGAGGTGATGCGACACGGAAGGAAGGGGTGAAGCGGTGCATTCTGGCGCTGATCCTAGCTGCGGAAGCTGACAGGGCATTGGTGCAGAGAGGTTCTGTGCGGTCAAGAGCGGGGGAGACTGGCAGTTTTTTGATGTTTCAGGAGTGCCATGAGTCTCCCCTTGGCTCCTCCATGTCCTGTAATTTGTCTACCAATATGGAGAGTGGCGAGTGGACAAAGGGGTTCAACCCTGATGGAAATGCTCAACGCCTCTGGTTTCATCTACTTTGGGAAGTTTGCCTACTCATCGGGAAGGTACAGTGACATTGCAGGGGGTGGATTTTGGTTTACAAGGGCCTCACAAGCAGTGTGTGGGGAATTTTGACATTCACAATTCCCCTGGTCAGGGGTTCGACTCTCATATATCTGCCTCTGGTTTAACTATTGCTGAAGCTCTATGGGGGGCTGGGTGGGAGAAGTCCCCCTTAGATGATTCTTGGACCTCCCTTACACGATCTGGTCCCACCCTTCAAGGTGACTTATTAGACATTTCTGACTCTTTGGAGGTACCCTCAGGCTTCAGTATGTCCCAGCCCCCAACCTGGCGGGCAGGAGGTTGTGCTCCGGTCATTAATTTGGATAAACCTGTCCCTACTTTCACTTCAGGGACTGGTGCTGGGGAAGGGTCTGTGCTTCCAACTTTACCATTGTTAAATTCTGCCTTGCCTCTGGATTCTGCTTTGCCTCTGTTTTCTGACTCTCAAGGGGATAAGGCGGGGTCGAGGACTGGCTCACTCTGGTCTGCTGCACTAATGAGTTTACTAGGCCTCCCCCTGTTACTACCTCAAACCAGGGTTCGAAAGCTGATTCTATTATTGCTTCGTCGGAGACTTCTGCTAGGCCTAACCGGTCTAAAACTTTTGCCGGATTATTCCATCAACCCCCTGAGCAGGCCAAACGGTGTAATGCTGTCCGCCTTCTATATAGGGGAGGATTGGACATTTTTCCAGATCGCCTTTATGTGGGGAAGACACTGATTAAATCCAGTCTACAATTTTCTCCCTCGGAAATATATGCTTTAATCCATACTTCTGGGGATAATTATTTTGACATTAGTTTCAAGACTGCCACAAGTTTAGACACCTTTTGGCACCATTATCTAGAGGTTCGGCACACTCCTTTATGGTCTCCTTTTATTGCCATTCCTCTTACCAAGCCTGCTATTAAAAATATCACTGTTTTATTTAAGAATGAGGGGTTAGCGATTGATGACATTTTAAGGTAGTTAGCTACAAAATGCACTGTACTGGGTTCTCCTGTTCCCATTATCAATTCTGAGTTTTTTTTGGACAGGCGGGTGGAAAATTCAAGTTAAATTGTCCATGATAAATGGGATTATACAGCATTTGCCAAGTTGCTTTTATTTGGGTAGGGATAGGAGTTTTGTGTTTTACCCCGGACTGCCAAAGTCTTGTTTTCGATGTGGTGCCCATACCCATCTGAGCAGTGCTTGTGATCAACTGAAATGCTCCTCATGTCTGGGTTCTGGCCATGTGAGTCTTAATTGTCCTCACCTGACCCTTTGCAACTTTGTGATGCAACTTCCCACTCTTTTAAAGATTGTCCATGGGCATCACATAATAATACGACAATGCCTGCTGACTCTCAGAATGAGACTGTTTCTCAGGCTCAAAAATTTGCTCAGGCTAGGCCACAATTTCGGCCATTTGCTTCTATGTCGGTCCCATTTCCCTCTGGGCCCACTCCTTTACAGGTTGACCCGGGTTCGGGTTCATTGCCCTTGTCCAGGCCCCTGTCTGACACAACTTTAGATCCCCAAGACATGGCTCTGTTACCTCCTACACTAGTTACTGACCCTGCTGTAGTTAAAGAATAGTTCCCTGTCCCTAGTACGTCGGGTGTTTCCCGTATCACAAATAACATGCTACCACCAGAAGATGTGGATTGGGTCTTAGTTGGGAACAGGAGGCAGACAAGAAGCTCTTTGTCGAAAGGGGTTCCTCCATCTCTCACTTCTCCATCCTCTGATGTGGTGGTGAAAAATCGTTTTGCAGTATTGCATAAACGTAAACAGATGGTTGAGAATGAAGACGATTCGGATGCATCTTCTATAGCATCCTCACAGGTTGAGAGGTTGTCTGACTCTGAACAGGTGTCTAGTGACATACAACTCAGTAAGAAAAAAGGTGTAAGGTGAAATCTCCTGGTAAAGGACAGGGGAAAAAGAAATCTTGACTGTGACAATGGCTGCTATGGGGGATGTTTTATCATTTGGTAGCTTAAATGCTAATAGTCTGAAGAATGTTAAAAGAAGACAAGCTATTTTTGCCTTCCTTTTGTAGTTACCATTGCATATTATATTCTTACAAGACACTAGGCTCCATTCATTGCGGGAGATTGGTCAGGCTTCCAGAGATTGGAAGGAGGGTTTGTCTTTCTGGTCTCTGGCTGAGGAAGTGTGTTCTGGTGTTGGGATCCTGGTTAGAGGGGTGGACATTCAGGTCACTAGACTAATTGAGCTGATACAGGGTCGGGTACTTATTCTGGATGTCGTTCTTGGATGACAAGAATGGCGGTTGATTAATATTTATAACCCTCAGCTTAAGACTCAGCGGATTCAGACGTTAAAAATTATTCAGCCCTTTTTGCATACATTCAAATCTGTTATTTTTGGTGGGGATTTCAATTGTATTTTGGCCTTGTCGTACAAAACTGGTCTCACCCAGAAATTGTATTCGGATTCTAATTTTCTTAACACATTATATAAAATGGCTAATCTATGGGACAGTGCTCTTTTTGGTGTACACCCACCAGAACACACTTTTCACTGAGGTAGACTTACTACAAGGATTGATTATTTTTTCTTATCTCCCTGGTTGTCGAGGGTAAAGTATTCAGTTCTGCCATGTGAGTTCTCCCATCACTGTGTGTTGTTGCTACACATCGGTTGTCCCAGGAACAAACCTATGTCGCATACATTTTGGAAAATGAATATTTCTATTTTGGGAGACGAAGGTGGGTGGAAAGAATTATTCGGATGTCTTCAAGACAAGGTCTCTGTATTTGATCTTTATGATAACCCTACCTTTTGGTGGCAAGATACTAAAGTTGTGGTTAAACAATTTTGTAAACTCTTTTCCAGACAAAGGTCGTCAGAACGTTACTTCCGATACCTTAAGTGTCAGCAGCACTTACAGAAAGTTTTATCGTGGCAAACTGAATCGGGTTTGGATTATTCTGCCCGGATCCGACAGCTTAAACTTGAGATGCATGCCTCTCAGTATGAGAGGCTGACATCGCTGTTCTTGGAGCAGAAATATGGACAGAAAGGATCGGCTAAAGTAGTGAACCCATATGATAGTAGCCACCTACAGGTAGAGTATAAATATATGCCTTCTTTGATTTCCCATTCTGGCACTTGGATTAGTGAAAATGGTGCCATCTTAGCGGAAGTTTCTTTTCAGGCCCAGTCTTTCTATGGAAGACCTTATGAGACTGCAGCTTGGGAAGGTTTTTTGGATTCTTTTACTGTTCCTTCTTTGTCCCCTGATGTAGTTGATGCTTCCTGCTGACCCATCACTACTGCAGAACTTGAAGCTGTGATTACCCAGTTAAAGTCTACTGTTACCCCGGGTCCGGATGGTATCCCTAACGAGTTTTATAAAAAAACTAAGTCTTTGTTAGTACCGTATTTAACAAAGGTTTATAATGTTATACTACAAGGTCTCCTACCTATTTCCCTCAGGTTGGCCGAAAGTTATTTGATTTTTTTATATAAACAGAAAAATGACAAAGAATATTTGGACAATTGGCGTCCCATAAGTTTGTTAAACTCCGATTGGAAGATCTTATGTAAGATCGTGACCAATGGACTGTCCAAGATTGCTACTCAAGTAATTTTTTCCACTCAAACTTGTGCAGTTCCAAATCATTCCATGCTCTCCAATTTGAAACTTCTTTGAGAAGTTTTTGATGGGAGTGAGACACAAGGTTATGTCCTTAGCTTGGGCCAAACAAAAGCTTTTGACTTAGTTCCACATAATTATTTATTTACGGTCTTAAGGAAGTATGGAGTACCGGCGGGATTCCTGAGTTGGATTCAGTGTCTGTACCGGTTTGCCTGTACCACGCCTTTGGTTAATGGTTTACGAGGCCCCCTTATCCCTATTAAGAGAGGGGTATGCCAGGGTTGTCCCCTGAGTCCCCTACTGTATGTATTTTCTATTGATCCTCTGCTTAGGAAACTGAATGAGGAGAGGACCATCCGACATATTTCTATAAATCAGAATCTGGCTTTTCCCAGTGCTATTGCATATGCAGATGACCTTTGCATCTTGGTTAAGGATCATTCATCTGGTGAGACAGCAATTCAGATTGTTCTTTCCTTTGCCTCAATTTCTGGATCTCAGTTGAATGTCCAGAAGAGTACGGGGATAGCAGTCCACATTTCCCCTCAGGAGATAACCCAGGACATAGGGGGTATCTGTATTCAATCTCAGAATATTTATATTTTGGGTATTTCCTTTGGCACATCGGATGTGGCGGAGCAAAATTGGATTTCGACTATGGCGGTAGCTGAAGCCAAGATTATACGATGGAAAAAGTTTCCTATGTCCCTCAAGAAGTGGATTTTCCTGCTCAAAACTTGCATCCTACATATTTTTTTATTACTTAGTTATGTTTTTCCCCTTCCTTTGCATCTTGAAGCCCAACTTTATAATTTATTTTTTCAGTTGCTATGGGGTAGTAGACTGAACCCAGTTAAAAGATCTGTTACTTACTGGCCTATTAAGCAGGGGGGTCTCCAGATGATAAATCCAGTGTTGTTTTACTTTTCTATTTTTGTCCATTCTAATATTTTTCCTTGTTTAACCAACCCTACAGATAGTTGGGCCCTTAGTTTTCGTTCCCGGTCTTTGTATTTTTTGGAAAAGTAGAGAGCCCCTGTGTGGAAACCATTCACTAAAATTCCTACTGGGACATCTGGATATCTCGTTGACATATTCAAAAAAGTTAAGCAATGGAAAATATCTTATGATTTGAACTTATCACGGAATAGGAAATTATTATATTCCTCAGTTTTACAGTCTATGTTCTTGATGTCGCCATGTTTGGAGGTGCCAGCTAACTCTCAATATTTGACAAAACAATTGCTGGACAATAGAATATCAGAGAAAATGTGGGATACCCTGTGGTTGTGTTGTCATGACAAATTAAATGTTAAGGGTAATCAAGCCCATAAGCAGGTTTCTGAAAGGTATTGTATTAGAGATTCCTGCACAGGTATGATAGAATCTATGTCACACCTGTTTTTTGACTGTCCATATATCGCACCCCTGTGGTCTCAGTTGAGTCAGTCTTGGAATTTACCAATGTTCTCTACTTTAACTCATTCAGAATTGGTGTATGGGCAGTTTGGACCGAGTTGGAAACATTTTTTTCCAGGTACTGTGCGGGTTCTGTTTGCGGTTTGCAAATGGTGTATCTGGCACAACCGATGTATGTTTGTTCTGCAACACAAAAAAGTTTCCTGGCGAATTACGGAACACATTAGGAAGGAAGTTTATAGTATTTATTGTTCAGAGAAAATCTTTGCCTGCCCCTTTAGTGGCATTCTGGTGGAGAGCGTTGCCTTTGATTTTGTTTGAGGGGGTCACTTGAAGGATTACCTCTGTGGGGAGCATGGGATTTCCCCTTCTTTATGTCATATCATTTTGTGTTATTGTTTTAGGCTGTGAATTCTCTGTATTGCTCTTATAGTATATTTTTCTGTTACTTTGTATTTCTGTCTGGTGTCATGATTATTATGTGATCTGTCTACAGTCTCTGTATTCTCATATTGTTTACTAATAAAAAATTCCCCTACTCGTCAGAGGGGGAACCTCTGTCCAAAATGGTGGATGCACCCTTGCCTTCTGAGGAGGGAGCTATGGAGGTGGGAGATTTGGTCTCTGCTCCTACCTCTGAACAAATGGAGACCACTATGCCAAGAACTGATATTTTGCCTGTTGCTGTTCCTACTTCAACTTTAAGTTCTGATGCTCATACTAAGGCTGCTATACCTAGCCCTCTGCTTACTTCTTATGGAACTGAATTGCCGACCTGCGTGCCTACAGTCGACTTACTGGAGGATTTAACTTCATCTGATTCTGAAAACCACTGTTTGACAGCACAAGAGATCCAGGAGCATTTTGCAATGGCAGAGCACCATTTCACTACTGCAAAACTGAAAACGCACAGAGATATGCAGCGCCTGAGAGCCGACAGCACAGATGCATCTTCCACTCAGGTGGAAGTTCTTGAAGATTTACCTGACTTGTCTCCTTTACTGCCTGTTGCTGTGACAGGCTCTGACCCGACTAGTGCATTGGGAGCTGAAGCCCTACTGCCTGCTCCCCTGTCGCCTGCAGTACAAATGGATTTGGTTTCCTTTTCACAACCTGCTTCCATTACATCACAGAGTTCCTCACATGTACAAGACTTATGTACAGTAAATGCTCTCCTGCCACCTGCAGTACAAACAGATTCATTTTCCTTTTCACTACCTGCTTCTATTTCATCGCAGAACTCCCTTCATGTACAAGAATCATCTACAGTAAATATTAATAAAGAACCTACCTGGACTGTTGAATCGGCGCTGAGAGGTGCCGGCTGGGTCCAGGGTACTGTCCTAGGAAGTTGGAAGTCTGGTCCGTCTCCAATTCGGTCCCCCCACCCTGAAGATTTTCCAGAGCTACAGAGCAAGATAAGTGCTTCAAAAGTCACTACTGACCCCATGTGTTTCCCTCATGAACTGGAGCTTACACAGAACCCTGTGTTGGATTATCTGAAGGGTTCTCCACCTCAGACTCCTCTCTCTACTACTTCTGTAGAGGCTCTGGCTCCCCCACCACCACAGACCCCCCCAAAATATTGTGACCAAGCCGTTCATATTCTTTCTTCTTTAAATTTCCAATCCAGGCTGCTAAGAGACACAACGCTGTTCACTTGGCATATTGGGGGGGGTTACCTGAGCCACCTGATCAGGTCTATGTGGCATGTTCGCTTCTAAAGGATTCTTTAAAATTATTTTCCCATGAAATATATGCATTAATTCATATCTCTGGTGAAACCACATTTGACATTAGTTTCCAAACATCTAGGGGACTGGAGCGTTTTTGGTCAAAGTATAATTCTCTGCGGACTACTGCATTATGGACCCCATTTCAGGCTATTCCTCTTTCTAAACCCACTTTTAAGACAATCACTATTCTGTTTCGTAATGAGGGAGTTGAGGTGGAGGATGTTGTGTATTGGCTGAAACAGCATTGTGACGTCCGGGGACAGCCTGAAGCCATTTTGGATATCGAGAACATTTGGACTGGGGGCTGGAAGTTTAAAGTCTTGTTAAGATCTAATGATTCTGGGGTTGTACATCTGCCTAACTCTTTTTTCATAGGCTGAGATGGGGGGGGGTCTTGTTCTACCCGGGTCAGCCGAAGGCTTGCTATTGGTGTGGTGACCTTGCACATCTTAGTAATGTATGTGATAAAATGAAATGCAACGTCTGTGGGGAATTGGGCCATGTAGGGGCACACTGTTTGAATGAATGTAGATGTAACCTATGTGACGAACAGGGGCACACCTTTCAGAATTGTAAATGGGCTGAGCATAACCAGGAATTTCACAATGGCGGAGTGGACCAGTGCTTTATTATTACACAGGCGCAGAAAGCCCTTCTCCAGACCACCTTGGCTGTACCTTTCCCTAGGGCAGCCCAGCCCTTACTGTAGGCTTCAGTGCCTGTTGTATCCTCTGAGGTCGTACCTCAGATGGTTTCCTTCACGGATGACCCCTTGCCTGAGATTTCTCCCGTCCCTGATCCTGCCCAGTCTAATTTTCCTGTTGAGGACCCGGTCCCATGTCCAAGTACTATGCCCCCCCCGAGTGCTTACAAATGTCATACGTAGAAGGTCACTGAGAAATAACCCTTGGGTTGCACCATCTCCTGTGAGTGGTCCAGAACCCCCTGCTCTTATTCTAATTCTTTTGAACTTCTCCAGCCCCTTTCTGATGATGCTGGAGGTGAGTTGGACTCTTCCTCCATAGCTTCTTCTCTCCCTGACAGTACCACTGACCCTGAGTTGCAACTTGGCACTGGCCTTTCTCAGAAGTGAAAGACCAGAGTAAAACTTAAAGGGAAGAAGGTGGTTGGGAAAAGAAAATTGTAAAATGTATTTTTTGTCTGTTTTCTTTTTTTGTTGCTATGTTTCACTTTGTTTGCCATACTATTAATGTAAATAGTATGAAGCGTATGAGCTAAAGGAGATTGATTTTTCCTTTCTACAGCTTTTGCCTTTGGGTTTAATTTTATTACAGGATACAAGACTTCATACTACACATGAGATCCGACAAGCACAACAGGACTGGTTACTGGGTCCTTCTTTTTGGTCGATTGGTCAGGATTCTTGTTCGGGACTGGGAATATTAATTAATATCCCAGACTTCCGTTTGCTAAAATTGTTTGATGTAGCCCCTGGCAGGGTGCTTATTATAGATTTTGTTATTGGATCCTGTCCTTACCGGGTGATAAACATTTATGCCCCTCAAATCAAAACTGAACACATAGCTTTATTTACTTTGCTTCGTCCTTATTTGCATACTTCCTTTCAGGTATTGTTTGCTGGTGACTTTAATTGGGGCCTGAGTCTTCAGGATAAGAGTTCCTTTGCTGCTACAAAGAAACTGTTTTGTGATTCCCACGAATTAGGTAAATTGGTTCGAGTCACCCACTTAACGGACTCTTATCTCTCCTTTACTACACAACACACCCCTACCTTCCAAAAGGGTAAACTAGCCACACGTATTGATTATGTGTTTTCCTCTCCTAGAGTACCAATTATTTCTGCCAAAGTTCAAGCAGTTGAGTTTTCTGATTATAAGCTGCTTTCTGTTGGTTTTGGTTCTGTTGTCTCTTCCCGTAAAGGTCCAGGTATTTGGAAATTCAACACATCTTTGTTGCAGATTCTGATGTTTATGCAGTCCCTCCTGTCCTTCATACAAGCCGTAAATCTGTTTTTATTTGTTATGAAGATCCTGTTCAGTGGTGGTTAGACACGAAACATGATCTGTCACCTTTTAAAACTTACAGTCATTTAAAATGTAGGAGGGAATACCTAGATTATTTGCAGAAGAGGTACATGTTCAGTCATTATTAACCATAGCATACATGACGGGCAAGACCTACTCAATAAATAAAGTCCTACAGAATGATATGTTGACTTTCCAATTCGGCAATCACAACAACTTCATCACCAACATAAATTCTGTACTGTTGGAACACGTGATGTTATTTGTCCTTTTGAATATAATTCCCGTCAGTCCGCCCGAAAAAATATGACGTGTCTTCTAAATTCAGAAGGGACCTTATGTTCCTCACAAACTGAGATTTGTCATATGGTAATGAAGTATACTACAGCCCTTTTTTCTCCCCTCCCTGCTGTGGCTGGTAACAGTGCGACTTTATATAATGGCCTTGATAGCCCAGCTCCCTCACAGCTATGTCAGCACCAGGTTTGTTCTCCTATCACGGAGCAGGATTTGACACTGGCTATTTCTTCATTACCTGTACAGAGAACTCCTGGTCTTTGGTCTCCCTGCTGGCTTATATAAGGTGCTGGGTGACCATTTGGCACCAGAACTTACATCTGTGTTTAATTCTCTGTTAACATGTGAATCTCTCCTTTTGGAATTTACTAAGGGTACTTTGATTTACATTTATAAACAGAAAGGTGATATTCATTCTCTAGAGAATTGGTGACCTTCATGTGTGTTGAACACCGACTTTAAGCTCTTAATGAAAATTATTGTGAAGTGTTTGGTGAGGATAGCGGAGGTGGTTTTACATCCCACCCAGTCCTGTTCTGTGCCTCAAAGGAGAATTTCTGATCATTTGATCCTCTTACGAGAATTATTTTCTCATGGCTATAAAGGTCTGGCTTCGAGACTTGTTGTCTCCGTAGCTCAGAAGGCTGATTTTGATTTGGTTAGGCATGATTTTTTATGGGAAGCACTTCGTTTTCTGCATGTACCTGATGTTATGGTATGCTGGATTCGTGCTTTCTATAGAACGTCTACTGTTGTGCCTATAGTGAATGGTTGGATAGGACCCATGATCCCCATAAAAAGGGGGGTTCATCAGGGCAGTCCTTTAAGCCCATTGTTATATGTATCTTTTCTTGATGTTTTGCTCCGTCGGCTGAATACTAATTCTCAGATTCAGTCTATTTCTTGTTGTGCCTTATGCTTGCCTTGTAAGGCAATCGCATATGCAGATGATGTTTGTTTTCTTGTAGCTGATGCAGCCTCAGTGGTTCATTCTCTCCATGAGTGCTCTATTTTTGGAAACTTCTCTGGTGTTGTTTTAAATTACACTAAAAGTTTGGTTATTCGGGTCGGTTCAGTAACCTCCCCCTCAGACTGTATTGGCCCATTACGTTTAGTTGAGGGCCCTATTCATATTTTGGGAATTTTTTTTGGGACACAGGACTCAGATTTGTTTAACTGGAATGTTAAACTGCAACAAGATAAACTTTAGGTGGCCTCCTGGAACCGGGGGCAGATAGGAGAAAAAAAAAGTGTTTTCTTAATTAAAAACTATTTGATCTCTACTTTCCTTTTTCTGAGTTATGTATTCCCTATTCCATGACAGCTAGAAACTGCTGTCTTTAGCCTGTTTTTTTCAGGCTCTTTGGGATAGTAGGTTAAACCCGATAAAGCGGAATATCACTTATTTACCTATCCCTGAGGGTGGTGTTTGTATGGTTAACCCTTTGTTATTTTTTTCTTGTATTTTTTTCACCGCAAACCTTTGGCCTTTATTGATTCATGCCCAAAGGGGGTGGGGACCTTGATTTTATGACTCTTGCAGGATTTGGTTTCATCAATGGGAAACTAATTCCTTAACTGTGTTAAGACAAACTGTTGGTATACCAACTTATGTAAAACATATGTTTTTACATCTCAAACAATGGAAGGTGTCTGTTCAGATGTTATTAAATCATTCACATAAAGTTTTATATAAGAAATTACTCCTGACAGTTTGTGCTGTATCAGTACCCTTCGATAAGTGTCCTGGTCAACACCTCCCTTCCCTTTTGTTATTGTGGAAATGTAAGAGGGTTCCAGCCAAGATGTGGGATTTTCATTGGCTTTCATGCCATGAAAAGATTAATGTAAAATCAAATCATAAACATAAGCAGTCCCAAGACAGAATGATTTCTCACTTATTATGTATTACAGAACTTGAAACTATCCCTCATTTATTTTTTGACTGTTCCTTTATCAAAAATTGGTGGTCCTTTTTGGCACAGGCATGGATACCCCTTGCTTCAGTCGGTTACTTATTTGAATCTTGTATACAGGTTTTTTCTCCCCAGTGGTCAAAATGGCACCAGGACACTTTAAACCTTGTTTTGTCTACATTAAATGGAATATTTGGATGGTGTGTTGCATGTTTTCTTTACAGCAAAGGACTGCTCCTATTTGGAGCTCGAAAAAAAGATTGTACAAGATTTAAAAGAAATTTATGAGCATGAACGTACTTTATACTCAGATATGACACTTTTGGAACTTTGGAAAGCTCTTCCTTGGATCACTGACTCTGATTTTGCAGTTACCTGAATGATTGTATAATACTTATCCTGTTTTTCCTTTGTTTTGCATTATGCTTTGTGTACTATTGTATGATTTTTGTTTCAATAAAACTTTCCCCTACTCTTTTCGATAAGTGCCATGGGACCTCTAACATCCACCTGAACTACCACCAATCCAGGCAGGTGGGACCTTGGTTTAACGTCTCATCTGAAAGACGGCACCACAGAAGAGCAGCACCCCTCTCATGCTGCACTACAGTGTCAGTACTGGGATATTAACCCAAGTGCCAGATGTGGGAACTAAACCCACAGCCCTCTGATCTCCCGGCCTCAGAGGTGAGTGTGCTACCTACTGAGCCACTGACATTGTTTTCTTTGTATTTTCTTTCTGTTTATGTAAACACTCAATAAAATGTTTAACTAGAAAAAAGGAAAAGTCAACATACAAAAACTCCTTCTAAATGATCTACATCCATTAATTTAGGTTGCTGAATTTGTATTCTCTTCATGCTGACCTACTCTTTACTGATTGGTTACCGATCTCAGCAGCTGGTAACTGCAATGCTGCTCTTCAGTTCTTCAATGTCAAATTTATTACTGCCTGGGACCTCCATGCCCACATTTGAAAATCCATAGTCAGAGGCTCCCACCTCCTCTGAAACTCTGTAGAGCTGTTCCTCTGCTGACCTGACATATTATTGGGCCCTTCATAATGCCTATACTGGAGATACTTGGCTTGTGGTATCTGAATAATTATCACCCACACTCCAGAGCAATTTCAGCCAATCCTCGAAGTTCTGGAAGGTTATCCACTGAATATTTTCACCAGTGACCCAGTCCCCCTTTCCAGTTCTCAATCTCAGTGTCTCCCTCATCTCTAACCCTGTTGCTGTTGCCTAATTTTTAACTCCTTCTTTGCCTCCTGTGCTTCATCCATCATCTCCTTCTTTTTCTCCTTCCCCCTTATCCTCCTTCACACCTTCTACCTGTCACTTCTTCTTCTTGCCCACAGATCCTGATGACTCATTCAATGCCATTCTAGCTCTTAACGCCCTCAAAGGTCTGTGCCCTCATGGTCTTGACCCTAAACTCTACCATCTCTCTGCTTTGGCTATTGATTTCCCTATCACTTCTATCCTCAACCTCTCTTTCAATGGCTGCCATCCTTAATGTCTGGAAATGTGTAAAATCCATTCACATACCTAATGGGGTGATCACCCTCTCTCCTGGAAATTATTGGCCAATTTCTTTTCCTCCTACCCTGTCAAAGCTCCAGGTACACCTTGTCCATCCCCAACTTTCCTCTTTCCTTGACTTCTCATCGTTCTTCACCCATTTCCAGTCTGGCTTTCGGAATGCACAATCCACTTACACCTCTCCACTTGTTCAGTGATTCCATCCTTTCTAGAATGGACAAGATCCTGATTACATATACAATCTTTATTTCACAGTTCTGGCTTGGTTCTCCCCCACCAAACCTTCTTCCTTTCATCCCCCTCTGCCCCAACTTACTTCCCCTCCCATAAGTCTTACCATTGATCTCTCACTCTCTGGTACATGAAACCTTCTTCTGACCAAGCTGCTTTCTCCTTCCAGTTCCCTAAGCTCTGGTCTCCGCTTTCCCTTTCTATCAACTCTACTTCAACCCTCTTCTCCCTCAAATCCCTGCTTCCTAACTCTCTGCTCACTCCTGTAAAAGTACTTGACTGCAGTGTGGCTTGACTTCCTCACCCCCAACAATCTCCCTTTCTGGGTACCATCCTACCAGGGTTTTTGCAGATGGTCTGTGCCAAATCTATTATTCAGTGCTCCTTTCCACAGGGCATAGCTAATGTATGTTTATTCTGTGTTTCTATTTAACTCATCTGTTAACTGTAACTTGTAAATTTTGTATTATTTTTATATTATGGTATCTTATTTATTGCACATTGTTGTCAGGTTGTTCTGTTCTTCACTTCCCTTTCCCTTGAGGATGCATTTGGAAACTAGTTGTTACCAGCTCAGTATGTTCTTCTGGTAAAACTTTAGAAATAAATGAATTAGTGAAAAAATACATGAATAAATACATTCTGTCTCCCTATCCAGGCTTCCTATTATATTTAAGCAATGATGACTAAACATAGAATTTGAATTTGACGGCAGATAAGGACCACTTGGCCCACCCAGTCTGCCCATTTCCCTACCTACTGGATAAGCTGCAGATTCTAGTTAACCAGCAGCCTACTTCTTCCTACCCCCACCCCCCAGAACTGCCTTATGACTATCCTATGCATGCTTGAATTCCACCACTGATTTTGACTCCACAACCTCCTCCGAAGGCGGTTCCATGCATCCACAACCCTCTCAGAAAAAATACTTCCCAAATTACTCTGAGCCGCCCCTCTACCTTCAAATTGTGCCCTCTTGTTCTTGCACACCTCTTTTTTGAAAGATGCTACCCTCTTGGACTTTGTTGATTCCCTTGAGGTACTTGAAAGTTTCTATCATGTCCCCCCTCTCCCTCCTTTCCTCGAGGCTATACATATTAAGCTCCTTAAGTCTCTCTTCATATGTCTTCTGGTGCAGACCCTGCACCATTTTAGTTGCCCTCCTCTGGACAGCTTCCATCCTGTCTATGTCTTTGCGGAGAATGGGTCTCCAGAACTGCACACAGTACTCCAGATGGGGTCTCACCAGCTGTCTGTACAGAGGGATAATAACTTCCTGTTTTCTACTGGTGATGCCTCTCCCTATGCATCCCAGTATCCCCCCAGCCCTCCTTGCTGCCCTCTCAGATTGCTTGCCCACCTTTAGGTCATCTGATATGACTACCCCCAGGTCCATCTCCATTTTTGTTGTTGTTAGTATCTCACCCCCCATTGTGTACTCTTCCCCTGGGTTTTTGTTTCCCAGGTGCATTACCTTGCACTTCTTAGCATTGAATCTAAGCTGCCATACATTCTAATGACTAATGCCTCACCAACTTATTCAGCTTTTTTTGATTATTCATTAATTATGCAGTCACTTCCAGACAGAGGCAAGTCTGTGGCTGGGCTGTTATTTGATTGTAAGAATGCATTTTGATTCATTCCCATGTGATGATTTTATTAAAAAGCTAGCTAAGTAGAGATGGAAGGCATTATATTGCATTAGACTAAGAGCTGGATAAGTGGATATGGCAAAAAAGTAAATCTAAATGGTTTTGTTTCAGATTGGGGATCATCAATAGTGAGGTTCTGCAGAGGCCAATGCTGGAAGCTTAATATCTAAGTCTGCAGGTGACGATAAAGTAGAGAGGTGTCATAAACACTATGAATGACTCAAAGAGGTTGCAAAGCAATTTAGATAGATACGCAGACTGGGCAGACTAGATTGGGATGTGCTGTAACATGTTACAATGCCTTTAGGTAGGAAAAACAGCATAGCATCTTATCATCTACTGTATCCAAGAACAACTTAGTCACTGTGCAGGAACGTGGCTTTGAAGTTATCATCACAAATGTTGTAAAGTAAAGAACCCAATGTGAAATGTATGCTTGTCAATTGTCCATGATTACAAGGGATGCCCCTCATTTTACTCTCAAAATTGCATGATCTCTCATCTGTTCCTCATGGAAAAAGTGATGCCCATACATGGAAACTCTGGCCAGAGCTGATAGGGCTGCAGCTCAGAAATTTGGGGTAAAATATTGAATATTTGTTTTTTATGTTTTTTGTATCTATTTTTCTCTCCTTTGGCCACCTGAGCTGCTCCCCTATGGGGACATACACCTCTACCGCAGACACCCAGAATTCTGTGGCTCCCCTCCACAGCAGGGCCACAGGAAGCACCCAAGTCCCCACAGAACATGGATTCAGGTGGGTGCTGTGGCGAAACTGTGAACGGCCATCAAGCCTCTCACTTCAGGTGCCATTATTCCCTGGTTTTCTGTTCCCATTAGTGCATGCTCAGAGAGTGCCTCCAGTCTTCACTGGGAACTGCTGCTGAGTGATGTGTTCCCCAATCCCACCCCCAGAGAGGAGAGCAGTCCACCAGATGCTCAATCCTGTCTGTCCCTGCCGACCCCCAGTGCTCCGAGTCCATTCCCAAACCCGGGTCACCAGCATGGGTCGAGGTAAGGCACCAGCACCTCAACCCTCTATACCACCAGGCCAGCTGAATATTTGTTTTTTAGTATTTTTACACTGTGGCCCCACTATTCAGAATTGCACCTGGCAATGGCACATGCAGTAACACAGTGCAACTGAGTTGCACTGGTGCAACTAAAGGATATATTCAAAAGAGATGAGCCATGGTGCATCTCCTCTGAATATATCAGGTAATTTGCACTGCGCAAATACGATGCGCTGGTGCAACCCACCCAGACAGGGCTGAATACCAGGAATAGGAACTGTGCCAGTGCAACAGAGGTACACTGTGCACAAATCCCTGATATTCAGCCAACAGTATGCAAATGGGCCATAATACATGCAAGGCACAACTGGGGCCATTCGCATGTCATTATGGCCCCATTTGCATGTGTTGTACAGGGCTGGCCAGGGAAATGCACCTGGCATCCTGCACAGCATGCGGTGCTGTCAGAACAGGGCTAATGGTACCCCAACCCCTTCCTTAGCTTTGATCGGTGAAATGCACACAGTAATATTTCCTTGGTAGTCTAGTGGAACCACCCACTCCCCCATAGCACCGATCGGAGATATGAATATTATAATATTTCCCTGGTAGTGTAGTGGAACCCCCACCCCTCCTGTAGCTCCAATCACCAAAAATAACAGATTAACCATTTCCTAGTAGTTTAGTGGTACCCCCTTCCCCTCCCAACTCCCCGATCACTGTGATCATATTAATATGCTTCCCTGGTGGTTCAGTGGTTCCCCTCTCCCTGCCTGCACCACTGATCACAGTAATGTCATACTTAATATAGCCCTGGTGGTCCAGTGGTCACCCCCTCCCTGGCAGTACCCCTGATGACTCATAAATTGTATTCACAATGCCCTGGTAGTCTGGTGGTAACCCTCACCCCATCTATAACCCCAATCACCCATAATCCTGTCAGAAAGAACACCCTAGTGATCCTGTGGCACCCCCCACTTACACAGGACCCCTGCCCACCCAGCTGCCTCCGGTCATCAGAGGGCAGCAGCAAACTCACCAGCATACCTCTACAGCTGTCCATCAAATGGCAGCATACAGTAGAGCTGCAAGCCCATTGATCCACACTGTGGACCAATGGGCTTGCAGCTCTACTGTGGACTGTCATGTGAGTGGCAGCAATGGAGGTATGCAGTTAGGTTTGCTGCTGCCCACCGAAGACCAGGGGGAGATCTGGGTGAGCAGGGGGTCCTGGGTGAGTGGTTGGTGGGGGAGTGCCACAGAACCACCAGGGTGTTCTTTCCAATGGAATTATGGGTAATCGGGGTTATTGGTCAGGTGGGGGTTACCACTAGACTACCAGGGCTATTCTGAGTACAATTTATGAGTAATCAGGGGTACGGGTAGGGAGGAGGTGAACACTGGACCACCAGGGCCATATTAATTATGACGTTACAGTGATCTGTGGTGAGGACAGGGAAGGGGGAACCACTGGACCACCAGGGGAAACATATTATTGTGATCACAGTGATTGGGGAGTCAGGAAGGGGGGTGCCACTAGACCACCAGGGAATGGTTAATCTGTTAATTTCAGTTATCAGAACTACAGGAGAGGTGGGGGGTTCCCACACACTATTAGGGATATATTACAAAGTGCATTTTGGCAATCAGAGCTACAGAAGGGGTGGGGGGTACCACTGGAAAACCAGAGACATATATGAGTGCTTGTGTACAGTGTACTGAGGGGAAGGCCACCCAGGGATGGCGGCTGCCATTACATGCCTTGCATTACAGCAGCTCACCTGTGGGTGGCCACCATTTGAGCCCTATTTTCTGTGCTCAACCTTGTGCACTGGTATGAGCTGTACATCAGAGTTGTGCCAGCATATGCGCTGCACATCACGGAATGAATATAAGGATGTGCGGCATACGCATGAGCACGTCCCCTGGAGATGTGCCGCATGCATCATCTTTGCGCTCTGGTGCATGGGGATTTGGATTGCTCAAGACCCCCTTTTGAATATTGCACTGGGGCACATTTCCAACCCCTTTCAATATCTGGCCCCAAATATTTAACATAGCCTTGTTATGACCCTGCCTCATGAAGAAGGGCCTAGAAAATTTTTAACTCCTGTCATAAAGGTGATTTTGCACAGGGTCTTTGAAATCAGCTTCAGGAAGGAATAGAACATTTTGGGCAGGAGTTGAAAAATGACAGCTATCACATTCATTAGGTGCTGCAATGAAATGGCTGTGTTGTAATTCTGTTGTAAAAAATATTGAAAATTACCAACATTATGAGCCTGTGTTCACAAAATTCAATGCAGGTGCACAACTTTACTATGTTTTAATATTTTTATGCTAAATTTTCAACATTGCCTTCTTATTACTCCACCTCATGAACAAGGGCAGAGAACATTTTCAACTTCTGGCCAAAAGATGATTTCATGCAGGGGCCATGAAATCACCTTTTGGGGTATGAAAAACAACAACATTTTGGCCATGATTTGAAAAATGACAACATTTATGAGGTGCTATAAAGATATGGCTATGTTGTAAATTTGGGTTAAAAATATTGAAAATTACCGGAGTTACAAGCCTGTGTCCACAAAATGCAGTGCTGGCTCATAACTTTATCGTTTTCTGATATTTTTACAGTACACTTTCAACAAAGTCTTAATATTACCCCCACCTTGTGAACAAGGGTCGAGAAAATTTTCAACTCCTCCAGTAATGCACATGCCTGGAGTCAGCTTTGTTTTTTAATACAAAATATATCTTGATCAAGAGCTCAATTTTGCATCAGACTAGCTATACAGTACTTCCTGTTGCTGCATATAATAAACATTTTTTCTCAATTATGACCCCAAATGCTTAATCATTCATGAATGAGTTTCTGTGTTGCTTGGCACCACCATAAGCTCATTGACACATGGCTCCAATATTTCGTGTGGACAGAGAGAAATGCCATCCTAGCAAAATTGATTTATTTCTACCACTTTTTTGCATCTGTGGGGATATTACTAAACATTGCTATAGACACTGTCACCAGCTTGTCAAAATTAGTTCCAAGGGCTGGCAGTGTCTATGGCATTGTAGGGAAAGTGATGGTGGGAAGGTGTTCTTTGGGCCCCATCAAAGTTAAATTAAGAATACGTAAGATGCACAACCACATAGTAATTGCTGGCCAAGTCACTTTATTGCAAGGGACAATAAAACAAAGAAGTGGAGACCACAGTCAGTAAGCACCAGTACTTTTAAGACCATGGTACATCCTGACAAGCAGGAAAGCTGCAGAGCACTCCCTACAATGGCATCACAGGAGCATTCCCGGGGCATGTAAACAAAGGGAAAGTGTGCAGGCAGACACAGAAGTGAGGAGGTACAAAACAGCCCAAATGCTCAGAAATGGAACAATATTTTGCATCAGCAACTCATGCACTTTTGTTTGAACACCAACACACACCATATGCAATGATTTTGTGGTGAGGTTTGAACATCAGGAAAGGTGCTCTTTAATGAATTTTGTGTTTATGTTATCTGGCCCAGGGGGACAATTGTATTTAATGCCTTTATGGCCCTATTAATGTCTTCCAATGAACAAAGCTGATATCTTGACTCTGTGTTACAGACTATCGCTCTTACCGGATCCTTGGTTAAGAACACAGATCTAAAGTATTTATTAAATACACCTGCAACTTCTTTATGTTCTCTCAATTCAATCCCATTTTCAATAACTGGACCCAAACTGTTGTATTTTTTTTGGTTGCAATTTATATCAGTGAAGACTGATTTTTGGCTGTCTTTGGAGACAGATAGTCTAAATTTTTATTTTCTTTGCTATTCTCCGATAAGCTTTTTTTTTGTTCTGCCTTATATACAGACTTAGTAAGTTCATTTTGCATTTTTTTTTAATTTCTTAAAAGCGTCTTTTCTTTTGATTTGTTTCTTTATTTTTATATATTATCCAGGGTGGGATTTTTTCCCCTGTTGTTTTGTACTTGCTCTAGGGGGACATATAAGGTTTCCAGTTCCTTAGTAATTGATTTTAAAAGTTCCCAACACTTGTTCATGGTCAAATCAGACATATGCACTTCCCAATCATAGGACTGAGGGGTGGTTTTGATACTTTTGTAATTGCCTTTTGAGTAATTGTACCAATAACATGACTGACCTAAATGGGTTCTATGTCTGGCAATATTAACAAGTACCTGTCAATGTTGAATGTTTGCTTGCTGGTATTTTCATTGGACATGCAGGAGTTAGACAGATGCAGACTAGGAATGGCAGTGAATTACTGAACTCATGCCAACTGCACCTCCACACTGCAGAGATGGACAGGCATTGGGGTGTACCTTTGGGCCATTACCTGTAACGCTCATGGCATTTCACCTCACCCTATCCTGCAAGCACCAACAAGTGTTGAGGTGTGCCTTGGGGTGTTCAGCTTTACAGTCACACCATTTCATAAGAACATACACTGAAATGGGTGCAGTAAAGGCGAATAGGGTGAACTCTGGGGCTGAAGAGACCAAGGCACACCTCAGTGCCTGTCACTGGCTTCAGGGTGGTGGTGGAGGTGCAATGGCATGAGCATTACAGCTGGCAGTCCAAAGGCACACCCCTGATGCCTGTCAGTCTGTACAAGATGGGATGTTATGGATAGAAACCTTAATGTCCCAGGCGTTTGTTGGTATTTGTATTACAAATTTTCAACATGGCCTTTTTGTGACCCCCACTTCATGAAAGCATTTGGGAACTCTGCTCATGAACAGTGGCACTGTGATTTTGTTAATCTGTCCTGAATTTTGATTTCCCACAGTGACCACGCCATTCTGTGCCAGATGTGCGAAAACACAGTTTGGGCAGGATGTAAAAAATGACAGCTGTACCATTCAAAGGGAGGTGTGAAGAGATGGCAATGTTGAAAATCTGGAGTGAAAATATTAAAAATGCTCAAACTTATGAGTGTACATGGAAACTGGGAAATGCACACTCATAACACAGTCATTTAGAGGAATTATTTTACCAAATTTTCAACATAGGCATTTTGCTACCTCTTCTCACGAACAGTGTCACTATGATTTTCTTAATCTGTCCCAAACATTAATTTCCCAAGCGACCATGTCATTGTGCATCAGATGTGTGAAAACACATTTCAGGCAGGATGTGAAAAATGCCAGCTGTACTGTTCATAAGGAGGTGCGAAAAAATGCCAGTGGAATAAAAATATTACAAATTCATGAAGTTATGAGTGTGTGTGTGTGTGTGTGTGTGTGTGTGTGTGTGTGTGTGTGGAAACTGTGCAACACACACTTGTAACACAATCATTTTTTGGATTTTTTTCACCAAATTTGCAACATAGGCTTTTTGGGTGCCTACCTCATGAATAGTGACACTGTCGTTTCATTAATCATTCCCAAAAGGTGATTATACGCATTGACAGAAAATCATCTTTTGGGACTGAATAACCAGATGACAGTCACTGAATTCTTGAGATGGGGTCCCAAGAACCCCATGTTGAAAATTTAGTGCCAAAATTTGTAAAAATAGCTGGGATATCCACCTAAATTGAACCCACCTCCATTTATGCCATTATACAGCTTACCAGCATTTCTTCAGTTTGTGGTCGACTTTGAAGAGTGCAGATGTGTTCCCGCTCCACCAAAGATCATCATGCCAGGCTCCAGAGGTAAGTATAGAGTGAGGGTGTGTGTGGGGAGGTTGGATGTGCTGATGGTGGGTGCAGGTTGGGGAAGGGGGCACCAGAGACAACAAGGGATGATTTTCTGTTTTTACTGGGTTTTAAAAAAAGAGTCCACATGTTATGGTTTTTCTATTACAGGGACAATGGGCATGCTGGGGTGGGCTCCCAGCATGCCACCTTGGTGTTTGTTGGAGGGTGCAATAGGCAACAGGGATTGGGCACCTTGTCATCACATACAGAATTTTTTGGGGGTAGCGAATGAGCCAAGGGCGATTGTGCAACCTCCTCAGCACACAACAAATGGGGGGGACAGTATGCTGATGGGGACTGGGCTACCACTGTTGGCAAATGAACTGTGGAGGGGTCATGCTGTCAGGGGGATTGAGCACCCCCTTAGCTGTCATGGGGACTGTGAGAGGTGGCAGTGACAGCCGCCACCATATTTCTTGAAATGGAACACCAGGCAAGGCAAGCTGTGATTCACCGCTGGAATCAGGGACCACCACAGCAGTAAAAGCAGCTGATTGTTAAATCACGGGGTGCTCCTTGATTGCAGCACTGAGTTTCTTTCAAGTTGGTGTCATGCTATGATACTGCTGTCATCGACAGCATTCTTCTGTATTGGTGCCACAGAGACAAGCCCCAAAATGGACTGCTGGCATTGGCCACAACACTGCCACACCTCCACAACTTGTTATTACAGCAAGCTGCCGCAATATGTTTCTTGTGCATGCATGCAAGCAAACATAAAAATTACACAGTTATGGTCACTATTGGCTAATGGGGCAATGACAGAATGTTCAGTGATTTCAGAGACCAGATTAGACAAAACTATATCAAGAATGTTTCTGCCCCTAGTAGGTTCCATTGCTAATTGCTGTAGCCCAGCATTAATGTAGTATCCAAGAATAGTGTAGGGTTACCACCTGTCCCTATTTTCACAGGACAGTCCTGATTTGGGCAGCTGTGTCCTGCAGAAAAACATGAAAAATACTAAATGTCCTGACATTATAGTAGAAAAATATATTTTCTGATTTTCCTCTAAATGTTGCAAAAAACTACAATACCTTAACTAAAATACCTTAAAATAATAAAAAACACAAGAAACAATTGTAAAACTACGACACTTAGTCTTAAATCTGATTATTTAGAGAAAACATGTCTGTTGCATTAGTCGAGATGACATATTGTCCTGCGAAAAATCCAGTTTCAGTAAGAAATGTCCCACTTTGGGCTTCTTAAAAGGTGGTAACCCTAGAATAGTGATTCCATGGCAATACCTGCTGTCAGACAATCTCATTATATACCCAGCAGGTTAAAGTCACCTACTGTCACTGTGTCAGAAAGACCTGCAAGTACTGTGTTCCAATGATGTGGCGGGGGGCCTGTAAAAGTTCTCTAGGAGTAATTTACTTCCATTTTGTGATCTTATCTGAACTCAGACACCTTCTGAGTTTCAGTGTTGGTATTAAGTTGAATGTCTGTTGATTCTGTGTGTCTGTTGTCCAGAAAGGATTACAGCGTTGGACCCCCCCAGTGGGTGGGTAAGTAAGGACTTGGGGGAGTGAGGTGGTGGGTGCTGAGTGGGAGGGTCAGGTGGGGGGATGGTAACAGAACAAAGGACATCAATGGACGTTTTTCATTTTACAGGTTAAAATAAAAGAAAAAAAGATGGAAGATTCATGATCGTGACACTGGGGGATTGGGCACACCCAGAGTCACTGTTGTGCTTCTTTGGGGGCGGGGTTGCTGAAAGGGAGAATCGGGTGGGGGAGGAAAAAAACAGTAAAAAAAGTTCACCTACAACACGGTCACAACACTGGGGGATTGGGCACCACCATTGTCATTGTAATGTTTCTGGCAAAGATTGAAACACTGGGGGATTGGGCACCTCCAGTGTAATTGTAATGTTCTTTGGGAGGTGTGGGGTGGTGGGTGCTGAGAGTGAGTGTTGGGTGTAAGGGGATATGAATCATAAATAAAGAAAATAAATTGGTGGTTCTGGTCACAGTCACAACACTGGGGGATTGGGCACCCTCAATGTCCTTCTAATGTTTCTGGGGGAAGTGCAGAGAGGGAGGGTCAGGAGGAGGGATATAAATAATTATTTTTTAAAAAGGAAATCTGTGGTCATGGCAGAATACTGCACAGTCCGCTGTAACCATAATGGTGCTTGCACAGTACTGCACATGTGCTAGTGGTCATGCATGTGCAATACAGTTTGGTGGCTATCCTGGACATGATGGAGTGTGCGGTGTTCTCCTGTGACCACTGACAACCTAAAAAATATTGCAGTGTGACTCCCGACGCAGACTGCAAACAAAGGGCTTCATGGTCATGGAGGTGACTGTGTTGCAACTCCAACATATTGTTCAGTCAGAAGGAATGGGCTGCCTGTTTTATTCTTATCAAGAGGTCTGCAGGGCTACACCCACTGCAACCCTAATAATTTCCTGTCAATTTTGACTATAAAACATAAATTCATATGATTGTTAGATGCTACATCAAAAGTAAACATTGTACACTGAAACAAAATGGTTTCCACAGTGTTCTGAGCTTGTAATTCCATAGTTTAGTTGTGTCCCACATTATGAGGGCCAGTGTCCCTCACTGTGCTTCGTCTTGAGTGCTGAGGCTTGATTTTCAAAGCCCTGTGAATTCTGTAAGCCCTGGTGTTCCGATTGTTTGACGCAAGGGGCTTGCAGCATCCACCTGGCCAGCAATTGAGATTTCTGATCCCAAGAGCCAAATACTACAAGTTAGACCAGCTTTTCCCTGGTCTAACTTGTGACATGTGGAGAATCCATTTTACAGGGCTTGCACCAAATGTTTGGTGCAAGCTGTGATAAATTGTGGAAAGGATTGCAACTGCACCTGATGTACTAAAATAAAGAGCAGTTGCATCAGAGGAGTTTGGTGCAGCTGAACCAAAGAATGGGGTTGATGCAGGGCTTGATTCAAAATCTAGCCCCAAGTGTCCCTCGTTTCAATGTCAAAAAGTTGAGAGGCATGGTGAAATGATTGCTAGAAAGTGAAATCAAATCCTGGGGCCCCTTAAACTAAAGCTTTGTGCTAAGTTTAGACGTGTTACCATGCCACAATGCAGTTCTGTGGTCATACTATACCCTAAGTAAATCTGTCAGTTCTGAGCTATACATTACAGCCAGGATAGTAAGCCTAGCTGAGAGGGCTACAAAATAGAGATAGGGGCCTGAGAAAAATCTTATGAAGAACTACTGGCAGAGCTCAACTTGTTGAGCTGAGAAAAGAGAAGAGTTAGTGGTTATGTAATACATATGTACAAGGTGCAATGGGACAACAAAGTAATGCATAGACAAAATACACAGTAATAGTGAAGAGTAGAGGTGTGTGAAAAAAAAACTTCTACCAGTGGAATTTCTACGAAAGTTGGGTTTTTGCTTTCACAAAAGTGCATTAATCAAATTAGTAACTTTCACAGAAATTCCAACTTAGAATGGTGGAATAAATGTATAAATTGTGGATTACTCTATTAAACCGTGGAGAAAAAATTCCGCAGAACTGATTACTGGACTGCAGAATAATTACAGGAATTGCAGAAGAATTCATCAATCTGTGGGAAAAAATTCCTCAGAACTATTATTCTGCAGTTCATCTGTATTTTTACACAGTTCAGCCCAAAAATTCTGCAGAACACAATGAAAATCCACCAAACACATTGGAAGATTCCAATCTCACCAATGGTAGAAATTCAGAAAATGTCACGGAATTTCTGAATTTTTGCAGAAATTCTGCGAAAACAGAATTCACAACTTTCACCCACCCCTAGTGAAGAGTAAATGACAGTAGTAAGGACACAACAAAGAGATAAGGTAATCAACTCTTACATACAAACAAGAAGGAACTTCTATACTCAGAGGGTTGTGGATTCATGAACTAATATGTCTATGTTGGTGGTGGAGACAGAGACACTAAACACATTGTAAATTTAGACTAGTCAAGAACATGCAGCAGAAGTTTTCAAGGTTTTTACAGGGAAACAATCAACACCAACCACCCCACACCCATTTGTGGGGCTGATCCTAAGGCACACTTTGTGTTTTGTGTGCAATATACAGTATATATGTATTCATGGCAAAAAAATGTGTTTAATGCATCAGTTAGGGTTAAAGCAACAAAAGTGAGGAAATTAAATGTTAAGGTTGAATCCCTAACCTCCCCACACAACCCATCATCTACAGACTGACAGACATCGTGGTGTGCCATGGGGTTGTGTGGCCCAACTCTCACACCATTCCATGTGTAAGTAGGTTGACATGCTATAGTAAAGGAGAATGGGGTGAGAGGCCTCACTATCCCATGGCACACCCCGGCATCTGTCAGTCTGGGGAGGATGGGTGTGTGGGTTGTGGGGGGTTAGGGGCTCAACCTTAACTTTTCATTTCCTCATTTTTGTTGCTTTAACCCTAACTAATGCATTAAACACAGTTATTTGCCATGAATTTCCTTCCTTTTTGAAAAAGTGTAATTTAACTAGTAAAAAACAAGTATTGGTGGAAACGTGAGTACTGAAAAGTTGCCCATTTCTGCATAACAATATGCATCTTTGAGGGACCGTGCTTCCACTTACGTATAGCTACAGAGCCATACAGCAGCCCTATAGGGCAAGTAATCCTTATAACACTAATTTGCCGATATCTCAGGAACTGTAGCAGCTAGAAATAAAATTCAAGTGTCATTGTAATCATGACAGCGAGTACTATATGCAGTAATGAATAAGTGAACCAATATCTCACATTGTTTCTGAGATATGGGCACTGAAATGCACTGGAGAGGATTCTTTGAACCCTTGTGAAACTAATTTGACAATATCTCATTAACCTTGCAACTGACGAAAACATTCCATTGCAGGCCTACTCTATGGTTTCAAATCTTGTTCCAGCAGCTTAGATCACTTAGAGGTAATCTATGCAGCCAATAGAGAAAACTCTGTATGTCACTTAATTTTCAAGATACAGATGCTGAACGGCGTGACAGACCCCACAATGTTATCCTATGGGGAAATCTTAACTTCATGATGATATATCTATGGAACCACTTAATTCCCCAACACCTAAACAGCATAATTCACACCTGTAGGGTACCCTCTCAGTACCCTGAAAATTTCAAGTAAAAATACCAAACCGTTCACTAGCAATGCAATGGTCAAGGTTTTCATCTTCAAAAACTCCTAGTCCATGAGATAGCAAAATCCTGGGCCGTCAGATTTATCCCTGTCTGCAAGGTAGCAAAATTCTCATCCATCAGTGGCCATCTTGTCACACTGTCTGGGACATCTGGTCATGAAATTCCAGCTATCTGATCACCCCATGATGGACAAGGCTCACAGACCAGGATTGTCTCGTGGACTAGGATTTTGTCAGCTTGTGGACTAGGATCGTTGGCGAGTCGCAGTCAAAAAATTGTTTACATTTTAAAAAGATATTTTTTTACAAAAAAGAACTAAACAAAAGGCATGACTTTGTAGTGGTCATCACCCTCAGCCAAATCCATGCCTCAGTTAGCCCAAAAGTCACACATGGAGAAATCTATGACATTTTGTTTCCAGGAAAAACTGAAAACAAGATGACGGCTCTCAGACCAGGACGTTTCCTGATGGACAAGGATTTCTTAGTTCATGAGGTAGCAAAATCCTAGTCCGTCACCTTAATCCTGATCTGTGAGGGAGCATTTGGTCATGCCACTAGGGACATCTGGTCACGATATTCCAGATATCTGGTCACCTAATGATGGACAAGGCTCACGGACCAGGATCATCTCATAGACCAGGATGTTATCAGCTTGCAGACTAGGATCATCAGTGAGTCTAGACCAAAGAATTTTACATTTTTAAAATGCTAATTTTTTTTTTTAATTGAACCAAACAGAAGGCATGGCATTGTAGAGGGCATCATCCTGAACAAAACCCAGGCCTCTTTTGGCCCAAAAGTCACCCGTAGACAAAGCTATGACGTGTTGTTTGGCTGAAAAATGAAAACAAGATGGTGGCTTGTAGACAAAGAATTTTTCTGATGGACTAGGATTTTTTTACAATTCTAGTCTGCAAGCTGACAAAATCCTTGACCATGAGACCATTTTTAGTTTTCAAAAAATACAAACAAATTTTAGAGTGAGCTGAGCATGCTCAGAACCCAAAAATTAAATAACTTTTGAATGGAATATTATTTTTTACCAAACCAAAGCTGGATTGCTCCTTGACCCAAAATCTTTCCATGTTCCATATTTCAGACCAAAAGACCACACAGTGTGGTCGCAACGCCATGGGCAAAATATGCATCAAAAGTGATGAAAACTGCATTTTTTTGCATTTTGCTGTGCAGAAACCATATGTATAACTGAAACACAGCTTTGTAAATCAAGAGACCTACCATACCAGACTGTGCATTCCAAATTTCATGCAAATCTGTTGAATGATTGCAAAGTTATTAAGGTGCAAACATTTAGGTTCAACATTAAGGTGCCTACTCAACCCTTACTATAGGGGTACATCCGCCTCCTATAATATATATATATATATATATATATATATATATATATATATATATAGGCAGTGACGAGCGGTGTTCCACAGGGCTCAGTGTTGGGACCAGTTTTGTTTGGGATATTCATTGCAGACATATCGGTGGGACATCAAGAGCAAGATCAGTCTGTTTGCTGATGATACCAAGGTAGCGGTGGCGGATGACCTAGGGGGATGGCAGGGGTTGCAGGATGATCTGGAAAAGCTTGAAACCTGGTCAGATACCTGGCAACTGGGCTTTAATGCCAAAAAGTTCAAGGTGCTACATTTTGGGATGAAGAACCCAAGGAGGAGTTACCAGCTAGGGAGTGCAGCTAGCCCAGACAGAGGAGGAGAAGGATCTGTGTGTGCTCATTACAGAGTCAATGAGCAACTTCGGCACAATGTAGGAAGGCAGCTGCAAGGCCAACAAAATGCTGAGTTGTATTGCAGGGTATATCCTGGGAGGAGGAGGTGATTCTGCCACTGTATAGGTCATTAGTTAGACCACACCTGGAGTACTGTGTGCAGTAGTGAGTCCGTATCTGAAGAGGGACATTAAGTTACTGGAGGGGGTGCAGCGCAGAGTGACAAAGATGATCAAGGGGCTGGGGGACTTATCATGTGAGAGGAGGTTGAAGGAGTTGAACATGTACTCACTGGAGGAGAGGAGAGACAGGGGTGAATGATTGAAACCTTTAAATACATGAAAGGAATAAACAAGACGGGTACAGAGGGGCTGTTCAAAGTAAGGAAGGGGAGGGCCACCGGGGCCATGATATGAGACTGGAGCGAGGAAGGTTCAGGAGGGAGATGAGGAGACACTTTTTTACAGAGAGGGTGGTGGCTGGGTGGAATGCATTACCTGCTGAAGTGGTATGCAGTAGAACAGTGGACTGCTTCAAATGAGGATGGGACAGGACAAGGGGGAGGGTTAATGAAGGGGAAGGGTGGAAGGGAGGGGCAGCTGCAGAATAAGGGGTGCTAGCTGCACATTCGAGCAGACTTGATAGACCTCTAGGCCTTTATCTGCTGGCAAATTTCGTATGTTCGTATGTTCGTAGTATAGTCATAGAGGACTGTACTTAAACCCAAAAGAAAAGCAGACTCAGAAAATGTCTGATCAGAGCTTATAAATACTGTAACATATACTGCAGACTATTATAGATCCCATCATTGTGGACCTCCTCTGATGTCAACTACAGGGGATTCTGGGATTTGGAGTTACAAATACTAGCCTGGAGCAAAATGAGTCTGATGCAATCTACTGACTATATTACAGTCAACAGTAAGTATATCAAAATGTTCTGCACACAAAGTGCATGTTGGGGCCAGCCACTTACTTGTGAGTGGGGCCCTTTGTGCCAACTCTTTCCTGCTAACAAGGGTAGCACATGAGGTGGGCACCTGAATCATGCCACAGTCAGAAATGGCATTGCAATATGGACAAAAGCCCGAAAGGCAAGGGGGCAGAGAGGGTGACCAGATGTCGTGGGGTGGGCGACCCTAGCGACAGGATGTCACTATGTGTACACACACGAGGTGGGGGAGCGAGCATGGCCTGGGAGGGGAAGAGGGGATGTGGGTGGTGGTGCTGTGGTCAGCTGCTGAGCTGTGCCATGGCATCAGGGGTTGGCCTCCACTTGCAGTGCTGGGTTCTGGATTCGGGTCTGGGTCCGGGCGCTACTGTGCTTTTCTTGCGCCCGGCCCAAAATCTTATTTATTTTTTACTCTTGTACCCCCGACATGCACCCCGGAGCTGAGAATCCTTAAGTGGGAGGGTGCAGGGGACCTGCCATTTTTCATGCACCAGGTCGCTCAGGGTGGCGAATTGCCGCCTCTGATGTTGCTCTCTTTCTGTAGGTCGCCTTTTCAGCCCACATCACATAAAACCCTAACAACTCAAAAGTGAGGGACAGTCACAGTAGGCTATGTTACCTGCTTCCTTCTTCAACCGTTGTGTTCCTAATTACACTTTCATCTCTGGTACCTTCCTTGACTGATGTATTTCCCTAGATTTCTTCCACATTGTTGCTAACACCTCCCTCTTATAAACATATTTGACTTCAACTCTCCAAACAATATTTTTGAATACTTTTAATCTAGTTTCTCTTCTGTCACCACACAAAGACTGTTCTTGTCAGTATGCATAATAATGACCTTGTCCTGTTTTTACAATGTTGATCACCCCTTTGTCTTGGAACCATTTTACCTTATTCTGATGGCTCTTACTTCCTTATCCTCTAATCAGCAATCTTTTTTATACATGCAAGCAATGAGAAAGCAAGATTTATCCATTCCATTTTCCTGTTGACTTGCCAAGCATGCAAACATATTGATATCATTCTGCTGTAAAAGGGATTTTTGGGGCATGCCCCACCTCCACCTATCAGAATTTCAGAATACCAACTCTCCTTCCTAATTTTGCCCACTTTCTGATGTTCCTTGATGTTCCCAGGGTCAGGCTTAAAACATCTGGAGACTGCACTTTCAGAGTCACTGTGCCAACCCTGTGAAACAGTTTCCCAGCTGCTGTCATAGAGCCCCAAACAGTTAAGCCTTTAATAAGGAGTTAAAAGCAAACCTGTTTTCCCTGACCTTCCCCAGCGAAGATGACTGATCTGCACTGACCACCTGTGGTTTTATTTCTTCTGAGATTTATTGGCTGTTTTAATTGATATGTTTATACAGTATATGTTTTTTGTTGAGTTTTATTGTTTCTGCCTAACCTGTTTTAATGTAAGGCACACAGAGCTCCAGGGATTGGGTGCCCTAGAAATAAAATTTGCCTTGCCTCTGTCTTCTGGCTCCATTTGTCTTTGAAGTCCTTGCCCAATCATGAAGCTGGTAAATGCAAGCTGCAAGGTTCTTGTATAAGTCTTAATTCTGACTGCTTGAAATGTCACCCCTGCTTCCCATTTCACATATAGTATATACTACATGTTTACGTGTTTTATATGTGGAGCAGGTTAGTGCTTTGTTTCTCAGGGAATGGCAGAGAAGTTGCACAACTGATATCATTTGCATACCCATGATGTAGCGCTTGCAACTCATGTAATTAATGCATTCTCATATGTGGTACAATGAAAATCTAGTAAAACATTCTAACATGCTCCTACCCTCATTGATCACTTTAGCTAAGGAGCTGTGCTACTTTACTTACCTATGTTTTGAACACAAAAATTAAAACTTTTTTGTCATTAAAACAAACAGGGCTCAACACATATACTCAGAAAGCAAGTGAATGTGCTTGCTTGTAAAGCATATGATTACACTGGTATCAGTTTGAACTGTGAGAGGTCTTTTTGGGGAGGTCCCTTCTTCACCTAGCACAGCTCCCAAATACTGAATCTCCTTCCTAATTTCACCCACTCTAGCATTCTGTTCCTTTTGAAAACCTTGCCCAGTCACAGGACTGGAAAATGCAAAATAGAGTGTTGTGTGCATTTCCTATGACTTGCACAAAATCTGGTCCCTGTTTAGTTCTGCTTCTGTGCTTCTGCCCAGTGCGGTGCTTTCAACTCAGTGTTGCAGTGAACACACTGACTGGCATTTTTCACCACTTTACATTTCTTATTCTGTGGCACTTTCTCTCCTCGATTTCTGCCTTCCCCTACATGAAACAGATAACCCACTTTTCTCCATTTGCTTTCTATCCCTCCAGGATCTCTGACACCTTCACAACATGCTGCCATGGTTAATATTCACTTGCTGCTCTTCAGCAATTGCTCTCTCCTCACTCCACGGTCTATGCCCCAACCACAAACTGCCACCATTTCCCATAAATCTTTTTACCTGCTGTTCACCACTTGCTCCCTCCCCTCCCACTCCATGGTCTTTGCTGCTTAAATTCCCCCCCCCCATTCCTGCTAAGTCACACATCTGCTGTTTTCCACTTGATCTGTACCCCTCCTCTCACCAATCTCTGCTTCCCCCCCAAAAATATTGCTGCTGTT
Source organism: Neoceratodus forsteri (assembly GCA_016271365.2). Lineage (NCBI taxonomy): Eukaryota > Metazoa > Chordata > Ceratodontiformes > Ceratodontidae > Neoceratodus > Neoceratodus forsteri. Next base: position 643,938,171 of record CM028134.1, read on the forward strand.
CTCTGTATACATTAGCCACTCTGCAGCACTTACTCTCTTCCACCCACCTTCAAACTTCTCACCACTCCCACAACTTCATATTAGCTGTTGTGTGCCATTTTCTCTCTGTTCTCCCCTACCACCTCCTCCCCCCAACATACCACCATTTCCCATATACATGACACGGTCTCTGACTCTGTCTCTGGTCTGTCCTATTTCTGACCCCCCTAACATGCTGCCACTCTTAGTATACATTTGCCACTCTGCTGCACTTGCTCTTTCTCTCCCCCACTTTGATTTCTGCTCCTCATTGTGTCCCCATCTTTTATATTACATGCTCTGTAGCACTTGCTTTCTCCCCATCTCGATATCTACCCTCCTACACTGATACCATTCACCATCATTCACATTAGCAGCTCTGCGCCTCTTCTTCTACATCCACACCCATCTTCCCCCAATGACATGCAAACATTTTCTCTATACATTAGCCACTTTGCAGTGCTTATTCTCCCCCCCATGTGTCTGCTCCCACAAACTGTTGCCATTCACTGTCATTCACATTTGCCACTCTGCTTCACTTGCTGTCTATTTCTCCCCTCCCCAATCTCTGCCCCCCCAAATGCTGCCATACAAACATATGAAATTGCCAGCAGAAACAGGCATCACGGTCTATCGAGTCTGCTCAAGTGTGCAGCTAGCACCTCATCTCGCAGCTGCCCCTTCCATCTCCCTGTTCCCAGTACCCCTTCCCCTTATCCTGGTCCCAACCCCTCTTGGAACTGCCCACCATCTTACAGGACATTATCTCTTATGGTAAGGTGTTCCATTTGTCCACCACTCTTTCAGTGAAAAAATGTCTCTCATTTCCTTCCTGAATCTTGCCTTCCCCAATCTCAGTCCATGCCCTCTCGTGTCCCTCCCCTTTCTCATCTGGAAAATCCCTTCCGTGTTGGTCTTATTTATCTCCGTTAGATACTCAAAGGTCTCAATCATATCCCCTTATCCCTCCTTTCCTCCAGTGACTACATATTCAACTCTCCCAGCATGTTCTTGTAGGGCTTGCTCTCCAATGCCTGGATCATCTTTGTGGCTCTTCGCTGCACTGCCTCCAACAATCTGATGTTCTTCTTCAAGAATGGACACCAGTACTGTATGCAATACTCCAGGTGGGGCCTGACCAATGACCTATTCAGAGGCAGGATAACCTCCCTCCTTCTGGAGGAGATCCCTCTTGCAATACATGCCAGCATTTTGTTTGGTTTTGCTGCCTCCTTCCTGCATTTAGCAGAGTTGTTCATACTTCCCATAATGATCACTCCTAGGTCCTTCTCCTCTGTGGAGCTCCCTAACTGTACCCCATTCAAGTGATAATCCCTCCCCTGGGTTCTGGCTCTGAAGTGCAGAACCTTTCACTTCTTGGCATTGAACCCCAACTGCCATGTTTCTGCCCACTCCTGCAGCTTAGTCAGGTCCTCCTGCAACCCTTTCCACCCCTCCGCACCATCAGCCATAGCTTCCATCTTGGTATCATCTGCGAAAAGACTGACCTTGCTCTGGACGCCATGTGAGATATCTGCAATAAAAATCCCAAACAGCCAAACAGCACCGGTCCCAGTGCCAATCCATGTGGTACCTGCCCGTCATTGCTCTTGGTGACGAGAGGTCCCCCCCCTCCACAACCCTTTGCTGCCTTCCCTTTAGCCAGTTTGTGATCCATTTCATGATTTTTGCTAACACCCCACATGTTCCAATTTCCCCCCAACTTGCCATGTGACACAGAATCAAATGCCTTGCTGAGGTCTAAATATAGGACATCCACTGCATGGCTCTTGTCCAGTTCCCACATCACCCAGTCATAGTACTCTACAAAGTTTGACTGGCAGGATCAGTCTGCTACAAACCCATGATGTTGACCATCCTGGAGACCATTTTTCCTCCAAGAAATTCACTAGTCTCTCCTTTAGGATGGTCTCCATGAGCTTTCCCACGATTGATGTGAGGATCACTGGCCTATAGTTTCCTGGTTCACCATTGTCCCTACACATTAGCCACTCTGCAGCACTTAATCTCCCCCCTCTCCTGATGTTTCACAACTCCCAGTACTTATATTACCTGCTGTGTTCCATATGTTCTTTATTCCTCTCCTCTGTCATGCCACAGTTCTCCACATACATGAGATGCTCTCTGGCTCTATCCCTGTTCTGCTCCATCTCTGACTCCCAAACATGCTGCCATAGTCTGTATACATTTGCCACTCTACAACACTTGCTGTCTCCACCCCTTACCAATCTCTGATCTCCAACATGCCCCCATTCCCCATCATTCACATTACCTGATCTGTAGCACATATTCTTGCCCCACCTTAATATCTGTCCCTCACACTGCTGCCATTTATCATAATTCACATTTGCTTCTCTGCACCACTTGCTCTTCATCCATTCCTCCTGATCTCTGTCCCTCCACAACATGACAACATTTTCTATATACATTAGCTGCTCTGTGTCCCTTTCCCTTTTCCCCACCCCAAACCCTGCCGCCCCCTCAAATGCTGCCATTCACTGTCATTCACATTAGTCACTGTGTGGAACTTCCCCTCCTCAATATCTGCCCATCCATAATGCCTGTATTGTCCCTACCCATTAGCTGCTCTGCAACACTTACTGTCTCCCACCCACCCTTAAATGTCTCCCCACTCCTGGTACATAATATTACCTGCTAGTGCCATTTGCTTTCTATTCCTCCCCTCTTTGATCCTCTCCTACTCACAGTATACTACCATTCTCCATACACATGACATGCTGTTCACCTCTGCCCCTGTTCTATCCCATCTCTGACAAGCCCAACATGCCACCATTTTCCATTTACATTTGATACTCTATGGCACTTGTCCTCTCCCCCCTCACTGATCTCTGCTCTGCAACATACCCCATTCCCCATCATTCACATTACCTTCACTGTAGCATATGCTCTCTCCCCTCGTCAACATCGGCCAGCCAAACTGCTGCCAATGACCAGAAGTCACATTAGCTACTCTTGTCCACTTGTCCTGAATCCATCACATCCCCAATCTTTGTCCCCTACAAAATGACAACAGTTTCCCTAAGCATTGTCTGCTCTGAAACACTTGCTGTTTTCTGCCTCCCTGATCATTACCCCCTTCCAAAACGCTGACGTTCTCTGTCTTTCTCATTAGCAGCTCTGCAGCATTTGTTTTCTATTTCTCCCCTCCCTTCTATCTACCTCCCAAATTCCAGCATTGCCCCTACTCATTAGCTGCTCTGTGGCACATACCCTATCCCCTCAAATGTCATGCCACTCCTGGTCCTTCATATTTCTGGCTGTGTGCCATTTGCTTTTTAATCCCTCACTTCCCTGACCCCCTCACCACCAACTCACATTCTCACTATACATGATGCACTCTCCTGCTCCATACCTGTTCTACCTCATTTCTGACAACCTCAGCATGCCACTATGCTCCCTATACATTTGCCACTTTGTGGCACTTGCCGTCTCTCACCTCACTGATCTTGCCCCCTCCCAACTTGCCCTCATTCCCCATTATTCCTATAATCTGGCATGCAGCACTTCTTTTCTCCCATTCCTCAATATCTGCCCCCAAATTACCACCATTAACTGTAATTAAAATTTGCTACTCTTCCTCACTTGCTCTATATTCATCCCTTCCCTGATCTCTGCTACCCCACAACATGCCGTCATACTCCTTATACATTATTTGTCTTCTGTGCACTTTCTCTTCCCTTCCCCTTCCCCGATCTCTGCCCCTAGAATGCTGCAATTCACTGTCATTCACATAAGCCACTCTTCAGCACTTGCACTCTGTCCTCCTCTCCCTGACACTGGTCCCCCCAAATGCCAGCATTGTTCCTACACATTAACCACTCTGTGGCACTCACTCTCTCTCTCTCTCTCTCCTCTTCCTTGATCTCTGCCCCCAAACCTGCCACCATTCTGCATCATTTACATTAACTGATTTGAGACCCTGGTGGTCTATTCCTCTCCTCCCTAATATCTGCCCCCAAATACCAGCATTGTCACTACACATTAGCCACTCTGCAGCACTTTCTCTCTCTCTCCACTATCTCTCTCTCCAGTCTCTACCCTCCTCTCCAAACCTGCTGACGTTCACCATCATTCACATAAGCTGCTCTGTGGCACTTGGTCTCTAACCTTCCCCTCCCTGAGTTCTGCCCCCAACATGCTAGCATTGTCCCTATACATTCACTAGTCTTCAGCACTTGGTCACCCCCCCTCCACAATCTCTGCCCCACCAGTCACCATCATCCCATCAGCCATTGTGCAGCACTTGCTCTCTATCCTACCTTTCTCCAATCACTGCCCTCCAAACATGCCCATACTCTCCCTATACATTAGCCACTCTGTGGCACTTGGTCTCTTGCCTCCCCAGTCTCTGTCCTCCTCCCCAAAACTGTCGCCATTCACTTCATTCCATTGGCCACTCTGTGGTACTTGGTCTGTATCCCTCCCTCCCAAACATGTTGGCATTGTCTCTACACATTAGCTGTTCTTTGGCACTTGTTCTCCCCTCCCCAATCTCTGTCCCTAATGTAAAACCCTTCATTGTTAATCCCATTAGCCGCTCTGCAGTACTTGCTCTCAATCCCTCATTTTCTCAGTTTTCTCCCTCCCAACATGTCTGTATTCTCCCTATACATTAGCCGCACTGTGGCAGTTCCTTCTTCTCCCTCCCCAATGTCAGTCACATGCTCTCTCCCCATGTCCTGATCTTTTTCCCTACAAAATCAGCCACTATTCATCATAATTCAAATTAGTCACTCTGAGGCACTTGATGTTTATCACTCCTCTCCCTGATCTTTGTCTCTGCATGCTGCCATTGTCCATATATATTACCTGTTATTTTCTATTGCTTGCTACTGTTGTTTATAATATTTATAGCACATTTCTACTGTTTTCTTTTTTCCTGCACCTTTCCCAGTACAGTGCCACAACACACCCGTTGTCTTTAGGTACACCTCCTTTCATTTCTATCTCCATTTCTCATGTTGCCCCCAATTAATTTGTTCTCATTTGGTACATTTCCATTTCAAACTGTCTTCATTTATTCTATTTAACTGCTTTTTGTGTTTTTGGAATAATGTGCATGACCTACATTTCTTTATCCTACTAAGAAAGCATAAATAATCTTAGAAATACCAAATCACACATGCCCCCACAATGCAAAGAATCATCGACTACATATGCAAATCACCACTGATAATCTTGTTCATTACTTTGCCTGCAACCAGATCTCTTCCAGTATAAATTTCAATAAGCAAAGAAAAATCAGCAAGATGTCCATGTACCTCAATGTTTATCTCTGTCCATCACATATCTTAACTAATCCCTCCAGCTCCTCCTCCCTTTGTCATTATATTCCCTAACCCTTCTTTGTAACAAAGTTTGTCTTGAATTTGTAAAAGTGTTGTCCGGACAAGTTTGCAGCACAACACAAGTATGCAATTTCATACACTTTGCATTATTTCAGAGATTCAGTCCCAATGCAACTGATTTCATTCTTGCCATGTTTGTTAGTGCACATAATCACCATAGACACCACCCTTTCAATATTACTTCTCACAATTTATATGTCCTGTATGTAAGCATGTATATAGAGAATAATGACTGTGCAGGTGTGTGTTACGAGGATTTATCATGCACCCAAGATGTGTGATATTCCATAAACCCAGAGAGCAAAGCTCATGAGATTTATGAGATTCTCACATACCGAGGGTGTGTGAAAAATCCTCATAAAACAAACGTTGCACAGGCATTCATTTTTTATAATATCTGGTGCAGGTTTCTGAGAGAAAAACTGTAAATTGTATTTGTGCAGGCAAGCAAGCTTGTCCCTCAGTTGCTGCTGTACTCACATAAACACAGTGTGCCTTCTTTTGCATTTCAGTGAAGAGAGAGCATGAGGAGGAAAACACTGTAATAGGCCACTATTGAATTATTACAAAATTCAGTGGGTTAGTATGATGTTTTATCAAGATTGGATATCCAGTCATGAACAGGAGTCACTATTTATTATAATCCCATAGCACACAGTTTTATTAATAAAACCACTGCATAACTCTTATAGAATACAATCTGATTATTCATAAAACAATGGCTATATCAGTTACTTGGCCATTGAAGTGCATCATTCTGTTTTTTTAACTATCTTGTGCACCACCATATACATTCTTACTGAGCTTTTGATTGTACAAACACTACTAGAATTCTCACAAATTACCGACTTACTTTTTTATGTTTTCATCATATGCATGATCCATAAATATACAGCGCTAAATCATGAGAAGGATTTACATTATCTTCTGTTCGCCACTCGATATCACTCCTTCCCCTCACCGATCTGTGCTTCCCCAAATTATTGCCATCCTTTGTATACTTTAACCACTCTACAGCACTGACTCTCTTGCCCCTCCTTGATCTTTTCTCCCCAGCTTGATCTCCTTACCAATATAACACCATTCTCCATATACATGACACACTGTATGGTTGAATCCCTGTTCTACCCCATCTCTAACCCCTCAACATGCCATCATTCTCAGAATACATTTGCTGCACTGTGGCACTTGCTGCCTCCCCCCTCCTCAACAGGCACTTGCTCTCTCCACCCCTCAATGCTCCCCCAAACTGCTGCTATTCACAGTAATTCACATTATGTTCTCAATGCCACTTGCTCTCTATCCATCCCTTCCCCATATCTCTGCCCCCCCACAATATTGCTTACATGTCATGATGATAACCATGACTGTACCCATGCCTGCATCCACTGCTTTTCTTTTACCATGCCTATAAGCCATGCCTGTATTCACTCTTTTCTTTTCCCATGCCTGTAACCATGCCTGTATCCACTATTTTTCTTTACTGTAACCACCTCATGATGTAACTCACAATGCCTCAAATGTTCCTTATGTCCTTGTTCATTCTTATAACTTGTATTGTTATCCGGGGTCGCCCTTGAAAAAGGGACCTTCGGGGCTCAGTGGGCCTACTCGGTCACCAAAATTTAATAAATAAATAAATATCACAATATTTTCCCCATACATTGTTTAATCTGCGGCATTTGCTCTTACCCCACCATTCTCTCTCCACAAAATGTTTCCATTCACTGTCATTCTCATTAGCCCCTCTATGTCACTTGCTTTCTAGTCCTCCCATTTTAGATATCTGTGCCCACAAAAAAATGCCAGCATTGTCCCTACACATTAGCCTCACTGCAGCATTTACTGTCTCCCAACAACCCTATAATGTCTTGTCACTGCCTGTACTTCATACTACTCATTATAAACCATCTACTCTGTGTTCCTCCCTGGTCTCTCTCCCCTCCAACATACCACCATTCTCCTTATTCATGACACACTCTATGACACTTTCTCTGTTCTACCCCATTGAATATTTCTCAGAGGATACAGTCTGATAATTTCAAAATAATGGCTATATCAGTTACATGGCTATTGAAGTGCATCATTCTTCCTTTTAACTGTTTTGTGCATGACCATATGTAGTCACACTGAGCTCTCAAATGTACGAACACTACTGGCATTCTCAAAAATTACATGTATACAGTACATTGTTTTGATTTCCTTATCACACATATTCTCCAAAATGTATATAGTGCATATTCAGAAGAAGGTTTCACATTTTCTGCTGTTTACCACTTGAACTTTATCCTTCCCCTCACCAATCTGTGCTCCCTCTAAATCATTGCCATTCTCTGTATACTTTAGCCACTCTGCAGCACTGTCTGTCCTGCCCTTTCTTAATCTTTCCTCCCTTACCTGATCTCCATCTCCAACATGCTGCCATTAACATGCTCTCCAGAAGTTGCTGTCTCCACCGCTCCCTGATTCTTATCCCCCTCTCCTGCCATTTCCCATACTTTACAGTACCTGTTCTGTACTACTTCTTTTCTTACACTAACATCTCTCCCCATCCTTCCACATTCAACATTACTTCACATTACCCTCTTTGTTTCACTTTCTATCTATCTATTCATCTTTACCTTCAGCACTAAAATGTTGCTATTATCACTATACAGTAACTGCCTTAAGTACTTGCTTCTCATCTCTCATTTATCCAATCCATGACCCATCCAATATTCTCCCATTCATGATATAGCATCGTAGTTCTGCACCACATGCTTTCTCTCCCCCCTTCCTGATCTCTACGCTTCCAAAGCCTTCCAATTAACCATCTTTTGCATTACTTGTTCTACCTCATTTACATTTTATTCCTCTACTCTCAGTCCTCCCCCATTGTCCTTATATTTGCTTTCCCAAACAAATGGAATGCACTCCATCACACCTAAACATAAGAAACATATCTGACCAAAAATATTGCAAACTATACACTTGGGGCCAGATATTCAAACTGCGCTCAAAATGTGTGCAACAGCAGGAGCAAGCTCAAATCAATTGCGCATATGCGCAACAGACGCGATATTCAAACATGGAGCAGAACAAATTGCGCAAGCAGCCAACGTCTGAATATCGCACTAACTGCGCCATAGCACAACCAGGAAGGGGAAGCTGAGCAGTAAGGTTGCACCATAATGCAACAAGGGCAGCCCAGCTGAGCAGTCCAGAGGTGCCATAGCGCAAGCACAGCGCCCCCCCAGCAGAGCAATGGAAGTGCACAACCAGGGAGGCAGGCTGGGGCCCACCACCAGCCATGCCACACATGGGCACAGGAACACACTGCAGAACCAACAAGACACCTGCACACCCAAGCACAGCATCACTGGGGTGGGACGGATGATCTACTGGCCCATGGGGACAAGCCAACAAAGCACAGCAAAGCCATGGCGCCCCAGCACAACCACTGGCAGGCTGAGACTGCCACACACAGGCTGACAACTACAGTACATCAGCCCCGCACGCACAGCACACCCTGCACCGTGACCCCAAGACACCACCCATGTGCAGTGACTGGCACTGCAGGAAACACCATGCATCCCCCGGCACACGTCAACCCCGTGCAGCAGAGAAGCATACAAGCCAGACCCACCCTGTGCACCCAGCAGTGGGTGGCAGCAGATGGCAAGACCAACAGAAAGTCACTGCCATGCTGGAGATACCTCCCCATGCACACACACGCGCACACCACACACACACACACACACACCCAGGACCATACCACCCCAGATGGCATGCACACCACTGCAACTGAGCAACCATAGCCAGCTGCAAATCAGAGACCAACACAGTATTCGTAACAAAATATAAATGTATTATAAAAATGTAAATCACAAAACCAACAACACCATAACTATTTACAAGGGGGTAGGGTACAAGGTAGGGGTGGGCAAGGGTAGGGATGAACAACTTGGAGAGGAAGGCAGGGTGGGAGGGATGGGTGAAGTGGGAAGGGGAATCCAGCCTAAGGCCCAGCAGGCTGGTCCTCCTCTGCCCGGTGCCGCTGTGCCTGGCCATGCCTCCTCCGCAGGCCATGGCACTGGATGTTTCTGAGGATAGCCCGGTTGTCCAAGGACACTTGTGTCAGCTCATGCAGTTCCCGCTGTATCCTCCTGAGAACACTGAGGCTTAGGAAAATGGGAACACAGTCAATGGCTGTGACTGACCACAACCCTGAACACCCCCCAACCTGCAAGCCATACAGCCCAATGTCCCGCACCTGTGATGGCATGCACCCACCCACAGTGAACATGCACATGGCCATCACAAACAGGCGGCACCAGCTATGTGCACCACTGCAACCACACACTGCCCATGTCCATCACAGCACAAACAAGGCTGTCAAGTGACGTGGCAATCTGGTGCAATGCCAGTTACACAGCCATGTGCCCAGTGCATGCATGGACCACCAGTGATGCACACACAGACATGCAGTGACACTGGACAGTGATGAATGTCGCCTGTGTCGTGCATGGCTGTGTTGTGCATGGCTGGTGGTCATGCCCACCCCCTCCAGCATGCAATAGCATCCATGATGTAATGATACTCACATTCCGCAAGAAGCTGTGTCTGCTGCTGCTGCTGCTGCTGCTGTTGTTGTGGCCCACCTCCTGCTGCACCACCGACTGGCACCGGGGCCCTGTCACGGCCCTCCTCAGCATGTGCCTGCATCCTCACAGCCCGGCCTGTGGGAGACATATGTTGAGAAAAACATCAGTGTGACTCCAAAGCTGACTGCCCCCTACCCCAGTGAGAGTGCCTGCCCACACAGCCAGCCCCATGCATCTCACACCTGCACACACTGACACAGCCAACCATGTCAGAGCCATCACCTATGCACAGCCACCAAAACACACTCACAACCCTACAGAGAATACAGGTGCATAGACGGTACACCCACCTGGCCTAGGCACCACACCCCTCCTGGCATGTGACCGTAACCGCTCATGCAGCTCAGGCTCCCTCCTGCGGAGGTCACTGTATCTGTTCCGGCACTGCTCAGCAGACTGGCGCTGCCCAGTGACCCCCACCAGGTCACTGGCCACTTGCAGCCAGACTGGGTCCCTAGCCATGGTGAGGGGCACTCACCATACAATGCCCCATAGTGGGGCTCCACCAGGGCCACCAAGTTGGCCACCTCCATGGGGCTCCATTGCACTGCCCTCCTGCGTGCCATGCTACCAAGTTTACAGCAGGCAATATGGCGCCCCGCTGCGCGGCAACCCCACGTGAAGATGTTGCACAATAGACCACCATAGATTCCAATCGCACTGTTCGAACAGCGCCATCAGTCCACATAGCGCTGTCACCAGACAGCGCAATAGGGCCGTACACATGGCAGCCGAACAGCGCCAGGGGGCAAAGCGTCGGACACCAGGTCAGGGGTCTATGACGCAAGGCCACGCACAGCGCCATCTGACGTATACGCATCCTGTGCAACCAACCACCTGCATGCCAGTGCCACAGTGGACTATTGCGCAGTAGTGCCACAGCGCCATATAGTGTCCAGTGCTGTACCGCCACTGGCACAATGGTGGCCATGGCCTGAATTGCTGATCGCGCACAGCACGTCATCAGCGCGGCAGACGCCTGCGTAAGCTACCTGGGCATGCGCAATGCAGTGTACCGCACAGTCACAGATCTGCGCTATTGGCTCAGCTGGATCAACCATCTTGTGAAAAGCGTAATGGCGCGATATTCAGCCGACACATGCAAATCATCTGATCAGCCATTCAAAGGCGCAGTGGCACGATTTGCATCTCATTACAGTTGCTCCTCTCCTAATTTGCATGCATTGCGCTATAAAAGTGCGACAGTGGGCTGTGCTGGACAGAGTCAGTTACTACAGGTGAGAGGTGAGTTGCATGCTGTGGGATGTTCTGGACAATGGGCATGGGATAATGCTGTAGACTGCACAGTGACAGGTGTCCACTTACACCCATACAGATCACCATGACCGAGCAGAGACAAGGTGAGGGTGAGGATGGTGGGCGAAGGAGGAGGCCCAACTTCACCATGACAGAGACTGAGGCCCTCTTCCAGGCCTACCTGGAGGATGAGGCACTACTGTGTGGAAGCTGGGGCACCCCTCAGGCCCATGCGGCTGCATGGGAGGGGGTAGCCAGGGCAGTGAACCTGCACAGAAGCCACCAGTGCTCCGTACAGGAGTGCAAGAAAAAGATTGGGACAGACCACAGGAGGGTGAAGGAGAAGGTGGCAGCCCTCAGGGCGGCACGCGCTGGCACTGGCGGCAGCCAGCCAGCGGTGGTGGAGCTGACCCCGGCTGAGGACTGACTGGCTGCAACTATGCAGTGCAGTGCTTTTGAGGGTGTACCAGGAGGTGGATTCCAAACAGGTGGAAGCCCATCACTGCACAGTATGACATGGTGGTGGTGTTGGGGGGGGAGGAAGGTTCTTCACATGCACTCACATGTCCTCTCTTTCTGTTGTAGATCCTGTTCCTCTTCAGGAGACGGTGGTGGTGGGACCAGGCAGTGAGGATGACCTGCTGGACATGGAGGAGGGTCCATCCACCTCTGTCACCAGCCAGCATGCACTGCACCAGCATGCACGCTGGGCTGCCAACTCTGGTGTCAGTGATTCGGGTGTGAGGGTGCACAGCCTGTGTCTCAGCAGTCTGGCATGCAAGCATGCCATCACGCTGTGACTATGGCTGTAGCACGTACCTGCACCATTGATGATGCAAGGACTGCAATGGGCAGTGACATGTGTGTGTCCTATGACGGACACACAGCAGGCCATCACATGCCCCTGGGCCTTGCTGGTTCCAACTTGTGTGCCAGCATGTCGGCACAGTCCCAGGCTGTGCCTGTCAGCACTGGTGGGGCAGCACCAGTGGCTGTGCAGGTGTCTGACACTGTTGTGGCCACAGCGGTGGAACGAGTGGACTCTGTGGCACAGCGGTTGAAGGGGCAGCAGCAGCAGTCACCCACCAGGTATGGGGGTACAGTGTCCAGCAGTGGCACATGCCCACCGCCCTGTGATACACCCATTCCTGGTCCTGGTGAACAGCGCCCACCCTCAAGGGGTGTTGTGCATTAGGACCTTCAACACCCTGGGGGACAGGCTGCCATTGTGGCAGAGTACCCATTGGACGAGCACACCTGCCTACTGCGGGAATCAGTACAGCAGCAGAGGCGGGTTGCAATGTCCGTGGAGGCACTGTGTGTGGCTGTGGAGCAGCACAGCAGGAACTGTGCTCTGGACTGTGCAGAGATGGTCCACATGCAGATGGATGTGACTGCTGCCATTGACAGGCTGACCCAGGCAGTGGTCTCTGTTGTGGATGCACTGGGCACACAGTCAGGTGACCCTGTACCGCACACCTCACACAGTTCATGCTCCACTCCCGTTCCCGGCGTTGTGCGACACCAGGCCTATCGATGCCGGGTTCTGCTGTGGGCACCCCGAGCACCCCTGGTGCAGGTGTGTTCGGCATGCTGCAGACCCCTGTGTGGGCAAGGTCGCGTTCGCGCAGTGGGACCCCTGGTGGTCCAACAGTGCCACCCCATGTGGCCCCTGCTCAGCCTGCCAGTGCTGTTGGGTCATGGCAGGGCTGCCCACGCATCCGCAGTGGCCATGGGACAGTGCTCATGACTGACCTGTCTCCCAGTGCGGGCCCTGTCTGGTGCTGCCCTGTGTGCAATGTGTCATGGTGGGCAGTGCACTGCTGGGTGCTCTGCTCAACACGCTGACACACGGACCACCTGCACACCCTCCCAACTGTTGCCCACAGGTGCGTGTGCATGATGATGCCTGCATTGTACTGTACACCAAGGTTCAAGGGTGCCCAGCATCTGACACACGTACTTGGACAGTACAGGTGGTGGGGGTGGTCGGTGGTGCTGTGTGTTAGCAATGTCAGTTCTGCTGTGCTGTGCATCTGCCCATGTACGCTCTGTGCCTGGTGTGTGTGTGTCCATACGAGTGCTCACCCCTCCCTGATGGTGTGTTTGTATGCCTGGACCCTTCCACTTCCCTGGCCGTCCTGCACCCCTGGTGTGTTACCCTGTGTGCCTGTGGTTTGTGGATGGACAGTGTTGGTTGCACATGTCCCCTTGACTTACCTGTGTTGTGCATAGTGCTCCTCTGTGATGGTGTCTCGGTGCAGCTGGGCCTGCCAGATCAGTCGGGGGTCCTGCCCGTCCTGAGGGGGCTGCTCATCAACATCAACATCAGGCGCCACTGGCATCCCATCGCTGTCCCCTCTTTCAACCTGTGTGGCTATCCCACAGTCCTTGGTCATGTTGTGCAGGATGCAACAGGCCAGGAATATCCCACAGGCCTTTGGGGGCTGTACTGTAGGGCACCCCGGAGGTGTCTGGGCATCGGGCGTGCCTTAAGCATCCCAAACACCGGCTCTATGATGTTGCGTGTGGCAGCATGTGCCTCATTATAAGCGTTGCTGCGATGGGGTCATGGGGCGCCGGTACGGTGTGAGCAGCCAGGGACGGAGTGGGTACCCGCTGTCACCTGTGTGGAGATAGTGGTGATCAGTGTCATGTTCAGGTCCATTTTGCCCATATCCCTGTGTGCCACTACCATGGCACCTGTGGCATTCACACCCTTGCCCCAAGTTTGCATTCCATACATGTGTACTCACCCACTAGATGTCCTGTGGGGATGTCCCCACTCTCAAATCGATGGCACAGTGCGGCCTGATGCCATATAAAGGCATCATGTGCTCCACCAGGGTGTGTGGCACAGACATTGATTAGTCGCCCAGTGGCATCACACACCACCTGGCAGTTGACACTGGAGTATCCCTTTCAGTTCCTATACGCTGCCCCATCGGGTCCAGGTGACATGCGAATGGCCACATGGGTGCAGTCTATGGCTCCTAGCATGCCAGGCATATGTGCTACCCTGTGGAACTCCCGCATGTTTGCTGTACGCTCTGCTGCAGTGCTGGGGAAATGGATGTGCTCCACAGCATGTGGCAGCAGTGCGCTGAGGAATTGGGTGAGGATGAGTGACATGGCTGACTGTGTGATGCCTGTGGTGTCCCCTGTTGGCCTCTGGAAGGTGCCTGTGGTGAGCAGGCACATGCAGGCTGTCACCTTGGTCTCCACTGACAGAGCGTGACTCCGTCGTGAGGGTGCCTGCTTCACATCACTGCACAGCTCACAAATCTGCCTCAGTATTTCCCTGTTCAGGTGGTACCAGCCCACGATCTCTACATCTGTATACAGCTCATAGCTGATGCGGGCACGGTACTGCCTGTTGGGGGCGAACCGCTGATGGGCCCTTCCACGGTCTCGTCCCCCTGCAGCTTGCATTCTCACCCCCCTCATTACAGCTTCCATGTGGAAGCTGGCACTGTCCATCTCCCTGGCTTCTGCCCCAGCTGGTGTTGCTGTGTTACCCCGCTGTCCTGACTGCTACTTCCACTGCACCGGGCACCCCCCGCTGGCCTCTGCAGCCTATGGCCCACAATGCTTGCCTTGCCTGCCCTAGCCTGTCACTGTCTGTCTGTCTGTCTGTCTCTCTCTCTCTCTACCCCACTTGTAGCGTTCTTGCACCACTTCCTTGAGCCTTTTTATTTTGGCTCATTTCCGCTAGTCCGCAATTTCCGGCAGTTCCGCTCTTGCTCAATGCGCAAGTCTTTGAATTTCGCATTGCGCTCTTTATGCATGGCTCCACCCCTGTCGGTTGCGCATGCCTTCCTTTGCATTGCGCTGTTGCTCAGCATGTTTTTGGTGGTGCAACTGCCTCCTGCAGAATATCGCAGAATGGCGCACTTTTGGTCTTGCGCAGGCGCAACCCTATTGCGCATGGTGCAACCCTTTTGAATATCCCACCCTTATTCTGCACAAGAAATGAGAGTAGATCAATGGCAATACCTGCGCACAGCTTCCATTCATTACATGTTCATGTTAATTAAAATTATCATATGTTTTAAAATTTATAAAGTTACTGTCATGTGTTTACTCTTTAAATAGATATATAAGCATCCTTTCATTCCATCTGTACCAATTTCCACATTTTCATTTTTAGCCATTTCTGCTCCATTTGAGTCTACCATTGTCATCAAACAAGCAGTAGTGCTCAGTTGTTGCAGCACAATTGAGATCAACTGTTCTTAACAGATTGCTCATGCTGACTGGTCTTTTTCTGGGTAAAACTTAGTGTCCTGATCACAGTGATGCTTTGAGGCAGTTTTCATATACAATATTATGATAAATTAAAAAATACACTGTTGTCATAGACTGTTAGTTCTGCTTCTTTCTCCAAGCATGACTTTGACTGTTAATACCCCTGCTCTCGAGAGCTCAGTTCCTTGTACGGACAAGATACTGGTGTAAAGAAACTAACAAAAAGTGTTTTATTCTAGGTCTACTAAATAAATACAGCATCAGATGCATTTTATATTTCTCTGATACTCTATATGAACTGTTCTGCATAGCATCACAGTGATTGGGATATTGATGTTTGCTAGGAAATAGACTGGTCAGTCCAAGCAGTCTGTTAAAGAACAGTTGATCTCACTCACACTGCCACAGTGAATGTCAGTCCTTGTTTTATTTTTTTTAATCCACATTTTCAACATAGTCATTTTTTTAACTGCATTTCGTGAATATGGTAGGTGCCACTTTCATCACTTGTCATGTTCAAATGCTTGGGTAATAAAAATACTATCTTGACAATTCATGATCACTGTCAAAGAAAACAGCAAGGTTATGAGTAAGTCTCTTCATTTCACTATCATGGCAAATTCACTATTAGAACTCATATTATTATTAATTTGTTACTTTTAACTTCTGCACTATCTGTGCCCAACAATTACACAGCAAATTCAATCAAGGGAACATTTGACATTGGCTGATGCTTAAATAAGCAATACTGCACTCCAGGGTGCATAACAGTGAGCTATACCACCTACCCAGGGGTATAGTGAAGTCTGATGCCACAGGAAGAGGGCATAACAGCTCCTGGAAGTGCAGGTATAGACCAAGACTACCTACCCTGGATTGTATTATTGCACTTCAAAAATGGGCTACTGCTTACATTTTAAATAAAATGTTTCAAAATGTAATAAACTGTGAAACAATAAATGGAAATTGAAAAAAAGACACATAATTTAGTCCCATCAACTATAAAATTGCTGATAGACAGTGCTAGTGTTTCTCAGGGTTCTTTTTTTTTTGGAGCCACATAGTCACTTTCATTTCTGGTCCTCCCAATGAGCGGCTCTGCTGTGTGGAGAAAAATAAATTCATGGCAGTGACTTAGTTGTCATCATGCCCCCCCTCCCCAGAGTGGCATTGTAGTGTGGAGGAAAATATGGTTATGGCAGTAATTTAGATGGATTGGAGTTATTAGAGCATTCCATCTTTACACCCAGTGACCGTGGTCAGTTGGGAGTTGGGATGGCAGTGACCACGGTCAGCATGGGACAGTGGTTGATATGAGATGGAATGTAACAGCACTGCAGTAAGGAGACAGTGCTACTGCAAAGGTCAATTATGTTTATTAATAATGATTATCTCTAATTTTTGAGTTAGCAAGAAGGGATGTTAGCAAGTGTGAGGAGCCAGTGCCAAGCGGGGAAATCGAGTTGCAGGTGGATAACTGAGGAAAAAAATAACTGCCATTTAGATTTCAAATATTCTATTTGGGCAAAGTGACATAGTTACAGTTGTTAAAAGGCAGGAAGACAAGCATGGGGACTAGTTATTTGCTGATAACTGTTGCCTGATACATTCCCGGGTGACGGGTGCGGTGTGTCAATCAAGATGCAAGATTTCGGCAACCCATTTTCAAAAATAACATAACATAACATAACATAACATAACATAACATAACATAACATAACATAACATAACATAACATAACATAACATCACACAATAAAGAAGAAGGCAGTATACCTGGCATTCTTTTTTTTATAAAGGGAACTTATACTGCACTGGTGTGCAAACAGCAGTCTTTGGGTTACCTGTGGGCCCCCAACAGTAACTGTAGGGCCACCGTCTGTGGGGGAAAGAAAAATGACAGGGTTTGCCTGTAAAGGAAAATGAAGACCTATCTGTGTATACAGTAGATGCTTTCCAGAAACCAAGCTGAAATCCAAAGTGAAAATACAGGAGCCTTGACCCTCAGCCTGCCACATCATCTCAGCAGGTTGGTTGCCACTTACTGTAGGGAGTGATTGCCTCATAAGTAATGTGGCACTAGCTAGGAATCTTATTGTCAGACAGACAGTTCAGCTCTGCTACTTTTTAATTATGAGCTACTGCTATATAGAGTGGGAAAGATAACTTCTTCAGGCCAATCTTTAGGTACACTGGCAAGGTAAAGTAGTGAAATAGTCTTCATCTGGCTGCAGTGAATCTATTCTAAGTTTAATAAGGAAGTTTCCAAATGTTTCATGTACAATACAAGTGCAGTAAGCTTACGAATCAAAGATAAAACATATTTATTCTTTTGTAACCACCACATGGGGACTTCACCTTTAAGACTTTCTTGTACATCAAAGGTGCCAACCACCACTGATGGAGTCAGTGCTTTAATTCTTCCAACTGTACTGTGACTCTTCTGATCATAGGCTCGACAGAACTGAACATGAAGATGCATCCAGATAGGACTGGATTGGAGCACAGACTGTCGGGTAACTGCAGACTCTCTTGTAAGTAGGGACACTGTGGAAGATTGCCTTTAAACTACAAATCTACAGCCATCTTTGTCACCTCTGACACAACTGGGCATAGTGGCAGTGTTAGAGGGTGACTGGGTGACCAATCAAGGTTGGATTGTTTGTAGAAAGAACCTCAAGGGCTCCTGGACTTGAGAGAGACCTAATTAATTTGGATACCTTTGCAGCCTCCAATCACCTGTCAAGTGACAGACCTCCTGGAACTGCCTATTGTGATTGACAACTTGACTGACAAATCAAGAGCAGCCATTCCCATGTACACAGTAGGGGCTGCTCCAGACCCAGGTCAATCTATGTAACACCCTGCTGCAGAATAGTACCTGTGAGCTGCTGAGAGAGATAGCGGGAACTGCCAAACTGCAGAAAATGACAGTACATCTGTCAGATGGAGAAAAGCAGAATTACTACTGCTGTGTGACAAAAGACAGCAATCACATGCTACACACTGCATCAAGCCACTGCTAAAGGCTGCAGCAATTGAGAAAGAGTTTTGCTGTTTTGTAGCTTGAGTGTATGACTGAAACTGCATGGCCAGGAGTACAGCCTGTACTGGTTATTGCCACCCTTCTGGATTGGATACCAGGACATACTGGCTGGGTGGACTGACCCAAAGACCCACAGGAGGAGTTGCCTGTGAGATGAAGATTCCTTCTGCTAACTGTTGTAGTCAGAAGAGACCTGAATGGTACCAGAGGGACAGCCAGAGCTGTCGCTGACACCAGCTTTCATCACAGATGAGAGAGAGAGACAGAGACACAGTGAAAACAGCCAGAGTGACCTCCTGCACCATCCCCCTTCACTGAGGGGAATCCTCTAGAAAACTGTAAGTAAGATCAGACACAGAAATCTGTGTAATGGCTGTGAGACTTTAAATGGACTAGGCCATCCAGTTGTGATTTACAAGTACAAGGCACCTTCATTTCATTTTTCTTGGTTATACAGTTATACTGGAAAGGCATGTGAGCATTGTTTATTTCCACAAGAGTCCAGATACATATAACAATCATGTGACATGGCATAGGCTGAAACATTTAACTTACAGCTAGGGTTAACACCAAGGTACGTATCCAATCAGGACAGTATAGACAAAAGGGCAATCAAGAACTAACGTGAGTGATTTAATAAATATAAAGGTGATGTTAGCCTCCTTACTGAGGGTTAAGAGCATTTGGGGAAGGGTATTTATTTCTGCAAAGCATTGCTAACTGTTTGAGTACATCACCGCCAGCCAAGAACATGCACTGTACTTGGCACTGAACCATTTCCACAGCTGGGTACATAGTGAAGCACAGGCAGCTCCCTAGGTAGAACTAATGGCATTGCACTGCTGCCAATTTGGGGGGTTAGTGCTCTCAGTACAGGTAGACAGGACAAGCTACTGAACTGTGAATGTATGGTTTGGGGGCAGGCTGATGCTTGGGGTCAACTAGAAAATCCCGACAGTCACTCATGTGACGTACAACAACCTGACTGTTTGTCTGAATTCACTTTCCCAACAGTAGAAATTTGCCTGTGGTGGAGCTGATTTTATGTTTTGAAGGGGCTTTGCCCCCCTTACTCCCCAAATGCAAATATAATCACCTCTGCCACAACCAGATTTCTACTTTCAGCCAAGTGAATGTTGGGAAAACGAAGATGGGCTATTGTACATTGGGTGAGTGACTGTTGGGATTTCTTAGGACTCCCACTGCTAGTAGGCTGAGCCTGGAAGGACACTAAAACACTGCAGCAAGAACATTATTCTTTAGCTGCACATAGAAGGGCAGCAAGGAACAGCACTGGTATTTTTGGTAGGTCTAGAAATGCCATAAAGTAGAGCTGGAATGTACAGCACTACCTCATTGCTTAATCATCTTTTTTCCCCATTTAGGGTGATAACTGGGGGCAATTATATAGGTTCCTGGTTGGTAACTCTCAGTAATTCAATAAAGCCACCACACTATTTCTTTGCCAAATTAGTTGTAATTTATTGAGATCATCTAGGATAGCCTGCTACTACCCGAGTGTACCTGGTACAATTTAATGTTACAGCCAATTAAACAGTCCATGGAACAGTCTATTGGGTGTTTCTAACATGTAACCTAGACAGCTAGTAATATTTGCATTACAGGGCTACAGCATTTCAGAGACACATGAAACCATATATCTCTGGATCCCCCTAGCAATCTATGGATAGTCTCAGACTGCAGATAGTCCAAGACTGCGTCTTCTCGAAGGGACGCTGGACATAACCATAGGTCCCATATTTATGTGTAGCAAGCTTAGAAAAAAATGCAAGGCTGAGATTTCCCAAAAACTTCCTCAGCAGTTTTAAACACAGACAATATGTTATTCAACAAATTATAAGACTCGGGTTCAAAATTACATTGGCCAAAAGATACCTCGGTCATAAGATACTTTGCCGAGACATACGGTCATTCTTAAATGGAAAAACAAGTAATCAGAGTTTTTTTATTTATCAAAAATACTTACTTCAGGATACAGAAAACATGCAAGGGAATGTGACTGTTTTAAAAATACTCTGTTTACAGATAAAAAACCAGACAGTGGCCAAATTGTATCACAAGATGGGGAACTTCAATTTTCAAGGCCAGCTGCGGTTACTAACAGCTGCATTCTTTTCTTAGCCGTAACCTTTTTTAAAAAAAAACTGCTGAATAGGGCAATTCCAAGTTAGACCTTGACTGTGCTTAAGATTTATTTTATTTTCTTCATTTTAACCTTGTAAGTCTTACACATGGTGGTATCATTCATTTACTTAGCCACTTGCAGTCATTGTTACTAGATATACCAATTCAAATGTTGGCATCATTTAGTCATCTACTAGCCATCTTCACCTTTTACTAGCCCTTTAGCAAGCTACACTAGCCACTTTACACCTTTCTATCTGAGAGCATATAGCGCAGTGGTCTAAGGCTCTGAGCTGCAAATCTGGTGACCTCCAGCAGACCAGACTGGGGTTTGAATCCCACAGCTTCCACTTGCATACTGTGTGACTCTGAGTAAGTCACTTAACCTCCTTGTGCTCCCAGGTTGCTCCTGTAAAAAAGCTTTCAGCTTAGTGTGCTATACCTGGTTAAACAACTATCTCCTCAACCTTTTGGTTATCCAATTATATAATGTTGATAAAAGTTTTGTCACTGGTCACTAAAACCTTGGCCACTGGTCACTAAACTTTGGCCATTGGCCACTTTCAACAAGGGCCCTGATCCCTAAATAAAGTTCATGCCTTTTGTTGTAATTTCTTGTCCAGGTCCTACTTGTTTCAAAGTGATAAGTGCATTCTTTTGGGGGACAGTTATTGCATTGGTCTGGTCCAATGCTGGGGTGACCATGTTAGTAGGTACTGTATATTAGGGGTTGTACCATACTTATGCCATACCCACTTTACCTATCTCTAGATAGAGGCACCACAAAAGTATTTTTAACCTTGCAAACAATCCACCCCACATCAGAAAATAAAAAGACCTGGACCACTTGCCATTTTTTAGCTCCCAAGGTAGGAGATAGCTCCCATAACATCCATCTTAACCCATGGCATTGTAGCAGGTAGTGCCACAGAAACTTGTGACACACTGGAAGTAGGGCATTACACTTTTCATAGCCATGATTTGAGCCAGAATGCCACCTGTAAGAAGATAGGCCAACATCTTCCATATTTTGATAACTTATGCTACTATTGTTGACAAGCATAAGAATTAGATGGAGGCTGCTAATACACAGGCATAATCTGGTGTCTTCATAAAAGAACAAACTGTAAAGTTTTAATGAAAGTCAATATAAAAGAAGATAAAAATTTACCTATCATCATTACATGCTAATTTAAATTAATTGCTCTATGAATATACCAAAAGTTGCTATTTAATCAGGCAACAGTACCCAACTAAATGGTATTTATGATGAAGTAATTGATTGTATCAGTGGTTAAGCACCTCATGCTGATGGCAAGGGCACTTAATAAATAATAAGGTCAATTATCTCATGATCATTACTGATTGCAGGTTAGTTTGCAATTATATTTGACAAGGAAGTAAAAGAAATACACTTTGCTGAACACTCTCCTCTCCTCTTCCATACCTGTCAGAACACTTCTTATAAAACACTCAGAGGACATCAAGCAATAAGTACAGTATGCTGACAGGTAGCATTCCAAAGAATGAAGCTTTCAAAAAGAGCAATAATTATGGTAAGATCCATGCACAGATGAAAGGAGAAAACAAAGATTCAATTTGTCTGGTTTGTAAGTATCTCTTCAAACCGCATACAAGCCTTAAACTAGCACAAGGCATATTGGATATGCAAATCCATGTGTAGGGCAGACAGACAAGGATTCGTCAGTCATAAAGTTGCCATTTAAACTGGTTTTTACATCTGATCTTGTATTGGCTAAATGCAACAAGCTGTTGCCATATCTGTTATCCTTTTTGAATCTGAACTGTTATAATAATTCACACAGATGATACTGATGGTTGATATAAGGTATGAAGTAAGATTTTGGAGATTACTGTTCTATGTGCAACTCATCAAAAACATTAAGCATCATTAACTCCTTGAATGTCTAAGTGATGGTTATGAATGAAAATATCTAACAATAAAAGGTTAAATATGAGGCCTAGTACTCATTTTCCTGCATTTCCCAAAGGACCTATACCTTGCATCTGTGTTTAAAGGCTGCACATACATTTCTGGATTCTTTTTTTAGGAAGAAAAATACTCTTTTCCAGCATACAAAAAATGTAATTTATTTCTCGAGAAGATAAATACTCTTTTCCAGCATAAAAAAATGTCATTACTTTCTCAAGAAGATATATATATATATATATATATATATACTCTTTCCAACATACCAAAGCATGAGCCATATGTGAATTTTCCTTTTTTTAATAAGTTGTTTATTAGAGAATTACCGTTTAACATATAATATCAATACTGCATTACAACACATTGTACTGTATTTGTAAAATAATGAAACATTAAGTACAATATATAGTATTAGTCTACATACTGTATAAGACAATACATTTCATATGCAGTACTGTATATCCTAGCAGAATAATCCCCACTTTGCAAGATCAAACATACAAGGGTATAAGATTATCTATGGCTATATAATAGCATGTAGTGGTCACCGATGTCAGTGCCTCCAACAGACAACTTTGTCACAATAAGAGGAGAGGTTGGGGGGGGGAGTGTGTGACTGACAGTTTGCTTTGGCAGTGATACTTAAAGAGGTCAAGAAATAATTTCTAATTGGCAGCTGTTTATAAAGTTGTTATTCTCAGAAATTATATGCATTCCCCTAAATCATTCATATTTAACTATACCTGAATAAAAAGTGATACAAAAACTGTATTTTGCATTGTTTTGTTTTTATGAGCAGCATTCTGTTGCAGTTCTCTTCATGGAACCATTAATTTGGAGTTTTAACTATGTTTCTGTTTGTACACAGAACTCTAAGCATAGTTCTGATAGGTCAACAGCTCATAATTAGCATTATGTGCAAAAACCATGACATAGTTAAAACTCCAGATCACAGGTTTTATGAAGATGATTGTAACAGAATGCTGCCCATAAAAGTAAAACAATGTAAAGTACAGTTTTTGTATCACTTTTTATTCAGGTACAGTTACATGTGGATAATTTAGGGGAATACATATAATTTCTGAAAATAATAACTTAATAAACAGCTGCCGATTAGAAAGGATTTCCTGTCTGCTTTAAGGGCTTAGGAGGAAGAGGGATGTTAGTATAGTGGTATTGTGAAGAACACATAGCTGTGAAACTTAACACCCAGGTTTGAATCCAACCACCACTATCACATACTCACTCTGTGACCCTGAGCAAATTACATAACCACCCTTTCACATAAGTTTTCATGTATTTTTCACATAAAAGTTCCAATATGAACATTTTGTGAAAACTGGATTTTAAGAAATAAGCAATAAAAAAAGGTGCTCATAAAAGTTCCAAATTGAACATTTTTTAAAATACTATGCTTCTAAAAGTGAGCAATTTGGGGAAAAAATAACAATTCCCATTTTTCACATAAGTATTTCAAGCTGCAATGTTTAGAATGGTTTAAGAACGTGCAATTTATAAACATTTGCACTTCTGCATATCTTTCACATAGTAGTTCCAAAGTGCAAATTTTTCAACAAACCTAATTTAAAAAATGAGCAATTTTAACAAACCTAGACAATCAATAAATGTGCATAATTTTCATGCAAATTCATAAATGCTGTATGAAAACAGAAGTGACAATGTTGTGTGCTGCTACTAATATAATTAAAATGTGTCACAGCACTATAGCTGAAACCTCCACCATTAAATGTTACCTTTGTTTGCTGCTTCTGTTACCTTCTTTTAAAATTCCTGATCAATGTCAACTGTTTGGTGAGAAGACCTATTTTAAATTCCTACCAGTATTTGTTCCTTGCTACAGGTATGCTAATTTACTGTAGCTGTGCCCACGGTGACCCAAACTTTCCTAACTCTGGTATGACAGCCTCAGTTTTTCTTTACATTTCTATATACATTCTACTTTCTAGACATATAAGCAATATACAGTATCTGTACAACAGCTTATATCATTCTAGTGTGCCACCCACTGATGCTCCTCCCACCATCATATTTATGGTATAAAAAAGAGACCCACAGACTTTATGTACATTAATCCTTACAATTCTCCCATCTTTATTGTTAAACATTTATCATTTGTGTACAGTGGTTCACAGCATTAATTCAATTCAATTCAATTCGTATTTATTTATAAAGCACCTTTCAAAATCAAGACGCTGTACATAATAATAAAACAGAAATCAACATTAAACAATCAAACTATAAAGAAAAAGCCAAGTTAAAAAGATAAGTTTTTAAAGCAATTTTAAAACTATCAATGGTTGGGCATTCTCTCAACCAATGAGGTAGAGTATTCCACAGGGTAGGAGCTGAATAGGCAAAAGCACGAGATCCTGATAACTTCAAACGAACCCTGGGAATCTCTAGCAATCCCTCATTGGTGGAGCGGAGGGGGCAGTAGGGAATCAGAAGATCTTTCAGGTAACCAGGTCCCTGATCGTGTAGGGCTTTAAAGGTTAGTAAACCAACCTTAAAGGTGATACGCCACCGCACAGACAGCCAGTGCAGTTCGCGAAGCACAGGCGTAATATAACTGGTTCTTAGAGTCCCGGTCAAAAGCCTGGCTGCAGCATTCTGCACTAGCTGCAGGCGGTGGATATCAATCCCTGGGAGCCCTAGGTATAGGGAATTACAGTAGTCCAAACGGGTTGTAACAAAGGCATGAACCAAGGTCGGAAGGTCCTCCTGGGGAATCAGATGTTTCACCCGGGCGATATTCCTCAGATGATAAAAAGAGGTTTTGGCAACAGCTGACACCTGAGATTTTAAGGTCAGACCGTCGTCAAAAATAACGCCCAGATTTCGCACCTGTCGAGAGCTAGAGAGCGGCACCCCACCAAGTGATAAGCCTGATGGATGTGCCGCATCTAAACCCCTCCAGGATGACCTGGGCCCACAACCAATACCTCGGTCTTATCCAGATTAAGCTTCAACCAACTCCGAACTCATCCAAATTCTGATTTCATCCAGACAGTTGTTAAGTACAGAGAGTGCATCACTCTGATCGGGGAGAAAGGATAAATACAGCTGAGTATCATCTGCATAGCAGTGAAAACTCAAGCTGTATCTCCTGATGATTTCTCCTAATGGCACGATATACACTGCAAACAACATGGGAGCTAAAATGGAACCCTGCGGTACCCCACATGGTAGGGAGAAGGTGTCAGAGGAATAAATTCTGGTGACAACTCTCTGAGACCTACCAGTGAGGTAAGAACGAAACCATTCATGGACTGTACCAGACAGTCCACAAAAAAACTGCAGCAGCTCCAATAGCACCTCATGGTCTACAGTGTCAAATGCAGCAGAAAGATCAAGAAGGACCAGAATGGTATAAGCCTTTCGATCTCTGGCCATTAGGAGGTCACTCAATACCCGAACAAGGGCAGTCTCAGTACTATGCCTTTTCCTGAAGCCAGATTGGAGAGTATCATAGACATTATGAGAGGTGAGATATTCATCCAATTGCAGTGCAACTGCCTTTTCAATAACCTTACCAACAAATGGCAGGTTAGAGATAGGCCGGTAGTTAGCTAGACAGTCTGGGTCCAAGGAGGGTTTTTTAAGGAGTGGATGGACAACTGCCTCCTTGAGGGGATTAGGAAAAACCCCCCTCTCAAGGATTTCCAGACAATGTCAGCAAGGATTGGGTAGATGACTTCTACACAACCTACTAACAGAGGTGTAGGACACGGATCCAAACTACAACTAGTTGGACGCATTGATTGGATGATCTTCACAATGTCTACGAATTCTGGGTGGTGAAACTCCAACCAGATAGGCCGAGATTAAGTAATGACTGTTGGCCACCGTGACTTCAAAGGAGAGGTCGGACCGATGCCGGACCTGATGTCGGCAACCTTATCTGCAAAGAAGCGAGCGAACTCCTCACATCTAAGTTGAGAAAAAGCTTCTCTAGGCTGAAGACAGACTGGATTGCACAGCCTGTCCACAGTCCGGAAAAGCTGAGCCGGTCGATTCTCTGCAGCAGAAATCTCTCTGGACAGGAATTCTGCCTTCTTACGAGTGATTTCTGATTGGTAGCCATCATAATGGGCTAACAATCTAAGCCTGTCGACATCAAGGCCCGATTTCCGCCAGGCTCTCTCCAGCCTTCGGCCTACTCGCCTTAATTCCTTCAAGGAGCCATCGAACCATGGACTCCTTGGACGGATAGTGAGAGCCCGAACACGAACAGGAGCAATTTTGTCCAGTGCATCTCCCACAGCCTTATTATAGGCGAGTACAAGATCATCTGGACTCATGCATTCACCCGACAAACTCGATAGGTCCAGCACCGCCGTAAGGTCACTGGGGCCAACACCCCTTAAAGGGCGGTATTGGACCATCTCCGTAGGGGCAGACCTATTAGAGGGGGCCCTGAAACTGAACCTTATGGTGTAATGGTCCGACCAACTGACTGGTTCCACCCCCAAATCAGTGATCTCCATACCCAAGAGGAAGACCAGATCTAGTGAATGACCTCCAATATGGGTAGAGGTGGTAACAACCTGTGTCAGGCCCAGTGCACTCATCAACTGGAGGAGACTTTGACCAAAATGAGAGAGTTCATCGTCGACCCAAGCGTTGAAGTCGCCCAGAAGTATTAATCTAGGAAACCTCAACATAAGGTCGACAATGAAGTCTGCAATCTCCTGTAGGAATTCGCTACCGTCACCTGGTGGACGGTAGACATGGAGAATCCCACAACCTGCACCCTCGCCCAGGATATATTCAAAAGATCTGGTGTTCCCCAATGGAACATCCACAAGGCCCAGTTCAGATTTAAACATAATGGCCACACCTCCGCCCCCATGATCCTGCCTTGGACGGTGTATTAC
This sequence comes from Neoceratodus forsteri, assembly GCA_016271365.2. Lineage (NCBI taxonomy): Eukaryota > Metazoa > Chordata > Ceratodontiformes > Ceratodontidae > Neoceratodus > Neoceratodus forsteri. The sequence continues at coordinate 643,965,766 of CM028134.1, forward strand.
CGAGAACCCGGCTGGAGTTGCCAAGGCCAATATAAGGCCAGCATTTTCATCCAGCCAAGTCTCGGTAATGCAAGTCAGATCAGCTGACCCAACAAGATCAGCTACAATAGTTGTCTTGTTTTTTAGAGATCTGGCATTGCACAACACCGCCAAGGCAGGATGAGATGTCGGGGAAGACCTCGGTACCTGTCCGATATTTTCAGGACTCTTGGGTATGGGGACAAGATAGGAGCAACCTCTATCTTGACCCCATTTCACCAGGACGTCTTCTGGACCTAAAACCCCAATCCGCCCTCCCACTCCTGTCCCTACAAGGCCCAGCTTTCACCTGCCGTCCTGCCTCTTCAGAATGCCCAATGCCCGACACCAAAATAGGTGTCAGATGATAATGGTGGGCACTCAGAAGGCGAGTTCCCGAGTCTAGTGGGGAATAATGCCCAACCGTCATTATTAAACAAATCACTGAAATAAACCTAACAATGAACCTAAAAGTATCACAATTATAAACGCACTCTCCCCATTCTCTCTCACAGAGGAAGGGAGAGCAAACCAAATAAACAAACATAAACCAATAATAAATCAAAAATAACCAAACAATAAAATAAAATAAAATACAATAATTTAAAACGTAATAAAATAACTTATTAAATATTCAACAAATTTGAATTTTAAACAATTTTATATCTTAAAATAATGCAGCACCTCTCACATGCAGCAAATACTAAAAATATTAAATAAACTCCCAACACCACCTCTCACATGGCAGGAAGTCAAATTCAAATTTGTAATGATAAATAACCATTACTCTCACTACCTACAGTCCAAAGACTAAAAATAATATTCTAGTGTTCCATCAATAACGTCCAAATGAATCAGAAAAGTCTTTTCGAAAAGTTCGGAAATTCAAATAAGCAGAGAAATTCAGAAATCTTCCAGCAACTGCTCCTCAGATGCCAATAATTAATTATCAAACCAATAAAATACAGTCAGGAGATATGTTCCTGGGTATTGCCCCTCCGGACAGCAGCCAACAGCTAAAGCTGTCTACTGGAGTCAGCACTACAGCTGACCCCAAGGCAACCTAGAAGAGGCCCTGGTCTCCCCCAGCTCCCTGGGAGGCACCTGAGGCCACTCCTGCCTGGCTGGAGACCGCCAGGTAGGCAGCACATCCTACAAATTAAAACCAACTCCTGTGACAGCAGAAAAACCCTGTACCACCATATATTAGGAGAAAATTGCAGGGTCCTTAGAAAGCTTGATCCTCAGGGATATAATGGATCTCTGAGCACGGTTCGGATATTCCAGAGTTAAATCAGTTCACAGACCTTGATTCCAAGTAGCAAAAATCATCCAAATGATGCAGGGGCTTCTCAGTCTATCACAGCACGACATAAAATGTAGACAAAGCAGTCACCAGGCTCACTAGGTGGGGGGACAGTATAGAGGCAAAAACCCCACGACCCAAAAAATAATGTGAACAATACAGCCTCACCAGGTAAGCCTGATTCAGTAATCTGGCATCCAGGTCTCAGCTAATCAAGGAGGTAGGCAAAAAGAATGCAAGGAACACAAACCACACATAAAGCGGGGCCAAAACTCCGGCCGGCGCAGCTCAACCGCCGCAACTCCAATAGGTCCTCCAGAAGAGCCCACATTCAATTCCAGCAGAAAGGCCCACGTCCAGTGCCAGCAATCGAGAAAGTCAGAGCCCGACCGAGAACCCAGCCCAGCCCACCGACAAACACTCGCCCAGAGTCTCTGTCCAGAAAACAGCAGTCGCGTCGCCCACACAGACCGACGAAACACCACGGTTCACAAGTGCAAATTAGTATCTGACTAAAATAAAAAAAACTAAGTTTGCATAGCTAGTTTGAGACCTTTTAAATAAGTGTAAATATGTTCTTAAACAGTAACCATCTTGCTGACACTATAAAAACTTAAAATGAATACCCACTCCCTGCTGTGTTCAATATAGTAATAGCAGGATCTATGTCACCAAAATGGGGATTTTTCCCATAAGTCTTAGGTGGCGCTTGATCAAGCTCCATGAGGAGCCACCTCTGCTTCTGCATTTGCAGACAATCTGCTAAGTTAAATTACAAAATAAGTACTGTACCAAACAAAAAATTATGCTTCATAGCTGAATGGGGACCTCAGCTAGCAGGGTAAGTTCTGATAGAGAGAAAGCCCTTTAGTAAATATCATCACTGGTCGCCATTAACACTAATGGATGTATTGATGTAGTTTTTGGCAATAAATGTATGTATTATATAGGGGTAGTAGTACCTATATATGAGTTGAATAGGCAGTTTTATGTTAAAACCAGATTCATGCACCTTAATAATATAGCCTTCCCTGGACTGAATGGTAGGAAACGTGACATGTGCAGAGTCAGTTGCAGGATCTCTGGATCCTGTAAATTTCATAATAGATGAGACAACAGTTTAAAAGTTCAGAAGGTTGAAACCCCTAAAAATATGGAAATTAGGAATATTTTGATCACTGATAGTACAAAAATGGCTGGGCATTAAAACTTGCTTGTTAAAGTTTGGCCCAAGGATAATTCTTTAACAGAATGTTTTACTGAAAAAATAGTCATTTTTAAAGTATTTGGGAAATAAAGTGCCATTTTGGCAAAGTTGCAGGATTGTTTCCAGCATTCTGTTCATTACATGATCTTTTACAAAACTGACATATGTCAGATATGAACAATTGGATGCTTTTTGGGGCAATACTAGCCTCTGCTAAAATAATATGACCTACTGGGAATTGAACCAGCCCCCCAAGTGCACTAACCACTGAGTTACAGGCACATGTGCTTGGACCTAGGGTTCCTGGACTCAGTTTATTTCTCTGGTATTGCATAAGCAGCAAGTATAAATAATAAAGATGACACTTAGATGTTTTCTGGTGTAGAATTAGTTAATGCTAAGCAGTTTAAATCACTAACTGTCAGATTCATCACATATGTGAGGGGAGACCAATTTTATGACTCTAAGCTATCATTTTTATGCAGTTCTGACACAATGTAATGGCCCTCCCATTCAAACAAACCAGTGTCAGGTGCCAAACTCTGGCAGCAGTACCCCCATCCAGTACACTCACCTGTTCTGTGATGAACTACACATTGAGGAAGCCCAACCCTATTGACAGTACCCCTCACCCACCCACAAAATCTGATCTAAAAGCATGGCAGATGGGGCCAAACCCATCTGCTGGTCATCCCTTCTGCCTACTGTACATGCTTGATATGTTTTAATACTATCAGCAGCAGGTGCCCAAGCCTGCTTTTGGTAACCGCCTTCCCATCTACATGCCTAGTGCATTCTACTATTACTGTCGGGAAGTGTCAGCCTAATCATTGGTACCTCCCTCATGCACCTGCCTGATCTGTTCTAATACTTCTAGCAGCAAGTGCAGAGCTCCACTGCCAGTACCCCCTTCTGCCAGAATGCCAGCTCTGTCCTATAGTATTACCAGCAGTGGGTGCCCAACCCTGCTCCTTGGAACCACCTCCCACTCAAATGCTGAATGTGTTTTAATACTTCTGGTGATATGTGCTCAACCCCACTTCTAGTACCCCTACTTTCACATGCACACACAATATGGTCTAACCCCACTGGCAGTGGGTGCCCAACCCCACTGCCTGAACTGCCTTCCTGCCCATTATCCCATCCTGTTGTAGTACTAGCAGAGGAGATACTCAACCCTGTCACCAGTACCTCCTCCCACCTGCCAGTCCTTGGCATATTAAGCTACCAGAGGTAGATGCCAGCCCCACCTGACCACCATGTAATAAACCACCTTGCCCACCCTCTGACACTTACTCTAGTGCCCACACTGCATGGCCATTCATTGTTAACTTGGTTAGTTTTTCTTTGTAAATAATTGCTGAAGAAGATCTAAGGTTAAAATATCAGTTGTAACTTGATTTTCTAGTTTCAAAGTGCATTTAATATTACCTTGTTTTTCAGCCAGTGCTGACACAACAGCTTTTTTTGTGTTACTTCAATGTCCCACACTGCAGATTATTAATGTCACTCAATGTGCTCCTTTATCTACAGTAAAGAAAACAAAACTGGAAAAAACCTAGGTCCAGAAATATGGAAATTGTACATCTATGTTGACTTAGTTTTTTTTCCCTTTTTTCTTTTGGTCATAACTTGGTCAGTATAGGCCATTTTCACCTTAAGTTTTGAAGGTGGTCATTTCACTACCCCACCATGAGATCACATACATGGCACCTTGTATATCTGACCTGGAATACTGCATATGTCTGGGTTCCTACCCCAAAAAGAACACCTGGGTCAGATTTACAAGGTGACAATTATGTGGTTGAGAGGTGGGGTGGCAACTTGGCCACCCTGAATGTCTGGGCCGACTCAATACAGCTTTCTCTCCAGTCCAACTTCAACCGTATGCTAAAATGATTAAAAGAAAGCTCCTTAAAACTGAACACTAAAAAAACTGTCTCCATGGTGTTTGGCTCCCCCCAAAAGCTGACCAGGCTCACCTCCTCCCCGATGTTCACTGTCACGGATACCTCCAACCTCGGTACCGTCACCTCATACAAATACCTAGGCTAGGCCTCTGGATTGACCAACACCACAACTTCAGCACCCATATTGACTTCCTTTGCTCAAAATGATGCCCAAAGTTAGACATGCTCTATTGTAACAAGCACACTATCTCTTTACATGTCTGCCATGACCTAGTTCAAAACACTATCCTCCCTATCTTCGATTATGAAGACATTATCTATGCTTCTGCTTCTGCCTCCTCGCTCTTCAAACTCGACACCATTCTAAGATCTTTTTGCAGATTTGCCACTAACTCCCCTCTGCTCGCCCATCACTGTACTCTTCTATGCTCACTAAATTTTTTTTCTCTCCTCCACAGCTGGCATATTCATTCTCTAACTTTCATGGCAAAATACTGGCTCAACATTCTCCTCACCTCTCCTCACTCCTGTCCTATGCTCCCATGCCTGATTACCCCCTAAGATCCTAGCAATCCCACTCTTTCTCCAGCCCTCTCTGGTGAATCTCAGCAGGAGTCTCCACTTTTTCTTACCACCTTCCACACCTCTGGAATCATCTACCTGCTTCCCTCTGGGATTTCCAATCCCTACTGGCCTTCAAATGCCAAATTAGAAAAATCTCCCTACCCCCATGCACCTGTCCTCCATCCCTTTCCCTCCCCACCACCACTCCCCTGGCTGCCTCAAACCCTCTCCCTACCTCCCCCCCTCACAATGCAGCCTCATTATAGTCCTTCCCTCTCTCCTCTCTCCTCTCTCCCTTTCTCTTTTTCCCCATAGCTATAATTCCTGCTTCAGTCCTCTAGGTCTCATGAATGTCTAGTCTAGGTCTCATGGATTCCTACTGTTTACCAAAATCACATCTTCTGTTACAAATATGTATTAGCCGGGGCATGGCTTGAACACTGAGGAAGATGGCCGCTTGATCCTTCAGCTCAATCCCCAGCTTAGCCAAGCCATCCGATTATGCCACCATCCAGAGAGATATTAACCCCCTTAAATATGGACAAGCAGAAATAGAGACCCTATAGCAGGTTGACATGGGTATCATCACACTCCAGACTCAGTAAATAGCCTCTAGCTCCAGTCCTACTGTGACCCGGATACTCCCAGAAAAGATCCTATGACTACTTCTAGGCTTACTAGACTACACACCTAAAAAACACTGAAACGGACCTTTTCTACTCCATTCAAGGATAACAGCAGTCCTACCAAGAGCTCGAGGTATGGGTTGAACCTCACTGGCTGCACTAACAGGCTTATATGAACTTGCTTTGGCATGGAGACCACCAAACATCTCTCAGCTATGCCTGCTTCATCACCTATAGAGCCCCTTACAAATAGATGTCAGCAGCTCAATACAGCACATCACCATTCTCCTAGAGACATTGCTATCAAGGGTCGATACCATCTCAGCCATGCTGGCCAGCACAGTTCCAGTGGTTCAAACCCTAACTGACAAAATGAATGTTTTAGAGCAAAAAACAGAGGATCTTGAAACAAGTCAATCAGCTATCTTGCGGCATTTACAGGAACAAGACAATAAATAAGCGCTGCTCTGGAGGAGACCTGAAGACCAAGAAAATCACAGGAGGCACAATAACATTAGGATTTTGGGCATATCTGAGGGATCTGAGGGCCAGAGCACTGAACATTTCCTTAATGAGGAAATTCCTGTAATGCTGGGGGAGAGGTGGCATGGCCCGGTGGAGGTAGAAAGGGTGCACTGGATCCCTGGAGGCTCAAGCTCTTTCAACTCAGCACCACATCCAGTTATAGCATATTTACTTAGATAATCAACTAAAGAGAGAGTACTTAGAGCAGCCCGAGACAAAGGAGAAATTGTGTGGCAGGGAGCCAAAATAGCATTTTTAAGGGACTTCTTGGCAGAAGTTGCAGCTTATAGGAAATCATTTGCACAGATTAAAACATTTCTAGCATAACATGGCTTTAGTATGGATTCCGCAACCTCACCTACCTGCATGTCTCTCATGAAGGCAGAGATATCACGGCAGAGAAACCACGAGAAATCGAGGCCTGGATCATCAAATACTGGCCTAGGCTACCACTGAGTACTACATCACCCAGAAGGTTTTGGAACCCAGGGCATCGAGAGTACAACAGGGGGAACAAAAACACTGAAGGTAGCTCTCCAGAGGACCGTGATCTTGGATAGACAGTCCCATGACCAAACACTTTCCCCAGGTCATATCAGCTAACAGAGCATACTGAGTCTGCAAATAACTACGTGCCTGATCAACAACGTCAGGGTATGGCCACCTCTTTCTCCAGACAACAGCAGGGCTCTAGTCAGACTGTCCAAGCATGACAGTGCTCTCGGAGTGATCTGAATTCAGTTTCCGAAGGCCCTGAAATGGCACCGCCTGCTAAACTAACCAAGAAGGATGAAGTATTACCCAGTACCCAACCCATACATGAAAACATACCAGATGACCTCATTATGGAAGTCACAGATGGTCATTTGTGGGCAGATCTACCATCAGAAGTGGATGAGTACCTTGCAACACTACCAATTAAATTGGGGCTCCAGTCATTTGCGGAAGTGGTTTCCAGAGATTTGACGTGCCCCACCACCTCCTCCCTAACTACTTTGAGACAGCCTGGGCCACCGGACTGAAAATCCTCTCTTGGGGTTCTTGTGATCTCTCTGTGGAACATTTAGACCATGTCTTGAAAGGTCCTGTTTAAGGTTTTAGTACTACTGTAAAGGAATAAGAATTATGATCATGCAGAGGAACATTTGGGCATAATCTCCAGGGGGTGCCACAGAGACGACTGCCTTCAAAGATAGGGGACCTTATTTGGGCCCTATGGGAAGGGTACAGGTTAGCTTTGACTGAGGTCCTACTTTTTTCTTAGCAGCCCAGAGTATAATCTTGACCATAGCAGGTACCTCTCTCCCCTGCATAACCTATCATCCACGATAGTACTATGTGCTATCTTGACTTTGGGATCACAATATGCCATTACATGTTATGTTGATACAGTCCCTCTCCTCTCCTCCTCTCATCCTCACCTCCCATTCCATTCCTCCCCCCCCACAGCTGTGGCATCTCTGGATGTCCCACCTACTTCTAGAAGTGGGAAGACATTTAATATAGAAGTTCAGTAAGCTGGAGGCGGAGACCAGAGTCATTTACCGGTACACTCTTAAATCCCTCACTCTAGGTGTTTGGTGAGCAACACTGTATGATTGATACCCTCATGTGTACACCATATTACCTTTGGCTAGTTGCTAAAATTGTTTTTTACTGTTCTTGCATTTTTGATTCTCTATGATTGTTGAAATATAGTGTTAGATCTATTCATTAGAGGAGCCTCTGTTACTGTTACTGCTATTGTAATTGCACAATACTATTGTTGCTTGTTTACTGACACTTATCATCTGTTTGCTCCTTCGTACTACTAGGATATCCTTACCATTTTTACTCTCTGGCTGATTCTCCAGATCTTCTCTTCTCAACTAATCCTTCTACCTGTTTCTCCAGTGTAAGCTATGATTTCTTGACCCTGAGGGTGAGTACCTGCTCCTGTCCTGATTTTAGAAGCAAGGATGTCACAATATCGGGGAGGGAATAAGCTCATATCCTAGAATGTTAAGGGCCTTAATCGCCCAACCAAGCGTTCAGTTGTCCTTAAACACCTACACTCCTTACAGGTGGATATTGCACTCATTCAAGAGAAGCATCTCACTGCAAGAACTGTAGTGTGGCTTAAAAAATCATGGGTGGGGTCAGTCATAGCCAGCTCAGCAAAAACTAAATCTAAAGGGGTAGCAATCCTAGTCCAGAAATCATGCTCCTGAACAGAGGACAAGGTAGTCACCAATGCTCAGGGCCGATGGTTAGCAGTTAGATTCTCCTACCCTGGGGGAGGGGAGGCCATAATGGCTAATATACACGGCCCTAATAATGACTGCCCAGATTTCTTCCTGGACCTTAATCAAGCACTCGAGTCACTTATAGTAGGATATCCAATATACCCATTATGATGGGGGGGAGGGGGACTTCAATTTAACCCTAGACAGATTTCTCAATAAATTCAAACCTACTCTGCACTCACACCCAAAAGCACTGCTTACACTGCAGGACATGATGAAAGAATGGGGCATGATAGATATATGGAGGAGAGACCACCCATCGGGAAGGGGCTACTCCTTTTTTCCATGGTACACTCAACCTATAGCTGAATAGACTTTTGGCTGGCTAATTCTGCTGCTGCTCAGGACATTGTGGCCTCACAAATAGATAACATTATAGTCTGTGACCATGCCCCAGTCTCCTGTGTATATGTGCCTGGGGGACAGAAAGGCTCAGGCACCAGGTGGCAGTGCAAACTGTTGTTGATGTGAGACCCATTATTTCAGGCCATGGTTAAGAACTCAGCCTGAGAGTACTTCTCCAATAACAGAACCCCAGACACTTCAGCTGCCACTGTATGGGAAGCCTTTAAGGCGGTCCTGCGGGGCCACAGAATAGCTTTTACTGCCCAAAGAAATAAGGCCAGAAAGGCTGAACTCAGCTACCTTCAGGCTAAATTGTCCATACTAGATGCTAAATTTAAGGCTTCTACAATAGGGCATTCCTATCAAATGGCACTTCAAGAAATAGTAGGCCTTAAATATCGAATAAATCCATTGCTCCAACAACAAGCGGAAAGGTTGATGACAAGGACTAAACACAGTTATTGGGAAAATGGGGACTAAGGAGGTAAATTACTAGCCTTTCAGCTAAAGAAGCAGCATGCTGCTTCTCATATCCACGCCCTTAAGAACCAGAAGGAGGAAGTAGTCTTTAGTCCAACACAGATCAATGAGTGTATGAAACGGTACTACCAGCAATTGTACCAATCGCACTCATCTATAGAACAAACACATCTGGAATAACAGCTGGAGGAATTTTATTCCACTGCTAATACCCCCCCAACATGATGGAACACATGAAGGCTACACTAGACAAACCCTTTACTGAGACTGAATTAAAACTAGCACTGTCTCAGCTCACTAAGGGCAAGTCCCCAGGACCAGATGGTATGACCAAGGAACTGTACCAACCTTGGAGCTCCGAAATTAGTGGCCCACTAATGGCAGCTCTTCAAGAGGCCCAAGTGGTTGGAGTGCTACCACCTACTATGAGAGAGGCATTAATAACCCTCCTTCCCAAAAAAACAAATGACCCACTAAATTGTGTCAACTTTCATCCTATCTCTCTTATATCGGTGGATACTAAGATCGCAGCTAAGATACTCACCAACTGGCTGATGGAGGTACTACCCTCTATAATGCATCCATCTCAGGTCTGATTCACCAAAGGCAAGGCTGAAGCGGATAATATCAAATTGGTCCTTAATCTTAAATAGGTGGCCATGCACTCCCCTACCCCTATGGAAGCTATGGCAGTAGACTTCTCGAAAGCCTTTGATTCAGTTGAGTGGCCATATCTACATGTAGCTCTTACAAAATATGGGTTTGGCCTTTACTTCAGACAATGGATTTGAGTACTCTATAACCAACCACTAGCCAACATATCATCTCTCTTCCCCCTGCTCCGTGGTACATGGCAAGGATTCCCTCTTTCCCCTTTATTGTTTCTGGTGGCACTAGATCCCTTTATTAAAAAACTGCAACACACAAGAGAGGTTGAGAGTATACGGTTGGGGGAACACTCATTCCTAGTGCTGCCTATGTGGACAACCTTCTCCTCACACTTGCTCACCCCCAGGAATCCCTCCCACCAGTTTTAAGGATGCTAGAAACCTATGCACAACTATCCGGGCTGCATATTAACACTAGTAAAACTCAAATCACCCCCTGAAATGCTGCCTGTTCCAAAGATTGCTTACAAGGTCTGGGGCTGGCCTGGGCTCCCAATAACTTATCTTATTTGGGGATACACATACCTTCCAACTGGAAACAATTTGAATCAAGAAAGTTCTCCCCCCTTATAACTCAGCTAGAGATTTAGATACCTCGTTGACTCTGACTTAATCTATCCCTCCCAGGCAAAGCAGCAGCCATCCGCATGCTTTTTGTACCTAGAGTGACATATCTCCTCAATAATCTACCCATTCCCCTATGGGACAAAGTCTTTTGCCCTTTAGAAAAACTAATCTCACGTTACCTTTAGGATGGCAAAAAAAACACTTTGGAACATCTATTAATTGAGAGCCCACTGGTCTAGGGGAAGCCTTGGAATTCCATGGCTGCAAGGCTACCACTGGTCCTTTCTCTCAGCCCAGGCCACGAGATGGTTTGTCCCAACTTCCTACTCACCAGCTTTATGGGTACAATTAGAAACTCAACTTCTACAAGGGACCCCCCTTGGCTTGTTGCTGACTAATATTTCCCTGCCTCCTAATAAACTCACACCGGTTGTTGCTGAAACCAAGAAAGTGTGGTTTTGACTTATGTCTGTAGCCAAAACCAAGAAGCAAGCTAGTTTCACACCTCTTATGGCACAATCAGCTTCTACAAGTGGATGCTAAACCCCTTAACTGGCCCTCTTGGGATAGGAAAGGGATTCATACAGTCCAAGACATGTACCTACCCAACTCAACTATGCTTATGTCATTCAAACAGCTTAGAACCTGCTACTTACTCCCATCCCAAGATTTTTGGAAATATTTGCAACTTCGTAAGATGATACAGTCCCCTTGCAGATCCTATGCTATGGACCAAAAATGGCATTGGCTGTCTACATTACACATAAAATCCCCTCCCTAGGTCTAGTTGGTAAATTCTATAGCACATGGCGAGAAGTTCAACCTGACTACACAGAAACCTGCAGGATAGCCTGAAGCCAGGACCCAGGACCTGCAAAGCCCCATTACACCACAGACCTGGTCTCATTGCCTCCAGCTAGCGCACACTGCTTACAAAGATGTCAAGAGTCAATTAATCCAACTCAAAATTCTCCTTCATTGGTATCATACTCCAGCTGCCCTACATGAATGGGGTATTATCCCTCATGTAGATTGTTGGAGATGCCAACGCAGCTCAACAACCATTCTGCATCTCTTGTGGCATTGCCCAGTGCTGGCCCCTTTCTGGTCTATGGTGGCCATGGATTGCTCAGGGGTATTAGGACAACCTATAGATCTTAGCAGTTCTATGCTCCTCCTGGGGGACACCACACCCCCACAATAACTTAGCCCACAACTCAAGAATTGGACCCTGGTAGCTTTATTGGAAGCTAAAGGACTCTTATTGATGCAACAGTGACAACCCTCCCCACCAACTACCACCCTCTGGCCTTCTGCCCTGGTGCAGCTAGCTACCTTTGAAAGACTCATTTATGCTAGTAAAGTGCAACTGTCATTGTATAGTACATTCCACTTGTATGCAATTTGGTTGTGTGCAATTTTCGTTTGTATGCACAAATGATGGGTGTCCTGTTTTTTCCCCAATGTCTTCCTGTAGATATTAACTGGATGTGTGCAACTACATTTTTTGGTTGCATGCACACAAAATTGCCCTAACTTCAAAGAGCTACTGAGCTGCTGAGTGCTGAGGATTAAATTGGTTTTCAGCTCTCACACATATGGAAGCTCATTAGTGGACACTGCAATCCTGACTACCCTGACTAGGTGTTAATTGCTTTCCGTGGGTCTTATAATGCCTGTGCTTGTCTCACCTGTTAATCCCTGGTCTCACAATAGAGAAGGTCTCATGGAAGATTTTGAGCCTTGAGGAAAAAGTTAAGTTGGTGGCCAAGTCAGAACAGCCTGGTGTGACCCGAAAGGAGTTATCGGCTCAGTTTGGTGTTAACCTGTCCAGTGTCTGTAGAATTTCACAGAGCAAAGAATCGCTGCAGGACGACTGGAGTAATGCCTGCAACAAGGCGCAAAAAAGGAAAAGAGAGGGGAAAGGGAGGGGAAAGATGGACAAGTAGAGGAAGCCCTATTAAGATGGTTCTTTCTTTCCCGGGATTGTGGTGTCCCTCTGTCCGGTCCCATACTTTTACAGAAAGCTTAGCAACTTGCTGAGACCATGGACATTGGCGATTTTGAGCCAACTGCTGGCTGGCTTTCACGGTGGAAGAAGAGGAACCAAATCAGCTATTACCGCATACACGGCAAGAAAGCAGAATCTGATTTTGCTGCCCCAGAAGACTGGCTTACAAAAGTGCTGCCCAACATTGTAAGTGGCTATTCTCTCATCAAAATCTACAATGCCGATGAAACGGCATTCTTTTTCAGAGCAACCCCAGATGTAACTTTAACTTTTAAAAAGGAGGCATTGAGCGGCCATAAAAAAGCAAAAGAAAGACTGTCATGGTGGCAAATAATGCAGATGGTTCAGATAAGCTTCCACTCCTTCTAATAGGAAAATCAAAAATGCTGCTTTGTTTTAGAGGAGTTGCCATTGAAACACTGCCTGTAACTTACACTGCGAATAGCAATCCTTGGATGACATGTGATATTTTCTCTACCTGGTTGTGGGACATTGACAAGAGAATGGGTAAAGTGCAGAAAAAAATATGCTTAATAGTGGATAACTGTCCTGCACATAAACCAGTGGCACTGCGTAATATTAAAATTATTTTCCTCCCACCCAACTGCACTGCAGTTGTGCAGCCCATGGACCAAGGTGTCATTAAAAATCTTAAATCCCACTATCATAAAAGGATTGTTAACAAGCTTATTGGTGCAATTGAAGAGATGCAGCAAAACCCACTACAGGCATTCATGGACTTAGCAAAAAAAATCAACGTGTTGGACGCAGTTCATTTATTACAATCTACTTGGTCTGATGTTACACTCCAGACTATCAGGCACTGTTTTTAGAAAGCAGGAATTGGACTTCCCGATACTGGCATCGAGGACAATGCACCAGAACCAGCTCCTGTAATACCCACTGCAAGCATGGACACAGAATAGTTTATTGCCTATGCCCATATTGATACCCACGAGCCTACATCGGGTGCCGTCACTGACGAGGACATTTGCAGCTCGATCATCAGTACCCAAACAGAGGAGGAGGATGATAATGAAGAGGATGTGGAAATAACGCCACCGACATCAGCTCAAGTCTGGAATATGGTAAACAAAATTAGACACTTTGTTGAGAGGCGGGAGCGTACAGACTTTACATGGTTTTATACATTTGAAGCACATTTAGAGGCAATTGCCACTAATGCTTGTAAGCAGACTCAAATAACCTCATATTTTAAAAGTGAGTAAAGTGACTACTTGAATGTCTATTTGTTTATAATATTATACTGCTTTTATTATGTGGTGCTATATTTATTTATGCTTTTAACCCGATTTATCATTTTGTTAAAATTAAATGAGCTTTTTAAAGATTACTGGAGTAGCATGTCTTGATTTTTTGTTGGTTTCGTTTGTATGCACATTCCACTTGTATGCACAAACATAGAGGGTCCCAAAGGTGTGCATGCAAACGGAATCCACTGTACTATAAAAAATGGGGAGCATATCTCAACTCATCTCTGTGTAAAGCACCACTACCCCCTCCTTGTAATCCTCCTATCTAGAGGACCCATGATCAACTGATACAAGGTGGAGAATAGCTGGACTATGGGATTTGGGAATTGTATGATTATAGATACTCCTACTATAATAGGGCCCTCTCTCCATACCCCTTAATTCTTACTTCTTATCTGTCACTTACTGTATCTCTAAAGTATATGGAACCTAGTATGGTGAATATTTGATTTAAAGCTGGTTATAGCAGACACTCAGTCAGAACTGAGAACATTTATCCTAGTATACACCTGAGCTCCTGTTATTTAGTGAAGTTTATCCTTGTATCCTGTTATTTTTTCTTTGGATGTACTGTAACAATACCAGATGTTTGTACCTGCACTGTGTTTCATATTGGAAAAAAATAACAAAAATAAACATTATTCTATGATAAAAAAAATAAATATGTATTAGCCTTAATTTAATGTACTACCCAATCTCTTGTATAAACAATGTATTTTCAACTATTGCATGTGATGTCAATTGCGTTCTGGGATTGCACCTGGAAACGAGCCTCAGCTCAGTGTGCCTTTCCTGGTTAACGAATTTTAAATAAATAAATAATAAGAATGGCCACAAATGGCCACATTATGACCAAAAGAACAATCTAAGTACCACTGTTACTGAAGGTGCCAAATAAGGTCTGCAAAGTGTAAAACAATTGTGTATTAAAGGATAATATGGTATCTCATCAATATAACGCGGGGGTTTCAGAGACAGTAATTTGAGCAATGGCAATTGGATGAATGTTAAAATAGCGATGGTACATTTTGGCACCCTACAGTACGGGCAACAATTGTTTTCCCCCCTCCCCAAGGTGCTTCAACCTCGGAGTTAGTTATATAAGTAAGGGAGGTGCAAAGCCCCCAGCAGATAAACAACAATGTCATTTTCGCCCTTACTGTAGGGTGCTCAAATTTGTCATCTCTGTTGTAAAATTCACCCAAATACTGTCGCTCAAATTACCGTAGCTGAAATCCCCACACTGATTTGACATGGAACTGATAATATACTGTCATCTCCTGGATTAAAACCACTGACCCATTGCCTGGTAAGCAAACATACATTTCATGTGCCACTGAGCAGCAGGTAAGTGAGTTCCAGTTCCTATGGTATAGAGGTATATCACAACATGCAAAACATAAAACTGAGTACCTAACCCAGCAAGATATATCCCTTTACAAATTGTGGTTGTTACCTAAATTTACTTCTCATATTATTTACTATTCTACTCCACACCACAATGAATCATCATTCTAGTGAGTTTCCATCTTACAAACAAACAAACAACCAAACAAAAACAAATTAAACAAATATGTAAGCCCCTGGCAGGATTTGAACCATTGATCCTTTGGCTGTTAAGCAAACACACATACAGTGTGTCACTGAGTGGCTGGTAATTGAGTTACAGTTCCTATGGTGTAGAGATATGTCACATCTTGCAAAACAGGGGACCTGGAATCTAATCCCAGCAGGTGATTTACCTTCACAAGACCATTATGGAGCACACTATCAGCTGGGGAAGAGTGCCTTTGAGAGGCATCCTAATAAATAGCAGGGCTCCTAAGGTTGAATTGGTGATGGCAGCCCTCTCCAGCAGTATGCAATGGGGGGTCTCTGGGGAGGGGGCAACTAGCTGCTGTAGCATCTGTGGTCCAAGGAATGTGTATGATATCTTAGTAACAATGAAAGGGTCTGCCTGCATGCCTTCCAATGTGTTCTTACTTTGGCCCTGTTATATCTCGGGGGTTTGCCTCCAAGCAGAAGTCACTGAAGAGACTATAGATTTTGGCAAACCATGCTTCTGAGACTGGGACAGGGTGATAAGATTGGTAATGCAGTAATTTGGGGGTAGACATAATTTTAATGGCTACAATCTTGCCTGCCATGGAGAGCTTATGAAGTTTCCATCTGTCTAATCCTTGTTTTGGGCTTAGCTAATAGTGGTGTTAGGCTGGCCTCTGCCCACTGTAAGGGATTTTAAGAAATGTGGTTGCCCTGGTATATGAGGCCCTATGGGGCCCAGGTCATTCCCCTGGCTCTTAATGGTTGTATGTGTTAACGGAGAATGCCTACAGGTGATCGCCATTATCGCACAGTCAGAGTGGCAAAAAAATTGTCAGCACTCTGACAACCCCGGCGCACAGGACAACAGCACCAGAACACGTATTTTAATGCTTTCTGTAGGGGAGCTGTGCCCCCCCCCCCGATACTAAAGGATTCTCAACTCCAGGGGGGTGCATGTTAGGGGAGTGAAAGCATTAAAAAATAAAGGTTCAGGCTGGGCAAAATAAAATCACACCAGCACCTGGACCCGGTGCCTCACCTACCCCAACCACTAGCCAACCCCTGATGCCACAACACAGCTCAGCAATTCACCTCAGCACAACCCCCTACACCTCCTCCACACCCTCCCAACCCACGTTCATCGTGCTCGCTCCCCACTTCACACATACACATAGTGATGGCCTGTCGCCCAGTTCACCCACCCCCTCATCCAGTCACCCTACTCTTCCATTGCTGTGCGGGATTGTGCTGGGAAGGAGTCACCTTTATGGACATCCCCCTTCCCCTTGTGCCCACCTCACAGGATACCACTCAGAATGGTGCCTGTGTGCAGCTTCAGGTCAGAGGCATCACCTCAGTCTTTGTGAGGTTGACTTGAGAATGGATACCTTTGAGAAGTTGGCCACGGTGTCTAGTATGGTGGCCAGAACCCCTGAGGCATCCTTTATGAGTATGACAAAGTCATCCACATCTAGCATTGTGGAGACTCACAGATCCCCCACACAAGGCCGGGAATGTATTTTTGGCTCTACAGGGCTACAGCTAGGGGTTTGATAGCCAGAATGAATAGTGTGTGTGTGGGAGGACAGGGATCTACCTTGTCTTCTTCCTTTTTAGAGTGACAGAGTGGAACTAGTCAGAACTCTCTCCTCCAGGAAGTGATATAAGACATCAAACCAGACAAGGAAGGACTTTCCAAAGCCCATTTGCTGAAAGGTCTGAAGAGGGTAGTGCCACTTCACCAAATCAAATGCCTTCTTGAAGTCTACCATTGTGGCTGGAGAGTGGCTCCATCCCCATTTGGAAAACAGGGTGGATAGAGCTCTGAGATGCTCTGAGTATATTTGCACTTTGATGTACCCCACTTGGGACGTGTGTATCAGAAAAGGAAGGCAGTGTTCAAGTCTGTTGGGGAGGGCCTTGGCCAAGGTCTTGGCATCTGCATGAAGTGAGATGGGGTGATATTTCACTGGTTTGGTCAAGTCTTTACCCTTATAGGGAGGACAATGATAGTTGCCTCTGTCATTGTAGAGGGACAGAGGTACCCAGACAATTCTTCTAAAATACTCTGCATAGTATGGGGCAGACCATATGTGGGATTAGTTGGAAAAAGTCAGCTGGGAGTCCATCTCCACCTGTTTCCTTAAAGAAATATGCTGCACCAGGGCAAATTCTAGTTTCTGGGTGGTAGGAGGAGCCTTCAACAGGCTACCCTATCCCGGTCAAGTCCTAGGAGGGATAAGGTGGCCAGGAAGCTCTGGATATCCTCTGAAAGGGGGCTTGGGGAGGCATATCAGCACTCACAGAACTCCCACATGACCTTTTCTATTACCTGTGGGGTCATTGAGATTAGGTCTTTGTGGTCCATTATGGTTATGATGCACTTTTCTGCCTGGTGTTCATACAGTCATTATGCCAGTACCCTGTCCACTCTCTTCCCCCTTCCCAGTATTTGTGCTACAGGGGAGTTATCACCAGCTCTACAATCCTGTTGAATGGTTCATTGAGTTTTATGTGGACCTCTAGTAACTCTGCATAGATATCAGCCTCCTTTGTGCCCTGCTGGGTGGGGTGCTTAAGGAGAGTTTTTAGTTGCTTCAGGTTGCCCTTTAGTTTGGCATATTCAGTCTCACTCTCTCTCCTTCTCCTCCTTTCGGCTGCATACAGCATAATCTTATATCTGATGTAGGCTTTATAAGCCTCCTACAAAGACACCATTGACGTGTCTCCTGTGCCATTACAGCAAAAGAACTCTTTGGATGTGTCTTTGTCCCATGCCTGAAAGTCTATCTTCTGGAGGAGTAGGGGATCTAGTTTGCCAGCAATAGCGAGGTGTGGCCTGACAGGTACCAACTCCCTATGTCTGTTGCAACAATTTTATGGACCATTTCTGGGGATCTCAGCTGCATATCTATCTGACTACATGGATTGCGCACTATTGAGTGGCAGGTATAATCTTTAATGGTAGGATGTTCATCAGAGATCCAACAGGGTGTGTTTCTGCTTTGCTTTAGGGTGGGACTGACTGCCTCAGGGGACTGTGTTATCTGCCCTGGATCCAATTTTCCTGAAGAAATATGTCTTGCCGAGGATGGAAATTGATTGAGACCTGCTGTGAGAGTGCTGGTCTCCTGTATGTGGACTTCACCACCTAGAACACTGAACAGAAGTCTTCACTGTATTGTGCACATTTTTACTGCGTTTGAGAGGCAGTGAGAGGGCCTCGTTATTTAGCAAATTATTTTGCACTTTAAACCAATAAAATGCAGCAGTGATAAGGCTGCATAAACGGACAAAGTTTAAAAGCAAGGGAGATGGTGAAAGCGCCCCCTCAGCATACAAACAGTTTGGAGCTTTGGTGTGCTTCTTTTGACTCTGGAGGACTCATTGTGAGCACAACTAAATCAGTGAACTGTAGTCAGATTATGTTCTTTTAATCTGATTTTTTTTGTTTATTATTTGGGTTAAGCATTTAGGGGGTTGGGTTATTTTGGGTGGTATTTAAGTTGTGTGAGAAGGAGTGTGTGGTTAGTGAGTGAGTGATTGAGTGAGTGGGTGGACAATTTTTAGATCTGCTGCTGTTGGTTTAAGGAGCAGCATTATGTGTTGACAGAGGGCTTCGGTAGTCAGGTAGTCAGCTACTCTCCCATTGAACTTAGGGCCTTTCACCCTTTCAACTGTCCCCCACTACTAGCAGAAGTATATAGATATTGCCATGCCTTGCAAATAGCGAAGAGGTGCTGGAGATGGATCCAGGCTTGGTGGGGGGAAGGAGCAGAGTGGATGGATTTCGGTTGTGAGGTCAAGGAGATGCCCTGGGGTGACATGGGCTAAGGAGAGGGATCCTCCCCACCTAGTTCTCATACCCAAGGGCTCCACTTTTTGTGGGCAAATAGCACAGCCGACCTCGACTGCCCATCCACTCGGGCAATGTTATGTAATGCCAGGTCAATTAAAAACAAGACAGCCGTAATTGCTGATCTTGTTGGAACATCCAACCTAGCGTGCATCAGAAAGACCTGACTGGAAAAGAATTCTGGTCCCATAATGGAGGCAGCAGTTCCAGCCAGGTACTCTGTGATACATCGCCTGAGGTTGGATCATAGGGGCAGGGGTGTAACCATCTGTTTTAAGATAGAACTGGCCCTTGTAGATGTGCCAGTTGGGATCACTAGATCCTTCTAGTGTATTATGGGTGTTGGTGTGGATTACAGAATACTTCTTGTCTACTGTCCACCAGAGGGTGAGAAGGATTTCCTGCAGGAGGTGGCAGACTTCATTGTCGACATGGGGCCGAAGTCCCTCAGATGACTGATGCTAGGGGACTTCAATGCCTGGGTCGATGATGAACTGTCACATTTTGGTCAAGACTTCCTCCAGCTGATGATTTAGTTGGACTTCACACAGGTGGTTACTTCTGTGACCCACAGGCAAGGTCACTCATTGGAGCTAATTTTTCTACTGGGGATGGAGTTCTCCAATGTGGTAGTGGAACCCATCGGGTGGTCTGGTCACCACACTATAGGGTTCTGTTTCGTGACTCCCCCCAATAGACCTGCCCCTT
Source organism: Neoceratodus forsteri (assembly GCA_016271365.2). Classification (NCBI taxonomy): domain Eukaryota; kingdom Metazoa; phylum Chordata; order Ceratodontiformes; family Ceratodontidae; genus Neoceratodus; species Neoceratodus forsteri. The sequence goes on from CM028134.1 coordinate 643,985,661, forward strand.
TGGAGATGGTCCAGTACCACACTTCATGGGATTGGACCTCTGATGGTCTTATGGTGGTACTGGACCTATCAGGTAGTTTGATGGTAAGATCGGATCCAGTTGAACTTCTACTGGCCAATAACAAGGCAGTGGAGGCTGCCTTGGATTCCATAGCTTCTGTCTGTGTTCGCCCCCTAACTCTTTGCCCTTGGTCCCCATGGTTTGATGGGACTTTGAGGGAGCTGAGGAGAGTGAGGAGAAGGTTGGAGTGATGCTGACAGAAATCTGGTCTCGCTGATGTCAAGCTTAGATTGATGTTCCTTTATAAGGACTATCAATCATCCATCTCTTGTAAGAAGGCAGAATTCCTATCCAGGGAGATTGCCACTACAAGAAATTGACTGTCTCAGCTCTTCCGTACTCTGGATAAGGCTATGCAATCCAGCCTGTCTCCAGAATTGGAGAGCTTTTTCACAGAATAAGTGTGGAGTTTGCTCGATTTTTCACAGATAAGGTTGACACCATCAGATCGGAGATCTGTGCAGCTCGCTCAGATGGGCGATGCGGTGGTCGGTAGGAGATTACAGGCGCCTAGTTTTTCTGGTCTGACTTTGACCTGGTGGTGATCATGGACATTGTGAAGATCATAGAAACATAGAATTTTATGGCTGATAAAGATCGCTGGCATACCTAGTCTGCCCATTTCCCTACCAAATAGATAAGCTGTAGATCCTAGTTAACCAACAGCCTACTTCCTCCTTGCCCCCCGCTAGAATTGACTTATGTCTGTCTCATGCATTCTTGAATTCCCCCACTGTACTCCATGACCTCCTCAGGGAGGCTGTTCCATGCATCCACAACCCTCTCCATTAAAAAATACTTCCTCACATTTCCTCTGAGCCATCCCCCTTCTATCTTCAAATTGTGCCCCCTTGTTCTTGCACATCTCTTTTTCTGAAAGATGCTACCCTCTTGGACTTTGTTGATTCTCTTGAGGCATTTGAAAGTTTCTATCATGTCCCCCCTCTCCCTCCTTTCCTCGAGGCTATACATATTTAGTTCTTTAGTCTTTCTTCATATGTTTTCTGATGCAGACCTTGCACCATTTTGGTTGCCTTCCTCTGGACAGCATACTCCATGTCTATGTCTTTGCAGAGATGGTATCTCGAGAACTGCATGCAATTCTCCAGATGGGGTCTCACCAACTGTCTGTACAGAGGGATAACAACTTTCTGTTTTCTACTAGTGATGTTTCTTCCTCTGCATTCCAGTATTCCCCCAGCCCTCCTTACTGCCTTCTCACAATGCTTGCCCACCTTTAGATCATCTGATGTAACTATCCCCAGGTTCCTTTCCATTTTGTTGTTGTCAGTATCTCACCCCCTATTGTGTACTCTTCCCCTGCATTTTTGTTTCCCAGGTGCATTACTTTGCACTTCCTTGAATTGAATCTAAGCTGCCAAACATTTGACCATTCCTCCAACCTTGCCAAGTCCCTTCTCACCCTTTCCACTCCACCTTGTGTATTAACCCTGTTGCAGATCTTGGTGCCATCTGCAAAGAGACATACTTTTCCTTCCAGTCCCTCTGCAGTGTCACTGATAAAGACATTAAAGAGGACCAGACTCAATAGTGAACTCTGTGGTACCCCACTAGTAACCTCCCTTTCTTCACTGTGGACTCTGTTTACTATTACCCTCTGTGTCCTGTTGTTTAGCCAATGTTTTACCCAGGCTACCACCCTGAGACCCACTCCCAGGCTGGCTAATTTGTTTATTAATCTTTTGTGTGGGACTGTGTAAAATGTCTTCCTAAGTCTAGGTAGACCATGTCCACAGCCCCTCCCTGGTCTACTACTTTGTTCACCCAGTCAAAGAAATTGATTAGATTCAACTGACATGACCTTCCCACTGTGAATCCATGCTGTCTTGGGTCTTGTGCCCACTGGCCTCTAGATACTCAACAATTATTTCCTTCAAAAGTGATTCCATCATTTTGACTACCACTGAGGTCAAACTGACAAGTCTGTAGTTTCCAGGGTTTGTGACCAACTTACTGTAGTTTGAACCCAGGTCCAGCACACCATCTAGTGGGGAGCATGGGGGTCATCAGACAGGTCCTGGCAGAGATAGTCAGGAGCTCATTAGAGACATGGGTGTTTCCAGACACCCTGAAAGAAGTGGTGGTACATCCCCTTCTGAAGAAATCTTCTTTTGACCTGACTGTCTTGCTAACTGCAGGACTGTCTCTAACCTTCCTTTTGTGGGTAAGGTTTTGAGAAGGCAGTTGCATTGCAACTGAAGGATCATCTTACCAACCACAATTTCTATGATCCTCTCCAGTCTGGTTTAATGAAGAGACATAGTACTGAGGCAGTGCTGGTTTGGGTTCTTAATGATCTCCTAATAGCAAGAGATTGGAGGAGCCATTTAATCTTAGACCTCCTTGATCTCTCTGCAGCATTTGACACCATGGACCATGGGGTGCAGCTGGAGTGCCTGTGGATGATCTGTGGTCTGTCTGGAACAGTCCTAGGATGGTTTAATTTCTTCCTCATGGGCAGGACTCAGAGTGGCATCGGAGATGTTTTCCTCGGTCTCGATGCCCCTGTCCTGTGGGGTGCTGCAGGGCTCTGTGCTGTCACCCATGTTGTTCGTGGTGTACATATTGCCATTAGAAGACATTATAAGGCAGTACGGGCTGACTTTTCACTGCTATGCAGATGATGTTTAGCTGTTTATGTCCTTTGTGCCCAAACAGGGAGATGCTGTCTCAGTCTTTGACAACTGCCTCTCTGACATTCAGGACTGGATGAGTGCCAACTGTTTAAGGTTGAATCCAGATAAGACTGAGGTGTTGGTTGTGGACCCAGGTCATCGGGTAGAGAGGTTGTTGGCTGGTCAGACATCTGGGCTATAGCTGGGGTACAGCCAACTGATGACCCCTGATCAGGTACAAAATCTGGGCATCATGTTTATGCCAGACTGACACTTAAATCTCAGGTGTCAGCTGTCGTCAAGACCTCTTTTTACCATCTGAGGAATATCACCAGGATAAAACACCTGGTCCAGCCCAATGGTCTCCTAACATTGGTCCACACCTTTCTGACCTCCTGCCTAGATTATTGCAACACCTTATACCTAGGGCTGGTGGGGGTAGAACTTCGCCACCTGCAGCTGGTGCAGAATGCTGTTACCAGGTTGTTTACTGGCTCACCGAAATCTTGTCTTATCACACCTGTGCTCCATGGACTGCACTGGCCAGTGGTTCAGTGGAGGATCACCTTTAAGTTTGGGTTACTGACCTATAAAGCCCTACACAGACAGGGACCAGGTTATTTGGAAGATCTCCTTTGCCCTTATCACCCCCCTCCACCCTCTCTGCCAATGAGGGATTGCTGGAGGTTCCCAGGGTCTGTTTAAAAAGTTTGGGAACTAGATATTTTGCATTTGTGGGTCCGACCCTGTGGAACTCTCTACCTCATTGGATTAGAGAGTGCCCAACAGTTGAGGCCTTTAAATCTACCTTAAAAACTTACTTTTTTAGTTCAACATTTGTTTTAAGTTTTGAAAGTGGCTGCCTATATTTAAATTGTTTTTAGAATTGTTTCTGCTTTTAGCTATATTTTTAGAGTTTTAATGTACAATGCTATGATCCTGATTTTAGAATAGTGTTTAATAAATAAGGAGTGTTTATGTGCTTGCTTGCTTTACCCCAGCTCCAGTCCAGTTCAGGGGCTATGGTGAGGTTTAAGATCCCAGCTATTAGCATTGGGTCATGATCTGGTTTGAATCATGTGAGAGCCTCATTAAGATTTTGGGGAAAAGGCTGGGCAGACTTCATTAGGAGCATACAGATTCCCCAGTATTAGAGGGCCTTCCAGGGATGTAAATCTCACCAAGACCCACCTCCCTTCTGTGTCTGAGGTAGTGGCAATAAGCTGCAAGGTCAGATTTGCATAACAGGATAGAAACTTCTGCATTTTTTGGGGGGATTGGGTAGAGTTATGTATTTCTTTTCCCATGCACTCTCTGAACAATATCTTAGCTTTATTTTTTTTAAATTCAACTTTTTATTGTTTTATAAAGTACACATAACATGACAGATAGGTTTCATGTATAACAGTTGGTATGCATAAAATACATTACACAACACTTAAACACCCCCACTCCCCTCCCCCACAACCCCCCCCCAGTGGAGCGTGCTCACTTAAGAAAAAAATAAGAGGAGAATATTCAGTACTCTAATGATGCTAACAAAAAGGAGAGTTGAGATCTATTTATAGAGTTAATGTAAATACAATGCATAAACCTTCCCATACTTTTTCTCAAAGGACGACAGCCTGTCACTTGAGCCAGCAATTAAACGCTCAGTTCTAAAGCTTATTGAGAGCTCTGTCAGTCAGTCATTATAGGATAAAACCAGTCGGTCCATACAGTGCTTAAGCACCAGCCTTTTAACAATAATGGATATCAAGGCCATATGGAATTTACATTCTTTAACCCCAATAGTTGAATATACCCAAAGAATACATATCTCAGATGTAAAAGAGGTACTCCAGCCCCAGTAAGGGATCAAACTTAGATTGGATATGTTGCCATAATGGAGCAACCTTTTCACATTGCCAGAAAATGTGTAGCAGGTTCCCTTCTTGTTTGCCATACCTGGAGCATGTGGGGTCTGGAAGTCTGCCAATTTTGGCCAGTTTGATCAGAGTATAATACATAGTATGTAGGATCTGGTACTGGATGAGTCTAAATCTGTCCTGGGAATTATAGATATATAGATCCCACCATATTTGTTCCCAATTAAGGGATGAGTCAGACAAAAGGGAGTTCCAAACTGGGGAGCCTTGAATTGGGTCTGGGAATTTAATAGATGTTGGGCATAAAGCAAGGATATGCAGTATGGTTTGGAGGATAGATCCTGTCAGTGGTGTAGAATATGACTTATTTTAGAGGGTTGGGGTTTGACACCAAATTGTCTGCACACCAGATGTCTCATTTGGAAAATCTTGAGTATATGCCATTGCTTTATATTGAATTTCATTATTAGTTCAGACAAGGAAAGGATGGCATTCTACGAATATAAATCTGCTACTAAGATGCCTTGCAATTGAGGTAACCAGTTGGTAGTAAGATTCAACCCATTGATCTTAATGTTGGGGTTATAAAGAATCAGTTGAGCCATATCTAACTGTGGAGACATCTTAAAATATGAGCAACACTGAAGGAAAACTCTGAGTGTGGTATCAATCGTGGAGTGTTTGAGCAGGACAGGGAGAGATTGTCTAGAGGAATAAAAGATAGTAGTATGATGCCAGTTATGTGAGTTCAGAAGGTCACTTTCCAGCTGTAGCCAAATAGGGGTATAATCATTGTTAACAATAGGAAACCATCTACCTGCCCATGAAAGATGACTAGCCCAGTAGTATGCAAGGAAATTAGGAAGGCATAGACCCCCCATTCCTTTGGGGAGACTTCATTTGAGAAAGGACTGCCTGGGACGCTTATGTAGCCAGATGAAACCTGTGATAAGAGAGTGTATATGTTGAAAGAAGGAGAGAGGAAGTCAGATGTTAAGCATGTTGAGGGGACAGAAGAGATGGGGAAGAACTTTCATTTTGATAATGTTTATCCTACCCTATAGAGATAAGGGAAAAGACTCCCATCTCTGCAAGTCCTGTTGAATGGTGACTACTAGGTTATCCAGGTTTAACTTCTTTTCTTTCGTGCGGTCAGTGGTTAAGTGTATGCCTAAATACTTAAGCGAATTGGGAGACCATTTCATTTCAAAATGACTGAAATTAGCTCTGTGTGTGAAGCAATTTAAATGGAAGATCTCTGTTTTAGTGAGATTCAATTTGTAGTTCAAAATTCTGCTGTATTGAGCTATGACCTCAAGGATATGCTCAAGAGAGGATACTGGTTGCTCTAGGTGGAGCAAAATATCATCTGCATATACTGATAAAGTGAGAGAGTGGTTAAGTATTGAGATGCCTTGAATCTGAGGAGATCTTTTAATGTGACGGAGAAGAGGCTCCAGATAAAGGTTAAACAGGAAGGGTGAGAGAGGACAACCTTGTCTAGTGCCAGTGAACAGAGGAAACTGAGAGGAGAAAACCCTGTTACAATATATCCTTGCCGAGGGAGAGGAATACACTGTTTGGATCCACTTAAGAAATTCAAGGGAAAGCCCATTTTTTCCAGAACCATCCAGAGGAACATCCAGTCTACACTGTCGAAGGCTTTTTCAGCATCTAAGGAAACCAGTGCCATAGGATTTTGAGAGGATTGGGCGAAGTGGAAGATATGTTTAATTGTCCTAAGGTGGTCAGCTGAAGAACATCCAGGAACAAAACCTACATTTTCAGGGCTTAATAGGGGATTCCAGACTTTCAAAACCCATTGAGAAAATATTTTGGTTAAGCTCTTGATGTCACAGTTAAGAAGAGATATGGGGCGGTAACTGGCAGGGTTAGTCAGAGGTTTATCCGGTTTGAGTAGAAGGACTATTGTGACTTCTAGTAAGGTTGGGTCCAAACAGGCAGCATTAAACATATACTGGTAGAGAGTTAACAAGAGTGGGGCTAACTCTTTAGAGACGGTCTTGTAAAAATTGGAAGGAAACCCATCTGGGCCTGGTGCCTTATCTAGAGCTAGACTAGAGATTGCCTCCTCTATCTCTTGGAGGGTGATTGGGGAAGAAAGAGAGTTCTGAAGAGGTGGTGGTAGACAGGGATAATTGAGAGCATTCAAACAGTCATGAATTTCCTGGGGGGGTGAAGGAGAACTATTTATGTCATAGAGAGTACGGTAGAAGGATTTAAAGACTTGAGCAACATCCCACGGTGAAGTTTTGATGGAGCCGTCTTGGGCAACAATAGAAGGTATTAGTCTAGAGCCCTCCAATTTATGTAGTCATAAAGCCAGAAGCCAGCCTGCTTTTTTCCCCTGCTCAATATATTTAGATTTTGTTTTAGAAATAGTAAATTCTGCCTTTTCTCGCAATAATTTGGCATATTCATTACCTACTTCTAGTAATTCCTTCAGGGTATCATAAAAGGATGAGGAAGATAATGAGGATTCTAGGACCTTAATTTGAGAAAGAAGATGCAGGGCTCTAGCTTCCCTCTGTGTTTTCCTTCATGAGGCTAATTTAATAGATTTGCCTTGGAGATAACATTTGAGAGTGCACCATAGCAAATCTTCCCTTTGGACTGTGCCTTTATTCAGATCCATGAAGGATTAAATTAGGGATTGGAAGAAAGTGACTGTGGACTTATATTTAATTAATTGTGTATTTAGTTTCCAAACTGAATCTTTCTGGTGGTCAGAGTCAGGTGAAAGGGTCACTCAAGTAGCCGAGTGGTCCAATAATACAATTGGTTCCATACTAGAATGACAGATACCAGTAAGAAGGTAAAGACTGACTAAAATATAATCCAATCTGGACCATGACTGATGCACAGCCGAATAAAAGGAAAAGAGGCAATGGGAAGGGGTAAGGATACGCCATGGATCGCATAGACCCAGAAACTCTATGAAATCCTTCAAAGCAGTTTGTGAGTGGGATGGGTGTTTCAAAGGTAAATACGATCTGTCAAGATCTTGTGTCAGGGGAATGTTCCAGTCCCCCCCAAGAATTAGGGAACTCAGTAGAAAAGATGCTATTCTAGTAGCTAACTGCATAAGGAATGTAGCTTCCCCTCCTACTAGTCCATACTATATATATAGATCCCAGGACCACATTTGTATTGTTGAGCGACACCTTAACTAAGATGAACCTTCCAGATGGATCCACAACTGATGATTCAGCCTGGAAGGACACCCTTCCCATAATTAAGATGGCCACTGCTTTACTTGAGGAAAAGTCACCAGCAGCATAGAATTGAGAGACTCCTTGCCGATGTAACAGACTGGCTTCCTTAACCAACAGGTGGGTTTCCTGAAGGAGGATTATATCTGCATTGAGCAGAGAGCAGTGTCTGAGAACTTGGTGTTGTTTCATGGGATCTCTAACTCCCCTGACATTCCATGTTACAATTTTAGCAGTACTATTCATCATTTGTTTCAGATTTAAAAAGTAGCCAGCATATCATACTAATCATACAATCATAACCCATTGGGCATGCTTCCCTCCCCCTTCCCCCCTTCCTTTTTGTTCCCTCATCCACATAATGGCATAGGAAGGATAGACCAGTCAAACAGTTCCAGCAATAACAGGAAAAACTTGTAATAAATTAAATCTAACATTGTTTCCTCTATCTCTTCCTCAGTAACTTGATCCATCCTAATACCTACTGTAGAGGTAATAAACATAGACTATTTCTTAGATACCTCCCTGATCCCTTCTCTACCCCCTTATCCCAGCAACTATATACATAAGACCTCTGATTAGATTCTGAAATAATTTGTGTTCTGTCAGATAAGGTGTCCAGAGGCCCACCCCCTGTGGTTAGTCTACTCTCTATGAGTGAATGTGTTAATACTAGCATGGCTCTATAAGCCTCCTTGTTTTCTACTATGTTGAGACTTGGTGTTAATTGACATGGTCCAAAAAAAAGTGAGAGGAGGTAGCAGAGTAACCAACTAACCCCCTCATGTTTAGGTTTGTGGTGCAGCTTACCTTAAGCTTGCTCCTTCTAGTAGCTCCCTCCACTCTCCCCCCTCACTCCCCCAGTTTAATGGAAAGGATAAAAAAAAAGTCATGACCTCTGAAAAGAAAAAAAAAAATAATCTGGTCGCAGAGTAAACACAACGGGACTCTTGTAATCAAGGGGAAGTCCTCTATAGTCTGATCACTCAGTTTTATTAGCTGCCGAACATCTTAACCCCTTTCTCCGACAATTAAACTCACAATCTGTAACCTAAGAATAATCATAGCTGAGTACTTGCAATTAAAATTAGCAGTCTATAGTTCTTGTAATAGCGAGTCTAGGGAGATGCCTGGGAAGAGAGTTGAATACAGGACCAGCAGAAGGTACCTCCCTGAATGAGTCCTACGGAAACCTTCTCTCAAACCATAGTTCCTCCCTGATGCAGATCTACTGATTGCCCACAAGGGCCCAGCTACTGTGAACTAGGCTTAAGGCCTCTCCTTGCCAAGGCCCAGTCTCTCTCGGTTGGCAGAATTTACCAGGTAGTCTTGAAATCTAACGATACGAACTGTAAAATAAAGGGGGGAAAGACTGTTCCAAACACTAGGCGAGAGGCATTGTATTGGCAAGTAAGTTTATATCCTGGGTAAATCATCTGGTTTTGAAGATGTTAGGCAACCTGTTAGATAGGGCCATAGCCGCATGACTTGGCGAATCAAAATAAATTCAGGAGCCTTCAAGAGAAACTTGTAACTTGGCTGGGTAGAGCATTTTGAAGGGAATTCCAGCTGCTATCAAGTTTGTGATCGTGGGATGAAACACAGAGCATTTTTGGCGCATTTCATAAGTTAGGTCCTGTGAGATCCTTATTTTGCTCCCTTCCCACATGATTGATTATAGTTCTCTTACTTTGGCCAGAACATGCTGTTTGTTGACATAGCTGAGGAATTTTAGGATGATTGGCCGGGGGAGCACTTGGTTGTGGCTTCGGGCGGAGAGATCGGTGTGTTCTCTCTATTTGATATGAGGAACCTAGTGGGGATGGGCCCACCACTTTTTGCAGGAATTTCTGAACAAAGAGGATGGTGTTAGAACCTTTTTTTGGTTTTAGGTAACCCCATAATGATAATATGATTCCTTCTGCTTCTCCCTTCCAAGTCTTCAGTTTTAAATTGGAGCTGTTGGCAAAGCTAAGTTATTTCAGGTTCTGTTCTCCCTTTCCAGGCCTCTAGAGATATAGAGCAGGCATCTGTGTTGCCAACTCTCCTGGTAAGGTTAGTCAGGTCTCCCCTGATAGATTTTAGCTCAGTGGAGGTATTGGAGAGGGTTTCTCGAAAAGGCAGGAGCTCCTGCAGGAACTGGTCCTCTGTGAGGGGGATCAATGGTGTAGTCACAGATCCAACTTTGCTACACCCTGTTCCCTGTACTCTTGGCCTCTTAGGTGTTTTCTCCAGGGCAGGAGGCGGTGTGTGCTTTATTGAGGCCTGCCTCCTATCAGCATCCATCATGGCAATAAGCCGATTACGATGTAGATAGACAGTTGTGATGAGTCATTAAAGGCAGGAGAGAGCTAATGATTAGATTTTGCAGATTTTATGAAGAAAGCAGTTTAATTCAGGTTTTGATGGTGTATATAGAGGTCGAGAGGAAGGAGTTCCAGGCAAGTGCTGCTGATAGATCACCTACATCACATAATCTCCATATCTTAGCTTTCTGTGATATGAGCTTAGTTTCTTGTAGGAAAGTAGCAGTGGATCGTTGCTTTCTGATGAAAGAAAGGACTTTCTTTAACTTTATTGGTAAGTTTATGCCTCTGCTGTTCTAACTGATGCATTGTACATCAACAATATGGGTCTGCCTGGGGTACGTGTGAAGCATGGATGTTAATACCAGTCTTTGAAACCCAGGGCCCTATAAACAGAACATTCTGCAAAATGCACACTTGCCGTGCCACCCATTTGTATCTCCCCCAACTAAACACAAGTGTTACATTGTGGTGTAGATTCTTGAATGAAACTAACATAGGCTACCATAAATATACAGCAACTATATACAACCTCCATATGATTTATTTATTTATTTGAAAAAGTTTCACTAGGAAAGGCATACTGAGCTACAATAGCTTGTTTCTAGAAGCATCCTAGGGCAGAGGTGAAAAAGGGATACAATTTGCATATAAGATCCAATATACATAGAGCTAAAAATAAGACAAAATCATACAAGATACAAATTTGAGACAAAAAAGGCATATTAATTCAAGTTTCAAAATAATAAAATAAATATAGTGACATACAACTGAAAACAATGAAGTTATGCCAAACATTGTTGTGGGAGAAACAAGCAGCACATGCCAGCCAGATATTGAACATATGTATATATATATATATATATATATATATATATATATATATATATATATATATATATATAGTTAGATAGATAATACACACACACATGCATAATACACATAAATACAGATACAATTTAATTTTGATGATATAGCACTTGAGGTACAGTAGTAAGAGAGGGTTCAGCCAGGCTGAGGAAATGGGGGAGAGGGAGATGATGAGAAGTAGGTGTAGCTTCACCCCTCCAGGATGCACAACCCACAAGGGGATTTGACAGGGAAACAGTGAGGTGAGTTGAGGAATAATTGGGAAGGACAATATTACTGACATGTAAGATGGTATAATAGAAGAGAGGAAGACCATAACACTCTGGTGAGGAACCTCACAATGGGTTGAAACTGCACAATGCCCACCTAGCCAGAGTCATTGGGAACAGACTAACTTGAGGAGGGAGAGAATGAAATTTGGAAAAGGAAAATAGAAGAAGAAGAGTTTAGGGAAGGAGGGAGGCAAATCTTTACCCTTAGAAGCGGAACCCCACAAGGGTATGAACACTGCTCAGTGCATACCCAGCTAGAGCTACAGGCTTTTGGCATGCCTGGAGAGGAGCAGTAGGGGTGAGAGTAGGTATGAGAAGTAGGCCAGTAGTGAAAGAAGTGAAAGGAAGTAAGGAGATGTGGGTAAGGAGCAATTGCAGAATGGGGAAATGTAGTTTGGGAGAATATAGGACAAAGAACAAGTGTTCGGGGCAGAGTGGATGTTTAAGGGGAGAGAGAGTTCCAATTATTTGGAAAGTGATAGGAGAAGGCAGCTAATTCAGAAGTGGAAGTTTGGACAGGTAGGGAAGGTCCTATAAGGGGAGTTGTGGAGGGAGTAGATGGGTAAAGGAGGGTTAGAGAGGAGGATGTGAAGGTAGGGTGGAAGGAAGCCAAGCCAAAACTGCCCCTCTAATGATGCACTGTGAGCAAGGCATCTGGCCCAAAGGGGAGAAGGACAGAGCTGTGTAGAGGTCACAGTGGTGTGTACATGGCAAACAAGGAAGAGCAAAGTGACAGAAGGAGTTAAATAGAGTGTCCAGTCTGGCGAGGGTGGACTTAGGGGCAACACTACAAAACTATGTATCCAAAGTCAAAAATTGGGAGGAACATATAAGATCAATAGTAGATCAAATGTGGGACAGCTTTGGCCACAAGGGGGTCAAAAGTATTAAGTCCTCCGGATATTCCATTGCTGGAATCCAGAGACTGGAAATGGGCCCTCTGCAGAGAGTTAAATAATGGGTACCTGGAGCAGTGAGCATAAGAGGCATGGACCTGAGTAGGCCTTGCACATTGCTCATTGCTCCCCATGCCAAAGCTGGGGTGGATATAGTGTGGCTTAGCCACTGACTGGCCAATCTAAGAACCAAATTGCTTCTATGCTGTGTGATAGAGGACATCTGCCACAGAATGGGGGGATGTGATAGAGGGAGAGGGAGGGCAGAGTGTGGCCTGAGGATAGGCTTCTTGTCCCTCTTCAGTGCCGACTTGGGTAGGATGGGAAGTGAGAGATTGGCACAGGGTGTGTGTCACAACCCCCTTCTCTTAGTAATGATGCTGAATGTGTGAGCTGGGGAAGTCACCTTCATGGATCTGCATTGTGGGTAAGGTAGGCATGCTTTAGGGGGTTGGGGGAGGGAGATGCTGAGTAGACAGGGAGGGCCTATGGCCATATCATGCCCTTTCTGACCTTATCTAGGTGCAGTTAAGCTACTCTGCCAGTGATGGAGAGTCCATTACTACCTTTGCCTTGCCTGCTGGCATTTGTACTGTGGTAGATGAGTCCCAGCTGGTGAAGTTGGAAGGGCGAGCTACACCTCTTTGGCCACCCAGGGTGTCCGGGAGCTCTGAAACAGGGATTGCTGCACCCCACCCTCCTGAATATCATAAATGGATCTATTTTACAGGCCCTGCTCTTCCTATCAGTGAAGTAGGGGTCTGGTGGGGAAGGAAGGGCAGTCATAGGGACCCTGTGGTGGAGCTTAGCTTTGTATATTTCTTGCATGCTGTGTCTGTGTGGTCCAGATTCGGAGTTGGAGTATATTGCCAGGATTCTGCTTATTGTAGTCCAACATGTAGCTGTAATTTCACTTGCGTGTTGTGCAGACAGGAGTGTGAATTGACATAAGGGACCTGGGGTCAGTGTCACTGGCTCAACAGGTTGCACACTTACCTCTGAGACCAGAAGAATGAAAGATTGTGGGATATAGCCCAGGCACTTGGGGTAAATCTCAATACTGACACTGTAGTGCATCACGAGGAGGATGCTGCACTCCTGAGGTGCTTTCATTCAGATGAGACATTAAACTGAGGCCCCGCCTCCCTGTTCTAGTGGTTGTTCAGCTGGACATTAAAGATCCCATGGCACTTTTTGAAAAGAGTAGGGGTTTTTATTGAAAGGAAAATCAAACAGCATGACAATTTATACAAATAATATCATAAGAACAATGTGGGAGAAAAACAAGCAAACAAAATGAGCAATAACACCTATTATATAAGCATAGGTTTAAACTAAAGTAAATTTAACAGCCTATAATGATATGGAAAAGAAAAATTAAGGGAAATAAGAGAGTAAGACACAAGGAAATCCTAACATTCTGACTTAGTTATTTTTCAGGTAACAGGTACAGCTGTGTCTGTAATCCATAACATATTCCGCCATTGTTTACTCAGACAATCCTGGGTCAGCTGTTTAGATTCTGCAAAATAAATTGCTTGTAATTCAGATGTAATTTTAAGAATCAAGTCAGTATGCAGCAGCTGTTTCCGTTACAGTGTGAATAAACATCTGGAGCCTCATATAAACCATTTTATAGCTATAAAAAGTAAATGTAGGGATTTTTTTCCCATGTATCCCACTGCTCTGGATAAATCCCAAATAACAACCTATCAAGGCTAACTTTAGAAAATCTTGGTTCTGACCAATGATTAGATAAGGATTGCCAAAAACCCTGAATATATGTGCACGTAAAGTACATGTGATTAGTAGTTTCCAGCTGCTAGAAACAGGATGGCCTACTACAATATCTTTCTTTCAGTTTTTTATGTTTATGGTTACTGTTTATATTCATTTTGTTATGACATGAAAGCCAATCTAGGCCCCACATTTGTAGGGGATCACAATGCAAGTCAGAAAATCTATTAAATGGTTTTGATAGGAGGGGGGACACAAAGGAAAGGTTAAAGGCTCTGTATAAGAGCTACTGATAATACAATTGTATAGCTCTTTCCTGAGTTTGGCCAGAATCTGGTTACTCGTTATTTTCCATACTCTTAATTTATAAAAAACATTCTCTAACATAAGGAGGGGTCAGAGCTGACTGTGACAAGTTTTTCACAACACCTAAGTCTCATTACATAGACCATGGTTGGCAGGTGAGAAACCATAAGTTGTACCAACTATTTCCTGAATGGAAAAGGAGAGACATAAAATTAGCACAAAGAAAAATGAAGAAGAAAAAGACTATTGGATTAACCATATCCAATCCCCCTTTGAGAACTGGAAGGTAAGGTACATTCTTTTTTAATGGGATTGAGATGGCTCCCCCAAAGGGCCCAGAAAAACATGCTATACAGAGTGTTTTCCAAGTAATTTGTGGGGTAGGGACATAACTTAGGTATAGAAACAGTGGGAGTGAAAAAGATTTTATGGGCACTACCCTCTTCTTTTTCCCTATCTGCCAGCAGTCCCAATTTGCCACCATATATTTTCATTGGTGCAATTTCAGTTCACAATTTAGTTTATCTATGTCCACTCTTCCAAAAGTTTACCTAAAATTGTTACAGGATCATCTGCAATCTGTATTCATGAAATATTGCACACCAGGGGTGTTGGAGTGCCAAGGCAAGCCTTGACTATATTAAGGGATGCTCCTGAAAAAGTTTCATAAGTGACACAGATGTCTAAATTTGCGTCTATGGACTGCACAGTGGGAATAAGGATGCAGAGATCATCTGCTTATGTTATTGCTTTACAAGGTATATTGCTTTTCTGACATTGTAGGGAAAGTATCTTTGTTGAGTACAGTAGTTTAAGTCCCGTAATAAGGGTCCAAAACTGAAGACATATAAAAGCATACTCAGGGGGCATCTGTGGTGAACCTCCTGTTTAACTGGTACCAAAGGTCCTTTCCACCCATTTACAAGTGGCTGGACTGTAGCCCTTTTGTACAAACTTTGAATCCAACCTATAAAAGTTGGTGGTATGCCATGTTTATCTAATATAAACCATAAATACTCATAATCGACTGAATCTGACTGATCTAAAGAGAAAACATATCCATGTAGTAACTCAGAAGTCCCTCTTTGAAAATTTCTCACAAGAGGATTAGGTGATCTGTCACCTTACATTCCAGAATGGAACAAGCTTGAGCTTGAAAAATAACTGTTTGTGCAATCAGTAAAAGTTGAGTGCACAAAATCTTGGTGAGGATTTTAAAATCAGTATTTAGGAGACTGATTGGTCTCCAATTTTGCAGATTCTGTTTATCTCCTTTGTTAAATAAAAAAAAAATAAGGAGACCTTCTAACATACTTAAGGGCACTGTTTTGTTATCCAAAATTTCAGTAAAAACTTGAGCCAATTCAGGGGCGAGCTCAGTATCCAATTGTTTGTATAGTTCTCCTGTCAAACCATCAGGACCTGGCGCTTTACCAGTGGCCAAAGTCGAGAGTGCAAAAACAATTTCTGCTGCCTGAATGTCTTTGGTAAGGGATATCAATAATTCCACAGGAATCGGTGGGACAGGGAGATCAGCAAAAAAAGTATTCCTATGTGAATTATCAGTTACTTGTTCTTGAAGGGGTGCCTTAGTATGAGAAATTACAATATTCATTATGTGTTTGTTATTATAGGCCAGGGAGCCTGTGTGATTGAAAAGGCTTTCCATGGTTTTCTTTTGTAACCCGGCTCTGCAAGTGTCATAAGGGCATACGTTTCCTAGTTTAGCCTGGGTTCCTAATTTTTATTGGGTTTTCAGATTTTCTGCCTGTTTTGTGTGATAGAGCATACTTTCTTTTTTATAAACCCAATTTGAGAAGTAATATCATGACTAGTTTGATGTGTGAGAGAGATTAACTTCTGACGCTGCTTTCTGTGTTGTAAATAATTTAGGTATTCAGGGGTGTGATTGGATCTGGCAGAAGACTCAGGAGATGTATCAAATCCTGTTTGGTGTCAGTCTTCCAAGCAGTGTGATCATCATACATGTCAAAGACTGATTTTCTTGCCTGAATAAACAATTGGGGAGTTTGGCTTGAGCTCTAAACCTGACAAAAAGGTCAGATTCATTTTCCACATCCCTGGTCTATATTTTATATCTGAATTATTCTGAACAGTCAAATGAAGCAAAGTGTGATCTGAAAATTCTACAGGAATCTTAATAATACCTTGCATAGCAGCTGACCGAGAAAGAAAAAGAAAATCAATCCTGGTTGCCAAAGTTCCTTTATGGAAATTGGGGTCTGAAGTACCATGAAAAGAAAAATATGCATCTACTAAATCTGAAGTTTTTATAATTTGGGCTAAACATGCCATGTCACAGAAGACTTTCCGCATCCTAACATGTTTTCCTTTGTTCATAAGTGACAGCCCACAATTAAAATCACCACCCCAATTTATCTGGTGAAGGGAAAATAGATAGGGTTGAACCAATTGCATTAACTCAATCCGCTCAGCTTTGAATTGAGACCCATAAATATTAATGAAGCGGTATAGAGTATTTTTTTACTTTAATATCCAGAATCAAGACCCCACTGGGAACCAGGTCAGTTAATTTAAGGAGTTGGAAATCAACATTTTGGAAAAGTATCGCTAACCCAGAGCACTTATCTTGATCTATTGACCAATAAGAAGACTCAACATACCACGCTTTAATGGTTCATGACAATTCAGAGAGTGAGTGTAACCTTGCATCTTGTAAAAAAATGAATTGTGATTGGGAAGAAATGAGATAGGAAAAGACAACCTTTTGCTTCCTGTCACTTCTTATGCTATTTATATTTATAGGGCAGGATTCACAAAACAGATGCAGCAAGTGCTACCCAAATGTGCTGGCACAAGTCAGAAATGCACCAGAAACTGATTCAGGAACAGGGAGAAAGTGCCAGTGCAAACGAGATGCCCTGTACTGAAAGACATGAGTCATAGGTGCAACGTAATGACATGTGGTACATATTCAGGGGGAATACCCATGCATACACAGTGCAACCCAGTTCACAGAGAACAACCAGGGCAGATCAATGGGGCAAATCCAGCACAAATCCAAGATGTGCCAAAGAAAGATAAGTACAAAACAAGGAGACTTATGTCCAGCACACCAGCAGGCCGTCAATGGAACAACAACAGCAGCACGCAACCACAGTCAGAGGGGAAGTGGAACCAGACAGAGGGAGAGGCACAGGCAGAGAAACTGCCAGCAGCAACACCAGGCAGCAAGCTACACCAGAGGGCCACAGTGACAGAGGGGATGAACCCGGCAGAAGTTGCCATTGCTGGTGCCCTAATGAGGAGGAGGAGGAGGCAGGGCACCAGAAGGAACTGTAGGTGGCCAGCCCAAAGGCAGTACCATGCCCAGTTGTCCTTCAAGCAGCTGACAGAGGTGAAGACAGTCAGGCGATACCACCTCAACAGGGTCATGCTGAGGCAGCTATGAGAGCTGTGCCATGATGTGATGTAGGCACCCACCGCACAAGGTCATGCCATCTCGGTGGAGACCAAGGTGACAACGGTCATGTGCCTGCTTCCAGAGGCCCACGGGGGACACCACTGGCATATCACAGGCCTCAACATCCTGCCTCCTCACACAGTTCCTCACTGCACTGCTACTGCACACTTTGGAATACATCAAATTCACCAGCATGCAGGCAGAGTGGACAGAAGCCGTGCAGGGGTTCCACAGAGTGGCATGCATGCTAGGTGTCATAGGGGTCATTGACTGCACCCATGTGGCAATCTGTGCACCACCTGGTGAGGAGGGCATCTCATAGATGAATCAAAAGGGGTGCCATTCAGTTAACTGCCAGGTGGTGTGTGATGCCACAGGGCACATCACAAATGTCTGCGCCACACACCCTGGAAGCGCACATTATGTATACGTATGGCACCAGTCAGCACTCTACCTGAGGTTCAAGGCTGGGGACATGCAAAGTGGACACCTGTTAGGTACACGTGACTAAGCGCTAACAGCACAGGGTGACACTATGTCCAGGATACATGGGGTGGGCTGTGGGTGGGCAGTAGCAGGCACGAGGGCACTGGGACAGCAGGGGTGAAAAAGGGTGCATAGGCAGATGCAGGGTGGCATGTGACTGATGTGCACCACATGATGGATGGGAGGCAGGTAGGGGTAGGCGAGGCAGGGATGCAAGACCACCAGGCATGCAGCCACATGGACGGGGGAGCAGGACAGGGGCACACAACACAGAGGACAGGACAAGGACAGGGCACATGCCACAGTGTAACACAATGTACTACTGGAGACACGTCTACCCCCACAGGTGACACCGCATACCCATTGTGGCCCTGGCTCCTCACCACCATCCAATGACCCATAACAGTGGCGGAAGAATGCTACAGTGAGGCACACAGCACAACATGCACCATCATTGAGCATGTCTTTGGCATGCTGAAGATGCATTTCTGGTGCCTGTGTCGGTCAGGTGGTGCCCTACAGTACAGCTCTGAGAAGGCCTGTGGCATATTCCTGGCCTGTTGTATGCTACACAACATGGCCCATGACCATGGGGTACCTGTCGAGGCTGGTGAGGGCAACAGTTCTGGGGAGGTGGAGGAGGTGGTGCAGGGTGCAGCCAGGGCACACCCTCAGGACCATGGAGGTGAAGTCGGGCATGGACGCAGGGATCCCAGGCTGGCAGCAAGGGCACGAGCATACCACTCATGAATGGTGGAGGAACACTTCAGGAAGCATAGGTGAGTACGCAGGCTGGTACGTGTGCAGGTGTGCATACTACAGTGTAGAGACAGCATGACGGTGGAATGGCAGGCACCATACATCACACAGGGGTGCACACGCAGGTGCATGCAAACGGTGGGGGACATACACACTCACACACAGGCACCATGCATACATCACCCCAGAACCACACAGACCATGCCTAAACTGTCACAGGTCAGTGTGCACTGTGGCCATTGCACGGTCACTGCAGGCACCGTAATGCACTTATCATTCCCATGACACATGGCACGAGAGTGGTAAACACAAACACACTGGACAGCCTGCACAGGCAGCACAAGGGGGTGCCAGAGCAACCATGTAGCTGGTGACTGCCACACACAGCAGCAGTGACACCACCCACAGGGCATCCGGTATGTATGGGTGTGTCACCTGCCACCACAGGCCCCTGGGCATGGGTATCACAGGGCTGCCCCATGACTGCCAAGGAAATGCGGGCGGCCCCTGCAATGGCCGCTGGTGACAGGGGTGCCACCACTGGACACAGGGGGTGACCCCAAAGATCCTGCAGGGGTGCTGCACTGACACTGTGAATGGGTGCTCAGTGGGGTGGCCATCCGATGCCCACCAGCCGAGCCATTGCTGGTACGGATGGATGTCAGTGGCGATGGGGTCAGCAGCAGGGGACTCACCTGGCCCCACCATTGGGGTGTCCGGGATGTGCTTCTGGGTGTCCAGCTGGATGCACGATGTCCACAGCATGCTGTGAATGCAGCAACTGCCTGTGCAGCAGCTGCAATCCACTTCATGGCTGTGGTCATGCCCACCCTCATGATGCATGTCTCAGCCAGCATCTGAGCATGCCACAGCACTGTTGACTCATGCTCCTAGACTATGATGGCCCTGTGGCTCTGGAACTCCACCAGGAGTGCCTCCTGACTATCAACAGTTGACCACAACAGGTCAAGGTAGGCACCCATGTTGTAGGTAGGTGATACAGCATGGTGACGGCGCCAATGTACAAGGGATGGGTCGGCCTCACCAGGGTCATCCACGGGCAGTGGATGCACCCTGTCAGGCTGTGATGTGTGTGGGTCTTGGCTGGGCACTGCCGCTGGCTGTCCATGTGTGTAGTCCACCCGGCCCACTGTAGCGGGTGCCTGCACACCGGTGCCCTGCCTGGAAGTCACCAACGTCACCAGCACTGCACCAGGCAGTGGTGCAGGGGGCACGGCACCTACTACCCTGGGCAGCTGTGTTGCTGCTGCATGGTGTCCAGCACAGTGGGAATGCTGTTGGCATCAAGGGTCCCATGCACAGGCATCCCTGTGCTGTGTGCACTGCCGTTGACCATGGCAGTGGTGCTGCTGATGGTGGAACATGTGTCTGTGCCATTGCCCTCACCCTGCATGCCACTGGTGAGTACAATGAGTGCATCTGATATGTCCACTGCCTCATCCAGGTCAGCATCAGACAACCCAGTCAAGCCCCCCAACCATGCGATGTACCCACCATCAGTACTGCCAGCACTGGTGGTGGGGTCCACAGGGCCCTCTACTAAAGGAACTGTGACTGGTGGTGCATGAAACATGGATGTTGCAGGTATGGACATGCCCATGTCAGTGTCATTGGCCCCATGGGGTGGGGCTGCATCATCGTCTGTGTGGGCAGCACGGTCGGCCATGGCCGCACCCTGGAGTCATGATGGAGCTGTGGAAAAGGGAAAGGAAAACATGGTTAATGCACAGGATGCACATGACACAGTGTCAACGTCACACACAGCACGGTCAGCTACACACTGCCAGTTATGCATGCCTGTCCATGGCAGGGCAGGATGCACAGCTACTCACCATGCTGCGACAGACTGACCCCCATCTGGAAGCCATCTTCTGGGACTCCATGCACGGCCGTCACCAACACACTGGTGACCATGAGGGCCTTGTTGGGGCTGAGCTTTGCTGCCGAGCTGGGATGTCTGGATGCTGGCCACCCTCTCTTTGGCCCTCCATCGGATGTCATTCAAATGCTTACAGTACTCCTGCACTGTGTAGTTGAATGGTGCCACTGCATTCACCTGCTTGGCCACCTCCTCCCAGCCCTCCACATGCACTGTCTGGCTGTCTCCCCTGCTGGTGAGTACATCCAAGCGTAGGTGGCATGCCTCAATGAATGCCCTCTCCTTGTCCTTTGTGAAGTTTGGTCGCCGTCTGGTGGTGGCACCTGCCTCCTCAGACATTTGAACTACTGTGGGGAGAAGCATCCTGGTGTCAGACTCGCCTGTGGGTACACATGGACCCGCACCCATCTCCCACTGTCTGTAGCCTCATCATGGTCTGTGTTGCTGGTGGCCTGTGCCATGGGCTGCTTGTGGACAGTCAAGCACAGGTGGACATGCACCATGGTATGTGGTCCATGTGGGATGCTGCACGTGCCACTCACGGCACCCAGACCACGGTGGGGGGGTACAGTGTAGCAGCCCCAGGGGGGTGTGACACTGTCCTGCCTGCTGTGGGCATGTCTCAATACCCTGCAGCATGTGTGCCACCACTTTGGTACGACATCCAACCTGGGTGCCACCCCTGCAATGGCTGCACGGTGGAGGGTGACTGCCATGTGGTGGCAGGTACTGTTCGGGTGGCAGCAATGTGTGGGGTGGCTGTGATGACAATGTGCCTGCACAGGTGTCACTCTGCGTGCTGTACGTACCTGTGGCATGGTGCTCCATCTACCTCACAGTGCAATCCACCCCCAGCCATATGTCCCATCCCTGTGTCCCTATGTACATTGGGTGGTCCTCCGTACACGTCGCATCCCCTCCCTGACCCACATTGCACCACCTCGGCACACTGCCATCCACACCAGAGATCACCAACACTGCTCCGTACATGCTGTGTTGTGTGGTTCCCAGTTACCCAATCATCCTCTGTGGTCATGGCAGGGACCAGTCCATTGTTGCCCCAGTAGATACTGCCCTGCTGTAGTATAACATGGTTTGCCGTGGGTGCCACCTAATGGATGTCTGTTACCACATGCAGTGTACAGGTGTCCCACCTATTGTGCATGCTGTTATAAAGGCATACCAGTGTGTGCTGTAGCCCTGTAAACATGGCTGTTTACTCACCCTCTAGGCACTGACTCCTCTCAATGTGCTGGACTCAGCCTGCTGAATTGGGAGCATTTATGGCTCAGGGCATACAAATGAGGCCTGAGCACCTGTTAATGGGATGCTAATCAGCTGAGTTGTCCATTCATGGTTGATGAAGCTGTTTGGTGCACATTCTCTCTGTATAGCATAATTGCTCTCTGTTTATCTCACTCAGCACGGAGCATCTGTATGATGCATCAATGACCGTACAGTGCATTTCCAGTACATGCGTGGCCTGGTTGGTGTATCTACATGACTTGGGGGCATTGTACATGGCGCATCCATTATGCATGCACTGTGGCCATGTGTTGCGGAACATCTCCCATGATGCACTGTTCTTCCGCTGTCCAGTTTCACCATTACAGACCTGACGATTGCAGTGTCGTGTGCTGTATTGTGCAGCATGTCCCACAATGTTGCACTAATCTGGCCCTGCCCATGGATCGTGCACCGTGTGCTGTACACGTTCATGAAGCATGCCATGCACAACATGGCACCCGCATGCGTAACATGCATGCGTGACCGTACCCTGGCAAATTTCGTATGTTCATATGTTTGCACATGCTCAGGCTTGTCACTAGTGGCCATTAACACTTCATGTTCTGTGCACGCTGTGCTGCATGTGCCTCACTGTTTCACATGGCTCAAAACGTTCGCTAGATGGTGCTTTTCCTGTTTGCACCTTGCCACTGTCTGTTCACAGTTTAAGATGCCATGGGCTAGAAGAATGGTGCCTAGGGCCATGAACTGGTCACTGATGGAGCTGCTACATTTTGTAGCACAGGTCATGGCTGTGGAGGGGTGCCTGTTTGGACAGGAGGACCTCCGTGTACCCAGGGCCCAGGTGTGGGCCTCCATTGCATGATGGATTGTGAGCCATACTGGGATGCCACGCACAGGGGAGCAGTGCAGGCATTGCTATGGTGACCTCCAGAGGTGGGACCCAGAGCAGCTTGTGCAGCTGCAGCACCTTGCATGCAAGGGTGCACTGCCATGTCCAGGTAGGTGTTGTTCAATTGTCTCCTTGTGTGGTGCATGCTGGGTGTGTATTTCACTCCACTCATGGTGCTCCCATGCTGCATTGCCCTGGTGCCAGGGGGGGGTAGGGCATGGCTGTGTGTGCCTGCTAACACCAGGTGCTTCACAGTCTGGCATCACTGTCTGCTGCATGGCCATGCACAGGTGGGGGGGGCTGTGGCATTGGATCCTGCATGGTGGCACTGTTTGCTCTTGGTACTGTTTGTTGTGTTTTACAGGATCAGGAGCCAGGTGGCAGGCTGCGGACGCAGTTGAGGAGTGTCATCGGAGATACATGGGTGCCAGGCCTGGTGCCCTGCCTGGGGTGGGTGAGTATTGCTTTCTATGATTGCTGTCTTTCTGGTTTTGTGCGGTCGGTGATGGGTGGGGGTGTATTCCACATTCTGGCCCTCAGTGTGTGTTCTTTCTGTTGTTTGCTGTTGGTGTTCTGGCTCAATGTGCTGTGACAGGTGGTGGTGGTGCTGCACCAGTAGATGTGGACCAGAGGATCTGTGTGGCCATCCAGGCAGCTCTGCACCATCTCTCATGGACTGTTCAGCGCCTGTCAGCTGCCCTGCGGGGTGTCATGCTGCACCTTCTGGTCTGTGCCAGGGTGCTGCGTGGCAGGGTACAGTGCCGCTAGTGTCCCCCGCCACTTTCTGGGGGGACATCCCATGTAAATAGTTATCCTACTCTGTCCCCTGTTTCTGTCCCTTTCCTGTCCTCCTTCCCATCCCTGCTCCCCCTCTTACCCGTTTGTTGATGCTGTTTTTGTTCCTTTTTTGACTTTTGGTTTGTACAGTTTATATACACATTACCTTTTATAAACATGTTTTACTCTACACTTGTGTCCATGGGTCTGCTTGTTCAAGCTCTGTGGTTGCTCCTCTTACTGTGCTATTTTGCTCCAGTTGTTCTGCCTGGCTCCCCTGTGTGGCTGCAGGGCATGCTGCTTGCCCTGGAGCATCGCTGGTTGCTCAAGCACATCTGCGGTTGCACTGTCATGTCCTGTGGCAATTCACAGTGGTGTTGCACTTGGCATGGCGCATGCCTCTGTTAATGGCTCTGCTTGGGCTCGGTGGATATGAGTTGCGCCAGGCACATCTTCTTTGTGAATCCTGCCCATAGTACCTAATGACAAGGGAGGATCCCTCCTGAAGTGTTTATGTATGATACATCACTCCTCATGCCTTCAGGTTGGCTTTGTTTTCTTAAAGTAGTATTGTCAGATTTTTTTTATTTTTAACCTGGTTCTTCCCTGTAGCAGACTCCTGTGTGTTAGGGGCCTTCAAAGAGGATCTTCTTTTTTCTTTAACTTATAACATTTTTATTGTTATTCCATTTTACATAGTACTGCATTGCAATAACCATGCAGAAGAGCATAAAGGTTGCATAGACAAAAACATATCTCAGAGACAAATCCATAATGAATAGACTCATAGTGTACACAGGTAATACTATGGTGTAACACGAGGAGTGCTGTGACATCTGAACATGAATATAAACATGCCATTCAGACGTTGGAGGTGTATTCAAAAACTTGCTAACACAATTGTCGATTAGCTGTGTAAAGCTGATAAGCTCAAAAGACAAATTTGATGCAGGCACTTCTAGTAGGGTGTAAGAGGGGACTGCTAAATAGCTCAGAAGGGACAAAAGGTTCTAGGTCTCACTCTAGCAGAATAGCTGACAGTGGGAGTGGTGTTTAACATTAGTGTGATCGCAAGTATGCTTCCCATTTACTACTATACTTTGCATGCTGCCCCAGCTGGGAGTAGGAGAGCCTTTCAAGTACAGCAACTTGCGCCAGAGCTGATCTCCAAGACATCATGGAAGGGGTGTGTGGTTTCCTTCAATGCATCAGGATAGCTCTTTTTGCTTCGAGCAGGGCTACAAGAATCCAGTTCTGAAGGGGAGATGGCAGCCTGCCCAATGAGTTAGGATCACCTAGCAATAGCATTGTATTATGTCTCCCAATACTCTGACCCACCACTTGGGAGCAGTCTGCATATACTGCTTTCCAGAAGGGAGTGAGAACTGGGCACAGCCAGATAATGTGCAGGAGGTTATCAGAGGCTTGTGATCACCTCCAGCTGAGAGCTTGAGAGAGTAGACCCATGGACTGTAAAACCTGGGGGGTCCTGTACTAGCTGAGTAATATCTTCAGTTGGATGCTCTGACTCTTGACATCTCAATATGCAGTGTGTGCCAATTTGAGGCAATGATTCAAAGTGTTAGGGGAGAGTAACTTTCCAAGATCCACCTCCCATTTCCTTCTGTAGGTTTCAGTAGGGTCTGGCTGAGCGTCTCTCATGGTTCTGTAAAACCCGCCGGCAAGGCCTTGTTGAGAGGTTGTCTTGTGAAGAAAGTGAAGCCAGAACCACTTCTGGTCTACCAAGGTTTGATTTTGGTAGGCTTTGACAGCTCTACAGAGTTGCAGGAATTTCCAGAAATCCTTGTTGAGAAGGAGGTAGTATGCCTTCAATTGCTCAAAGGACATCAGGATCATGGAATCAGGCATATACAGGTCTTGCAGGACCTTAATTCCACACTTGTCCCAATCTGACCAGCATACTACCCGATTGTCAATAAGTATCTGTTTGTTGTGACACAGAGGGGCATATTCTGATGGGGGGCTTCTGGCTTTAAATTGTGTGCGGGAAAAAGACATACATCTTGTCCACACCTTCATAGTCTCTGACATAACAGGAGGTAATGCCCTTAGCCAGGGATGAGGTGGAAACAAGAAGATTCCAGAGTGGCACTGTTCCAGCTAAGGTTTGTTCCAACTTGACCCACTCTGGTGGTGATAGGGAAGGGACGAATCACTTTGTGGCATGGGCAGCAAGGTAGACTGTCTAGTAGCCCTGGAACCATGGAAACCCCATACCACCGGGTGACCAATGAGCCCACAATTTTGCTCTGCCCCACCTGGGTGACTTGCTTTCCCAGAACAGAGATGAAACCAGTTTGTCCAGCATCTGAAAAACTCAAGGGGAAAACCAGATTTGGAGATTGTTAAATAAGTAAGATAGTCTGGAGAGGGCGAACATCCTGACAGCCTCCACTTTACTATGTAGTGAGCGGTGAAGCTTACGCCACCTATCAAATTCTACAGTAAGGGAAACAGTGAGAGGAGAGAAATTAATGCTCGCGAGATCATGCCAAATAGTTGGGATTATTACCCTTAGATATGAAAAGCTCTGGGAGGCCCAATATATTTCTTTCCCATCCAGGCAGTCTTTGGTGAAGGGTTTGTTTGGGGGGGGGCAAAATATATATTTTTTTATACTCTCAGAGGCTGGATAGATCTGAGAAAGTTTGCATCAAGGCTAGGAACTTTGGTATGGAGAGCTTGGATGGATAAGAGTCAATAGAAGATCATCCACATAAGCATTTGTCAGATAGGATTGGCCATTAACTACTATGTCTGGGATGTCTTTAGCTTGTATAAGGTTCCTGATTAGTGGATCTAGGGCAATCAAGAAAAGTAATGGGGAAAGTGGGCATCCTTGCCAGGTGCCTCTGTGGAGCTGGAAAGGAGGGGATATAGTCTTGTTGGTCAGAATCCTTGCTAGGGGAGCATTATGTAAGCTGGAGACCCAACCCTGAAAATACTGGACAAAGCTATATAACTGCAGTATTTTGTGCAGGTAACCCCATTCCACTGAGTCAAAGGCTTTGGAGAAGTCAGGTGCAAGTGCTGCCATTGGCTCCGGGGACTGTGAGGCTAGCAATTTAAGGTTGAGGACTTGCCTAAGGTTGTCTGCGCCAGATTTCCCCTTGGTAAACCCTGCCTGGGAGGGGTGCACTATAGAAGGGAGGACTGAGAGCAACTGGTTAGCAAGGATTTTAGCCACAATTTTGGTGTCAACTGATAGGAGTCAAATTAGGTGGTAATTAGCACAGTCCAAAGGGTCATTAGACTTTTAGGGGAACAGGGTGATCAAGGCCTCCCTCATGGTTGGGAGATGGGAGCTATGCAGGTGGGATTCCTGTAGGGCCTTTAAGAGAGGGGATGAGATCTCATCTATCAGAAACTGGTACAGCTCCACGGTGAACCCGTCTGGACCCGGGGCTTTCCCCTTGGCCATCTGTAGAAGGGCTGAACGCAGCTCATTAGTTGTAAATGTTTTTTCAAGCTGCTCCATTGACTCTTGGGATATTTGAAGTATTTTGGCCAACACACAAAACTCTCAAAGGGCTGTGGAAAAGCTGGAGGCATCCATGGAGGCCTGAGATTGGTACAAAGATTTTTAGAAGAGGCTCATAACCTTACTAATACCTTGAGGGTCTGAAACTGTTGAACCAGAGGCATCTCTCAGTGCATGGATCCTGGAGGCGGCTTGTAGGTTCTGGAGTTGGTACGCTAGAAGCTTGCCTCCCTTGTCCCCCCACCAATACTTATTCTTGGTTCTGAGGAGGTGCCATTCAGCCTTCCTGTGAAGCAGGCAGTTGATTCGGTACTTAAGACCCATAACGGAAGTGACCTATGAGTTGTTACTGTAGGCTTTGTTGAGGGTTTAAATTGGGCTTCTAAGGTGGTGAGTTCTGCCTGTAGGCTATACAACTCTGCTATACGTGCCTTATTTCTTGCAGCTGAGTAAGAATAATCCTACCTCTTAGGACTGCCTAGAAGGCTTCCCATTCTGTGCTCGAGCTTACGTCCCCATCTGGGTTATTCAGAAAGCACGCCTTGGCTTCTTTCTTGATACAGTAGTCACCTGGAATTATTTATCCTGCATCAGGAGAGGATTACAGCACCATCTGGTGCTCTTGGGGCCCTGCCCCATAGGGAGATAATTCAGCAGGATTGGGGCATGATCTGAGATTGTCAGGTTTCCTATCTTGTGATCACTAATCCCACAGGCAGCCGCACCATTGGCTAACTAAAAATCTATGTGGCTATGATAAGCATGCACTGGCGAAAAACAAGTACAATCCCTGCCATCAGGGTGGTCTCTATCCTAAGGGTCATTGAAGCCCCACTTCGTGATTAAGACCTGCAAAGCCACCCGGGATTTGGGGTCACTTTGGAGGGTGGGCTTGGATTTGTCCAGAAAAATATCTAGTACAAGGTTAAAATTGCCACCAAGTATGATTGGTATGTTGGGATAGTCCTTGGTGAGCAGGATAAAGGCATGACCTACACCTGTTAGGGCATCCGCTGAATCTGTGTTGGGCCCATAGGAATTAGCCATCACAATGTGCCCCCCAGCATGAGAGAGTCGAGCCACCACCCACCTATCCTGCAAGTCAGCCTTGCTCTCCTCTACATTCCAGGAGCATGACTTGTGAATCAGGATAACCACCCCCTTGGATTTGGTGAGGGCTGAACTGGCCAAAACCTTTGCTGACCACATCTTTTGAAGTTACATAACTGACTTGGCTGTGAGGTGGGTCTCCTGGAGAAGTGCAATGTCCACCCTGAGGGAGTATAGATGCTGTAAAACCTTTGTTCGCTTCACATGATGGTTCAGGCACTTGACGTCCCAGGAGACACACCTCACGGTACCAAGTTTGGCTGTATCCATCCTCAGTGAGAGAAATGAGAGGTCAAACACCTACCTGTGAGTGGAGCCTCCTAGTAGAGGGGGGAAAGCTGTTATAGTCCAGGCAGAGGCATACAAGGCTATGGCTGAATCCACTCCTAGGGTGGGGCCTAGAAGGTCAACAGAAAACTTCAGCGATGTCACAGTATTTAACACAACTGAGTGAGGAATAAACTGTTTAAAGATGGAGAAAACACAATAAAACTATAAGATATGCTGCAATAGGCAACACTAAATTAACTGAGAAACAGTAATTAACCTGCTATAAATAACTATTCAATTGTGTAACTATTAAGGATGTGGAGACAGGCACGTTAAGGGTCACCCAGCAAGTAGGTGGACCCGGGCAACATTGACTCACAACACCCACTGGGGCTAGAAGAAAGGTGAAACAAAACCAACAGTGACCCGTCCCTACCCAGGTCAATGCACCTTAGAAGATGATCAGGACTGGATTGTAGATGAGGTGAAGGGAGGGAAGGTACTGGGGGAAAAAGGTAAGGGGGGAAGGAGGGGAATTTGACTGCCCCATCCAGGGTAAATAAGCTCTTCTGGGGGGTGTAGCAGGATTTTTTTAGAACCAGGTAGAAAATGAGAGGAGGCGTCAGCAAAAACATACCAGCTGACGGGCCAAGCAATGTACAGATATTATGGCAGCCAGTAAGGTATGCTTGCCATGCCAGGAGTATCCCAGGGTGATTGATCTTTATTTGGAGGAGAAAAGTAGTGGGAAGCCAGGTGTAAGCTGACCATGGCAGTCCAGTATGGTAGAGGAGGGAGAGGTATGCGCCTCAACCCCATTCCCTTAGTTGGGGGAGAGGTTGCAAGGGATATCAGCAAGGACCCCAGAGGCAGTAGTGGTGGGGGTACAATAAAGTGTGGCTATACATCAGGAGATCCCACCCTCATGCTCATTTCTGCCACTCTAGAGAGAGAAAGTTGACATATTTTGACCACATTCAAAAGAAATTCCCTCATGCCCCTATACATAAGCAGCTAAAGGACCACTATCTTAATTAGCCCCCATATTTACATGAGAAACATGGTAGAAGAGTAAAATACTAAATCCTACTCAGTCCATTTTGAATCATCCTTCTGGTCTGGCAGAGCCCACGTTGGAGGAGGAAGAGGCCTGCAGAGTTGGTGGCGAAAGGCCTTTCGTCACAGCGGCAGCAAATGAGATGTGACCAGGTTTCACAGGGAGGGACGTCCCTTCCTCTTCTTCTGCTGCTAAATCTGATTCTGCCACCCAATCTAATGGGGTCACCCTGTCCATATCCTCAAGGTTCTCATCTTCTTGGACTGCCACATCCTCATCAGATGCAGTATCACCCTTAAGGACTTTAGCCGGGGGGGGGGGGGTGACTGTCTGGTGCTCTTCCTGCTGTTTGTCACTTCAAGTTTGCTGTCTGGATCTATTTGGTTTGGGAGGTATTGGCTGAACAGGAGATGGATCAGTAGTCTCAGAGGACGCCCTGGTAGGCTGGTTCCCTGGAGAGGGAGAGTTGGGGAAATGCAGCCAATTTTTCAGGCCAGGTCTTGGGGGAGCAGTTATTTGCTGGAAAGTCCTGTCATAATTAGACTCCCCTGAATCTGGTTCTCTGCACTCTGGTTTCTCCTCCCTGGGGAATGCCCCCTTGGAGCCCAAAGTTGCCTGGGAGAGGTAGTTTTTTGCAGGGTATTCGGCCAGAATTTGACTAGCCAGTCTTCCACCTCTTGAGGATGTTGTGAAAGTATCTCCCTGCCATTTTTTGCCACGTAGAGGGAGGTAAGCCATTTAAAGTTATATTGAAAACCATGCTGTTGAAGTTTTTTTGATAGGGAGAAAAGCTTTACACCTAATGGCCACTTCTTGAGAGTAGTCCCTAAAAAAGGAGATACTGGAGCCCTTCCATGAAATATCTCCCAGGTCCCTGGCCACTTTCAGGATTTGTTCTTTTGTAGAATACCTCAAGATACTGTATAAGCTATAATGGGCTGAGGAGGAGCGGTGCCGGGGTTTGATCTGGAGAAGAGCCTGTGGACCTGTTCCACCTCTGCTGGGCTCTCCAGCACTGTACTAACCAATTGGGCAGCATTTCATTTAAAAAATTTTCCATACTTGGGCCCTCTGCACCCTCAGGGATGCTGAGGATCCTGATGTTATTCTGGTGCCCCCGGTTCTCCTGATTTTCAGCCCTCTCCTACAGTCGAGTCAGCTTTTGCTCGTGCACATCAAGGCACTTCCATATCTGGCTCTGGCTGTTATCCAGATCCTCAGCTCACTGTTCCACAGCATTAACTGTGTACTCCAGCTCATGTACAGCAGTTTCATTCCCACTGAGTGTGGCACTAATCCCATCAACCCGATTTAGCAGCACCTACAGCATTTTAGTAATTTGTGTGATGGAATCACTGACCTGTAGCTGCTGAGAAGGCTGGTCTGTGGTGGAGCTGAGAGTAGAGGCAAGATGCAGGGGTAACTGCGTGGCCATTTGTTTGCTGCCCAGGACTGATGCAGAGATCTTCCTGTTGGCAGGTGGAAAGGGAAAAAGAGCTTGAGGGAGCTGACACTGCCTGAGTATCAATTCAATGCCCCGCAGGTCCATGTGCTAATGTGGCTGACTGAGCACTTGAATCACACAGCCTATGGCTGAGAGTACACTTGCCAGGCTGCACTGAGAATTAGCGGCTGAGTAAACCTAGTCTGACACTTAAAGAGACACATATGGAGTCGGGGAGGTAAATACTATCAGTGTCCCATCCTAAGGGTGAGAAAAAACATGCTGATCTCATCAGATGCCACAAATGGTACCCAGTATGGGATGGAGCTAGGGGATTAAGCTGCCATCTTAGCCTCGTGCAGGCCACCCCCCCCCAAAAGAGGGTCTTCTAAGTCCGAAGTGACATCAGCTTGTGAGGAGCCCAAGGAAGATGTACTGTATCAGACTTATTCCCTGAGGCCTGAGAGGCTTCCATAAGGACTTCATATTTATTTTCTGGATGGATCTCCAGGAGCTTAGAAACCTTTGATGGGGGAAGGGGATTAAGCTCTCCTATTTTCCTTGTAATCATCCATCTTTTCTCGAAAAGGGGGAGTGGGCATGATCTGCTGTGCAGTAACATGAGGGGTTGTCTCAAGGGGGACTCCACAGGGGATGGAGCATGATGCTCTTGTCAGGGGTGGGATCAGCCTGTTCATCTATAATTCCTGTAGTCAGAGAGGTAGAGACTACAGTGCCAAGTACTGTTGGAGGGTCAGGGTTTACTGAAAGGGAAGGTCCTTCAGGGCTAGGTTCCATTTCTGAGGCTGGTGGTCTTCACTATTAGTCTGATCATCTTGGTCATGTGTTGTCCAGGGGCTGTTGTTACAAGTGTGCCCTGTAGTGTCACATAAATTACAGACAGGTTCATGTGTGCATTGCCCTGCAGTGTAACCCAATTTATTTCAGAGGGTGCAGTGGAGCTTGTCATACAGACTGCTTAAATGGCCAGTAGAGCCACAGTGATAGCAGGCCTTTGGCTGGCCTACATAAAAGAGAACCCCACCCCCATCCCTTCCCAAGAAAAAACACTTTGGGAGGTGTTTCAGGCAAGTCTCCATTGAGGTCACTGACTACCCTAATACACCACCCCCAGTCCAAATCTGTTCGGAGTCTGGTATGGCTTCTGGGGCTCCAAGGACAGTACATTGTTGCTTCAACCAATAAATTAAATCAGTAACACTGGCTCCCTTATTTCTAAAAAGTATAGTGATGTTCTTCATAGCAGGTTTTATCAAAGAGACTGCTTTGAACAGTGACCAAAAAGATGTTTTCTTTAAAGAATGGAACTTAAACCAGAATTTTTCAAGCCACTAGTGAGTTTGAAACTGATATTAGAAGTTTTCTTTCCCGAGACGTAAAAAAGTGCATAAATTTCAGTAGCATGAAAACCCAACAACTCCTTCAATAGAGTTTTTGCCAGAAAAATGTGGTCTAGAAAGGTATTCATGCCACATCTATAGTGTAGTCTGACAGCATTGTGGCGCTTTGTGGGATATATTGGTGTCTGAATAAAAGACGCATATGGTCTGGAAGCTGACCCCCTTGGTGGTGGTCATGGGTCATGTAATGAATGTGAATCTGCCATCTGGAAGGGACTGGGTCCTGCTGAGGGGTGCTGAACCTCCAGAAGTTTCTGAGCTGTAAGCTGTAAAGGTAAAGATTCTGGGTTTTGAGGAATAACACTCTCCGAGACATTACTCTTAATAGGAGTATGATGGAAAACCAGTACCGGGTTTTGGATCAGTTTAAGTGCTTCAGGTAGTGCTAGGGGAGATCCACTACCACCACTGACCTCCTCCATTTCTGAATCTGATATAGTCTGCCTGGTAGTAGACTGGATCCCAGAAGTAATGGGGAATATTAAAGAGCTTGTAACAGTACAGCCAGGTTTTGGGTCACAATTGACCTTGACAGCGGTGCTGCCAAACGCAGCAATATCACGTGGAAGTCTAAACATAGCAATAGGAGTAAAAGCAGAAATCCACTTTCCAGTGGTATTTATTTGAGTCCAACCTGCCCCTCTTGGGGCATTTTGCACTGACCAGTCCATCTCATGTGTAATTGGAGTATCATTTGCAGTGAGACGGCATCTTTGACCTGGCACCATGGTGCCTGAAAGCGTTCTTCCCAGCACAATCCCCACCCTTTTTTGCCCTTGAAATATGAATAATTCCTTGTCTTTAGAATTCTCTCCTTTTCATTGTGTAAAAGAATAATGTTGTGATAATGTACCTGGCATCTCAGTTTGAAGTGCCCCACCAGTCGGTGGAGGAGTAGGAAAGACTATGTCTCTATGATCTGGTGTATGTACTGTGTCACATGTGTCTGTATCACCCAGTGGGATTGACACTCCTTTAGTGATCTCGGTAACCGGCATGGTTTTCAGCATCACAAGTTCGTCTTGCAACACTGTCATTTTTCTCTGGAATTTTTCCTCTTCAGCTGCTAGTTCTGCTAACAGGTCTTGCTGTTTCCAGAGCTCTACCAAAGATCGTGTATTCAGATTTGGGGTTTCTGTGGCCAGTAAGTGCTGTTCTGATTCCTGGAGTTTCTCCGTAGGTAAGTCCATTTCTTGGCAATGCGACAATTGCTGCAACTTCAGTCACTTCCATAGTATCCATTGATAAAGACACATTGAAAAACAGTTCAGTCTCTATCATAACAGAGGCAGGGGAGAAAACCTGTTCCCCAGCCTCTAGTACTTCTGTGCTCACCGACCCCAGTGCTAAACTGGCCATCTTAGCAGATGACCAGAGGTTCCCCTGCAGGTGAGCAGGGGAGTTTTTTTTATTGAGGACATAAATCCAGTACAGTTATATTACATCAATATGCAAGCAAAAGTACAAAACATAGTCAAACAATCAAAGGAAGAAAATGAACAGTTTGAGATTGTTTATACAGTTTCAAAAATATTAGGTCGTCTAGGCAAATCTTCCTATTATTTAGGTCAGGGTAGTTTATACCACAATCCTGCACAGTTTCTTCAAGTGGCATTCAAAGTATCTATCTTCATTATTTGTTCCTCTTTCTCATACATTCTTTGTACATGTTGCTGTATACAGTTAAAAAGTTCTAGTTATACATAATATTTTTTGTTATATTATCCATTTACTCCTTATTATCCATATGTAATATTTTATGAGACCACTAATTAGTCTTAAAGTGCTTGCATTATATTTTTTCCATTCCCCTGTATATATGCCTAGTATAAGTACATCATACGTTATTGTTTTAAATTCAGGTTGTTTTAATTTGTTAGCCAAATAATTCCAGAAGGTTTTACTATATGAACATTCTAAACACAGGTAATTTTGTGTCTCTAAAAGTTCATTACACATGTCTCTGAGACAGAATCTTTCTGATATCTGCTTATGTTTGTGTGTGTCTCTAACTTCCAGTCTCCCATGGCAAGTTAACCAACTTGTATCTCATACATGTTCTGGAAGTCTTGATTCTGTTAGTACAGCTAAAGTATGTTTGTTAGTATTTTTGCTCCCTTGAGGAAACACTAGTTCATCTGTGAAATGGCCTTCTATTAAATTTTGGTATAATTGTTTCTTAGTTAATAGAGTTACCTCCTCTATGGTTATAGTCCATTGTTTTATTTTATAGAAAATGTTTATTATGTACTTTTGTATGAAAGTTTTTTCCATATTGTGTGAAAAGGTTTTTTTCCCACTATCCCATATTGCAAGTATGTTTTTTTTTCCAGTCATTTCTCCATATATGTCATTGTTTTTTTTTTTTTAAGGGACCATTTTATGTTACTCGATATGAAAGTGCTATAAAAAAACTACAGAATTTAATCATGCTTAGAACTCCTTTTGTGTGCAAATATGTAAAATTCCTCTTTATAGGATTGAAGCGGCTCCCCCATAAGGCTTGGAAGAGCAAACTGTAAATGTGAGTTTCTAATTCCACAGATAGAGGAACGATTACACTTAAATATAAGAAAATGGGTAGTAAAAGGATTTTTATTAAAAATATATGTTTCTTTTTAGCTATTTGCATGTTTTTCCATTTCCCTAGAAGTGTTTTCCCTTCTTGTATTTTGTCCTCCCAGTTTTTCTTTCCCATATCATTCCCACAATAAATAATCCTTAATATCTTTATTTCAGAATTAACAACTGGTATCTGACTGATTTTTTGTATATTTACATCTACAATTGTTCCTAAACATAAAGTTTGACTCTTTGTTTTATTTATTTTAATACTTGATATATTCATAAATTCTTTGAAAAGTGCCCAGAATTTTCCTATTGATGGGATGTCTGCTATAAAAAGGCAGACATCATTGACATAGGCTAACATTTTCATTGAATTGGTATGATTTGTAGGTATGAGCCCTCTGATGTCTTCTGAGTCATTTATTTTCCTTATTAAAGTATCATGTCCACTCATGTGTAGTAAAGGACTCAGAGGATATCCTTGTGTGACCCCCCTACTAATATTTATGTCTTTTCCTAAAATTCCATTTATAACACGAGTCAAATGGGCTGTATAGTATAACAATCAGATCCATGATATAAATGTATGTGGTATTCCTAAGTATTGTAAAGCTTGATATATAAACTCATGTGACATTCTGTCAAAAAATTTCTCTTGGTCTATTGTGAGAAGGAACCCTGTCAAGAGGTTTGACTGCCCTCTGGTAATTATTTCTTTCATTTGTATAAGGTTATCAGTTATAGATATAGGTAGTTATAGATATAGATATATGGGGAAGGGGGAAACAGACTGGGGTGGAGGTTTCAGGAGGAGCAGAGGGAGGATGGAAGTATAAGGAATCTGGGTGGGGTTTGACAAAGGGGATCAGGGATAAGGGGTGGGGGTTGGTGTTAGTAAATGCCAGGAGCTTGGGAAACAAGTTGCCAGAGTTCCAGGCCATGCTGTTCAGGGGGGGGTTGGATGTGGTGGCGGCCATGGAGACGTGGGACAAAAAAAACCATGACAGGGACCTAAACATGTGGGGGTACACTATGCTAAGGAAGGATAGAAAGGAGGGCAGAGGGGGTGGAGTGGCTATTCTCATTAGAGATGACATAGAAATTGCTAGGGTAGAAGAGGCAGAGGGAAATGTGGAGACCTTATGGGTCACCCTACGATCCCCAGCAGGAGATAAGGTCAAACTGGGTGTAGTATATAGGCCCCCTGGGATGAGTGATGTTCTAGAGGATAGTTTGCTGGACAGCATCATTGCCCAGTGTGGGCCAAAAGGGGAAGGAGTGGTGTTGATGGGGAACCATGTCCTCTAAGGTGGCCAAGGAGCAGAGGCTGCTGGACGGCTTCCAGGATGTGTTCTTAACACAGCATGTGATGGAGCCCACAAGGAAGGGGCATGTCCTGGATGTGGTTCTGGCAGATGGGGATCTGGTAAGGGACCTGGTTGTAGAGGACTCCCTGGCTGGGAGCGACCACAATACTGTCTGATTTCAAATAAGCATGGGGGAGGAGATCTAGGACACTGGCAGTGGACTTCAGGAGGGCAGACTTTGTGGGCATGGGAAATATTCTCAAGGATCACTTGAAGGGGATTACATCAATGACAAGTGTGGAAAGGAGATGGGAGGTCATAAATTGGGGACTTCATGAGGCAGTCAGGATCTGCGCTAAGTTAAAACGTAAGGGAGCAAGGTCACATAAACCATGCTGGTGGTCCAGTGAGGTACAGGTAGTGGTCAGAGAAAAGAAGGCAGCCTACAAAAAATATAAAACAACAAGAGGGGACAAGGATAAAGAAATGTACCATCTTGCCTCTAGAAAAGTCACCCGGATGGTGAGGGGAGCAAAGTCCAGTAAAGAGCAGTGGCTGGCACAGGGGATACATGGAGGGGAAAAGGGGTTCTTCCAGTACATTGGGGAGTGGAGAAAAACTAAGGGCCATCTCAGCAGATTGAGATCAGAAGGAGGGTGGGTGGAAGAGGCGAGGGACCAGGCAGAGGTATTTAATGAGTACTTTGCCTCTGTGTTCACTAGGAAGGGGGATGGGATATCTACAAAGCAAGGCACGATGGGGATAGAAGTGGCATTGAGTGGGATCAGGGGAGCAACAGAAATGGAGCAAGAGGGAGGGAGAGGTACCCAAGGGGTGTCACATCTGGATAAGGATAAAAAGGCCAGTAAGGTGGAGGGGACGGATGATGCTATCTCCACCAAAAGGGTGTGGTTAGCCCTCAAGGCCATAAAGAAAGACAAATCTCCTGGGCCGGATGGCATTCATCTGAGAGTACTATGGGAATTGGCGGACATACTGGCTGCACCCCTGGCGGAGCTCTTCAACAGGTCACTTGAGACAGGGAGGGTACCTAGGGATTGGCGAGAGGCACATGTGGTGCCAATCCATAAAGGGGGGTCGAGGGAAGTACCAGGTAACTATAGACCCATCAGTTTGACCTCAGTGGTGGGAAAATTAATGGAGAGTATACTAAAGGAATGACTGGGGGTGTACTTGGAGGAGGTGGGAGGTCTGGATAGTCAGCAACATGGGTTTGTGCCAGGTAGATCATGTCAAACCAATCTTGTGGAGTTCTCGAATGGGTAACATTGGAACTGGACAGGGAAAGCCTGTGGATGTATTATTCTTGGACTTCAGCAATGCTTGACTCTGTCCTCCACAATGGTCTGGTGGAGAAACTGATGGGGTTAGGAGTAGGCCCTTTGATGGTCAGATGGATTGAAAACTGGCTAGCTGGACACACCCAGAGAGTAGTAGTCTGTGGGGAGCTTTCAAACCCTAGAGAGGTTGGTAGTGGGGTACCGCAGGGCTCGTTCCTGGGTCCGATCCTGTTTAATGCATACATATCGGACAACAGGGAGGGTATATGGTGTGAAATGAGTCTCTTCGCTGATGACTCCAAGATGGGAGCAGTAGTTGAGGGAGAAGAGGGGAGGTTGGCCTGCAAGGGGACCTGGACACCCTGGAAAGCTGGGCTCACACATGGAAATTAAATTTCAATATCACCAAGTGCAAGGTGTTGCATCTTGGTCGGGGAAACCCTAAACAGAGGTACACCCCAGGAGGGGAGGCACTGGAGGCCTCAATAGGGGAAAAAGACCTAGGGGTCATGGTGGATGCATGTATGAATAACTCTGAGCAGTGCAGGAGAGTGGCTAGCAAGGCAAACAGGATGTTGGGATGCATCGTAAGGGGGATCACCTCTAGGAGCAAGGAACTGATTCTGCCGCTGTACAATGGGCTGGTTAGACCACACCTTGAGTACTGTGTACAGTACTGGAGACCACACTTAAAGAGGGACAACAGCTCCTGGAGAGGGTACAGAGGAGGGCACCTAAGATGATATGAGGGCAAAGGGATTTGATGTATAAGGACAACTTGAGGAGCTCTGCCTGTTTTCATTGGAGGAGAGAAGAGACAGGGGACATGATTGAGGTCTTCAAGTACCTCAAGGGAATAAATAGGGTAAACATGGAGGGGATCTTTAGACTAAAGCAGGGAGGTATCACCAGAGGGCATGGTTTGAAGTTGGAAGGTGGAAGGGTGAGGGGGAAAAGAGGAGGAGGTTTTTTACTGAGAGGGTGGTGGACCATTGGAATGCACTGTCTGGTGAGCTGGTTCAGAGATCCACAGTGGAAGGCTTCAAGAGAGGGTGAGACAGACACAGAAAGTGGATGTATCAGATGATGGCCTGTCCCAGAGGGGTAGGGATGGATGATAGGGGTTTCTGGAGCACAAGGGAGTGGAAGGGAGGGCCTCGGCACCCAACTAAGGATCTGAGGTTTGAGCAGACTTGATAGACCATAAGGCCTAATCTGCTGGCAAATAATATGTTAGTATGTTAGATCTTCCAGATATTGCACATGTTTGATTTTGAGCTATTATGTGGGGAGATGCTGTATTCAATCTGTTAACAAGGATCTTTAAGATTTTCAAATCAGTATTTAATAAGGAGATATGTCTCCATTTGTTTATATTTGTTATGTCACCTTTTTTATATAATAAAATCATTATAGCTTGAAACCATTCTTTATTAGCAATTTTAGTTTCTAGAATTTTGTTGTATTGTTCTTTTAACATAGTTCTTAAAATGTTTTAAAATTTCCTATAACATTCTGTGTTTAATCCATCTGGTCCATATACTTTATTTAATTTTAAAGAACTGATTAGTTCATCTATTTCAATAAGGGTAATCAGTTTTAATAATTCTTTTTCCCCTTCTGTGGATAATTTAATATTAGTAAAGGTGATAAAAATATGTTATGTTCCCTGTACATTCATCACTTCCATTAAAAACATTTTCATAATGTTTTTCAATATAATTTAATATATTTTCATTTTTTATATATGTATTTCATAGTGTGTCTTGAAGGAAATTAATATTTTTTTGTTTTATTTCTTTCCATGTTACTTTTATAAATATCTACAGATCCTTTGATGATTTTCTTTCCATATTGTTGCTCTGCTGAGAGTGACTGTGCTCTGTTATGTAGAAACATTTTCATTTCTGTTTTTATTTTTGCTATTTGACCCCATAGGAGGCTTTTCCTTTTGTTTGTAGTGAGATAAGTTTATGCAAATGAGCTCTTGATTGTAAATATGTAATATAATTGTTGTTCTTTTCTTGTTTCCCTCTTCTTTTGAAAATGTCTTTAATTGTCTTTTTTTGTGTCACTCCACCACTCAATATACTATCATTAAAAAAACAGATACAGGAATTCTAGATTTAAAAAGTTCTGTACAGGTCATAGTTATTTCACTGTTTTCCAATAAAAGTGAATTTAGTTTCCAAAAACCATTTCCATACTCTGGGGTTTCCTTCATGCATATCTTTATTTGTAGCTCCATGTGATCAGAGCTTGCATTCACATTTGTATTAACTGCAATCACATTCACTCTCTGTGAAACAAAAATATAATATATTCTCGTAGCCAAGTGATCTGTATAATATGTACAGTATAACCACCTCTTTTATGCATTTTCCTGTATGAGTCAATTAAGTTAGCAGTAGATACAATTTATTTTATAAGATTTGTATCACAAAACAATTTTTCATAGTCCCAGTTTTATCTTCTAAATCCCATGGGCAATTAAAATCTCCTCCTAGTATTATGAACTGGGATGTGTGTCAGTATGGTTGCATAGATTTAAAAATGTCAGTCCTTTCCATTTTAGTTTGTGGATCATATACAACCCTAATTTGTATATGTGTATTTACTATAACTGTATCAATTATTAATAATCTCCCTTGTTCAGTGTCCATAATTTCTTGTGTTTTTACTTCAAGAGAGTGGAAAAGGATTCCTACACCAGAGCAAGTTTCATCCCCTCTTGATCATATCGATGGACCCCATGGCCACATTTTTTGTGCTCTTATGATATCACTGTTTGTGTTTAGTCAAGTGTCCTGCAGTCAAATTATTTATGCCCCTGAAACCTGTAATGTAGAAAAAAAATGGTTAATCTCCGTTTGATATTGTTTAAACTGTTAACATTTAATGCTATTATATTTAGATCAGGGAGCAGTTGTACCATACAAATTTAAGGTGGGATTTTTCATATTTCCTTTTTTCCTAGTCCTTTTATATTGTTTAGGTAAATTGTGTAGTTCTCCTTCAGTGTCATATATTTATTTTTGGGATGATAAGATAGAGGAATTTTCTGATTCTTCTTCTTCGTCTTCTGTGGTATTTTGTAGTAAGGTATAAGTGTTTCTTGTAATGATGGGATCACTTCTAGACACTTGAGATTTAGGCTGTTTTTTTAGTGTTCTTCTTTCCACCACCATAATTTTGAAATTTTCCTTGGGTTTTACTTGAGGGGGCATCATACTGTTTTCCTCCACCAGAGTGTGTACATTTTGTCCTGGTTAGGGATCCCCAAGATTTCCTTCCTTCAATTCCTTAAGCTTATCATTTTCCAGGGTTTCAATTTCCATGTTTTGTTCTTCTTTGTTATTTAGGTTTTGTTCTGTATGTATATCAGCTTCAAAATCCTCACAGATTGTATCAGACAGGGTTTGGACAAAAGTGGTTGGAATGGCCTGTGTTTAAACAGAGATCACAAAGAATATTGTCACATGCATTGCTAAGATGTTATAGACAGCCACATATATGGCAGGATTTTGGCTGTCCACTATAAAAACAGAAACCTCTGTCCCATCCTATCTAGAAGCTGCTGGGCAGGTGCTGTATTCCACTATCTGTTGCTTTTAGTTTTACTTTTATTCCTCCATCCTCCTGGCCAGATGTTTTCTAAGTCCATTATTGGATGGGGTCTCTCTGTAACATCCACTCATTGTTTGATCCAATGCATCTCATCTGTAATATGTTCCCTTTCATTCTTAAAACAAATTGTTACAGTCTTTCATGTTGGTTTAGTGAGTGGAATCACAATAAAAGGGGACCAAAGGGGTGAAGTTTTAACCATGTGATATTTCATCCAAAAAATGTCGAAAGGTATGGATGTTCCAAAGCTGACATCAAATTGGGTATCACCTGAGGTATGGATTAAAGTGAAAATTTCTTGAGCTGTGAAGTTTCAGAATTCTTTCAAAAGTTTTTGAGCTATATACACCTCTGTTGGGGGAGTTTTCCAGGCCAATTTTACACTAATAGCACTTTTCCTTTTAGTTGGTTCCCCAAGATTTGAGAATAGACCTGACGGTTTGGAAGTTCTAGAGACTTCCAAGTTATATGAAGTATTATTTGGTTGCTTGTTTTGAAAATTGCCTTTCCCCTGGTTTGGGGGGAGAGAGGAAAGTGTCCTTCACATTTTTGGAAAGAATTTGATCTGCAATATCAGCCCATAATGCGGGGGATTTAATTTCTTTACTTGTTCCTTGTCTTTCCTCTGATACATTATTCCGTGTATTTAGATTTTTATCCTGTAAGGTATGAGTGTCCTTTGCCTTTTGTTTATTAATATTTTATATGCTTTCAAAACTTGTGCTAGGGTTTTGTTTCTCACTATGGTTTGGTATTACTGTTACTTCATCCTTCTTGCTTTGTTTACTCATGCTGTAATAGCTTAAAACAATTTTCCCATTCCCACTACTACCAGTTGCCATAGCAGCCGATCTGTATGAGTCATTAGATGGGTTATCAACATAACATTGTGGTTGTAATAAATTTTACACTATACCTTCTCTTTTACTGTGTGCAGTGCTCCGTATCTCTTTTGCAACAGGAGTATTGTCAGAGACCCAGGTTTTACCATCCGATTAGTACTTCCAGCCTGCAGCAAGTAGTGCACTTTCAGGTGACCATAGTTCCATTGGGCAATGTCTTTCCTGCAATATATAAGATTCTTCTTTTTCTGCTCCTACCTTCTGATCAGCCATCTTGCTGACCAGACAGACAGGGGTTCCACTTGTATTAGTATCCTGCATCTCGGTGACCATTTTTGCTTTTCCATATTTTGTTTACAATCCTCTGACATATTTTAGTGACAATTATCCCAATCTTTGCTGCCAGAAGAGTTTAACCAGTACTCGTTTTTTGTTGTTACTTCAACCCAGTCTGGTGTATCTGAGAGATTAACCTCCATTTTGTTTTCCTTTACTGTATCTGGTGAGTTCATCTCCATGTCCTTTATCAATTGCTATGGGGGGCTCCCATTTTTATTGATGCATCCTCCTCACCAAGTTTCATTGGTTGTATTTGTTGTATTTGTTGTTCCGCAACTGAGGGTGCCTGTCTTAGGCCAAGCTGTTTCCTGCTCGCATTTGCCATTCCACTTAGGGTACCAATTTCACCAACATCCAGTCTTCCTTTCATTTTTATGTTGGCTTGTCACACATGCGCAAGCCAACATCTTGTAGTAGTAGCACATTTCAGAGGTGTGTCAGTGTGGGCGAATATAGGGCAAGCTTTAGTAGG
This sequence comes from Neoceratodus forsteri, assembly GCA_016271365.2. Classification (NCBI taxonomy): domain Eukaryota; kingdom Metazoa; phylum Chordata; order Ceratodontiformes; family Ceratodontidae; genus Neoceratodus; species Neoceratodus forsteri. The sequence continues at coordinate 644,028,612 of CM028134.1, forward strand.
TGCGTCCCTCATTCCCCAATAAGTCAGCATGCTAGCGCTGACACCAACATTATGTAAAGTGGACATAACTTGTAAACAAAGTGCCGCTGCACTCAGAGACAAGCTCGTCATGCAGCGGCATAAAGACACGCCTCCTGTAGGTGCCTTTCCAAATGAAACATTTCAATAAACATGTCGCCGAAGCCGCCGCCACTAAATCTCAAAGGAATCCAACATCGGGGGTACAATCCCCATGTCAGTATTTCCGTCTAGTTTTTTCTTTACCCCACATGTTTTTCTTCAGTTGCAAGCACAATCCCTGTGTCAGCATGTCTGGCTAGTTTTAGTTAAGTCTGAACCTGAACACATTTGCCTCGGTAAATATATGCTTCTCAGTTTTATTACTTTAAATGTTTTAAAATCACGTCATTGGCACCCAGTTAGTGACACCATGCACATTTGCAGCGCTGTGTCCCTGATCTGCTACCACCTCCTTCATCACCACCTCTCAATTAATGTTTATGTTGTTCTATAGCCTCTGCATTCCCCACCTTTTCTGAAAAAAAAAATTTGGAATGCAGGTTGCTGTGCAAGTCCTCATCTCTTGGGGCTGTGGGACATGACCCTACAAAGCAGTGATGTTTTCCCCTCAGTTTACTTGGTACAGCATAGTCCTCTGTTTGTTACATATTGGTTTGTCATGCAGTGTAACGTTCCAGTGCCCGCATCACTTCTATTCTCCAGCTACTGACACATGCTGGAATGATGCCGCAGTACTTTATATATTCAGTGTATTACTGCCCTCTACTTTATAAATTTAGTATACAGCCCACATCAATAGCAATGACAACATCAGAAAAATGCCCATTTACAATGGGCAGAATAAATGTGAAGAAATGTGTTAATTGTATCATTTTTGAAATTAAGAAAAGAAAATAATGGTATACAGGGTCACGCTAGACTTTTCCTGGGGTTCTGGGACATGACCCTTCAAATCTCAGTTTTTTTCTCCCACAGTATCCTTGGTCCCGCATGGAAGTATGCTACATATTCAGTTTTCCAGCATATAGCAGTGGCATGACCCAGAGCCCGAAGAGACAAGTACTGTCTGGCGCAACCTCGCTTCCATCGATTTTTTTTTGTAAAGTCTGAACCCGAACACGTTTGCCTCGGTAAATATATGCTTCTCAGTTTCATTACTTTAAATGTTTTAAAATCATGTCATAGGCACCCAGTTAGTGAGATCATGCACATATGCAGCACTGCATCCCAGATCTGTTACACCTCCCAAATCACCACATCTCAATTACATTTTATGTTGTTCTATAGCCTTTGCAATCACCACCTTTTTTAAACAAAAGGTTGAAATGCAGGGTCTTGCGCAAGTCCTCGTCTCTTGAGGCTCTGGGTCAAGACCCTTCAAAGCAGTGACTTTTTTTCCCCTTAGATTACTAGGAACCTGGTACAAACTCAGTGTGTAACTCCCCTCTGCTTTAAAAATTTAGTATACAGCCCACATCAATAGCATTGACAACATCAGAAAAATGTCCATTCACAATGAGGGAAAGAAATGTGAAGGAATGTGTTAATTGTAACATTTTTGAAATTACAACCTTTGACCCACAGCAAGTGATATTTGTTTGCAAGAAATGCATTTCAAATGAAAATCTGCTACTGGAAATAGAGGGATTGATTAAAAAGGAACTAAGTAGAGCACTGGATATTAGAGATAGTGTATGGAGGAATGTATTCCATTTGCATATTTGTATATAGTCATTTTGCATGGTCTCACTTCTTGGAGGCTTATGATGTGATTGTTGAAATTTTAAATTACTAGAAATGAGTTCCATATATTTGCAGATTCAGGGTTGTGCCCTGTTTCAGACCTTGAAAAAAGAAAATAATGGTATAGAGGGTCATGATAGTCTTTCTTCTGAGGGTTCTGGGAAATGACCTTTCAAAGCTGAGTTCTTTTCTCCCACAATATCCTTGGTCCTGCATGGAAGTATGCTACATATTCAGTTTTTCAGTATATAGCAGTGGCATGACCCAGAGACCGAAGAGACAAGTACTGTCTGGCACGACCTTGCTTCCGATGATTTTTTTTTGTTAAGTTTGAACCCGAAATACGTTTGCCTCGGTAAATATGTGCTTCTCAGTTTCATTACTTTAAATGTTTTAAAATCACGTCATTGGCATCCACCTCTCAATCATTTTTTATGTTGTTCTATAGCCTCTGCATTCCCCACTTTTTTTGAAAACAAAGTTGGAATGCAGGATCTTGTGCAAGTCCTTGTCTCTCTTGGAGCTGTGGGGCATGACCTTTCAAAGCAGTGATTTTTCCCTCAATTTACAGTACTTGGCACAGCACAGTCCTCCAGTAAATATTTGTTTATCATGCATGTAGCAGTGTCATGTTCTAGTGCCCACATCACTTCTATCCTCCGGCTACTGACACATGCTGGAATGATGCCACAGTACTTTACAATAAGAAAAATAAAATATTAGCTCTCACCCCCTCTCCCCAGTTCCCCAGACACACACACACACACACACACAAACACAGACACGAACCATAATCATTTATTGTGATTTGGCATAGACTGTGATTCACTAATCCTGTTAGTGCAACTGTCATGTATAAAAACATCAGTTCCCCTAGCTGAAGAAAAGAAGAAATCACTAGCTGCCATTTTACTCACCTCCCTAACAGACCCAGCTGCATCTCTGCTGAGCCAAGGAGGAGATGTGCTCACACACCAAGTACCTATGATGCAGTGTTGGACACAGGTGTAAAGCTTCACCTTTCAGCATTGCTATTTTTTCACACCACCTCATGAACAGTACAGCTGTCATTTTTCACATCCTGCCAGAAATGTGTTTTTACACCTGAGGCACCAAATGGTGCAGTCGCTGTGCAAAAATCACCTTTTGGGATTGAGTAATGAAATGATAGTGCCACTGTTCATGAGGTGGGGTCACAAAAATCCCATTTTGAAAATTTGGAGTGAAAATACCAATAAATAGCTGGAGCATTAGGGTTTCCAACCATAATGCCTTATTCTGTAGAGACTGACAGGCATCGAGGTGTGCCTTGGGGTCTTCAGCCCCAACATTCACCCCATTCTCCTATATCGCACCCATCACAGTGTATTTCCTTATAGAATGGGGTGAGTTTAAGACCTGAAGACTACAAGGCACTGCAACATCTGTCAGTGCATGCAGGGTAGAGTGAGGTGAAATGGCGTGAGTGTTATGGCCGATGACCCAAAGGCACCCCCAACACCTGTCAGTCTCTGCAGGGTGGGGGTGGGGTTGGCGTCAGTTCAATACTTCACTGCCATTCCTATTATGCATCTCTCTAACTCCTGCACTACCAATGCCAATGCCAGCAAGCCAACATTCAGCATTGACAAATGCTTGTTATTACTCTTTTTGTAACACTTTTTTTGCCACTTTGTTTCTGTTCCACTGTAATGGTCTTGTCAGTAACGGCTTTTTTTGATGTTGCTACATTATTGATAATCAGCTGGGCCTGTTTGTCAGACACCAGCTGATCTGTTTCCGCTTCCTCATTTCTTCCTAGGACTGTCTGCAACTTAATTTTCTCATTCTCATTGCTTGACTTTCCTTCATGTAATTTATTACTCACGTCCTCTGTGTCAAAATTTCCATGTTTATCGCATTATCCCTTATACCAAAACGTACCTTTTTTTCTATTACAGAACATTCATCCTGGTTGATCATTTCTCACTGTGCCTCTTTGGCAACTACTATCATATCCATTTCTTTGGTCTCTAATATGCCTGAGATAGGGGAGGAGACCCACTCCCCGGCCTCTCCAGCTTCCATCCTCTTTGTTTTCCACCTAGGACTGGAATGCTCCACAGCAATCCAGCATACATTCTCCCTACAGGAGAGCAGGGGACTTTTTCTGGTACCTGGCCAGATTTCCCCCATTCACTAAAAAATTAGCACCAACAGCTTAATCTGCTTCAATTTCAATTGGTTACCATCTGTATCCCCCAACCCCAGGTTGCCCCTGAAAAAGGGACTTCTAGTCTAAGTGGGCCTACCCAGTCAAAAAAATGCAATCAATCAGTCAATCAATAAATAGTGGAGGGGGAGGATTAAGTAGACAGGCAAAGCAAATTGTGTTCAGAGCAGTAGCACTCCTGCCACTCACCCGGCTTACATTGCATGGGAAATTCCTGGTCTTTTTCCTCATAGGCAGTGAGCATGGCAGCTGATAGTATCTTCTGTGGGAAGCAGGTATATGTGAGCTACACCAAGTTAGCTGACATACTACACCCTTACAGGACAGGTGAAGGGAGGAAGAGCTCAGCTTATGACTGGACCTGTTGTCACAGGTTGTTACTCTTGCATTAAGACTTAAGCAGCTCTGTTTGCTCAGTAAACCACTAAAACATGCCAATCCATTTGTTTATAGAGCCAGGACTTAATGAATTAGAAAGGATACTTGGGTATCAGTGATGAAAATAGCAATAAATCATTTCCCAAAGCAAATAGTACATATTTTCTAGGTCAGAATGGCAGGACCCAGAGGCCCATCTGACACTAAAACATAATGTTCCGGTCTGTGTGGTCCTGCCCCTGAGTCTCAAATGTACATCCTGATCTGAAGCTGTTGATTGGTCTGTGAAAGTGTGGAGCAGTGAAAAGGGCTCACTGTGAGGGCCTTGAGTGGTTCTGTCCAAGTCTTGAACATTTAAGTGACATTCCCTCATTTCAGGTAGGCTGTGCTATTTGAGATTGCCTGTTTCCCATTGGCCATTTTGTTCAAAATTGGGGGAAGCTGCAGCAGGAAAGAAGTCCTCATCAAGCAGAAATGGGAGCCCTAGTAAGTTGAGAGAGGTTGCTCCTTGGTCCAGCATTGCAGGTGTGAGATTTTGTCAGGTGCATTGAGCAGGGAGGATAAAAAAATATTTATTCAATGCACTTGGGTTCATAAAGGAAGGTATCCATGGGTGCTGAGCATGTTGCATGGAGGTAGCTGCTTAAACATGTGCACATTGAAGAAGGAGCCTAGAAACTTGGCAGAAAATAGAGAAGATGCAGCCAGCCTGGTGGCGCTGAGGGTCAAGGCGCTGGACGCCACACCTCGCTCCATACCAGTGACCCGGGTTTGGAAATGAGCCCAGGTAGTCAGGGGTCAGCAGGGAAGGACTAGGATTGAGCATCCGATGACAGATGTCCTAGTCCTGGGGAAGGGGTGGGTGCGTGCCACGCTTTGGAGGTCCCTGGGGATGCCCTTAGGAACTATAGTTGTGTGGATGCTTAGTGGAGGGGCACAGCAGATGTTTGCATATAGTGCGTGGATGTCATTGCACATCCATGCTCCCACTGGGAGAAAAAGTGGAAAGCATCATGGTCTGTGGCAGCTTGATGGCCGCTCACTTCACTGGCCGATGATGCCTGAATTAGGTGTGTGCTGGTAGTGAATCCTCGCCGGGTGTGGGGGCTGAAGGGGTAGCCCCTCTCGATGGTCATAGCTGTGTATGACAGCTGGGCACATCAGCTTCAGGGTCTGAGATGAAGGTAGAAGCGGTGGCTGGATGAATAACAGGACTGTGGCTGCAAGGAGGCAACATAGAGTAGTGATTAAAAAGAAAACAGAGAAGATGCAGTAACCTATAGCTCTCAGTTAGAAATGAAATCCAAGAGCTGAGGTAAACTAAGAGGAATGGCTTTGTGAGAGAAGTTTTTTCTGCACATTGATAAGCTGACAATTGAAGATGCCTTTTCACGTGGGTTGCTTCCTAGTTCTGAGCTACAAAAGGAGATGCAAATTTCTTGGGAACAGATTGAAAGTAGACCACTGACAGTGCCTCAAAAAGTCCCCGAGTGTCATTGTTCATTATTTTAAACTCAGAGCTTCAAGTGGGGAGGGCGGATCTACTCACTGTTGGTTGAGCAGGGGCTGATTGTGATGCAGGTTGTCAAGTGGCTAAAGGTTTCACCTCCTCTGTCTGGCTTGGTTTGGGGCTTCAGCCCAGGCTGCTATTTCTGCCTGAGAATGAAGCTTCTCCATGGGTGGGTTGGGATCCTGTTTGCTATCCTGCACTTCTGAAGGGGAAGCTTGTGAGAGGGGAACATATTTGTTGGCTATGTGGTGGGTCATTAATGGGTATGGTGAGCCTGAAGAGGTGGGACTGTACCTATTCTGGCTGCAGAATTGTGGGGTGTGATGGTCTGAGTTCCCTCTGTCCCTCTGCTTCTGACATTTGTGGCCCTTACATGGTGGCAGCCATGTTTCCTCATTCTGGGGCTCATTGTGGGTCTTGGCTGTCTCTGGAAATGTGCTCTCAAATTCAGCTAGGACCTCTGTCTGGGGTGGTGGGATATGAAAGAATTTCTGCAAACCACTGTCTGGCCAAGTTTGGATTATGAATGTTTGGGCTGCATCTGGAGTTTCAAAAAGTATTTTGATGCCATTCACTAAAATGCTTAGTGGGGATGGGTGTCTGAGAGAGGAAGGAATCCCCAGACTATATAGAGCTTTTTTCACTGGATTATAAGTCCTCTGCTTATAGAAAAGCTCAACAGAGTAGTCAGGAAATATGGAGATCCTGTTCCCTTGCCAGGATAACAGTCCTCTTTCCGTTGCCAGGTGCAGTATAGTTTCTTCGTCTCTAAATTTTAGGAAACAGGCAAGGGGGGATCTGGGACATTAACTCAGCTTTGGCAGTGACCCTGTTCATTTCAACTGGCCACTCTTTAGAGGTTTTGAGGAGTATTGGTTGTACTCACTGGAAAAATGATACCACATCAGACACTTCTACCTGTGTGGGAACCTGATGAATAAGCGGTTCTTCCTCCTACTCTGTTTCTTATGACCTTCAATGTAGGACCACAGCAATCGGATCATCCTGGCCTGGCATCTCAGTTGGGAGTGGAGGGAGGTTTGCAATTGATGCAGGAGGCCTTCGTCTCTACAAAAAATATATATGAACCCTGAGTTCAGTAACTTCCTTCTGTCTTTGGATGACTGTATTGGTCATTTCCTCCATTTGTAAGATGATTTGGCTGAACATGGGTTCTATTTGTACTATGTCTGGTATTGATTTGCTCAGTTGCCCGTCAGTCATAGTTGAGGCCATTGACAAGACAGAGTGCAGGAAGAAGACAGGAATAGTAGGTCAGAGGTTGTGATTGTGTCAGAATGCACTAAAATGGCTGTCCTGTTTTACAAAAAATGTTTGGCTGGATCGAGTTGCTCTACCACAGTGTAGTAAGGAACAGAACATAAAGCAGCAATGCACAAGGATTCTGTCAGATTTTAGTGGAGGTTAGTGGCAGCTGTATAGGAGGCATCTATCTTGGATAGTGATCAGGCCTCCCTTAACTAAATTTACTTCTCATATCACTTACTATTCCAATTTCACACCACCATGAATTGCTGTTAAAATGAGTTTCCATCTTAGCAGCCAATTGTTTAAGGTCCCACCAGTATTTGAATTGTTGATTCTTTGCCTGCTATGTGAACACATATTCATTGTGCCAATGAGCTGCTATTAAGTGAGTTGCACTTTCTATGATGTAGATGATATGCCACATCCTGCAAAACAGGGGACTGGAGATCTACTTCCCCCCAGCAATTTATCTTCACAAATTGTTGTTCTAGACTAAATTAACTTCGCATTTAATTTACTATTCCAGCTCCATGCCACCATGAAATGTCACTCAAATTGAGTTTTCATCATACAAAACAAATTGGAAAAAAATGCTTAAGTCCCTGCCCGGATTTAAACCACCGACTCTGTGCCAGCTAAGCAAACACACTATCAGTGTGCCACAGAGCTGCAAATCAGTGAGATGCAGTTCCTATGATGTAGAAGTTATGTTACAACCTGAAAACAGGTGAAATGTCTCATAAAATGTACTAGTCCAACTCCACACCACCATGAATCACCACTCAAGTGAGTTTCCATCTTGCCAAAAAAAGTTTAAGTTCTTGCCAGGATTTCAACTACTGATACTTTGCCTGCAAAACAAGCACACATTCAATGTGTCACTGAGCTTCTTGTAAGTGAGTTGCAGTTCCTATCATATAGCGTTTATGTCACATCCTGCAAAACAGGGGACTGGGGATTAAGCCCCAGCAGGTAATTACCTTCACAAATTGTTGTTTTTAGCAAAATTTGCATCTCATATAATCTACTATTGCAACTCCACACCACCCAGAATTGTCATTCATGTGAGTTTCAACCTTACAAAAAAAATGTTTAAAGGAAAACTACACCCTCATATCTTGGAAATTTTTTCCCATATAAACAGGCAACTGTTTTTGTGTAGCTGTTTGAGATGTATGCTGTTGCTTTAGTTTGTTTTTACATCTCATACTTGGCCCTGTAGCTATCCTGGCAATCTTCATTTTCTGGTTGTTAAAATTTCATTGTTCCTGAGAGCTGCATTAGCATAGGAGAACATGATGTGTAATCACCCCTTTAGACTTCACAGTATGCCTGGCTGCCTAATTAGACTTCAAAGAAACAAGTTGCAGGAAAGTGTGAAACGTCACATTTACCTTCAGTTAGCTTGGCAAACTGAGTTGTAATTTTTTTTTTTAGTTGTTTAACCAGGACTAGCACACTAAGCTGAAAGCTTTTTTACAGGAGCAGTCTGGGAGCCCAAGAAAAATAAGTGACTTGTGCAGGGTCACACAGTATGCAACTGGAAGGTGTGGGATTCAAACCCAGGTCTGTTCTGCTGGATGTCAATAGATTTTCAGTTCAGAGCCTTAAACCACTGTGCTATACTGCCATTCAGTTTATGTGTTTCTTGAGAGTTTTTGCAGGGTATTTGTTCTTTCAGCATAGAGATACATGGAAGAAATGGGTATTGTGACATCATGTTTGCATTTGCTAATGTAGCCTTCATGAACAATGAGATTTCAACAACCATAAAATGGAGACCCCCAGGGTAGTCACAAGGAGTTACCATGAACAGTTAAAACAAGCTAAAGTAAAACAGCTACAGAAAAGCAAATAAAATTGACATGATATGAAGGTGTCATTTTCCTTTCAGTTCCCACCGACATTTGGATTGTTGCTGCTTTGCTGATATGTAAACACACATTCTGTGTGCCACTGAGCTATGATGCCTATGATGTAGCGGTTATGTAACAGCCTGCAAAACAAATGATTGAGGATTTAATCTTAGAAGGTGATATACTTTCACAAATGTTGTTCTTAGCTAAATTTATCTCTCATATTATTTATTATTCTAACTCCACACTGCCATCTTACAAGAAAAAAGAAACTAATGAAATGTAGAAGCCCCTTCCAGGATTTGAACCACTGATCCTTTCTATGCTAAGAGAACACACATTCAGTGTGCCACTAAGCTACAGGAAACTGAATAGCATTTCCTATGGTGAAGAGGTTACATCACAACCTGCAAAACAGGTGACTGGGGAGCTAAAGCCAACAGACAATGTACCTTCACAAACTGTTGTCTTTAGCTAAATGTCCTCATATAATTTACTATACTGACTCCACACCATCATGAATCACTACTCAAGTGACTTTCCATCTTACAAAAAAAGTTGAACAAATGTTTAAGACCACACCAGAATTCAAACTATTTCTACCTGAATTTAAACAACTGATCCTATGCCTGCTTATCAAACTCACATTCAGTGTGCCACTGAGCTGCAGGTAAGTGAATTGCATTTCCTATGGTGTAAAGGTTGTCACAACTTGCAAAACAGATGATTGGGGATGTAATCCCAGCAGGCAATTTACCTTCATAAGTTGGTTTTAGCTAATAAAGAAGCTGACAAAATATTTGCAGTAGCTGGCCATTTGCCAAGGGCCACCCCTTGGACCTGAAGATAGGCAGAGGGTTCCACTTCTGGGGCACAGAGGTGGTCTTGGTACTGCCCCAGGATGAGGAAACACAAAAGCTACCTGCAGGGCAGTAGCTACCTGGAGGGGGCAGAACAGGCAGGGTTAAAAAGGGCTGAGGCCAGCAACCCATATTCATGGCCATTTATTGAACCTGATCTTCCTTCTTGAGTTGGAGATCTCTGACCTGAGAGTGTAACCGGTCAGTTGCTCACACCATCACACCATATGGTTCAGGTTCATGGCCTCCTAAAATAGATCTGCCCCTATGGAGATGGTCCGGTACCATGCTTTAAGAGGTTTGACCCCAGATGGTCTTATGGAGGTACTGAATCTATCAGGTGTATCTGAGGAACCAAGGAAACTGGTACTAACCTATAATAGGGCAGTGACTGGGGCACTCAACTCCATAGCTCCTGTCCGTGTTCGCCGTCTGTCCCTTCACCAGAAGTCCCTGTGGTTTGATGGGACTTTGAAGGGGATTAGGTGAGGGAGTCAAAGGCTGGAGCAGTGTTGGAGGAAGTCTGGCCTGGCAGATGATAAACTAAGATGGATGATTCATTATAAGGACTATCAATTAGCAATCTCCTCTCAGAAGACAGTGTTCCTGTCCAAGGAGATTGCTGCAGCAAGGAATTGACCAGCTAAGCTGTTCTGGACTGTTGACAGGTTATGCAATCCAACCTGCCTTCAGTCTCGGGGAGCCTTTTCACAAGTTAGACGTGATCAGTTTACTTGATTCTTTGCTGATAAGATTGGTACTATCAGGCCAGAGATCCACTCAGCATCTTTTTATGGGCCTTGTGGTGATGGGCAAGAGGTTTTCAAGCACCCAGCCTGTCTGGTCAGAATTCGACCAGTTGGTGATTTTGGACTTCGTTCAGATCATCCAGGGACTTCATTCCACCTACTGTAGTCTGGACCCAGGCCCAACATGCCTCCTTGTGGGGTGTGTTTAAGTCATCGGCCTTGACCTTGCTAGGATAATCCAGTGTTCATTAGAGACAGGGGTCTTTCTGACCCTCTGAAGGAGAAGGTAGTAGTACCACTGCTTAAGAAATCTTCCCTGGACCCGGACTACTTAGCTAACTACAGATCTCTCTCTAACGTGCCATTTGTAGGCAAGGTTATTGAGAAGGTGGTGGCCGTACAACTGAATGATCCCTTAACAACACACAATGTCTATGATCCTCTCCAATCCAGTTTCAGGAAGAGATATGGTACCGAGACTGACATTGTTTGGGTGCTGAATGATCTCCTGATGGTGAGGGATCAAAGGAGTCATTCCATCTTAGTTCTCCTTGATCTCTCTGTGGCATTTGACACTGTGGACCATGAGGTGTTGCTGGAGTGTCTGCTGAGTTTCTGTGGGCTGTCTGATACAGTTCTCAGATGATTTAGATCATTCCTCACTGGCAGGACACAGACAGTGGTGTCAGGGATTTATTCATCAGCACCTATGCCCCTGTCATGTGGGGTTCCACAGGGCTCCACCTTATCACCCATGCTATTTGTAGTCTACATGCTTCCATTGGGGGACATTATCAGGCAGTATTGGCTGAGTTTTCACTGCTATGCAGATTACACTCAGCTCTACATGTCCTTTGTGCCCTAACAGGATGACGTGGTCTCGATCTTTAACAACTTTTTGAGGCTGAATCCAGATAATACTGAAGTGTTGGTGATAGAGCCAGGTCACCAAGGCATGGGGTCACAGGCTGGTCAACCATCTGGGCTTTCGGCTTGGAGATGCCCAGCTGCTGACCTCAAATCAGGTGCTAAATCTGGGCATTGTGTTTGTGGGTGGCCTGACACTAAAATTTCAGGTGTTGGCCATTGTAAAGACCTTGTTTTGTCATCTGAGGAACATCACCTGGATCAAGCACCTTATTTCGCCTGATGATATGCCAACTCTGTTTCATGCCTTTGTAACCTCCCGCCTTGATTACTGGTACACCCTGTACCTAGGGTTACCGGGGGTTGATATTCGCTGATTGCAGCTAGTGCAGAATGCGGTGGCCAAGCTGTTGACTGGCTTACCAAGATGTTGCCACATCACGCCTGTGCTCTGCTATCTGCACTGGCTGCCAGTATATTGGCGAATCATCTTCAAGTTCGGGTTACTGACCTATAAGGCCCTACACAGACAGGGACCCAGTTACTTGCAAGAACTTCTGTGCCCCTACCACCCCCCTCTGCTCACTCCGCTCTGCCAATGAGACATTGCTCAACTTTCTCAGGGTCTGTTTGAAGAAGTCTGGGGTGCGTACTTTCACTTTTGCAGCCCCAATTCTGTTGAATGCTCTACTTCACCAGATTAAAGAGTGCCGGACCATATTAAAATCGAATTGAAAACCTATTTATTCAGCCTGGCATTCCCTAATGAGAGTTGAATTTATTCATATTGCATTTTATACTTGTATCTGTATTTAATACGATCAAATGTTTTTAGTGTAATTTTATCTTTATGTTTTGGAATTTTATTATTAGTTATAAAGCACTCTGATCTTTTGGAAGAACATTGATAAATAAATCTTGATTGATTGATAATTGATAAGTTCTGAATGATTAATCACTTGTCGTATCAGGAAGGCAATTCAGTGAATGACCTTATTGATCTGAGTTACACATGTCCGATCCGAGTTATGAATCAATCAACAAGGCTGTGGAAGTGGTGTAAGTGGCAGGATCGCAAGCTAGGATGGCAAAGGTGAATATCGAGTTCACCTTCCGCTTGCTGCCAGTACACCTTGCAGATAGTGGCCTGCTGGGAATGATGTTCGAGGGAGATTATCATGTGGATCTGTGGGTTGTACAGTGTCTTGCACAGTGTTTGAAATCTTCAGCACCTTCTTACATTGGCCCACAGAGCAGAAGGCAGGGAACATGGGGATAGTTGACTACCTTGATGATTTCCTGTTTGTGGGACCAGTGGGGTCCCCGATCTGTGGGCAGACACTAAGCACATTTGTGAAGCAGTGTGGACATTTCATGGTGCCCTTGGCACCACAGAAGGTAATAACATTTCTGGGTATTGAAACTGACACAGTAAGGCAGAAGTGTTGCTTGCCCAATGCTCTCTTGTGTGATTGAGCCTTCGTAGTCTGGACCTCAGTCTACATGCACAAGACATCGGCTCAGCCCTCTCATACTTCACTGTAATCCTCACTCACTACTGGAGTTAAACTCTCCCACCATCCCTGGATTACATCTGACCTTCTACAGCTCCGCAAAACCAGAAACCAGGCTAGATCCTGCTTTAGAGCCTCCCACTCAGACTCTGATGACCAGTGCTGCAAGTACCTCAGAATCTTCTGCACTAAGGCTATCCATTCAGCCAAGGCCCATTACTTCAACTCCAACCTTCAATCCAACCTAAGTTCCCCTTCCAACTTCTGGAAAATAGTTAGTTGCCTTTTTGACCTACCACCCCAACCAGCCCCTCCCTCTCTCCTAGCCAATGGTTCTCTGGTCTCCAACCATCTTGCTGTTGTCTTCCTCTTCAACAAATACTTCACAACCTGCATAACTCCATCTCAGTCCTCAGATGCTGCCACCCTCTGTCCCAGCCCTCTTCCTCAGCCAGTTTTCACTTCCCTGCCATTTCCCCTCAGGAAGTCTTCCTTGCCCTCAAATCTCTCAACCCCTCCAAATATAGCCCTGACAGCTTAGATCCCATACTTTTCCACATTTCTGCCCTCACTATTATCCTCCCACTTATCCACCATCTAAAACTCTCTTTCACCCTTTGCACCATTCTCCTTGTCTGGAAAACTGCTAAGGTAATCCTGCTCCACAAATGGGGGTGACCCATCAAACCCTGGCAACTACAGGCCAATCTCTGTCATATCCTCTGTTGCCAAACTGCAGGAGTCACTAGTCTAGTCCAGACTGGTCAACTTCCTTGACTTTTCCTCCTTCCTATCCTCCTTCCAATCTGGTTTCAGAAAAAACACCCCACAGTCATCTACCTTCTCCACCTAACTGACTCTATCCTCACAGGGATGGACAAGGGTCTCATCAAAGCGACTATTTTTATTGACCTCTCAAAAGCTTTCAACTCAGTTTCCCACCCCCTCCTATTAAATAAGCTGGCCTCAGATGGTCTCTCCTGTTCAGTAGTTCTGTTGTTCTCACTCCTATCTGACCAACCACCAACAATTTGTGCAGGTGGGTACCGTTTTTTCTCCCCCTGCACATTCTCACAGGTGTCGCCCAGGGCTCTATTCTGCATCCCATACCATCTTCAGTTTTTGTCAATGACCTCCCCTTGATCTGTGTCTTCTACCATATTCATATGTATGCCAACGATACTATCATTTACACATCTGACCCTTCCTCATTCACTGTATCTTCCTCACTACAACAAGACTTCCTGAATGTATTATGCTGGTTTCAAGCCAAACAGCTCAAAGTAAATACCAGAAAGATGGCATCAATGACCTTTGGCACCAATCAAAAGCTATCAAGGCTATCTCTTTTCCCTGTCTTCTCCACCCTTGATGGCACCAAAATGGAAGTTGTTCACACGTATAAGTACCTCAATGTGTGGCTAGACAGCAACCTAGATTTCTCAGCACACATCGATGCAATACACTCAAAACTCTACCCCAGACTAGGTAACCTCTACCATAACTGTCTCCCTGACAACATATGCAAGGACATGCTTGTCAAAATGATCCTCCCCACTTTTGACTTTGCTGATGTAGTCTACAATGCATCCCTTCCCTCCTCCTTCACCAGGCATGACACCTCTTCAATGCCTTGTGTCATTTTGCTTCAAACTCTCCTCCTCGTAAGCATCACTGCTTCCTTTATTGTAGTCTCACTATTGCCCATGTACCCTCACGTAGTCTCTCTCATTGCTCCTTCCTCACTGGAAACTACTGGTTTACCTCTGCCTCCCTCCCCACCTACCTATCATCCCTACTTTCCCTCACTACTGCCTACTCCTATCCCCTTCATTTGAGAAACTTCTGGTCCTCAATTCCTCACCCTTGATCTAGCCCTGGTTTAGCAGCCTTCTTTTACCATCTCCCCTCCATTTGGAACTGTCTTTCTGCTCTTCTAAAACATGCATCTTCCTTACTATCCCTAAAATCTTTACTAAAGTCAACTTCCCCCTACTTTCTTCTGTCTCTCCCCCAACTTCTCCCCTATCCCTCACTCCATTCCTCCTCCTGACTACCCTACTCCTCTTCTCCCCCTTCTCTGTCCCCCCTGCTGCACTACCCTTCCTCTCTCCCCACTGCTGTCCCTCCCTTTTAACTACTTGCTCTCTTACACCCCTCTAACCATCTCCCTCATCTGAGGGCCTTGTCTCACTACACTAACCCTCCTGATCTCACCTCTCTGTGCACTCCTTAGAAATCTTTATTTGACACTATTTAAAGTATGGCTCCCTTATACCTCTGGGTTTTATTTCACAATTTTTTATGCCTACAATGCACTTTTCACTTTATAACAGCTGTTGTTGTTTCATTTCATTGTAACTGCCACCATTCCAGTTTACCCTTCCCTTGGGTCACACCTGGGTGCGATCTCTGGCTCATTGTGGCTTTCCTGGTTATCAGACATTTAAATATGAATGAATGAATTAATCAATCAATAAAAGTTGGTCACATTGCAGACCCTCCTGAATAAAGCAGTGGCAGCCAAAAAGGCTATGCTGTAGGAATTGCAGTAGACAGTTGGGCATCTCAGTTTTGCCTGCTGAGTGACACCCATGGGGAAGATGCTCTTGTGGAGCATGGGAAAACTAGGGACAGGAGCTAAGAAGCTACATCACAGAATTAGGATCACAAAGGGGTTCCATGAATATTTACTGACAGGCATTCACATTCCATTTCAATGGAGTTTCAATGTGGCAGGAGATGGAGAACAGTGAAACTTTGGAATTATACACAGATGCAGCCAGAGGTCTGGGGTTTGGTGCATGATTTTGGGGGGGAGTAGTGCATGGCAGGGTTGCCACTGGAGTGGGTGGTGGCCAGGCTCCACAGACAGATTACACTACTAAACCTTTTTCCCTATAGTGGTAGCCTTATTCATTAGGGGACCCAAGTTGAGAAATAGAAGGGTTGTTTCCACTCCGATTACATGAGGGTGGTACATGTCATTTATGGACATTGGTCATAAAGGGCCACTGGAGGATTTAATAAGGATTTTTGTGTTGAAGTGTATGCTGTTGAATGCTCACTTTAAAGCTCTCCATGTGCCTGGTATCAATAATGGTACTGATAATGCTTTGTCTCATTTACAGTGGCAGAGACTCAAGGAATTGGTTCCAGCAGAGGTACAGCAGCCATGGCCAGTCCCACCTTTCTTTGTGGAAAGTGCTGACCTTGAGACTTGGAGATGCGTAGTCAATTACCTTGCTCCATGGACCAGAGTGGCCCACCGCTGAGAAGTGGAACATTACATCATGACTCAAGTGGGGGCAGGATGGCCAAACATCTGACCAATCCCAGTTGATCAATTATGAAATTACATTATGGCAGCCAAGAATCTAGGGGTGACATCCAGGGTGGTCATGAGACATCTAGTGATTTGTTATGGTTTTCATGCATTATGGAGTTTACACACACCACCCATGCTTTAAAGAATTTGAAGGTCCATGAAAGTTAGGGCAGGAGTTACACTAAGCAGCTGGATATGTGATGGCCTATCACACCGGCAATGTTGGCATGAGTGTGGGCTGCATTGCCAGAGGTTTACTGGAATTCTTATGAAGCTACACTATTTCAGATGGCCTTTCTGGTGGCTTTCTGTGGGGCTTTCAGGGTCTTGGAGCTGATGCAGGTAGCCAAACAAAAGGTGACAAAGAGCCTGAGAGAATGACAATGTCGCCATGACCCAGGAAGTTTTTTTTGTATATCTGCAGAGGAGCAAGACTGACCAGAAGAGCATGGGGTGATGGTGCATAGTGAGGGCCCCAGCTGGTTCCTTGTGGGATGTCATAGCTCAGGTGGGGGCTTACGAGGTTGTATGCCAAGGCAAAAGCAAAGATTTCTTTCATCATGTTAATAGCAAGCCCAGGATGGCCTATCAATATCATTATGTCCTGGGGCCAGTGGTCTTCCAAGTTGGGCTGAATGCTCAAGACTTCAAAACCTATTCCTTTAGAATCAAGGCAGCAATGACTGTGCAGAATTAGTGATTGACGGATGCTGAAATTCAACTCTGGGGCACTGGAAGTCCCAGGCATTCCTGTACTACATTTGTTCACATCTGTTGTAATGATTTTCTCTGTCTATTCTAGGTTCCCCAGATGACTTCAAGAACATATGGATCATTGGTCCTTCCTTCATCAGCTGGGCAGTGGAGTGAGCAGTTCACTGATCTGGGAAGTGGAACCTGGCCATCCCCTGGCAGAAATCACAGATTGAGTGGTTTGACATGAGTTGCATGCATTGGGAGGAACTGATACCCAGGTCAGCAGGGGAGGCTCAAAGCAGACAAAGTCCAGACATCCTGTTAATTCACATTAGACGTGAGGACCTGGGGTCTCAGAAGGCAATCAACCTGCTGCTGTTGATGAAAGATGACCTGCATTTCATTCTCCAGTGGTCCCTTGGGCTGTTATAATTTGGTCATTCCACATTCAGCGTAGGCACTGGCCACATGCAAGAGACTCTAAGGCATTAAATGCAGCTTGTATCCATATCATCGGGGAGATGCGAACATATATGGAAGCTATAGGGGAAACTAAGGTAAGGCATAAGGAAA
Source organism: Neoceratodus forsteri (assembly GCA_016271365.2). Classification (NCBI taxonomy): domain Eukaryota; kingdom Metazoa; phylum Chordata; order Ceratodontiformes; family Ceratodontidae; genus Neoceratodus; species Neoceratodus forsteri. Next base: position 644,046,188 of record CM028134.1, read on the forward strand.
TCAGCACCTCCCATGTGGGACATTATGCTCGGGATGGCATGTATTTGCAAGAGCAGGAATAGAAGTTGATGTTGAATTCATTTCATGAGGTCTTGCTAGCACAGTTGGAGTAAGCAGGTTGGATGGTTAGCCTAAAACTTCCCTGTGGTGGCTTGGGAGTACAGGTGACTCATGGTACAGGAGAAAAGGGGAGAATGAGTTGAATTCTTCTGAAGGACTCAACACCTCTGGTCAGTCTGAGGCCAGGGGACCACGCAACATGGACCTGGCAAGGGTGGGTTACACTCCAACCTCATCAGGTTAACCTGCAGGGGTGGTGGCACCAGATGTGGAGTGGCTGATAGCCAATTGGCCACATAACCTTCCCATTCTTGGAGTTGGGCTATGACCTAGGATGTACATCTTCCCTTGGTACACCAACAGATTGGCACTTCTGACAATGGCAGGAGTGTGCATCCAGAGAGGTATGCTTATCCTCCCTGCTGCACATGCTACTCTAATAATGTTGCTAAAATAAACGTTTTGCTGTGGCCATTTTCTCCAAGACCTCTGTCAGTGGGTTTATTCAGGGAAGGGGAAGTGGGTACTACCATGTCAACAGAGACGTTGTCAAAGTATTTGTAGCAGCTGGTCATTTGTTTGGGACCATCCCCCAGGACCTGGAAGTATGTATAGGGTTGCTCCTCTTGGGTCAGAGAGCAGGCCCTGGCACTGTCCCAGGATGAGAAAACACAAGGGCTGTCTGCAGACCAGTGGCTTGCTCAAGGGGGTGGAACAGGAGGGGTTAAAAATGGTTGAGTCCAGCAGCTTCCCTCTTTGTTTTCCAGTCTCCAGATTCCCACCCAAGCCACCCTGTGGTTTAGCAGGGTAGGGAAAGCCAGGGTAGTCAGGGAACCCATTGACCCACTAGGGTTGACTGCAGTAGGGGTCAGGGAGTGAGTTTTCCTGGTTTTCCAACTAATTTTTTCCAGGGTTTTCACCTCCTCAAAAGAGGATCAGACATAGGTAGTTTGAATGACTCTGTTGTAAGATGTTGCAGCCATCTATATAGTGTCTTGGGAGTATAACAGACTGATGGTGCAAGAGAAAAGGAGGGGCAAGTCAAATTCTTCCAAAGGGCTTGTTGCCTCCAGTCTGCATCAGGCAAGGGGATCATGTGATTTGGACTTGGCCAGGGTAGGTCACATTCCAGCCTCATCAGGGTAATCTGCAAGGGTGGCTGTACTAAATGGGGGGTGGCTGCTAGTCACTTGGCCACATGACCTCCACACTCTTGGAGCTGGGTTATGACCCAAGTGGTACATCATTCCTGGGCACATAAGCAGGTTGGTGCTTCCAACAATGGCAGGACTGTATGTCCTGTGGTGTCTGCTTATCCTCCCTGCTGTGCATTCTAGTCCAATGATTAAGGTCCCAATATTTCTGCAGAGCTTTGAGACTATGCTCTGCAGCAAAATTACCTTTGCCACAGAACTTCTGAGGCAGTGGTTTGTAATTTCTGTGGAAGTTCTGCAGCACCAGTGAACTGCTTCATTACAGCATTAGTTTGTCATTCTGACACCACACCAATGATAATGACAAAGACAAATGTGATGGTGGAATATACAGTATCACCGTTCAAAAATAAACCCAAAGATGTTTAGAAATAATATTTTTTTAAAAACTAAATAAATCTGTTACTTAAGGTCCTATCCTATTGCATAAATGAAATACACACAGGAGAAATGTGTGTTAGTGATTTTCTCTGCTCATGCTGTTTACACCACTCATGAGGTCCCCATTGAGTATCACTTATATATTTATATGCAATGTGTAACGTAACTTTTAAAATATATTTCACTGTTTGTGTTCATGAAATTGTATCCTCATTTGTACAGGTCCCTTTGATTTGGAATAAACAGAATATTGGTGATATTCCAAGGCTCATTTTTCATGTCAACCCACTTTTCCTGATGCACTATATCACCACCATCATGTCATGACACGTCGTGAACCTCTTGTGATGGACAGCTCCTGGCCTGTCACAAGGTCTCACCTGTAGGACAGAATACTGTGCCATATCTTCCAGGCCCAGAGCGGTGGTGTGCAACAGCACTGGACCCCCGATCCTTGTACTACCCAGCCAGCTCCCTGAGCTCATCCCTGAACTTGAGCTGCTGGCACAAGAATACATCATGCTATCAACTGGCCCAATGAACAGCCCTGCACACAACATTTCATCATAGCTTTTAGGTAATTATATCAACCCATGATAACTTGTAATCAATAACCCCAGCAAAATTGTACAGCACAGTTATTCATTTAACAGATCTGTTCCTTCAACAGATCTACACATCATTATATTCTGCCTTTTCGGGCATAATTATTTTTGAAAATGACAGGTTAATTAATTTTACTAGTTATTCATTTCAGAGGGCTTCTCTATACTTTAAAGGCAAAAGTAAATATGTACAAAGTTAGGTATTCAGTTAACAGGTCTATGCTGCTGTCAAGTATTTGTTTAGTAGCAGCAGTGTAATAACTTAAAACTGAACATTTTATTAGGCTTCAGACTGACCAAATGTCATAGTATCTGATGTGCTGTGCCACTTCTTCGGGAGTGGACAGTGGTAGATAAATTACTATTCATTGCTGTGGACGTAATTCAACTTTGTCATCAGCTAATGTATATTGTGATGTCATTGATAACATCACACAAAACATAGAATGTGATGGCAGATAAGGGCTGCTGGGACCTCCTAGTCTACCCATATATTTTTACTTTTATTTTTTGCTGCAGATCTTTACATGAGCTATGATGTCATCTGTTCCCCTCCTTTCCTCTACAATCCCTTGTGCCTATCCCAGGCATTTGTGAACCTCACTACTGTTTTCACCCCGCTACCTTTGTAGGAAGGCTGTTCCAGGCATGCTGAGAATAGAGGGGTTTTAGATATAAAAGGAGAGGAAGGAAACAAGGTGCTATGGAAAACTGTAAATATTAACCTCAGAATTCTAGGGTCCTTGTCAATAATTTTGGTAAATAAACATATGGCTGTGGTCATTTCCTTTAAGACCTGTGTCATTATGTTTATTCAGGGAATGTGAAGTGGGGGCTACCATCACAAATTTACTTTTCATATAATTTACAATTCCAGCTCTACACTAACATGAATCACCATTCAACTGAGTTTCCATCTTAGAAAAAAAAATGTTTAAGTCCTTGCTAGGATTTTTGGCCTACGAAACCTTTGCCTGTTAAGCAAGCACACATTCAGTTTGCCACTGACATACAGGTAAGTGGGTTGCCGTTCCTATGCCACAACCTACAAAATGGGTGACTCAGATTGAATTCAGACCTAGACAAGCCTCAGCCAGGACTAATTATTTATTTATTTATTTTTTATCTTTTTCCCTCCAGTTGCAGCCTGTGGGGCCTCTCTCAGGCATCCTGATCTGTTCCTGCCTGCCTGAGGTTCTCCCATCCTGATCCTCCTCTCTTTCCTCCTACTCCTTCAGCCAGTACCCCCACTTGACCCTCTGGGGTGGGGCTGCCCCTCTTTTGGATGCTCTTAGAAGCTGGCCACGGTGCAGGTGAGGGCCTGGGTGGAGGAACTGCAGGCCGGGTGGGTAGGATCCGTTGGTGGGCATAGGGATTAGGTGCCATAGTCCACCCCACAGAGCTGGTGTTTTCCCTGCTCTGAGAATGCCCTCCCTCCCTGAGCGTGGTGTGCAATGTCATCATGGCGCACGTCAACCCTGCCAGCATCACCATGCTCACCCCAAGTCCTTGCAAGTCCTACATCCTGCAGTACCCCCGATCTCCATCGGGGGCCACTGGGATGCCAGACATCTCATAACCCTTCCCCTGGGAGAGGAGATGAGAGGAGAGCAGTCCGATAGATGCTCAATCCTCTACCTCCCCCTGCCAGCCCCCGGCACCCAAGCTCGCTCCTGATCTCAGGTGACCAACGTGATACAAGGTGTGGCATCCAGCACCTCAACCCTCAGCACCAACAGGCAGGCCTAGCCAAGACTAATTTAATCGTGTACAACATACTGCAGAACTATGTTCAGTGATCTGGAAAGTCTGTTATTTTGCTCTGTAGAAACCATTCACTACAGCAGCAATGACATCTAACAATTTTATAATACAACAGAAACTGTAGTGATAAAGAAAAATGTGCAACACAGGGATCAGACCCAGACTTGTGCTAGTCTGAAACCTAATGCCAAGCCTAAAGTCCTATCACTGAAATCATTAGATTGCTCCCAAAACTCAAGAGCCCGCCACCAAAGCGGCACTGAAGTCCCCAGGACCAACAACCTGGGGGACTCCAACACTAGGCTGGCATTGAGCTCCTCGACCTCCAGTAAAAAATCCCCATCCACTCCCGGGAGATGATAGAGCAGGAGGACCCCAAAGCCCACACCAATGCCCCCTCGGGTGGCACACACTCAAAAGACTGCATATGACCGACAGATAGCACTGTGAGGCCCAAGCCAGATTTAAAACAAATGGCCACCCCCCACCCCTGCGATCATCCCTTGAGCAGTGTATCATGGAGTACCCAGCACCACCGCTTTCTAAATGGGGCAGCGTTCTCATCCAGCCAAGTCTCCGTGATGCAGCTAGGAGTCGACCGAGATATTAAGTCCACCATTATGGCAGTCTTGTTCCTCATTGACCTGGTGTTGCAACACTACCCAAGTAGGATGAGGTAAGGCAACTGGATCAGCTAGCTGCCCACAATCTATTATGGAGCCCTTGGGTATGGGAACTAACACATGGCAACCCCCTATCAAGTTCCCATTTTGCCCCAGGGCATCTCCTTGGCCTCACCACCAGAATCCCAGCCACTCCGGCAGCCACTGGGTACTGTACTCCTTCCCCGAGCTATTCCCAAGCCAATACACCTCCTATAGACATCAGCCAGAAGTGCTGGAAGCTCAAAGGGATGGAGGTACCAGAGGTAGCTCTCCCCAATTCAACCACCCACCTGCCAACAATACACCCTAACCACATACTCATACACACACACACACACACACACACACACACACACACACAGCTAAATTAACTATAAATAAATCCCTGAAAAAAGGAACAGAGTGACAGTTTAGCAGGACAAAATTCCCATCCTGTATGGTCCAAATCCAACCGATATAATGTATGACTTGTCCAGTAATAGTCCAAGTTTAGTTCAAATCAGCATTAATCCAATACGTTTATAAATAAACGCTGGGGAGCTCCCACCTCCACAGCTAGTAAAACAAATACTAGGAGGCTCCCACCCTCCTAGACCTCAATGTTTTTATATTTACAGTACGTAAAATGTTTATTTATTACTTGAGCCACTCGTAAAATGTCCAGTCCCTTAGATCCAGAAACAAGATCTTTAACACAGGCAGATTAAACCAGGAGGTGCACTCACGACAGTTCAAACTCAAACCAAGGGCACAGCTCACCGACTAGAGAGTTCTCCTCAGAATCTTCCTTCATCAACTTCTTCAGTCTGGTTCTCACCCATCCTAGACCAAACAGCAACCCATGGACTCCCCCATGGTAGAAGCTGTCCTCCGACAGCCACCCCGCCAGTTCTTTCCTTCTGAAGTATGTCACCCTCCAATGACCACTTCTCAGGATACCCCCAGATCACCCTAGCAGTCAAGGCATGGCCCTTCCAGTCAGTCCTCCAGATATTACCAGACTCCACACCCCTTCTAAGAGGATAAGATGCTGAATGCTGGCCTCAGTTTGATTCCTTCTAGGTTCAACTCCAGGTCCCCCACAGTGCAGTTCTCCTCCAAGCATTCAGGTCATGACTCCACACGCCTCAATCCATGGCAGAAGTGCAGCTCTGCCAGCACCACTCACCACAGATTCAGTTGCCGCTGCTTTTCCATCAACAACCTCAACATCATTGATATACTGACAAGTCCCATCTTCTGGTGCTAATTTTAATGTTCAATATTTAACTCTAGTCCCTGAGCCAGGTCAAAACACAATTTGGGACACTATTTTCATCTGACTCTGTAATGATACCAAACTTGGACTCAGACCAGATCAGATCAAATCTTCACTCTGTCCCTCCATAAGTTCTAATGAAAATATAACTAAAACAAAACTTAAATGGCAAATAAATTCATTTAAACTACAAATAAAACTAAAACTAAAGCTAAACTTTAAAATGCCAAGATTAAAATATTAACACTCACACTTTCACAGCTGGCCCAGCATCACGTGATGAATATTCTGGTGAAGTAATCTGACATAGATATTCATAATACTGTTGTTCTGACACCAGTGAATTATCTGGTTATACTAGTTATACTGTTATTCTGACACCAGCAAAATATTCTGGGAGACATATTTAAATATGTTTGGATTGGTGGCTGCCAATACTTAAAGTTCTGTTCAATGCATTCATTCAAGGTCAGGATACACCCCATAGTTGGTTAGGGAGCATGGTCTTCCCCATACTCAAGAAAGGAGATTCAGTAAGTCACAAAATATATAGGCCTCTCAGTTTCATAGATGTGTCTCAGAAATTATTCTGTAAAATCCTATTACAACATATTAATTTATGGATTAATAAAAATAATATACTGAGCGAATACAAAATGATTTTTGGGCTGGTAGATCGACAGTCCAACATTTTTTTGCTTTGAGGCACATAATATGGAAATATGTTACAGTCAAGTGCAGTAAATTGTATTGTCGCTAAATAGACATAACTGCTGCCTTTGACAGTATCAGCAGGACTCTCCTATGGGGAAAACTAGAAAGTTATGGGATGGACAATTTTCTCCTGGATATAATTATTAGGTTGCATAATGAAACATAGATTCACATACAATATAATCATTTTGGTTCATTAACCTCTTCCATAAAAACAAATTTAGGAGTACGTCGGGGGCATATTGGCCCCAACTCTGTTTAATTTATACATCAGTTCCATATTGGAACACTTGCAGGACTTAGATTTTCATATGCCAAAAATTGGGGTTAATAAGGTGTCCTTACTAGCCTACATGGATGATGTGGTTTTAATCTCTACCTCCTTTCTGGGACTACAAAGAAAGTTAAACAAATTTGCAATGCTTTGCAAAGAAAATGGGCTGGTGATTAATAGAGAGAAAACCAAACTTGATGTTTTTGGTAATAGATGTAGAACTTTACCAAAGGTAGCTATCAACGAAGAAAAAATCATGAAAGATAAATGCTGTGATTATTTAGGAATACATTTCTCCCATAATACAACCTGGAAAGGTAATTGCACTCTTGTTAACTAAGATGAAAATGGTATCTAATGCTCTGAGACTGTTTAATTCAAAACTTGGTAAGGCAGCAGTCCAGGGTATTCTAAAGGTCCTAAATGCAAAACTGAAAACTAGTATTATGTATGCTTCAGAGGTATGGGGTAACTCCAGGATAAAAGGCCTGGAATGCACCATTAACAAGCTATACCACTGTATCCTGATGGTACCACAGTCAGTGCCATCAGAAGTACTACGTTTAGAACTAGATCAATTATCTCTAAAAACACTAATACTAGAAAGGCGCATAAACTTCTTGTTGGGATTATTTCTTCTTCCAGGGTCAAGAATACTTAGATGGCATCTCGAGGAAGAAATTTCCTATATTTCTCGGGTTCTCACCAAATATCCAACTTATACAGAAGGAACTTTATTCATGGGGCCCAGGCCATCTATTACTTGAAATATTCCTCAGACCTATGATAGAAATTACCTCCCAGGTTAAGACCTAAAAATCTAGAAAGATTATCAAAACTTAAAAATGACAAATGGTTTAAGGGAATAAAGCAGGCTCATCATTTAGAACCTTACTTAATAAAACTCTCCAGTCCCCAACACTGAAGAATCATCACAAGATATCAGATGGAACTTTAAAGGGCCAATTACATACTGTTTAAGCAGAAAAGAGAAGGTGTTATTTACCACTTTCTGTGGTTGTGGAAATTTGGTCAAAGATGACTTAAAACATATTGTATTGCTCTGCCCTATATTCGAAAACCACAGAAAGAAATGGCTGGGGGAAATCCTTTGCGACATGGACCTTCTTCTTGATCTGCTAATTACTTACTTGTTTAACAATGCAAATTCAGCGATTTTGGAAAAACTAGCGAAATTTGTCTTTATTACATTTGTAAGAAAGATACTTGTTCAGTGACCAGATTTCAGGAGATTGCTGTAATGGTGACTTGCTGATATTTTACACATATGTAATTGTGTAGTCTTGGAAACATTTTAATTAATGTATACCAGAAATGAGAATGTTGTCAATGGTATTGTATATTTTTATGTAAAGTATTTTAAAACTTTCTATTGTAAAAACTTAAGCTGAACAATAAAATCTTTAATAAAAAAAAATGGTGGCACTCCAGTGTTGGATGTCAACACATTCTCTCTGCCTGACTGTTAAAATGACATATGAACATACAAACATGTGAAATTGCCACTGGATACAGGCCTTTATTGTTTATGTAAACTGCTCAAGTGTGAAGCACTTTGGCCATTAGACTCCAGCTGCCCCCTGCTCCCCCTGTATTTCTTCCTGCTTCCTTCACACACACACACACACACCGTCCACCCTCAGTTTGGACCATCCCTTTGATCCTGTCCCACCCCCTCTTGAAACTGCTCACTGACTTCAGTATTATTACCTTCCCTGGCAGAGCATTCCATCCTGTAACCACCCTTTCTGTGAAATAGTGCCCCTGCATTACCCTCCTGAATCTTCCTCCTTTCAAAATCAGACTGTTTCCCCTAGTTTCCCTCCCACCTTTTAACTTGAGCATACTAACATAGAAACATAGAAGTTTATGGCAGATAAGGACCACAAGGCTCATCCAGTCTGCCCATTTTTTTCTATCTTATGAATGTGCCATAGGCCTTTACTGTGTCAATGGCCTATCTATTCATACTCATCTGTATTGCTCCCTTATGCCTATCCCATACCTGTTTGAAGCCCTGCACTGTATTCATATCCAACACTTAATGAGGTAGGCCATTCCATGCATTCAGCACACTTTCTATGAAAAAGAACTTCCTCACATTACCCCTTAATCAGCCTCCCTCTAATCTCATGCTGTGTCCTTTTGCCTTGCTATTTTTCTCATACTGAAACACGTGAGACTCTTTCACCTTGTTAATGTCCTTAAGATGTTTGAATGTTTTGATCATATCACCTCTCTCCCTCCTTTGCTCTAGGGTATACATATTGAGCTCTGTTAATCTGTCCTCATATGTTTTCTGATGCAGTCGCGGCACTCTTTTGGTTGCCCTTCTCTGGACTGCCTCCATAATGTCCTTGTGAAGGTGCGGCCTCCAGTACTGCACGCAGTACTCCAGATGGGGCCTAACCAGTGTCTTGTAAAGAGGGATTATCACCTCCCCCTTATGACTTGTAGTACCCATACTAAAACACCCCAACATCCCCTCAGCCTTACCTACTTCTTTAGTGATCTGCTTGGAGGATTTCAAGTCATCGGTGATGATGATGATGCCCAAGTTTCTTTCTTCCCTTATGATTGTCAGCAACTCCAATCCAAACCTATAGGTGACTTCAGGGTTTCTCTTCCCTATGTGCATGATCTTGCACTTCTTTGTGTTAAACCCCAGTTGCCACTCTTCTGACCATTTTGCCAGTTAATCCAGATCTCTTCTTATTCTGCCCACCCCATCTGGATCATCTACTCTGTTGCAGATGTTGGTGTCATCTGCAAATCGACAAATCTTACCCTCCAGTCCATCTGCAATGTCACTGACAAAGATATTGAAGAGGACTGGCCCAGGACTGATCCCTGAGGTACCCCATTTGTGACTTGCATCTCTTCTGACTGTATACTGTTTACTACCACTCTCCATTTTCTACCCATCAACCAGTTTGTCACCCTGTTAATCAACTTCTTACCCACCCGAAGCCTACCCAGCTTATTAATCAATCTTCTATGTGGAACAGAATCAAAATCTTTGCTGAAGTCAAGGTAGAAGATATCAACTGCACCCCCTTGGTCCATCACTCTGATTACCCAGTCAAAGAAATCTATAAGATTGGTTTAACAGGACCTTCTTGTTGTAAACTCATGCTGTCTTGGATCCTGTGCTTCTATGGATTCCAGGTGTTGCACTATCCTTTCCTTAAACAGTACCTCCTAATCTTGCCCACTACTGAGTAAGACTGATTGGTCTGCAGTTCCGTGCCTCCTCCCTGCTACCACTCTTGTGCAGCTGGATCACGTGAACCCTTCTCCAGTCTTCTAGGACCTCGTGTGCTCAGAGACTCACTAAACTGTTCTGATAATGGTTCTACTAGTTCCAACCTTTGCTCCTTTACTACCCTGGGATGTATGCCATCCAGTCACATTGCCTTGTCCACCCTCAGCTGAATGAGCTCTTGTAGGACCCTTTCTTTTGTGAAGGGACTTGTGCACACCTCCCTCCCCCTTGTGTTCATGGTGCTGAACTGTGGGTCCTGTCCTACCTTCTCCTCAGTAAATACTGAGCAGAAGTATTTATTTAGGATAGATGCTTTTCCTTGGTCCTCCTCCACATACTCCCCCTTATCCCCTTTGATCTTAGCAATGCTTCCTCTGGACTTTCTCCTTTCACTAATATATCTATAGTAATTCTTGTCCCCTTCTTTTACTGTTCATGCTATTGTTTCATCAGTTTGGGCCTTTGCCTGCCTTACTGCTTCCCCTGCTTCCCTTAGGGAAGTTTGGCATGCCTTCCTATTTTCATCCTGATGCATTCCCTTATATTTCCTGAAGGCGAGTCTTTTGGCTGTGACCTTTTCTGCTACTGTTTTTGAGAACCAAAGTGGTTTCCTCCTTCTTTTGCTCTTGCTTTTCTCCCTAATGCAATGGGATGTTGCTTCAAGTATTGCATCTTTAATACTTGCCCACTTTGCCTGTACCCCCTCACCTGTATTTCTTCTTGCCAGGGATAGCTTAACTCTGTTGGCCATCTTATCAATGTCAGTGCCTCTAAAGTCCCATATTTTTGCATTGGAATTGGATGATTTAGTTCTAGTGGCCAAATTGAACCATACCATGTGATGGTCACTGGCCCACATGTGACCTTCTAACAGGTGTTCTGTGATCCTTTCCCCATTAGTCATTACTAGATCAAGGATAGCCATGTCTTTTGTGGATTGTTGGACCAGTTGTTTGAGGCCCTCCCCCAACCGGGAATCTACTATGTGTCTAGTTCTGGTGGATGTTCCTGCAGGTATTGACCAATATGTATCTGGCATGTTGAAATCTCCCATTATCAGAACCTCCCCTTTAGCTGTCATGTTTTGTATATCTTCTAGCAGTAATGTGTCTATGTTCTTTCCCTGGTCTGGAGACCTGTAGATAACCCCAGTTTGTATGGCTGTCCCATTTCCTATTTCCAGGGTGACCCACAGTTCTTCTGGCTCCTTATGTGAATTCTGAATTTCTGTAGCTTTGATATTTTCATTGATATAAAGGGCTACTCGCCCCCCTTTTTGCATCTTGGTCTCTTCTGAACAGTACATAGCTGGGTACTCTCAGTGCTTACTCTGTTTATGCCCTTTAGGTACTTGAAGGTTTCAGTCATATCGCCTCTCTCCCTTCTATCCTCCAGGGAATACCTATTGAGCTCCCTCAGTCTCTCCTCATATGGTTTATCCCTCATTCCCAGGATAATTTAAGTTGCCCTATGGTGCACCCCCTTCAGTTGCTTGATGTCCCTTTTCAAGTAAGGGCACCAGTACTGCACACAGTATTCCAAGTGTGGCCCCACAATGGACCTGTACAGGGGCAGTATGACTTCTCCTCTCCTATAGGTGATTTCCCCTTGAAATGTTCCCCAACATTCTATTGACCTTTGCCCCTGCCTTCCTGAACTCAGCTGAGTGGTTCATTTACCCTGTCACTAGTACTCCTAGATCCTTCTCCTCCACCACTGATGTGGACAACTGCACTCACAACCACCAGTAACTATTCCTAGGATTTCTGGCCTCAAAGTGCATTGAACCCCAGTTGCCATGTTTTCAACCAGCTATCCAGTCTTGCTAAATCCTTCTGGAGTACTCTACTGCCTTCCCCAATACACTTTCACATAGATCTTAGTGTCATCTGTGAAGATGCTGATCTTACTTTTTATCCTGTCTGATATGTCGCAATGAAACTGTTAAACAGCACTGGTCCCAACATTGAACCTTGCAGGATCTCACTTGTCACAGCTCTGAGTTCTCCCCATGACTATCTAATGTTGCCTATCCTGCAGCCAGCTCTTGATCTATCTAACCAGTTTCCTCCATGCTGCAAGGTTGCCCAACTTGCTGGTCAGCCTTCCATGAGGCAATGAGTCAAAGGCCTTGTTGCTGTCAAGGTAGAAGATGTCCACTGCATGGCCCTTGTGCAGTGCCCATGTCACCTAATCAAAAATGTCAACCAGGTTTGTTTGGCAGGATCTGCCCAAAACAAACCCATGCTGCTTGCCATCCTGGAGCCCATTATCTTCCAGAAACTTTGCCAGCCTCTCTTTAAGGATAGTCTCCACTAGCTTTCCTACACTGATGGTAAGGCTCACTGGTCTGTAGTTCCCTGGTTTGTCCCTGGGCACACTCATGTGGAAGGGCACCACATGTGCCATCCTCTAGTCCCTGGGTACACACCCAGTATCTAGGGATGTGTTGAATAAGTCTGCTAGCAGCCATGCAGGATGTTCGACAACTCTATCAGGACTCTAGGGTGAACTCCATCTGGCCTTGGTGCCTTATCCACCCTCAGGGATTTAAGGCCCTCCAACACCCTACCCACTCTGATCTCCCCATCTGTAACCTCCTCCCCCCTACTCCTACTCCATCCTTTCCCTTAGGCATGGGTCCATCTCTCTCTCTCTCTGGTAAATACTGAGCAGAAGTACTTGTTGAGTACTTCTGCCTGTTCTGCCCCATTTCTGCTCATCAATCACCTTTCCTGATCCTGACAATCTAATCCTTACTGTTTTTCTTCTCCTGTATGTATCTGAAGAAATCCTTGTCCAGAAAACTGAACTCCTTGTATGCCTTGCATGAGCAATGATCAGACCTCTCAGTTTTTCTGATATCAGCCTCCACCATGGTCCTTCTGTCATTCATCCAGCCGCCACTGTCTGTAACCTGGGAGTCCTATCTGATCAATCATTTCATTTGGACTCCAAAGTCAGTTCTATTGTTAGCTCCACTTTCTATCATCTTCACACTGTTGTGAAGGCTTGCTCCTACATAAGTTCCCAAACTGCTGCAACTTTGTTCCACTGTTAATTTTTTTTCCACCTGTACTACTGCAGTTCTCTTCTTTATGGACTTCTAGCTCTCACCTTGCATAGGCTCAGCCTGTTTAAATGCTGCAGCATGTATTTTAACTAGTTCCAAAAAGTTTAATTATTTTTCCCCTCTTCTGGCTTTGATTCAGTGGCTCCTGATAGAATACAGAATCAACTAAGACAGTCTTGATCACTCTCAAATGTAGCTATGAATTCACTCCAAAATGCTTTATGGATCTACTCCATAATTAGCTTCCAACTCATTGACTTCACTCCTCTAATGGTCTTCTGCTCAACATTCCTACTAGACTGGTGACTTTTGATGACAGAGCCTTCTCTGTCTGTGGACCTCATCTCTAGAATAGACTTTTGCTGGCAATCCATGCATGTTTTGATCTTAAGACATTTAAAGCTAACTAAAGACTTACTTTTTCTGTAATGCTTTTTTTTTCAAAACCTTTTTATTGAAAAAGTAACAGGTGAAGTACAAACTTTCACAAAGTACAGATCTCAGTACAGATTTTGGTGGAAGTCTTAAGTTGCATCTAACAGAAGAAAACACCTTACATTATGTTATTAACAGGTAGAAAGAATAGTGTATGACAACAATAGAGAGATGAGTAAAAATTACAGTAGCATGGGTTTACATACATTGATTGTCCTGGAATTCCCACTCTGGGTTCACCATGGTGACCAGTGGCTATTCAGAATCTTCCTGGGCAGTTCAATTGAAGCAGAGATTCAACTATGGAGGGTAATGAGAGAGTACTTACGTGCCTGTGGGAGAGGGTTTTTATGGAGCTAGACAGAAAAGGCACACCATCAATTGCTCTGATTAATTTTACCAAAATTCAATCAAAGGACTGGAAGTGGCCTGTTGTCAGTGATTGTGCTCATTCTATTTTTAAACAGTATTGAAGGCTGTGTGCCCATTTCTGGATGGTAGGAGGATTTTCAGAGATCCAGCATTGTGCTAATCCTTTTCAGGCATTCACAAGGCAAGAGGCCATAGAAGAGGTCTTGTTTAAGTAGGCATCTAGTTAAATCTGCTTGAACAGCAAGTTCCAGAGGGGAGTTAGGAGAATAGGCACTAATGACTCTAGTCATAATGTTGTCGATTTCCACCCAGTGCCTGGTAATTTGGGGGCAGATCAAGATCATGTGCATAAAGGAGCCCTCTAAACCTTTAAATTTAGGCCATTCTTTTGTTTTCTCTGGGTTGAGACTGGTGCATTTTGGGGGTAGGATATAGGTTCTATATAGAAAGTCTAGTTGAATCTGTTGCAGTCTATTATTTTTAGGGCAGTCATTGACATGATTAGTACCTTCTCCCCAAAATTTAGCAGTTGTTTTGAGCCCTTAATCTCCTTCTAACTGTTGTAGGACTTGCTGCTGTGATGGTGGTGGTGGTGGCGGCTTCCATTGAGGAGTCTATTTTCCATAATGCTTTTAATACACCTGAACTGTTTGATTTTGTTATAACTACATACAATACCTTGAAAATTCAAAGGTACTTTAGAAATTGTGTTTATTATTAATATGATTTTGTGATTGCCTAACACTGGGATTGGGTACCAGATGTCAGGAAACCAAAACAGAGTGCATCACTATGCAGTTGCTTCATGGCTGGTCCACAGAGCCACTTGGAAAGTAAGCTATAGGTTCAGTGCAGTGAGTGTCACTATGCAGGTGCTTTATGAGTGGCCTTCAGGGCTGCTTGCACTGAAAGTAACAGGTCAGTTGCAATGAAGGCCATTATTCAGCTGCAACAACAGTGGCAGGGCCACTTACAAACAAAACAAGCTGCATGTTTGGTGCAATGAGCATCATTATGCAACTGCTTTATGAGTGGCATAGAGGGTCAATTACAAAGCAAGCTTCTAATCTGGTACACTGAGCATTACTATTGTGTGAAGCTGTTTTCAGCTATCACTTCCAAAAAGATTGGATATGAACTGTCTTATCATGTAAATGATGCAGTAATGCTTGCATAGAGAGTGCCTATGTTGGGATAACACCAACATTGCATGGCAGGATAGTGAAACCCTGAAAAACACCAGCCCACCAATTTGCCAAGCTTCCAGAGACATTAAACCCTAATTGTTCATTTCCTTACATTGTATGCTTTTCATTTCAAGCCTTATAGATGCAGTGGCATTGTTTTTAATAAAGATAGATAGATAGATAGATAGATAAATAGATAGATAGATAGATAGACAGACAGACAGACAGATACAGTGAAGCTTGCCAGGATGAAACCCAATTCTGCAGCATTTTGCAACACCCTGCAGCATGCTGCAGCAGAGTAACTGTCAAAAGCGATATAATTTCAATGTCAATTAGTACCTTTTCTTATGTAGGAAACTGTGACATTCACTTCATTCTGGCAGTGTCACATTTTGTGCTGCCAATCTTGATGGTGACACTGTTCTATCCGCTTTTTTTTGTCCACTTTATTTTGTTCTGCAATGTTACTGACTGGAACTGGCCATTGGGTGTTATAGAGCCTTTATTTGCATTGTACTTTACAAAAGCAGTGTGGAAGTACTGGTAGTGCAGGAATGGCATGCAATGATTTACAACCATTATAAAACAATAACTGAAACAGATCACTCTGATTAGCTGGCAACATTCAAAAGAGTTAGCTTAATGGCTGGAAACCCTAATATGTAATATAACACTTAGAACATTGAAATAGGGCATTCATGGTGTTGTGATATCTTTTTAGTCTAACTCTAGGGCATGAGACACTCAACACTGCCTCATGTCTCCTGGGGGTATAGAGGGTTAAATTTTCTGATAGTAACCCAACCCTTTGTCATGCCGTAATGTATAAACACAAACTGTAATACAACCTGTGTTGTGGATAGTGGAAATATTAGTCAGGAAAATGGGGTAAGGTTCCTTCTTTAGAAAGTACCATGGCTGGGTCAGCATGATAGTGTAGAGGGCTGAGGCACTGGACACTTTACTCACACTATGCCAGTGACCTGGGTTTGGGAATTACCTCAGGATGTCAGGGTACTGGCATGGGGTGAGGAAGGAGGAGCAGGATTGAGTAGCCTTATGGCTGTTCTCCTCTCCTGGGGAGGTGGTCACCCTTCAGTCCCACTGCCACTGGGTGGAAGTCCAGTGTCAGTGCAGATGGAGGGGAAATAGGAAGAGAGGGTGTCTCAATGCATGGCCTGCTTTGTATCTCCATATGCACATGCATGCCAGAGATGGAGGGTGGGAGAAAATGGGATAATACCTACAAAATACATATAGAAGAAGAAAAAAGAAAGTTCCATGGCTTTTATTGGTTCTGCCTTGCTTGGACAGCCACCAAAGAAATGATGTGGGGCCCATAAGATTAACATTTCATGTGAAGGGTGGTGCATCTATGGGCCCCCCATCCACATTGCTACACTGCAGTGTAATCATTGGATAAGGGCACACATCTCTGAAGTGACAGTTTAATCCATTCATTTTGGCCCAGATGGAAGATTGTTACCTGGAGAATCACACTGGCAATTGTTTGAACTTACAAGTTTTATTGCTAGCAACACTACAGCTAACAGCAATGCTACTCAATGAGGCCAGTACTATCTCATTTCTAACTTCCTAAAGTGATCTTTTGCAAACCAAAACTAGTACCAACAGAGTTTTGTGATTGCTACTTAAAGATCAATCTAATTTGATTAAGAATGGCATAGGGCATAGACCTTCATTTCATATTTAGTTGAATGCACTTATTTAAGATCACTGTTGTTGATGGTTGTGAGAGCTGAAATTAAGCTATCACAGAAGTCACATGGGTCATTGCAAGCACTAGAAAAACATGTGGAATGTGTTGCTTATCCAGATCCATATTCACTCCAAGGGTACATTTTGCAGTGATTAAACATATTAAGGTATTTAAAATACCGTGAAATCGTTACTATGGGCAGCTGAAGCAGCTGTTGAATCAGGTAACAATACAATGTTGCACACTTTTCATTTTGACTCCCCTTAACTCCCTTGGATTGTGCTTGGCAGTTTGAGAACATGCCCAAGGGAATGACTGATAGGAAACCACTTTCAAAGCCTCAAGCAAGCAATCCTCTTGATTCAATAGTTTCTGATAGACACAATGTGGCATAATGAGAAAGGAAAAAGAAAAATCATATTAATTTTTATTTTATACTATTGTTTTGTTCAGAAATGCTATTCTCTCAGGGTTGGAAACTCTTGGCAAATGTAATTATGTGCTTTTTTAAATTTATTAAGGATGTGTTGTGTCAAAAATATTAATGAAAAATACGCATTACATCCTTTAAATGCAAACTTTCTTACAACTGTATTTCTGAATATGACTTGTGGTTCTTTGCTTTCAGTGGTATGATTTGTAGATAATCATCTATTCTATATGTGTGCCATAAGATCAGGGTAGCAAGTTTAAATGTGTCAGCTGACTCCTACCCAAATGCACTGATGATGTGTCAAGAAATAGAGATAGAGAAAACTGGAGAATACGAAATTATAAAAAAACCTGTTCTAGCAATGGGCTTTATCTATGGAAAACAAATTAAATGATGCAAAGCAATCAATGCCTAGGAATTTTAGCTTTGTTGGAAGAAACTTTCCTGCAAACCTTTGTTATCAGAGAAGGTGTGACAGAGGTATAAATGAAGCAGAGAACAGGACACAGCTGATAAAACAATCCAGTTAAAGATAAAGAGGCTATGTGCATACATAAAGTATCAAAATGCAGAAATCTGTTTTAAGCACTTGTCTTTATAATAGAATGGAACAGAATATTTTTAGCACAAAAACTGGCAACCATAAAATTTGATGGATTGATAAATAATCCTATATTTGGAGTTTTTGAACTGTTAATCACTGACTAGATTGTTCAACATTTATCGACTCCATAAAATTATTTTGAACTTAGTACTGCTATGATGTATTTTATCAAAAGTTTGTCCCATTTCAGAGACTTTTTCCACTGTTGAATAAATGGAAATCACTCAGATCCCTATACAGTATTTCTGCTTGACATCGCACTACGTGATTATACATGTTGTGTGGCATCTGGTGTGCTTTCAATAGATTTATTTCACACTTGATTTTACTGTCATGGAAACAGCAGCAAATGGAATAAAGGGCAACTGAAAGAGTCATCTCCCAAATAATTCTATAGAAATAAAATCCAGCCTAAGCATGAAATAGAATGAAATTAATTCATCAACTGAAAGGCTAGTACAACAGGTAGGCAGGGAATACAGCACTAAGAATAGAGCTGCTTGAAATTGTCTAACTAGGGATAGCTCTGCACAATCCTTTTCAATATCCATTTTACGAGCACATTGTTTTTTTTTTTACATCTCCTTCAAATCCAGTTCAGTACCTGACACATAAGGATAACCAAAGGTCACCCAATAAATAGGGTGTCTTCTACATTGTTATCTACATTGAAAATGGGGAGATTTTCTGTATGGCCAGGCAGAGCTTTCACTATGTAATTGGATCATTCAAAAGTAAATTATCTGCAGCTGGAAACAAGGCAGTGCCTTTTAACTCAAGCATTATGAGGTCAGGACATTACAGAAAGATGCATTTATTGAAAACTGACAGGGAAAGGAAATTTAAAATTCAAAACATAAATATGCAGTTTAAATGAAAATAGACAGTGATCTATTCAACTGCTGCTGTTGCTGGGTCAGGAAAATTAGTTGCATTCCTTATCTTGCAAAAGCTGTAGGGCTAAAAAACGAGTGTAATAAAGAAAGAGAAAAGATTAGAATAAAGCTCAGACTTCAATGACATACTGAATCCTGGTTCACTATTCTGGAGAAGAGAGAAACAAGGATGAATAGAGACCTGTTCAATCACTTTACAGAATGTATGTAAAAATGGTGCTGGAAGTACAGCTGAATATTATCTGGTGCAACAATAGCCAAACTAAAGAAAAGTACCTTAGAACATATATTTGCTGTGAACAGTATTTGAAGTACTTCTTTTACTGAGGTGCTAATTATCGGGGCTACATGTTGTTTTGCTATTAATGCCAGTTTTGAGAAACGAAGGCCACTGCTCAACTAAGAAGGACCTTCTTAGTTGAACGGTGGCCTTATTTTCTCAAAACTGGCATTTAAAAGTACTTAAAAACAACATGTAAATATTGGTCCCAGTATAGCTTATGGAGCGCAGCCCTGCACTATTCTAGGATTGACATCATAAAATGTGCCAGTGTGGGGGCATGCCTCCAACTTAGGAAGTATTGGCATTTTGGCCACGGGTCCCAATTATGTATTTTATGAGTGATTTCTTAGTAAATTTACTAATGTAAAAATTACATTTCCCAGTAGGATCTTTAAACTGAGGGGCAAGCTATCCAGTTTGTTAAGGGGGAGAGAAATTAAATAACTAAACACCTGGGCCCAGATATTCAAAAAGGTTGCACATGGCGCAACAGTGTTGCACCATGCACAACCCACTGATGCACCCTGGTGCGATATTTAAAAGGAAAAAGTGTGCCTGTACAAATCACGATGCGCCGGGGTGCATCAGTAATGTATGCAGGCACAGGTGGGGGGGCGTGCCCATGCATAAACTACACAGCCCAATATTCAGCTCAGGACATGCAGAGTTATGCAGGTGCAACCCCAACCTGCACCTGCACGATGTTGAGCCGAAAAAAAAGGGAACAAGTCGAGGGCCACCCACAGGTGAGCTGCTGCATGGCAGGGCAACACAGCAGCTGCCACCGGTGGGTGGCCCTGGACTTGTTCTCATCACACCTGGCGGTGCCCCCCCATGCCCCAATTGGGGGCTGAAGTGTCCCCTCTCCCGCAGCCTGATCGTGGGCATAACAGTTATGGTCTCCCCAACCCCCCCGAGTAGCCCGATCGCGGACATAATGTGAATCATCCCCACCCCCGAGTAGCCCGATCAAGGGACAGAATGGTCATCTTTCTCCACTCCCTCAGAGTAAACCAACATATAATGAACAGCATTTTCACCTCAGTAGCTCGAGGTCAGAGACAGATTCCCCCCAGTTCACAGTGGTCCAGTGACGGTACTGCAGCAGCCCCACCTCATCAGCCTCGAGATTCAGTGGCTCACTCACCCACCCACCCATGGAGCCTCCCACCACCCCACTCACCCCGCATGCCAGCTGACAGGGGCAGCGGTGGTGGGGCCCTGGGTGGGTGGGTGGGATGGGGCCACTAGATCACCAGGATTTTGATGGGGGTTTAGGATGCCACCAGCGATCGGGCTACCATGGTCTACTGACCACCATGGATATTGGACTTTGGGGAGGTCTGATGCCCGCGATCAGGCTACTGGGGTGGGGGAAGATGACCATTCCTGCCCGCTGATTAGCTACTCGGGGACTGTTCAGTTGTGCCCGCGATCGCTGCTGGGGGACTTTCCAGTTATGCCCAAGGATCGGGCTGCTCGGGGGGGACTTTTCGGTTATACCCGCGATCGGGCTGCTCGGGGGGAACTATTCAGGTATGTTCACGATCGGGCTAATGGGAGAGGGAGTTTACTATTATTACTGCGATCGGGCTGCAGTGGGCGTCGGACCCTGATGGCTGCTGCCTGGCAGGGTGCCAGGTGCAAGTCATCGGGGATCGGCACACCTGTATGCTAATGGTATGCAAATGGGGCCATAATTAGATGCAAATGCCCCCTGTGCCTTGCATAAATTATGGCCCCATTTGCATGTCACCCTTTGAATATCACAGGTGATGCACATGGCGCAATGGAACTTGTGCCACCTCATCTCAATGCTCCACTCTGATCACTTGCACTGGAGCAGTTCCACTGCACCATGCACAGTGGGTGTGGCCAGGAGGCGATATTCAAAGAAGTTGTGCCATAGTGCAACTCCATTGAATATCATCCTGACCACACCCCTGCGCAACTATATTGAGCGGCGCAGGGGCTTGTGCCCAAAATTGCGCAATTTGAATATCTGGGCCCTGCTCTTTAAAGAATTATCATTATTGATGGGGCTTTTTTCACACATGGATAGCAGTGTGATATTTGCTGTTATAACCAGCTGATTATAACAGTAAGCACAAGCCAGTCTTGAGCTGTCAATCACAGTTGACAGCAGGCGCACATAGTAAAGAGGTGCAGGTAGTGAAAACAGTTTGTCTGCCCCTGACTCTCTTTGTCCTTGTGTCCACAAGTTCTTTACCTAAAAAAAAAATCACATCTATTGCAGATTGTTGTGGTTGCAAGGCTTAATGCAAAATTAAGAGCACCTCTAAGTTGTGAAACAATGATAGCTCTAGAGTGGAGTGAAAGGTCAGGAGAGTGTAAGTGGTGATTTACTTGTGGCATCAATTTATTTATTCTTGTGCCTGATAAACTTCTCTGAGGCAGAAAATAACATTATAGGCTATAACAAACAATTTAAAGAGGTACAAACTGCCTGAAAAATTAGAATGTTTCAGAATGTGACCTGGCATAATTCCACTGGTCATCAGGTGTCCGTCACACAAAATGGCTTTGTTGTTTAGCTTGGCCCCCAAGGAGATGCTGGGGTTAGTAATTATAAAAAACAAAGTAAATGGGGTTGCATAATGATATTTTACTCAAATCCTTGGTGTGTGATGCTTTGATACACTCCCTCAAGTTAAGCTCTCCAGGTTTATGTAGCATCACACACTGTGTGTGTGTGTGTGTGTGTGTGTGTGTGTGTGTGTAATATCTCATTACACCTATACCCATTGATCATTCTCTTTTTAATGCATGGCCATGTGACATGTTTTAGCCTGTCATGTTTGTAGATTTCCAAATGCCGTTTTACAAATTTAAAGAATCATCAACTAAGAAGGAGCTGTCTGATACAATTTGCAATGTTTCTGTACCACTGCTGTCCAACATTTAGGTGCCAACAATGCACCTGTAAGCACTTATTGTGGGGTCATGCACAATCTTTTTTTGCATTTAGTCAAGTTCAAAGGTGCATTCAGTGTGAGTGAATCAGCAGCATAATGTCTCTGGTGATGTCAGGGGTAGGGCTTTTAGGTCTTGAAGTAGGGTTTCAGACCTGACAAGCCTGGTTCTATCCACAGTGCAGAGCAATTTATATAGTATATGGTTAGCATTTGTTCTGTATAAAAATCAGCCTGCTGAAAAACCTTGTTGTGCACATTCTAAACCATTGTGTGCATTCCAAAGTGTTGTTTTAGGATTCAGAATGATTGTTCTGCACAGTTCGAAGATCACACAATTTTAAATTTCTCATTTATTCCACACCTAGCTACTTACTAACCACCCAGTGCCCAAAGTTCACTTCAGTGGGGCTCTGTCACTCTGATGTAAAAAAAAAAACATATACTATAACAAATAAATAAAGGCAGCCACACAACTCGGTATGTGTTTCCATCTCAGGGTTGACATGACAGCATAGAGCTCTCAAGCTTCACTCGAGGTTCATATGCTGTCATCTCAAACCCTCAATGGAAACACAGCTTTGTTGTGTATGGTTGCCCATATATTATTCTCTATATCTTTCTCATGAAAATGTGTGTAATATGAGAGGAACTGTTAAATATTATTGCCGATTATAGTGATATACAATACTTTCAGCAAGGTTTGAAGTTCTGTACCATTGATAACTTGAAAAACATTCCAGCTCAGACTTTGAGGTTTAAATGCAACTGGGGAAAATGTACTTCAAATAAACAGACTGTTAATTATGAAAATCATCTGTAGCTGTGTACGGGTGTGTCTGCTTTCTCTGCCAGATGTCTTTTGCCAAAGTATGTATATCCTGAATATAAGTTTAGTATAGCAGTAGAGTGCTCCAGAACAACAAGTAATAGAGGGCAGCTGGCCTGGGTTTGATCCCCAGAGTGGAACTATTTTCTTTCTCACTACAATTTAAATAGTATGAGAGGTATTGTTACATGTGATTGCTGATGTCAGTGATAGACTGTTAGCAAATTTTTACATTATGTGTTGCTGATAGCTTAAAAAGTTCCAACTCAGACTTTGAGGTTTAAATGCAACTTGGGAAACGTTACTTCAAATAAACTTCCATGATCACTATATATATAATATTGTATAATTTTTGTATGCATCACCTCCATTACTTGTTTTCTTTTCTTTCTATTGCCTGAACACTGTACTGCTTATTACTATATGTAAGTCCTTATTGTTGTTTGATGTGGAGCCTTTCTAAAGGACTCTATGACTAAAAGGGTTGTAATTCTGAATGTTATTAAATAAAATAAAACAAACAGACTGTTCATTATTATAATTTACTGCAACTGTGTGTGTCGGGGGTGGTATATATCCTTTGACACAGCATTTGACTGTTGTGTAGAAAGCTTAGCATAGCAGTAGAGGTATAGACTAGTGAGTGGTAGAGGGTAGAGGACCTGGGTTCATTTCTCAAGAGTGGAATTTTTTTTTATTTCTCACTTCACTTTATGTAGAATGAGAGAAATTGTTAAATTTCATTGTTGATGTTAAGGATAGACCTTCAGCAGGTTTGGCACTCTGTATTGCTGATAATGTGAAATGGTGCAGCTTACACATTGAAGTTTAAATGCAACTTAGGAAACATTACTCAAATGGACAGGTTGTCATTATGAAAATTTATCATAACTGTGTGGGTGGGATCTGCAGTCAGTGCTGGATGTCATTGCCACAGCATGCATTTCCTACTTTGAAAGTTTAGTACAGTGGTAGAGCTGCAGGCTACCAGTTGATAGTGGGTAAGGGGCCTGGGTTTGATCTTCTGAGTGAAACATTATTTTCTTTCTCGGTACAATTGATAGATGCTGTGTCTCTGACACCATCACCCCCCCCCATCCACTTCCTTTTTATTGCCAGGGGAAGCTTGTCAGCCATTTTTCTAGCCATATAATTGTTTTACAAAGACATTCTTTGATACCTTTAATACCACTGGTACTTCAATTTTTGCCAGTGAACTTAAGTCATCCAGACAAGCTACAATACTGAGGTCTTAGGGATTCATTGTGTTATAGCAAATCAAAATAACCAGAAGATTAGACAATACCATCCAGTTTTCCTGGGGCCATACTCACAATACTCTTTTTTGTCCTGTCCTAAATCCCTGCATCACATTTTAGTATCTGGCATCAGCCTCAAAGGGCACAGGCACTGGTTATTACCAATATCCTATTAAATACTGGTCAGAGGGAGGCAGCAGCGAGTGTTTCCGAGCAATGTACCATAGCCTTCCATCACAGCACAGTAAGCACATCAACTACACAATAGGCTAAGTCTTCATTGACTCAGTAACTGAAAAAAACTGTGGGCACAATCCACAGAAGGATCCTGGCCCATTCACACATGCAGAGGGCTGGGAAAAGCTGAGGAGTGCTTCTACATGCAGTATGCACACCATCATGGCACTCTGCAGCCTTCACAGCTATGGAGCAGCCACTTCTTCACTTAATATCTGATCCACATGTGTAGCTATGTGGGCAGGAGGACCAAGGTGGGCCAAGGGGAATTGGTAAGCCTTTACTCGATGATGACAATATTCTCTGTGATGTGGGGAGTAGACAGGGGAAGCTACACTCTTGAGCTGCATTAGCAGCTATATATCCACCTGCCCAGCCACAGTTAACAATTCCAGGGCTGATTGTCATTCACTTCCTCAGCTCCAGCCCTAGAAGCCGCTACAGTAGCCTTGTGGGTGTCTCTGGTACTGGTGTAATTTAGCATTTACATTCATTCAGGTGTTGATAAGGAAGCACTGGAGGAATGTCCTATCTTGATATGCCCTGCTCCCCATGCAGAGAGGGATGCCCCTGATCTGGACCCACTTCAGAGAACCCTGCCACCCCTACCTCAAATGGTGGCTCTGTACCAGCACAGCATGGAGGCAGGGAGGATGAGGATGCCATACAGTGCAGATGGGTAACAGGGGGCACAGCTCTGTGGCTGGGATATACTCAATTCAAGTGAAGACCAGTCACCTATGTGGATTGGGCCCTAAGATTACTAATTGTCCTGGGTCTCCTCTGTGGATTACAACCCACTGAGACAGCTAAATACCTGTCTTTCTTTATGGTGCACCATATGTTTTGGCTATACAAGAAGAATTCAACTGGAATGCATTTCAAAATGTTGCAGGATGTGAAAGGGAAAGTTACAGTATTTGTGCACGGCCCCATAAAGCCTGTAAACCAGAAAGGCTTTAAAAGCTATTTCAGTCAACCTACTGGGCTTACTAATAGTTGTAAGCAGTCCAAAGGTATGCATCACTAAATCAGACTTATAAAATACTCTAGGTCGAGATTGCCTTCACAAATACAGCTCTCTGACTGGATGAACCAGATCATCTACATGCCTTTATCATATGTCCTCTCAAATGCATGGCGCTGGATTTCTTGTTCCAAATTGTTACTACAAGACCATTTTAAAAGTGCAGCAAAAGTGTACTAACATGCTCCATGGTGCTGTATTAAGATATGCAGCAAACTAAAACTTTGGTGAAGTTCCTTCAAAGTGCCGCACTTTGCACTTCACAATTTTTCCATGAAGTGGGCTCTTTTCATTTACAAAATTTTGCATTCTGCAGAACATTTTTTCAGCAGGATAACCTTTCTGCAGAAAACGTATTCATAGAGCACATTTTTTCCCCACTGAGTTTCCAACTGGATAACTTCTTTGCAGAAAACATGTTCTGTAGAACAAAATTTTGTTAGCAAGTATCAACTTCACAAAGCAAAAGGAGTTTGCTAATTGTGAAACGTGAATTTTCCACAAATTGAATTTTCGCAATTTGCACATTGCTAGCTGTGTTTGTTGGAAGATATAGAGGATATATGGGAGTCTAAGACATTGACTGCAGTCGGTTCCTTGGCCTGGGCTGTTTGATCGATGAGCAACTGCTCAGCCTGATGGAGCAAAGTCAGGGAGATTCAAAGACACGTGTTTACTAAGGAAAGTTAAATCATTGTTGTAGCACTAGTTTAAACAAAATTTATACATACCATCTCGTTTCATTGTGGTGTACTACCGTGAGCCTGCGTTTCCCTCTTACAGGATGAGGAGGATGAGTAGCCCAACAGGAGGCTCGAAGATTAAGTGCTGGTGATCTGACTCTTGTGATGGATTGAGCAGTGGTGTGAGGCATCTGTGAGTAGTGGTTCTATAGAGGCTTTGGTGGAGCTGTGGATAAGCAGGATTTGTTTCTTTTCAAGTACACCCGCATAGGTTGTTGAGGAGCTACAGGAAAAACTGCTACATTTTTCTATAAGGGGTAGAGAACAGCTTGCCCTCCCTCCCCTGTTCAGGACAGTTCATTTTGTTTTTTTTGATTCTTTTTTTTTTTTGATTCACCTGTGCTCTTCTGTTGGGGTGATAAAAACTGAGGGCCAGTGGAGTTTTGGGAAGTAGAATAAAACCAGAAATAAGCAATAAATGATCATTTAAACACAGGAATTTGTGGCTATAAGGTGCCTTCCGGCAAGACAGGCAGGCCATGACAAATAATGCATTGTGACATGATATTATGTATGACATACTCCTAGCAAAATAACTAGGGGTTAATCTAATTAAAATTAAAAAGAGAAAGAGATTATGAAACAACTAAATATTTAAAATATTTGTAAATAGAGGGCTTGATTCTCAAAATGGGCTAGGACTGGCACAAGCTGTGACAAACTGCAGCTTCCACCAAAGCCCAGTGCACCAGGGACCCTGCACCAGTTCAGGTACAGGAGGGTCCCAGAGCCTAAGTCCCCACACTTGTGGCAACCTCTCTCATGCAGCAAACACCTGTTGCATGGGAAGAGACTGCTGCAGACTCCTTGCAACAAACACAAGCAGTCCCCCATCCCTGATCCCCAAGTACATTCATGATAACCCCCTCCTCTGGTGGTCTAGTGGCCCTCCCTGATTCCCATAAGTGCACATGTTATATCGTTGAAATGCCAGCTGCCCTCCTGGCAGTCTAGAGGTCACCTCCCAAACCCCATGCCCATATCAACAAATAAATAACCCATCCCCCTCATAGTGGTATAGTCCCCCATCCCCAATGCCACCATACTATATAAATAATAAGATGACTCCCTTCCCTGATCCATGCCACCATATGGTCTAAGTAATAAAATCTCCCCTCTCTGAACCTGGATGCCTCCATATGCTGTAGTTAATAGAATGTTCCCTTCCCCGATCCTCGATCCCCAGTGTCACCGTTACAATAATGAGGCAAATGACCTATTTCCCTGGCCAGCACTGACTGAACTGCGTTGAGTGCTATACTGTACAGCACTCAATGACAGTTCAGTCAGCACTGCTTGTGGAGGTGAGAGGAGGGCTGTGCCAGTGCCAGTGCCAGTGCCAGCTCTGTAATGGGAAGAGGATAGAGATGGGTGGAGGGCACTACCTGCTAGGATGGTGGGACTGGGGGGCCACTAGATCACCAGGGAAAGGGGTCAATTTGCCATATTACTGCAATGGTGACATCGGGGGTCAGGGAGGGGGGCATTCTATTAATTACAGCAAATGGCAACATCCAGGATCAGGGAAGGGAGATTTTATTACTTAGACAATATAGCAGCATGGATCAGGGAGGAGTGCCATCTTAGATTTATATAGTAAAACAGCATCAGGGATGGGGGCACTATATCACTATGAGAGGGATAGGTTACTTATTTGTTAATATGGGTAACATAGGATTTGGAAGGGGGCCACTAGACTGCCAGGTAGGGTGGCTGTGTTTCAACGTTATAACATGTGCACTTATGGGAATTGGGGTGGGGGCACTAGTCTGTCACGGAGGTGGCAGTGATTAACAGGGGATTGGGGAGGGTAGACCCATGGCATATTGCCACAAATTTCACAACTGTCCCAGAGGGACATATTCTAAGTACCCTTAGACCAACCAAGACTAGTCTAAGGGTATTTAGAAATTCACCCCGGGACAGTTTTGGAAATCCCATTATAGGGGATGCTTGCATCTGCTACATGCCCCCAGCACCATGTTGCAGCCATTTTTTGGGTGCACCAGCAGTGCTAGCCACATTTTTGGGCAGGCAGCCTGTGGGTGACTCAGGCTGCCTTTATGAATACCTCTGGGGACAGTGTTTGATGCAAGGTGCCACATGCACTATTTATGTTTGGTGCAAGCACCTTACATCAAACTCAGGGTTTTGAGAATCGAGCCCAAAAAGTTTGAAATTTGTGCCAAGGAGATCATGAGACATACTCCTTAAATGCACATGCATGGCATTCCTCTAGCAGAGATGCCATTCCCACCCTGATCCCTGGACCATACAGGCAAGGTGCTGCTCTCTGGGTGCTCTGAGTATGCCTCTTGGAGTGAGTTGGATACACTTATCAGGGTAGAGAACCTACTCTTGACCAGATGTTTGAGAAAAATATTGTAGGACAACTTCTTACCTTAGCCAAGAACACAAGGTGTTCCAACAGTTTTTAAGAGCCCTCTTGAGCAAAGTAGAAGTAACTAAGAAAAGGAAACTTAAAAGTGGAACTGAAACTTAAAAGTGTAATTGAAGTATTACACTTAATGAAATATACAAATCTAGCTTAAAATTATATGCAAGGGGTTATGTATATTGAATCTTAGGTTCTTTAATTTCTTTTCTACAAATTCAGAGCTTGATATTTTGATATTTTCTTTTTTTTTTTATATTGTGTTTTACTTGGGTTCCCAGCTTACTGGATCTTAGGAGTTGTGGGATTGTGGGAAACTTTTAAACTTTTTAAATTTCTATAATTTTATAATTTTACTATCTTTTGTAATAGTTGAAATAGAGGTACCAACAGAATGTGTCCTTAGAAGCAAGCCCAGTATTACATTGAAGTCCTCTGCCAGATCTGGTCTAAAGGAAGAAGGAATAAAAACAAAACCAATAGACTCCATAAAAGCAAAAAGAACTGCTGACTGCTTAAACTCCTGGGCCAAGATATTCAGAATTGCGCCAAAGGCCGGCGCAAGTCCAGCGCAGCACAAGTCATATGCACTATGGCAAATTGGGTGCCATATTCAGAAGTTTCACCACCACAAATTCACTAGTGCAAGTTGGCTGAATATGCACCATGGAGCAATCAGAGATGTGCCGGTGCAACCATGGAAGCACAGAGCAAACCTGTGCACAAACACAGGGGGCTGTGCAAATGCATGAGGCCCAGGGACACAGTCAAGGAAGCACAGTGACAATGGCCGCAAGATCCCACTAGCAGGACACAGCAGTGCACACACAGGCACAGAGTAGGAGAGAACAATGGGCAACACAGGATGGAGCACAGCCACCAACAGAGGTGCTGTGCTCTGCACCAACCAAAGCTGTTCCCTGGGCATGTGACAGGAGCATGCACCAGAACAGCACCCCAGGACACGGTGGTGGGCCGGCCATCAAAGGACAGGAGGGGACAATGGCCAATGCAAGCCCTCTAATGGTGCCCCCTCCCACAGACCATCAGCCAGTGGGCCATGGACAATGCCACACCACAGGGGGTGACCCCTCCATGGCCCTGAACCCAAACACACCCATGCCACACACACCCACAAGTAGCACCAATGCCAGGCAGTGAATGAGCCAGGACCCAGGCAGGTGGACAGACCACATGTGACTGTGAGTGCAACAGTGGATGCAGACAGCCACACCCCAGTGGTCCAATGGGTCCAGCATGACAACTAGGCCTGTGCGCAACTCCCACACCCCCAACCACCTGTCCAACCCTGTCCACAGCCCCATGGTGACTCTGAAGACACACAACATACCCACCAAACCTGGAAGACAGCCCCCACTACAACGTGATACACCACTGGACACAGCAGGGAACCACAGTCACCCCACACATGCCCCCTCCATGCCAACACCATGGACCAACACCTGACCACTGCAGCATGGCCACACATGCCACCTGCAAAGCAGACATGGACACAGGCATATGGCAAAATAAATGCTTTGTAACAGGAAACACACCATAAGAAACAAAGTAACACGGGCAGGGACAGGGGAGGTAGAAAGTAGGATGGGGACAGGTAACAGGGGCTGTACAATATGTTGGAGAACTGCAGGGAAACAGGGATAGCAAGGGAAATGGGAGCTATAAACAGGGACAGACTAAAGGCATCCATGCCGGGATAGTCCTCTGCACATCTGCTCCCTCCTTATGGCTGTTGTCACCCATCGTATGGACTGGACCTGCAACAGGATCTGCTGCAGCACCACCAGGATCTGGTGCTGTGTCTGTGCATGCACTCTTGGGCCTCCCTCACAGCCATATGCCTGACACCTAGGGATGGGACAAGACAGATAATCAGTGCATGCCCCAGGACCCCTGCCCACCCCAGCGCATTGGACAGCGGGGCACACACCCCTGGAGAGACTGGAAAGGACCATCACACAGAGGGCAATGCCAGCCATCCACATGGCACACCATGGTCATGGTGCACAAAGGCAGATGATGCAGTGCAGCTGTCACAGGTCCACATTATGAGGGCCACATGGCACACAGCAATAGCAGCACCACAGCACAAATGGTGGAAGCCATGCGCATGCCCACTTCACCAACAGCCGGTACACAGTGGCCAAGGGATGGCCCACAGTGGCATGCACAATAGATTGTGCAACACACAAAGCTGTCCAGGTGCATGGCAGAGGTGGCCATGGCTGTACCTTAACACCATTGCTATCTTACTGTGATACTGAGATGGAATGTGACAATGCTTTCTAACCTCTTGTTGTGCAGCTGGTGCTGCCTGCTGCCCATTAGGCTGCACCACCCTGGCCGCCGCCACCCCGGCCCATCTATGGTCCTCCAGCCCTGTGGAGGAAATTAAGAGATGTGGACATCAGTACACAGTCATGAATGTGGAGCCCCCCACCACCACACAGCCCGCTGTGCACTGGGTGTGGCCCTGTCAGTCCTGAGACCCACACGCCAGCACAGCTGTGACTTCTGCAACAGCCAAGCCTGATGCATGGGTCCCCCAGGATGACAAAGTTCCCTGCTGTGGGCCATGCCACGCAACCATGTCAACACCACAGTACTGCACCTGGGTGGAACAGCAACATGAGCATTCTGACCTGGCTGTGGCACAGATCCTCGCTGGATGCAGGTGGTCTGGTGCCTTCCATCTCAAGTCCCCATACCAGTGCCTGCATTGCTTGGCCATGCAACCGACACCAGTCCTCCTCTCCAGGGCCTCGGTGACATGGAGCCACACCTCCCCTTGGCCTGCTAGAGTGGCACCTTACCAGATAGCTGCCCCTCAAAGGGCTGAGGGCTGAACCACAGTCACCAGGTTGATGAGCTCAATCTCTGCCCAGTTTTCTGCCCTCCTGCTTTGTCCATGCACCATGGTCAGCAGCCGACTTGAAGAGGAAAATAGCCATGGAACAGCACATGTGTCTGCCACATGTGTAGGCTACATAGTATACATAAGGCTACAATTGTGCAGCCCGTGAATGCATGGACACAGTGCTCAGTGAGGGGCCATAGCACAGTCATCAGCATGCACAGCATGCCAGGGCCTAGCGTGGTCACATACATGACCCATGGGTTAGAGATCATCACCCCGCTCACAGTGCACAGGTGTGGGATAGGGGCAGTGAGTGCATGCACGATGGGATACCAGTGCCACATGCACCATGCCATGGCATCGTGCAGGCTACACACGTCACATGATAGCAATGGGGTCATTGCTGCACACATGCACACTGTGGGCATGCACACCGTGCATGCGCAGGTATTGAGCCATGGAGATGCTCCAGCACAACCCCATTGCACATTGCACAATTCCACGATAATGAGATGTCGCATGCAAATCACCTCATTAGCCAATGCATGGTGCAGTGGGAGCATTACATATTACAATTGTGCACAGGCTCATTTGCATGCATTGCTCCTTATAAGCACCACAAAACAGCACAGGCCACAGACTGGCATTGCAACCATTCAGGTAAGTGACTGACAACATGGATGAACAGCAGCCTAATCCAACACTGCAACAGAGAGCTGCATTGCAACATTCTGACACTGCCCCACTCTGCTGTTCATGTCCACAAGTGACAGGATGTCAGAAACTGAAGGAGAGGGAGGAGAGGAGAGGAGAGGAGAGGAGAGAGAGAGAGGAGAAGAGAAGAGAGGAGAGTCAGGTGCCTGCATGCAAGTGCAGGTCCAGCTTTATAGCTGCTGAGACCAATGCCCTCTTTGAGGCCTATATGGACCCAGAGACCCTTCTCTGAGGTGCCAAGGCATGACACAGGAGCCGGCAGTGGGCTGGGGGGAGGTGGCCTGATAAGTTAACACCCAAGGCTGCCACCATCGCGCCCTGCAGGAGTGCAAGAAGAAGGTTGGCATAGACAGGAGGCAGATTAAGGATATGGTTGCAGTATACTCTCCTGGTAATTACGGAATCCTGGCTAAAACCGTGTACTCTACACACTGAGGTGAATATTCCCTCCTATAACATCTTTCATATGGACAGGCTGACAAGAGAGGGTGGAGTTGTCATCTATGTGCTGGATAGGTACACCATCTCTGTTACTGACTCCACTGCTGTTGCAAAGGAATTTGAGAGCTTAACCATTAAGATCCAACTTGCTTGCTCCTCATTGTATATTATGGGATGCTATAGGCCCTCTTCTGCAGGCCTTCACCTGCTGAGCCATCTTACCAACTTCTTAAGCACGACGGCTGAGGTCATTATCCTGGGAGACCTCAGTTTTGATTGGTTTTCTGATGCCGCCACATCACATAGAAGTGGATGTGTGTGTATGTGTGTGAGCACCCATGTGCCAGTGGATCCACCATGTGTGTGTGTGCCCCTGTCCCTGCATGCATACCATTGTGCACATCTTTGCCACTGTGTTGTGTGCTAGTCTGTGTGGCCCATGCTTGTGTGTCAGTGCACTCACCTGTGTCATCCATAATCTTCCTTGTGATGGTGTCATAGTGCCGACTTGCTCCTGAACAACTCCAGGTCCCTTCTTCCATGGGGTGGCTGCTCACCACCCTCCAGCCCTTCACCACCATCATCCCCACTACTGTCGCCCTCATCGACCTCAACAACTATCCCACAGTCAATGGCCCTGTTGTGCAGGGTGCAGCAAGCCAGGAACATGCCACAGTCTTTCGATGGGCTGTATTGTAGGGCACCGCCTGACCTGTCTAGGCAATGGAATCACATCTTTAGCATGCCAAAGACATGCTCAATTGTATCATGCATGCTGGTGTAAGCTCTTGTTGTATCTTTCTCCATGGGGAACAATGGATGTGCCGGTAGGGGGGTGAACAGCCATGGCCTTAGGGGGGTATGCACTGTCACCTGTGTGGAAGACCTAGTATCCCTGTGCTGTGCTGCCACCTGGTTCCTTTCATCCACCACACACACCTCAATGCCTGCCCCAACCAATGCTCCCACACCCCCAGGGCTGTGGCTCTCAGCCACCCTGGCACTTGTCCTACTCACCGACAAGGTGGCCCATGGGGATGTCACCCCACTTGAACCTATGGTACCGCGCAGAACTGTGCCATATGAAGGCATCATGTGCACTATTGGGGTGTGTGGCACAGACATTGATGATGCACCCCATGGTATTGCACACCACCTGGCAGTTGATGTATGGGTAGCCCTTGTAGTTTATGTACACTGGGCCCTGCAGTCTATTGCTCCAATCACACCTGGCATGTGTGCTGTACACTCCACCTGTGTGCTGGAGAAATATATGTACTCCAAAGCATGTGGCAATAGAGCGTTGAGGAACTGGGTGAGGAGGCGGGACATAACTGATTGGGTGATGCCCATGGTATCCTCTGTTGACCTTTGGAAAGTGCCCGGGGTGAGCAAGCACATCACAGCGGTCACCTTGGTCTCCACTGACATAGCATGGCTACATCTGGTGGGTGCCTGCATCTCATCACTGCACAGCTCACAGAGCTGCCTCAGAACTGCCCTGTTCAGGCAGTACTGGCCCACTATCTCAGTGTCACCTTAATTCTAATATGTGATCCTGACATGGTACCATCTGTGTTGGGCATACTGCCACTGGGCCTTCGTCAGTCATGCTGGTGTTCCTCCTGCCTCCTCACATGCCACGTTACCACATCTATTATGAATGGCCACTGTCCATCACTTCAGTCAATGGGTGTCTCTCTGCGCCTATGACACTCTGTCAGTCCATCCACCTGTCTGTGTCTCTCTCTCCCTCTCTGACTGTCTCTCTCCCTCTCCTCTCTCTCTCTCTCTCTCACACACTCTCTTCTCCCTCTCTCTCTCTCTGGGCACAATGTTGTGCATCTGCTGTCTGTTTGTTTGAGTCTGTATTTATAGGCTCAAGTCTGCCTGTTGCAACTTAGGTTTGCTCCAGACTTGTGCCATTCTCTACAGTTAATTTGCCATTCGCCACTTATTCATGGGACCGCCCCTGCACTTGCACTGCATACATTATAGTTGTGCATTGGCACAGTGGGTTGTGTTGTGCCATGGCTCCTTTGAATATCACTCAGTGGCGCATCTTTGTACTTGAGCCGGCACACCTCAGTTGCACCATGAGCAAGTGCTCTGAATATCTCTGCCCTGCTGTTTAAGAACAAAGCACCTATCTGATTCAATGAATTAAAAGGACGACTTATTCTGGGTGATCTCTGAATGGTGACTCTTTTGAAAATACATGGACTCTGGTAGTGTTTATTTATAGGATTGTAT
The DNA here is from genome assembly GCA_016271365.2 of Neoceratodus forsteri. Taxonomy (NCBI): domain Eukaryota; kingdom Metazoa; phylum Chordata; order Ceratodontiformes; family Ceratodontidae; genus Neoceratodus; species Neoceratodus forsteri. The sequence goes on from CM028134.1 coordinate 644,081,124, forward strand.
TTAACTTGTATTTAATTTTATTTGATAATTTTATTAAGAATCCTAGTTTTTAGGTGCTACATTACTGAATCTTGGAGTAAGTCATCAGCAAATGATTGATACAAGTAATCCTGACCAGTTGCTAAACAAATAAGTATTTGTCAATGCCGAATGTTTGCTTGTTGGTATTAGCATTGGAAATGCAGGAGAAGAATGCAGATAGACAGATGCAGATAGGAATGGCAGTGAAGTATTGAACTTCACGCCAACCCCACCTCCATCCCGAGAGATGGACAGGTATTAGGGTAAGTGTTTGGTCATCACCATGACGCTCATGTTATGTCACCTCACTCTATTCAGCAGACACTGACACATGTTGAGGTGTGTTTTGGGTATTTTTTTTACAGTCACCCTATTCCATAAGGATATATGCTGAAATGGGTGCAGCATAGTAGAATGGGATGAACTATGGGGCCAAAGAGTCCAAGGTACACCTCGATGCCTGTCACTGGGTGGGGGGTGGGATGGCATGAGCAGTACAGTCAACAATCCAAAGACACACCCCAGTGCCTGTCAGTTCAAATAGGTGGACGTTATGGTTAGAAACCCTAACGCCCAGGTATTTGTTAGTTTTGCACCACAAATTTTCAACATGGCATTTTTGTTGCCCCACCTCATGAAAGCATTTGGGACCTTTCTCATGATGAGTGGTAGTGTGATATTGTCAATGTGTCCCCAACTTTGACTTCCAATAGCGATCAGTGCATTCTGCCATATGTATGAAAATACAGATTGGGGGATATGCAGAATGACAGCTGTACCATCCATAGGGAGGTGTGAAGAGATGGCAATGTTGAAAATCTGTAGTGGAATAGTAAAATGCTCACACTTCTGAGCATACGTGGAAACTGTGCAATGCATGGATGTAACAAGTCATTTTATGGACTTTCATCACCAAATTTTCAACATAGGCATTTTAGGACCTCTGCTCATGAACAGTGTCACTGTGATTTTCTTAATGTGTCCCAAACACTGATTTCCCACAGTGAGCAGGCTACTGTGCGCTGGAAGTACAAAAACACATTTCGGCCAGGATGTGAAATATGACAGCTGTACTGTTCATGAGAAGGTATGGAAAAATGCCAATGCTGAAAATCTGAAGTGAAAATATAAAAAATTTGTGAAGTTATGAGCGTGCATGGGAACTGCACATTGTACACTCGTAACACACTCATTTTATGGACTTTCGTCACAAAATTTTCAACATAGGCATTTTAGGACCTCTGTTCATGAACGTGTCACTGTGATTTTCTTAATGTGTCCTGAGCACTGATTTCCCACAGTGAGTGCGCTATTCTGTGCTGGAACTGCGAAAACACATTTCAGCCAGGAAAACCTAATATTCTTCAGCTGAAGCTACCTCTGGCTGGAAGCTGCAACACTGGACTTAGGATTTGCAAGAAAGCGAGTTGTGCTCACAACAGAGGGAGGTGAACCTTACAATTTGCAATTGTCTTTTGTTTATAGCAGATTCATTAGAAAAGTTAATATTCTTCAGGTGGAGGCTACTTCTAAGTGATAGGTGAAATAAGGAACTTAGAATGATCAGAAAAGGCAGTCTTTCAATCAACAGAGGGAGGTGGACCTTAATGATCAGAAAAGGCAGTCTTTCAATCAACAAAGGGAGGTGGACCTTGCTTTACTTTTGTTACAGTTGTTAAGATTTTCAGTGCAGGAAGAGTTTAAACCCAGAGGGACTGAATACTGTTTACTGTATCTATCCTTGTGTACTGCTGACGTGTTTTGGGGCTGACTGCTTTCAGAGCACAAGTCACCAGCCTGTTTTGGGGCTGGGGAGGTTTTCCTGTGTCTGACTTGGATGTTTGGATTTTTCTCTGTTTGATTAGCAGGATATTTTCTCTGTCAAATTGTCATGTAGGGCATCTTGCTGACAGGAAGGCACTCATCACAGCAGTAGGTCAGAGCTTTTAGCTGATTGTTTCTTGAGGGCACAGTTTAGGCCCAAACCCTTCCCACCCCTCACCCCACACACACCCCAGGAAATAGTTCCTTTATCCTGGGGTTACATAGATACATAGACAGTGTCAGCAGATAGGGGCCTATGGCCCACCCAGTCTGCTCATTTGAGCTTGTAAGTTCAGTTTATGTTTTCCTAGAAGTCTGTTGCCCCTTACCCCTGACCTCCAGAATTCCTTTATGTCTATCCCATGCATTCTTAAATCCCATGATTGTTTCAGCCCCCACCACTTCCTCTGGCTGGGTGTTCCACTTGTCCACCACCTTTCTGTGAAGAAATTCTTCCTCACATTTCCTCTGAATCATCCTCCTCCAACTTCATCCCATGCCCTCTAGTCCTGGAACATCTTTTAACTTAAAATAGTGTATTCCTGCACCCTGTTCCTCCCTGTAAGATACTTGCATGTCTCTATCATATCCCTCTCCTCCTCTCCTCCAGGGAGTACATGTTCAGTTCCTTCAACCTGTCCTCATAGGACTTGTGATGCAATGCATGTACCAACTTTATTGCCCTCCTCTGAACCTCTCTTTGGCTTCATTGGGGACTGGAGTTCCACCTGGATGGACACCAGCCTATACTGGCAGGATGGTCTGCATCTGTCCAGGAAGGAACAAGTCTTTGGGCAATCAGTTTAAATGCTTCATTGGCAAGCTTTTAAACTAGTCAAGGGGAGGCACTGACATCATCTCCTCAGGAGGGCAAGGTGCATATCACTGTCATATCCTGTCTAGCACACTGCACTGACAATATAAGTATACATTATATAATATATGTATTTCTATATAACAAACCAATCTCACACACAAAAAAAAAATAAACAAGAAGGTAGACAGACATGTGGGGAGTAGTGCAATGTAATGGCTGTGGGGCAGCACTCTTCCGGGAGTCTTTCTAGAGGCTGAGATGCTGCCCTGTTTGCAGACAACTCTCTGCCCTGAGGGAGGAAGTTGCCTGTCTTCAGGCCACACTGGACAGTAGTAAGGGAACCTTCCCCCCCCAGGCCACACTAGACAGTAGTAAGGGAACCTCCCCCATCTAGGGAGCACCATAGACACCACCACTACCTCAGAGGTTGTGAAGAAAGCACAGCAGTTGGACCACAGTGGGCTCAGGGAAGGTAAGGGTGGTGGAACTGAGGCACAACCAGTCAGTTGTTCCACTCCACAATCCATACACCATTCTGGGGGAGCATAGTTCCCCTATGGATGCACCCACAGAAGAGACTAAGGAGGTTGCAGACAACTGTCACAAGGGAGGCCTTCAGGAAGGAGGCAGAGGACACCACAAGGAAAGGAAGCAGCTCCTGGTGGTGGACTCAATTATTAGGGGGATAGAACTGGGGGGAGCAGGGAAAACTGAACTAAGGTGCCTGCCTGGTGCCATGGCTTGGAGGGACAGGAAGCGCATCCTTAGGATCACGAGAACAGTTGCACGGGAGTCTGAGCTGGATGTCATTGCCCACCTAGGGACAAATGACTTGGCTTATCATGAGATTAGAACAGCGCAGAAGGACTTTGTAGAGTTGGGGAGGGGACTAAGACAAGTAGCACACACAGTATCCTTTTCAGAGGTGCTGCCTGCCAGTGGCATGGGTGAGGCGAGGGTACTTTGCACCATGCAGTTTAACGAATAGTTGAAAAAATGGTGTGGAGCACAGGGGTTTGGCTTCATTGAGGACTGGGGTTCCACCTGGATGGACACCAGCCTATACTGGCAGGATGGTCTGCATCTGTCTGGGAAGGGAACAAGTCTTTTGGGCAATTGGTTTAAATGCTTCATTGGCAAGCTTTTAAACTAGTCAAGGGGGGAGGCACTGATAAGCAGCAGGAAAATCCCAGCTTCCTCCTACAAAACAGGGTACTAAATGAGAAAAAGACCAAGGTAGAAAAGTCAGTGGTGGATGCTGCTATAGAAGGTAAAGCCATCAAAAAATGGAGAGCAATGAGAACCAATGCCCGTAGTCTGGGTAACAAGCTTTCTGAATTAGTGGACTAGATGGAGGAGGACAAACATCTGGATATCGTGGCAGTCACAGAAACATGGTACACACAGAACCATGACTGGGACATAAACATACCAGGATACACTATCTACAGGAGGGACAGGGAGGGTAAAAGAGGAGGAGGAGGAGTAGCTCTCTACATAAGGGAAGGAATCAAAGCAACAGAACAAAAGGGTAAACAGGGAGGAGAAGAAGCACTGTGGGTCACTTTGGAGACAGGAAATGGTACCACAATCTGCATAGGAGTTGTTTACAGACCCACCTCTCAGGGGGAGAAAATGGACAAGGAAATGAAAGAAAGTATACTTTGAATGGCAGAAAAAGGGGAGATATTGCTGATCCGGTTCTTTCAAGTGGATTGGGCACCCCCTCGGCACAAACTGAATGTTTGTGGGGGGAATATTATGCCGACAGGGACTGGGCTCCCCCATCGGCAAATGACATGGGGGAATGAAGCCGACGGGGATTGAGCCCCCCATCAGCAAAACAATGTTCCTGGGGCACATGATGCAAGGAGATTGGGCACTCACGGCATGGGGGTGTAATATTGTGAACATGGCGGCTGCTTTCCTCTGTGTTTATAAACAATATTACTCTAGGCAAAGTTCCACCCAGCAATGACAGGTCACCACCTCATTGCAGCAGAATGGCTGATGTTGCTATGATGAGGTGGCCCTTGATGCTGCAGTGAAAACATTTCAACTTGGTGGCACTTTTGGAGACCAGTGTTATCAGCACACTGTGCCTCCATTGGTCCACACACAAGGAGCAGGACAGAGAACTATGCCAGTTAATGCAGAAGGAAGCAGGGAAGGCAGTCAGACTAGCAAAGGCCCAAACCAAGGAAAATAAAGCCAACTCAGTTAAGAAGGAGGACAAAACCTTTTTTAGGTACATTAGGGAACAAAGAAACACTAAGACAGGGATACTGAGGCTGAATAAAGAGGAAGGTGGTTGGGTAGAGAGCGACAGTGAAAAAGCAGGGATACTGAATGAATACTTCTTCTCAGTATTCACAATGGAAAAGTGGGAAGAGATACCTAATCAAGTCAAAAGAAGCACTCTGGAAAGGGGGGTTGATATTAGTCCTTTCAGAGAAGAAAGGGTTCTGAAAGAACCCTTAAAACTGAAGGTGGATAAAGCAATGGAGCCTGATGAGATTCACCCCAGAATTCTAAAAGAACTAAGGGAAGAACTAGTGACACCACTGAGTGCCCTTTTTAATAAATCATGGGAGGATGGTGTGGTACCTGAGGACTGGAGGAGGGCAGATGCGATTCCCTTTTACAAAAGTGGGAGCAAGAAAGAGGCATGAAACTACAGACCTGTCAGTTTGACCTTAGTGGTAGGGAAAATGATGGAATCACTTCTGAAGGAAAGAATTGTTGAGTACCTAGAGGCTAGTGGGGCACAGGACCCAAGGCAGCATGGATTCACAGCAGGAAGGTTATGTCAGACAAATCTAATTGATTTCTTTGACTGGGTGACCAAAGTAGTAGACCAGGAGGGCTGAGGACATGGCTTACCTAGACTTTAGGAAGGCATTTGACATAGTCGAGCACAAAAGATTAATAAACAAATTAGCCAGCCTGGGAGTGGGTCCCAGGGTGGTAGCCTGGAAACACTGGCTGTACAACAGCACACAGCGGTAACAGTAAATGGAGTCCACAGTGAAGAAAAGGAGTTACTAGTGGAGTACCGTGGGTTCAGTGCTGGGGCGGTCCTTTAATGTCTTTATAAGTGACGTTGCAGAGGGACTGAAGGAAAGTATGTCTCTTTGCAGATGACACAAAGATCTGCAACAGGGTTGATAAACAAGGTGGGGTGGGAAGGATGAAAAGGGACTTGGCAAGGTTGGAGGAATGGTCAAATGTATGGCAGCTTAGATTCAATGCAAAGAAGTGCAAAGTAATGCACCTGGGAAACAAAAACCCAGGGGGAGAGTACACAATGGGGGGTGAGATACTGGCAATAACAAAATGGAAAGGGACCTGGGGTAGTCATATCAGATGACCTAAAGGTGGGCCAGCAATATGATAAGGCAGTAAGGAGGGCTAGGGGGATACTGAAATGCATAGGGAAGGGCATCACTGGTAGAAAACAGGAAGCTGTTGGCCCTCTGTACAGACAGTTGGTAAGACCACATCTTGAGTACTGTGTACAGTTCTGGAGACCCTATCTCCACAAAGATATAGACGGGGTGGAGGCTGTTCGGAGGAGGGCAACCAAAATGGTGCAGCATCTGCACGAGAAGGCATGTGAAGAAAGACTAAAAGAACTGAAGATGTATAGCCTTGAGGGAAGGAGGGAGAGGTGGGACAAGATAGAAACTTTCAAATACCTCAAGGGAATCAACAAAGTCCAAGAGGGTAGCAATTTCAGAAAAAGTGATGCACAAGAACAAGGGGGCACAATTTGAAAATAGAGGGGGATGACTCACAGGTAATGTGAGGAAGTATGTCTTCACAGAGAGGGTTGTAGATGCATGGAACGGCCTTCCTGAGAAGGTTGTAGAGACAAAAACAGTGGGGAATTCAAAAATGCATGGGACTGACATAGAAACATAGAAACATAGAAGTTGACGGCAGATAAGGACTGCAAGTACCCATCCAGTCTGCCCATTTCTTTTCTACCTTATAAATGTGCCATCGGCCTTTGCTCTGTCAGTGACCTCATCTATTCATAGTCATTCGTATTGCTCCTTATGCCTATCCCATGGCTGTTTGAAGCCCTGCACTGTATTCATAGCCACCACTTCTTGTGGTAAGCTATTCCATGCATCTACCACCCTTTCTGTGAAAAGAATTTCCTCACATTCCCTTAATCGGGCTCCCTCTAATCTCATGCTGTGTCCTCTTGTCCTGCTATTTTTCTTATATTTAAACATGTTAGACTCTTTCCCTTGTTTATGCCCTTAAGGTGTTTAAATGTCTCGATCATATCACCTCTCTCCTCCTTTGCTCAAGGGTATACATATTGAGCTGCTAATCTGTCCTCATATGTCTTCTGATGCAGTCCCTGCACCATTTTGCTGCCCTTCTGGACTGCCTCAATTTGGTTAATGTCCTTGTGAAGGTGTGGCCTCCAATACTGCACGCAGTACTCCAGATGGGGCCTAACCAATGTCTTGTACAGAGGGATTATTACCTCCCCTTACGACTTCAGGATACCCCTACTAATACACCCTAACACCCCTTAGCCTTACCTACTGCTTTAGAGGTCTGCTTGATGATTTTAGGTCATCAGTGATGATGATGCCCAAGTCTCTTTCTTCCTTTGTGACTGCTAGCAACTCCCTTCCCAGCCTATAAGTGGCTTCAGGGTTTCTCTTCCCTATGTGCATGATTTTGCACTTCTTTGCATTAAATCCCAGTTGCCACTCTTCTGACCATTTTGCTAGTTTATCCAGATCTCTTCTCATTCTGCCCACCCCATCTGGATCATCTACTCTGTTGCAGATCTTGGTGTCATCTGCAAACACACAAGCCTTACCCTCTAGTCCATCTCTGAGGTCACTAATGAAGATGTTGAATAGGACTGGCCCAGGACTGATCCCTGAGGTACCCCACTTGTGACTTGCATCTCTTCTGACTGTATACCATTTACCACCACTCTCTGTTTTCTGCCAGTCAACCAGTTTGCCACCCAGTTGACCAACTTCTGACCCACCCGAGCCTACCTAGCTTATTTATCAATCTTCTATGTGGAACAGTGTCAAAAGCTTTGCTGAAGTCAAGGTAGGCGACATCAACTGCTCCCCTTGGTCCACCACTCTGGTTACCCAGTCAAAGAAATCTATGAGATTAGTTTGACAGGACCTTCCTTTTGTAAACCCATGCTGTCTTGGATCCTGTGCCCCTATGGATTCCAGGTGTTGCACTATCCTTTCCTTAAGGAGTGCCTCCATAATCTTGCCCACTACTGAGGTAAGACTGACTGGTCTGTAGTTCCCCCTCCTCCCTGCTACCACTCTTGTGGAGCGGGATCACATGAGCCCTTCTCCAGTCTTCCGGGACCTCTCCTGTGCTCAGAGACTCACTAAACAATTCTGCTAATGGCTCTGCTAGTTCCTCCTTTAGCTCCTTAAGTACCCTGGGATGTATGCCATCAGGTCCCATTGCCTTATCCACCCTGAGCTTAGCAAGCTCTTGTAGGACCCTTTCTTTTGTGAAGGGAGTAGTGCTCACCTCCCTCCCCCCTGTGTCCATGATGCTGAGCTGTGGGCCCTGCCCTACCTTCTCTTGTAAATACTGAGCAAAAGTATCTATTTAGGATAGATGCCTTTACAGGGTCCTCCTCCTCACATGCTCCCTTTCTCCATTAAGCTTAGCATACCCTCTGGACTTTCTCCTTTCACTAATGTATCTATAGAAAGTCTTGTCACCTTCTTTACTGTTCGTGCTAGTGTTTCCTCAGTTTGGGACTTTGTCTGCCTTACTGCCTTACCTGCTTCCTTAGGGCAGTTTGGTATGCCTCCCTATCTTCATCCGCTGTGTTCCCTTATATTTCCTGAAGGCCAGCCTTTTGGCTCTGACCTTTCTGCTACTGTATTTGAGAACCAAAGTGGTTTCCTTCTTCTGTTGCACTTCTTTCTGTCTCAACACAATGGGATGTTGCTTCAAGTATTGTATCCTTAATGCTTGCCCACTTTGCCTGTACCTCCTCACCTGTGCTTTTTGCCAGGGCTAGCTTAACTCTGTTGGCCATCTTATCAAAGTCAGCTCCTCTGAAGTCCCATATTTTGCCTTGGAATGGGATGATTTAGATGTAGTAGCCAAATTGAACCATACCATGTGATGGTCACTGGCCCCAGGTGACCTTCTACCTGGAGATCTGTGATCCCTTCTTTGTTAGTCAGTACTAGATCTAGGATAGCCCTGTCTCTTGTGGGCTGTTGTACCAGTTGTTTGAGGCCCTCCCCTGCAGGGAATCCACTATGAGTCTAGTTCTGGCAGATGTTCCTGCTGGTATTGACCAATCTGTATCTGGCATGTTGAAGTCTCCCATTATCAGAACCTCCCTTTAGCTGTCATGTTTGTATATCTTCTAACAGTAATGTGTCTATGTCCTCCTCTGGTCTGGGGGCCTGTAGACAACCCCAGTTCTTATGGCTGTCCCATTTCCTGTTTCCAGGGTGACCCACAGTTCTTCTGGCTCCTTATGTGTATTCTGAATTTCTGTAGCTTTGATATTTTCATTAACATACAGGGCCACTCCTCCCTTTGCACCTCGGTCTCTTCTGAACAATACATAGCCAGGTACTGAAGTCTCCCAAGTGGTTACTGGTAAACCACGTCTCACTAATTGCTACTATGTCCATTAGCCTCTGACATTATTGCCTGCAGGTCTGGGATCTTATTTCCCAGGCTGTGAGCATTTGTGTACATGATTTTCCATTGGCCAGATTTTGGTGTGTTAGTTGTTGGGTGAAGTTTGGCATTACCCTGTGCATCGTATGGGGAGACAAACCTTTTTCTTACCTGGTGATGCAAATGAACGGCAAACAAGCTGAATTCCAGTTTGACCACTAGCTGAGGGAGGGTGTTCTTCCCATTCGACGTATGGGGTGCTGCACCCCTCTCCCCATTTGCTAGTTTAAATATTCTGCAAAGACGTCAAACTTCTGCCCCAATGCACTGACTCCTCTTTAGTCAGATGCAGTCCATCAAATTTAAAGAACTTTCGCTCCCAGAACTGTTGCCAGTTCCCTACAAATCTGTGTCCTTTTCCTGGCACCAGTCCTTGAGCCACGTGTTTAGCTCTCCTATCTCCCCTTCTCTGACCTTCCGTCCATCTGCTCCCTTCTCCCAGACTGGCAGGATCTCAGAGAAGGAGATGCCGGACGAAATAGATGATAGACATTAGGCAATTCTAGTGGGGGGTAGGAGGAACTAGGCTGTTGGTTAACTGGAATCAGCTGCTTATCTTTTAGGTAGGGAAATGGGTAGACTAGGTGGGCCAAGCAGTCCTTATCTACTGTCAAATTCTATGTTTTTATGATTCAGTGCCACATAGCCCTCTTCACAGATGACACTAAGATGTTAGGGTTTATTTATTATTTTATTATTTATTAAATTTTGTTAACTGGGTAAGCCCACTGGCCTCAAGGTCCCTTTTTCAGAGACGACCCGGAGTTAGTTACATATAATTTTGCACATTCAGGTAGGTGATACAGTGTATTGACAGTGATGAGGTGATGAAGGCCCTGCAGAACGGCCTGAAAAAATTGGGGAGATGGTCCAAGATTTGGCAGCTACAGTTCAATGCAAAAAAGTGCAAGGTGTTACATCTGGGTAAGGGGAATCCTGGAGCAGAGTATTGGCTCAATGGTGTCCATCTCAACACTTCATATGAGGAAAGGGATCTCAGGGTCATCATGTGTGACACCCTTACAATCAAGCCAAAGCAACAAATCTTAAGGTAAAGCAAATAAAATGCTGGGGTGTATAGGGAGAGGTTTCAACAGTAGGGACAGGAAGTGATCCCACCACTATACAGGTCCCTGGTGAGACCCCACCTGGAATGCTGTGTCCAGTTCTGGAGCCCTTACCTTAGGAAAGACAAGGATAGGTTGGAGAACATGCATTGAAGGGTGACCAAGATGGTTCAGGGTCTCCAGAGTCTCTTTTACGTGGAGCGACTAAAGACATTGAACATGTACTCTCTAGAGACTAGAAGGGAAAGGGGTAATATGATTGAGACATTCTAATTTCTCCATTAGCTCCTTATATTGTTTTTCCAATAGAAGGAGCCTGATTAAGTTCGAGCAATTTGCTCTCAGTGCCTCACTTGTCACAATTTACTGCACTCTAGTAGCTGATTTCACTTGGTGATTTATATTAAAGGAGCCCTCAACTGTCTCTTTCCTCTTAACCTCTCTCCTGTCTCTAGTCTAAAATGTCCCCCCCCCCCCCTCCTCCTAGCTCTCCTCATGGGGATACTTTGCCTTCCTATCCTCTTTGAGCTTTCCTGCTTGAACACATCAACAGCTTCTTCCTATACTTATGCTCACTTTGACTTCTACTACTCCAACCTGCTTGCTACTGCCACTCCAACACCTCCACCCCCCTCTGCTCTCATCAGCAAGCATATTAGCCCAATAGCCAGATACTTTTACCTTCATCTGAAGCCACCAGCCTGCGTCTCTATCAGGGCCTGCCTCATCACCCTGCTATGGATACTAACCCTATCCCTTATACCAGCCGGTGACATAGAGATCAACCCTGGCCCATCTCAGCGTTCCGTCATAACCTTGCTCCCCCCCGGCCACCACCCTCCAAAAACCGATGGACTAACTTTCGCGCTCACCTTAATGCTAGGAGCCTTCTGGCCAACCTCCCTGACCTCCAGGCTTGGGTGTATACTAACGTCCCGGATAACCTCGCCATCACAGAAACCTGGCTTAAGCCCACAGTGACTGACTCTCAGTGCCACTTTCCTGGATACAACATGCTTTGTATTGACCGTCCTGGTACTAAAAGGGGTGGTGGCCTTGCCCTCTACTTCAAAACTCACCTAAACATCACCCTTCTGCAGGACCCCCTCCTACCAAACTGTGTGGAAATCCTACACTCCCTACTGCTTCTGGGGGTTGTAAAGAAACTCCATATTTTTTGTACTTATATCCCCGCGAAAAATGCTACACAAGGCATCACTGAACTCCTGGGGTTTCTGCCTACAGTTACAGGCAAGAATGACATTATCTGCCTTGGTGATTTTAACCTTGACTGGTCCGAGAAAAACTCAGCTAACCTATCCTCCTTTGCTACCAAGGCAAATCTATCCCAGCTCATACATGAATCCACTAGGGTCTCACGTGGGGGCAACTGTGCCACCCTTCTCGACTGTATACTTACTAACAGGATGGAATATGTTGCCTCAGCTGGTGTACTACCTGACACAATTAATGACCACTATCCCATCTACTGTGTCTGGAACACTGTAATTCCTCCCCTCCCTGCTAAAACTGTAACCTTTCCAAATCTCTCACACCCAAATCATGACGACTTCTTAACTGATCTCAACCAGGTTGACTGGTACCCTCTCTACCAAACCGAGGACATTAACATAGCTACAGAATATTTCAACTCCGTCCTCCTCTCTCTTCAAAACCTTCACATCCCGGTCACCACACGTAGGATGGCAGGGAAAGTAACCAAGTGGCTTACGCGCCCCCTGCTTCAACTTCTCAAATCTAGGGACAAACTTTGGTCCAGGTGGAAGATCTCCCACCTCTGTGCAGACTTCGAAGACTATCATGCATTGCGTAACAACTGCAAAAGACAAATTTGTATTGCCAAAAGCACTTACTATAGGAACCTACTAATAACATCCTCTACAAATCGGCGCAGGTACTGGTCCCAAATTAAGGACATTCTCGGCAATGACAAGCAACAGAATCCAGCTGACATGAACATTCAAGGTGTTCATTGCACCAACCCTGACACCATTGCCAACGCCTTCAATGCCCTTTTTTCTTCGCTACCAGTCGCTACTCTAACTAGCCCACAACCTGACTGTCCCTCTTCTCCTCCTTCGCCCCTCCCACCCCCTTCGCTCTGGCTCCATCCACATACCTTGAGTTCGTAGCTATTTACTCCCTTCGGCACGTGAGGGTCAAGGGCCTGAGGGCATCCATCCTGCATACTTAAGCAGTTTGCATCTTGGCTGACCAGACCTATCACCTGGCTTTTTAACATCTTGAGTCATATGTCTACTGTCCCATCCACCTGGAAAACTGCCAGAACCATCCCTATACACAAAAAGGGCGATGTCAAACTCATGTCCAACTCCCGCCCTATATCTCTTCTGCCCACTCTCAGCAAGCTTCTCGAAAAAATAGTCCACCGCCAGCTTGCTGCTCACCTTGACATGTTTAATCTTCAAACCCTGTGCCAACATGATTTCCGGCCAGGTCACAGTACCACTTCGGCACTGACACAACTTACAAATGACATCAAAAATAACATGAACCGTGGCCTTCTCACTGGGGCCGTCTTTAGCGACCTGTCCAAAGCCTTCGACATGGTACATCATTCTCTCTTGCTAAAGAAGCTCCAATCCACTGGAGCATCTGACTAAGCCCTCTCCTGGTTCCATAGCTATCTTGACAATCGGACTCAGGCGGTAGCATTTCACAAGGCCCTTTCCTCCCCCTAAACATCTCCCGTGGAGTTTCCCACGGATCCACTCTCAGACCTCTACTCTTTTCCCTCTTCCTAAATGATATTCCCTCTATATCCCAGCATAGCTGCACTCATATGTACGCTGATGACCTTGTTCTCTACTCTGTGTCAAAATCGGTTGCTGCCATCAACACCACTCTCACTAATGACTTCCAATTCCTGCAGACCTGGCTCTCTAGCAATCACCAAGTCCTAGACCAAGAAAAACCCGTGCATGCTATTTGGATCCTCTAAAAAACTGTCTGCCCCTGCGAACAGGCTTCGGCTTCACTGCCTTGATGGCTCCTCTCATTTCAAACACTGAATCCTTCTAGACCTTGGGGTCACTTGGATCCACACTAGACCTATCTCAACATGTCAATATGGTGTGCCGTGCAGTCAATGCTAAAATTGGTGGAGCTTATTGCATCGCCCCTCCCTCACTCCTTCTGCTAGACTTTCTGTTGCGAGAGGTATTCTTCTACCCCAGCTCCAATATGCTCTGCCCCTCCTCTTGCTGCAAACTCTTCTACACTCCACAAATGGGACACTGTCTACAACAATGTCTGTAGATTCACCTTAACTGCCCCACATCTTACCCATCATTGTCTCCTTTACGCTGGTTTAAATTGGCTGTCACCTAAGGATATTCGGGCTTACTCCCTGGGCTGCTTTATCGACTCCCTGTCCAGACCTCCCTGCCCTGTCTATCTTGCTAACCTCCTGACTCCTGCCTCACACATCTGTACCCTCAGGTCTTCCTTTGTCCCCACATTCTCCAGTAGACCTTGCATGACAAAATGGGTGAACAGGCATTTGCCCATTTTGCTCCCAAATTCTGGAACTCACTCCCCCTTATGGTGAAAACTTCAGCCTCCCATCAAGAATTCAAAACTCACTATTCTCCCACCTCCTAGCCTCTGGCCAATGCAAATGCTCTTAATATGCTTTGTCCCACTGCAGGCCGTCTGGTCTGACCCCTAATACTACACTAAATATTCTCCTAATGCAATACGCTTGTCTAAGTGGCTATGAACCTTGATGTTATTAATGTCCTCTGCTGTCTTATGGTTACCCTAATTGTTTTATTTTACATCATTATTATGATATATGCCTAATATGTACCCTTATGTAACTATTACTGTGCTACCCAATGTATACCTTGTTTGTTCCATGTACATCTGTATTATGTCTGTGCATTTCTGCATATTGTAACCAATGTCCTGTCCTCTCCTGGGTCATGCCTGAAAATAGGCAGGTCTGTTGCCTAGCGCACTTACCCGGTTACCAAAAGCTAATAAATAAATAAATAAATTCATGATGGGCATTAACAAAATACCCTACCAGAATTTTTAACAGCATAGAAGGCTCAGCCACCAGTGGACACAAATGAAAGCTACAAGGTGGGAGATTCAAATGGGATCTGAAGAAGTATTACTCCAAAGAAAGAGTCATTGATCCATGTAATAGACTGCCCGATGGGTAGTGGGCAGTAATACTGTGGTGAATTTCAACAGAGTGTGGCACAGAGTAAGAGCGCAACGAGGTATGGAGGGTAGGGGGTCTAGGTCCTGGGACCCATAGAAAGCTTTGATAACCTTTGGGCAGACTAGATGGACCTATGGTCTCCTGTCGTCACCTTCTTCATTTCCATGACACCACTAATTTTGAACTACACAAGCAGGAGGAAGCAACTAGAGCAGCTTTACAGCAAAAGCCATCACCACCTGGCTTCAAGTGAGTGGTTGGGAGGGAGCCATTGGAGCAGCACGGTTTTGCAACCAGGCAATACTGGTCTTCAAGCAACTGGGCAGGCAGATGGAGAAATTCTGAGGAGCATAGCTGTGATAAAGCAGCACTGGGCAGGTGGGATGGAGCCATGGACAATAAAACAGATTGTGTTTGGTCAGCTCCAAGCTCTTAGCTGGGAAGCTTCAATCCCCATAATTGACTGGCTCCTGGGACTGTGGCTGCTTCCTGATTGGATGCTGCAGATCCCCATTGAGAAAGAAAGCATACAAGGCACCTTTTTCAAAACACAGCTCAGCCACTGCCTTGCTGTACTGCTTTCTGGACAATTTTTCTGCTGAATATACTGCTCATGTGGAAATATATATATATATATATATATATGTATTTTTCTCTCCTCTTGGAATTTTCTGCTGTATTAGCTAGGCCTGACTTTTATATAGCTTATGTCTTGCACTACTGAATATTTCTACTGATTAAACATTTTACCTTTAAACTATTGCACTGTATATGTAGGAATTGCGTAGCAGAGTATAGCAGAGTTGTAGCGAACTTTGACTGCCTGACGTTTATATAACTTACTGCTTGCACTACTGAATTTTTTCTGCTAATTGCCCTATATTGTAGAATAGCTAGAACTGACTACTGCCTGCTGTTTGTTCTTCCACACTCCTTTCCATCACAGTTCCTCTCATTCATCCTCAGACTGCCTTCTTTGCTTCCCTCTTTCTCTTGCTTTTTTCCCTTTTGCATTTCTTTCTCTCTGTTCCTCACAGTGTTTCTCTGCCATCTACTGGACCCCCGATTCCCTCTCCTGACACCCCCCTAAACCAGCACATTCTGTAAATATTGCCTGGCATTTTGGGTCATCTTCTCACCCATTCCAGACTACCCTGAGTCTTTTCACCACACACCTCCTTCCCAGCTCTCCTGGTCTCATTCAAAGCCCCCCAACTTCCTGAATCAGCCTTTGCTTTGCTGAATTCCCACCTGGCACCTTTGACCAGACCTCTCTGCAGGAACCTTTTCTCTCCTACTATTTGCACCTACTTCTGCCCTGAGCACTAAGTTGCCCAGGGCCCTCCCACCAATTTACTTGACCTTTGTCTTTGACTTTTTAAGTAATGGCTCACCTTTTTTTCTGATCTGTTTTAGCCACAAGCCCAAACCAGGCTTTCCACTTCAGCCCAGTGGCCCTGGTGCTGCTACCTGCTGGCAGCCAGATCTCTGCATCCAGCCTGTCACCCTCTGACCAAGGAAAACAGGTACGTTTGGATAGCTACTAGCTCTGAGCTGTGAGGCTTCAATCCTCATAATTGGACTGGCTCCTGGGGACTGTGGCTGCTTCCTGATTGGATGCTGCAGATCCCCATTAAGAAAGAAAGCATACAAGGCACCTTTTTCGAAACACAACTCAGCCACTGCCTTTCTGTACTGCTCTGTGGACAATTTTTTCACCCCCCCACCCTCCTCCCTACTTTATTAAGTACACTTCCCCCAGAGATCCCCACCACCTCAGGCCTCACACTAGTCATTTACAGCAACTCCTTAAAGGGGCTCTCCTTTCTGTAACTTCTTAAAGGGGTGATCCTCTCTTATGCTCAGATAACTTATCATCCTCAATGCATCTGGGATCAAGTGCATTGACACTGACTATGGTCCTCCTCCTACTTCCTACACCAGCCCCACCTTATTTAGGACCATCACCCTCTACACATAGTACCCCTTATCTGCAACACCTCTACCAGACCCCCCCAACACTCGATCACCTCCCACCCATGGTACCCCCCCAAACGTTCACCCCTGCTACTTACTTCCCACTTATACCTTGGTATCTTCTCCTCAATGCCTTTCCCACCCTTTGTACTCTACCCACACCTTGCACCACAGCACCCGGCCTCATGTCCAGTCACAAGGGGAGATGCCACAATCACTACCACTCTTTGGTGTACCTAATCACCGTCCTGTTGCTTCTATCAGGTAACATTCACCCAAACCCTGGCCCCATGCCCAACCTTATGAACAAGCCTGCCCCAGCTCAAGGACTCTGCATAGCTTCTATGAATATTTGCAGCCTCCTTAAGAAGGCTGCTGCATTCCAATGCTAGGTTACTCAACACCAACCGGACATTGTCGCACTCATCAAAACCTGGTTATCCAAATCCAATCCTGACTCCTTCATCTGCCTCCCTGGTTACACCCTTTTCAGAGAAGATCGGGTGGGTAAGCGTGGAGGTGGTTGCGCTGTCTATATGCATGACTCCCTCTTCGGACATGCACTTCCACCTCCCAAGCTTGATAACAGGGCACAAGCCCTCACACTAAAAATCTCCCCCAACCCTGGTAAGGGCCCACTTTTTCTCACTGTTGTCTATATTCCCCCCAGAAAGCAAGACCTCGCCATTCAGGCACTTGCTGACTACCTCTCTGGCCTACTGCCCAAAATGGCCCAGATAATTGCTGGTGACCTGAATATCAACTGGCTTTCTGCAATGGCCTCCCAAACCAGAGATATCTTTGCCACCCTTGACATGTCCCAGCATGTTACCACCCCAACTAGATTCAACCCCTCTACTAGCTCCAGCACCCTCCTGGATATCACCATTCCCAACCACCCCCAGAGGGTGCTCGATATTAGTGTTCTTCCCAACTCACTTAGTGACCACTCCCCAGTCGTACTCTCTTGGTCGCTGCTAAAGCAAACCTGCACCACAAACCACCCAGTGACGTCTCCTACTCCCCAGGCGGCCTGCTTCACCTTAAACTGTACCTCTCACAACTGGATTGGTCCCCAATCAGGCTTGCACCATCCATAGATGAGGCATTGGATTTTTTCATTCGCACTTTTAACACTACCTGTGACCTCTATGCCCCCTTCGCTAGAAATCACACCAAAAAGCAAAACATGCCCTGGGTTACCCCCTCCCTCCTTCACAAACTTAAAATGAGAGACAACCTATGGCACATTGCCATGGAATCTGGCAAGCCAGCTGATAGGCAAGTGTACAACGCTGAGAGCAATAAGTGTAATCGGGCCATTCGACAGGCCAAAGCCCAGTACTACTAATCCACTTTGTCTCTCCTGGGGTCAGCTAGAAACTTTTAGGATAATGTAA
Source organism: Neoceratodus forsteri (assembly GCA_016271365.2). Lineage (NCBI taxonomy): Eukaryota > Metazoa > Chordata > Ceratodontiformes > Ceratodontidae > Neoceratodus > Neoceratodus forsteri. Next base: position 644,099,172 of record CM028134.1, read on the forward strand.
TGGAGCTGAATGGGAAATCCTGCTCCCCACCCCATCTCAACTCTCCATTAATGGAACTGTCTGCTCTGACCCTCTTGGCGTTGCAGGCTGCATAAACCACGTCCAGACCTGAGTTCAGCCTGCCCAATACTTTTTGACCCCATCCCAGTAGCACCCCTGCCCACTCTCCAGAGACCTCCTTTCTACATATATACCATCTCCCGCTGGAGGTTAGACCCTTCTGCAAAAAGTCACATTAGTAACAACTCGCACCGACCTACTGTACACTAGGCTACTTCATCTGATGTTGGATTCTATCCTGGTCCCACTTACCGAGCTGCTCAACTGCTATCTATGCCTGGGTAGTTCCCAGCACATGGAAAACTGCTATCATCACTCCCATCCTAAAGAGTGGTGATCAAGCGACCCGGTAACTATCAGCCTATCTCCATCCTTCCCCACTCTCTAAGGCCCTTGGAAAAGTAGTTGCCAACCAGCTTGCCAAATTCCTGGCCATGCACAATATCCTGTGCCCTGAACAGCATAGCTTTAATGCAGGTCACAGCACCACAACCGCTCTACATGAGTTCTCCAACTTCCTGCACTCTGCTCTTGACGCCGGAAGTCCTGTCAGTGTCATGTTCATTGACCTCCCCAAGGTCTTTGACACGGTTTTCCATCATCTCCTGATTGACTCCCTCAGATGCCTTGGTTTCTCCCCAGGCCTCCTTGCATGGTTCACCAGCTACCTCTCTGCCAGAACTCAGTGTGTAAAAATCAATAGCACACTATCTGACACACGACGTGTCTGCTCTGGGGTTCCCCAGGGCTCCATTTTAGGCTATCTCCTCTTTAGTCTCTACCTCAACTCCCTCCCCTTGGCCTGCCCAAGTAAGATCCCCCTCTACGCGGATGATGCTGTGTTCTTCCCACTGACCCCAACCCCAACACATTCCAGTCCACCCTCCAACAAGCTTTTGATAGAACTGAGCATTGGTTCACATCATGAAGGCTAGTCCTGAACCTAAAAAAGACCAAAGCTATGCTCTTCTCACATCACCAAAGCAAAGCTAGTGGTGCCCCTCTCGTGATACTGCCTAGCATACTAAACCCCATTGAGCAAGTTTCCTCCTACAAGTATCTGGACATTACCTTTGATTCGGCACTCTCCTTCTATTCCTATATCAATGCCCTTTCTGCTGCCAACAATGTCAGGATTGGACTGTTATACCACCATATGGACTGCCTACCACAAGAGGCCCTTAGATTGGCAATCACCTCCTCTGTCCTGTCACAAATTGACTATGGGCTGCCCATCTATGCTGCAGCCAACAACACTACACTTGCAAGAATCCAGCTCTCTATAAACAAGGCCTGCAGGCTAATGCTGAGCCCCTAAGGGCGCACCATGACGGCCTGCTGTACTCCGCCACTAACTTGCTCAACCTTGAAGAAAGACTCCACTTCCAAACCTGCCTTTTTTAAAAAGACCATGCTAGGCTCCCCAGGTTGCCACCTCCCCTGCAGTGTGCCCCCAGTCTCCACCCGCAGCACTGTCAAAACCTCCCTTATTGTCCCCAGGGTAAGGACCTCTATGGCAAAGAGATCCTTTTACTATTGGGCTCCCTCCTGGTTCAATTCCCTCCCAGCCAATATAGCTGACTCCACTAATCTTGGTCCTTTCAAGGTCTCCCTCAGAAGCCATCTGACAAGCACTCACTTCTGCAACTGCACATAATCCCCCACATGCCCCTTACCTTCACCCCTAGGCTGTGTCTGCCCTGTCTACTTTTCTGTATATACCTGGGGTCTCATGCAACATCTGCTGACTAACGTAATAAAGTATCTCTGGTTGCTACCTGACATGGTACTCATGTACCTATATTATGACTATTGTGATCTACCTATTACCAAGAGTGTACCACCAGTGAATGTCTGTAACACTGGTTGCATTTTTAATCTAAGCATTATGTACTGTACTGTTTGTTTGCTGTGATGTATTGCTCTCTGCTGAGGTGCCTTCATAAATGAATCTATGACTAAGGTCTGTAAATGATGATCAAATAAATAAATAAATAATCCTTCAATTTCCCCATGCCCTCCATCCAATCCAAATCACAATGCCAGAATTGTTTTGTATTGCCTTACCTGTCTATCTGTCAAAATGCCCCAGGCTGCCTTTTCCTGAGAAGTCTTTCTGGGTAAATAGATTTTATTTGGGGGCTCATTTGAGTTGATAGAGAATGTAAAGCCTATCAGAGAATTGCCATAGACTCACTGCAGGGTTTCTCATAGGCTGACCGTAGTAAACATGAGGCCCTGCCGTAGATAGTAGATCCAGATTGTTGCAGTGAACACGGAGCCCTGCTAGCAACCCATCTGTCACCTAGACAGAGACCAAGAACCCCAAATTAATCAGTGGCAACTGACACATACCCACCCTATTCATACCAGAAGAGCCACAAAATCCCCATGTAGAACACCTCCAGCAGCCTGAACTTCCCCAGGTGGACCTGCACTCACAACTGTGCTGGATAGTACACCCAGAAATCTAGCACCCTATTGGAGACACACCAACAGTGGCAAACTGCAGCTTGCACCACACCATTATGACCAAACCATGGGATTCCACTTTGGCGATTGGTGGTTTGGCTTACCCACAGTGGCATGCCACTGTGGAACTAAGAAAACCCCTGTGTCAGGTAGCAAACATAGGCTATTGATATGAGGGAGGGCCTGTGAGAGTGACTAGCAATTGGTTCCCCATGTTGGTAGCAAGCACTGGAACCAGTCATACCCTGCAAAGCATGATACACACGGTTACATAACACACACTGCCATATATGGGTGTGTAGTGGCACACATAATCAAACAGGACCACATGTTGTGCACACAAAGCACAGTGCCTACAAAAGGTTCCCAAACAATTGTTGAAGGATGTGTGACACATATTCAGACAAAGGATACATTACGTAACAAACTTTACTGGCATATATACACAAAACATCAACAACAACGGTGGATGGAGGGCATATAACTATTGGTCATGAACAAACAGTAGTAGAAGGCAGGTATTCCGAGTAACACTCATACAACATAGCAAACTGGTGGGTGGTTGTAACAAGGTGCTGACTAACACAATAGCAATGTCGGGGAGGTTGGAACAAGGAGATCTGTATCACCATTACCTACAACTGACCCTGAGCATAAAATGCATAAGAACGATGGTCAAGGGAGGTGGGTACTTGTACAGTGATTACAGGGAAAGTGTCACATGACAAGCATATGCTAAAACAATGACGGATAAATCAAAGCCTTATTGTCCACTAAATCTGTCAAGATTGGACAGCAGTGCAGATATGTCAGCATGTAGCATGTCAGTGTGTTCCACGATTGGCCAGATGTGTGTCCACAGGCCCTTGCAAATTCCTGTATGGCGAGAGTGTGAGACATCCAGCATGGCCCTCCTCAGCAGCAGGGCTGTGTTCACAGGTGGTAAACCCTCCAGCTGAAGTTCTTCTTGGCTGATATCAGTCTCTGGCATTCTGCATTGACTCTCAATGACCGGCTCCTCCTCCTCCCAATCATCCAGGTCCTGTGGCCTCACCAAGCATTGTTTGTGTGGCACCATCAGCATCTGCATGATCTGGTACATGGGCATCTGCTGCCTGTCCATCTTCCATTGTCTGCATGTCCAGCTGCAGTCCAGTTGATGCAGCCAGGACCTGTGCCTTATTCTCCTGAGCATGGCTACAGGTCCTTTCAGCATACGCCCTGCCTCTTTCTCTTCAGGAAATGCATGGCCCTCTCCAGGGCATGCCAACGGGCATTATGGGTGGGTTGATGCTCTGTGTTGTCCCTCCAGCACTTGCAACACAAAAGACAGCAAGACTAGTCCATGCAGAGCATTGTGGCTCATGTATGATTGACCACCTAATAGTCATGTCAGATACAACACACATAGGACCAATCATATGATGCACAACATGGATGTGCTAATAAGACACAGTTGGGACACCCATCCACCACACTATGATGGGTTATCAGTACCATCTGTGTCCTAGGGTGCATAGTGGAACACGCACAATGCCAAAGTGACAACCCTATGGTGAGCAGCATGGCCAATGATGCTGTGTCTGGGATAGATGTTTCCATTACTATTTCCATTTCCATCACTGCCTGTTTCCATGTGTGATACTGTGCATGGTATGCCAGGACATGGTGACACAAGGTTGCATTGTGTCATGTGATGGTTTCTGCATGTGTGTCATGACACACCATATGTGCCAGCTAGGTGGTATGGCACCATGTGACATGTTGCTATTGCCGTAGACAGTGTGGATGAATGGCACCATAGGTGAATGTATCCACAATGAACAGTGCAGCTGGCAGCATGGCAGATACTTTACATCCTAGTGCTATGTGATCTGTAGTCTGTCATCTGTCATGTGGTATATGTGGTGCTGCAGTGTGGAGCAGCTTGCACAACACGGCTCATCAAAGCATGCGTGGTTGGACACTGGGTGCACCTGTGCCATTGTGTCCTGTGTGACATGGTAATGTGGTGCTGCTGTTGTGTCACCTATGGTTGTATATGTGCATCTGCCATGTTGTGTTGCCTGTATATGTGCAACAGGGCATATGTTGTGGTGTCTGCTGAGTGCGATGGCAGTGGGGCACATGGATTGGTCTGCCTTGCAAAAGGAATATGGGGATACTGGACTATGTAGTGTGTATGCTGAGCAGGGCTCAGTGCATATGTATAAATAGCAGGTGTGGGAACGGCATGTGCAGGCCACATCTGTGCAGCCACAGGGTGGTGACATAGGCGTGTGTACATGTGTGGCATTGGTACCCTCACACTGATGTGGCTGCCACCAGCCCTACCCAGCATGACCAAACCCACCTATCTGCAAGTGTTGTGCACTCCATGTACTGCGCAGCCCACCATCAACATGTGTTCGCACACCATCGGATGTAGTGACGATAATTACAGAGCACTACACCCCTCCCACTGCAGCCACTGTGGCACATAATAGCTACTATATACACAGGCTCTTTAGTGCCCTTGGTCATGTGTGGTGTCCTTGTTGTCTGCTAGCCATTACATTACTGGTGTGCCATATGGCATTATGGCCTACCTGTGTGGCTGGGTCCTAGCCTCTCATCCCCCTGTTCATGTGCCCCCTCGGGCACTGCTCAATGGTCATCTGTGACTGTGGATGCATCAGCCCCTGTAGAGACGTGAAAGTAGATACACAGCTGAGGACTATTACACTACAAGGAGCACTGGACTGTGCTGCAGTGTGACTCTGTGATGGGCGGTGGGACATACCTGTTTGTCTGGGGCATCTACCACCAATCTGGACATCTGCATCTCTTGCCATAGTCCTCAGATCACCCAAGAGTGTTGTTTACCTCCATGACAGGTAATTCCAACTGTGATTCACCTGCCTAACTGTTCTTTTCACATCTGAGACCTTTCTGAGTTTGGCACAGATGGAGGTCCACACCCTTTCTTTGTGAGATGGTATGGTTCTGTGACTGTCACGTGGCAGTAATATCCTTGCCCACTGCTCTGCCTGGCTGATGAGAAGGATGATCTCATCATCTTAGAAGTTTGGTGACTGAGTCCAGCCTGCCATGTTTCCCTACAAATGCTGTGAACACACTGGGTGAGACACTAAACTGCCTGCTCGACACCTGCACATACATGTCTCCATTGATACAGGCATATAGCATCACTCTGCTGTTGAACACTGGAAGTACCTGGATTGAGCGGGATACACGCTATGCAGCATCAGCAGTGGTGATGCACTGAGTGGCATTTTCGGTGGCTGACACTGATTGTGTCACGCACATTGTGTCATATTGCAACATGGTATTTTGTTTGCATTTTGAGTGGGCATTGTGCTCTATGTCATGCATCATGTGTACACCACGATAAAATTGTGTGCATTGCCCCAGCACTGTGATGTGCCACAGACCACTGCATAGGTGTACACATGGTGTGGAGCCCTCAACCATCACACCCAGGCCCCGATCACACTGGCAATACTAGTCTCCATGCCCATACCCAGGGGGTGTGTTCCAAATGTACTGTGCTGCCACCATGCACAGCCCAGCCATGGCACCAGTCCATGGGCATGTGAACCACTGTGCAAAGGTGTTGGGGTATCCGTCTGTTGTTTCCCCCATTTGGGTGTCCCACAGCACTTTGGTTTGGACACCTAGGGATGTTCTCAGTCTCCTACACAGGAAGTGTCTATCTGCTGCCACATACACGGCATTGTTTGCACCATGTCCAATGTCACTACCCCACATGATGGATGTCCATATGTGTCATGCAGCATGTGCTGTCAGGAACCAAGTCACTCTAGTGTGTGCTCTCTGTACCTCCTATGGCTCTCTGGTGGCACTGGGTCTTGTACTCCGTCCACCCTACACATGTACGACTTTACCACTGTGTGACAACATGGAATCCACTGTCCACATGCTGGTGTGCCTCTGGCACCTGGGACTGTGCACAGGCTATGTGCACCTTCTTTGCCACAGTGCTACCATGACCTGTGTCTCTCCCCAGGTGGCAACACCTCCGCATCACTGCTGCAGGGTCCGGGTCCATGCCATACTGTGTTCCTCTGCTATGTCCCATGATGATGTCTGCACTCTATTGAGGTTGTCCACTTCATCCACATCTGCATAGTGGAACTGTGGCCAACACCATGCCACACTGTGTTGCTACTTGTGTGGTACCATGCATCCATAGCGCAGCAGCATTTGTGGAGATGTGGAGATGTGGTGTGGTATATGACCTTCAGTCCACTGTGGGGCTGTCACAGTGCCTATGGGGTGCCACACACCACAAGGGGTGTGCCACACGCTGTCATTGGCATGTTGTTAGCTGAAGTGTGTGAATATGAGGTTTCTCTGGATTCAGTGTCCTGCCACTGTGTGTTTTATCTGTTTATGTTTGGGCAGGCAGTATAGCCTGAGGTTAGAGTAAAGAGCTGTGAATGAGCTTGGTGCATCCAGTTAACCAAACCGGAGTTTGATTCTCACAGCCTCCACTTGCATATTGTATGACTACGAGCAAGTCACTTAACCACCACAATGCTCCAAGGTCAACCCTGAAAACAGGTACTTGTGCCTAGTGGGCCTTTCCCGGTTACCAAAGAGTAAAAATAAATTAAAAATAAAAATGTTTGGGCATATCTCTGGCATTTTGATGTTCCTCCTTGCCAATGGCACCATCCTCCTCTGATGCCACTTCCACTTCAGGCATTGCGATGTGGTGCACTAGGGCAGTATTGTGGAGAATGAAGCACACTACAGAGATCTTGTATGCCATGTCTGGGGTGTACTGCAGTGTCACTCCAGACCTGTTCAGACAATGAAACTTCATCTTGAGCTGCCCAAAGATTTGCTTGGTCACTTAGCATGTCATTGCATGTGCGTCATTATACTGCTGTTGGACCCCATCACTGGGTGTCTCACTGGTGTCATGAGCCAGGGTTGTGGGAGGCTTCCACTGCTGCCCGTGGGGGTGAAATACATCTCTGTTATTGTTGCTTGCACATCCTACACTTGACATTGTACATCTACCCTACTGGCGGCATGGCCCCAGTTTGTTACAGATCTAGCTGGATGTTCCACCTGTCCCATCCCATGTCTGGACATGGTCCTGCATGGTCCCACCACTGCATGCATGCTGGCACCATGCTGTACCATGTTCCTGGCTGCCAAACTGCTGTCATTCTCCATGGTGCACTGTTGCTTTCCTTCTGGAAGTGTTACAGGGACTTACACCTTGTGAGGATGTTCCCTGTGACTGCATGGCCCATTTGTGGACCCCCGGATGATGTGGCATGTACATTTTTTGTGTATGGTCCCACCATTGCATCCATGCAGGGTCAGATGTGTCCATGTTAGTGACTTACCTATGAGTCCATCTTTTAGTGTTCTGTTTTCAAAAGCCTGGCACAGGCCACTATTTCTGAAGATGTGTAAGTCATGGCATGACCTGGGATACTGTGCCACAACATCCAGGATGCAGCACTGACTGTCACACACAACCTGTATATTCTTTGAGTTGTACCCTCCTTCCTGTTTATGTAGGCTTCAGGTTCAGCCACTGGTACCCATATGGTGAGATGGGTGCAGTTAATTGCAACCAGCACATGTGGCAAGCCAGCAATGCTATAGAGGCCCTATTTGATGATGAGCTGTTCCTGTGCTTCCATGGGGAAGGTGATGTACAGGTGTGCCCTGTGTACCAGGGAATCCACATATTTCTTCAGGCACTGTGACATTGAGGGCTGGGAAATGCTAATGGTATTGCCACTTGGGGTCTGGAATTCCCCACTGGCAAGGACACAGAGTGCTGCACTCACGTTCACTTTACGCAGTAGTGCATGACCTCTGTGTGTCTTGCTCTTCAGGTTGTCTCTGAGTTCATGGCACAGCTCCATGATAGCTGCCTTGCCCAAGCAGTACTGGGTGATGCATTACACTTCTGTGAGTTCAGAGGTTGTAAGTTCCAGGTATGATGTACATGTGCGGTATACATGCCTGGCAAGTCACCTGTGTCTGTATTCCTGCTGACTGTCATGTCCTAGTATGGCACTACTCTGTTGGTGGACATGTCTCTGGCAGTGTTGTATGGCCAGCCTGATGCCCAGTAGAGCCACTGCCTCAAACATCTTCTTGTCCCTCTGCTCAGTTGCATCTCCTGCTGCTGAGTTTTGTCTCAGTGTTGTATGGACACAACCTGCCTGCTCTGAACCTCCCTTGATATTTTAAGTCCCCTTAGATCATCCGGAGCTGGTCTAGCAGGTGTTTGAAATGTCCAGCAACTTGCACCTTTGTGACTCCCAGTCCAGGGTTCCTGCATCATTTCTGTGGTGCAACACACCTTGCGACATGTCTCTGGCCATTTTTTGGTGCATCTGTGGTGCAAGGTGCATTTGTCGCAAGCAGGCTGCATTTGACAGACTGTGTGTTTGTGAATCATGTTTGGCGCAACTTTTGGCACAAACCACATCTTGCATCATTCTCAGCAATGCACACTCCTTGCATCATTTCAGGAGTTTTGAGAATCGGGACCCTTATCTGTAAATAACCCTACTAGGATTATGCTTTTGGTGACTTTATAGTTATAGCTTTTTAGGATGTAATATTAAAATAAAAATAAATGTTTCATTATTTTCCCCTTTTTTCTTGTCCCTTTCATTCTCCACCTCCTTCCTTTTTTCTCCACCTTTGTTCCTCACTCAGTACAGCCCAGCTATTAATAGAAAACAGTATATTAAAATGTGTAACGTGGTAGTAGATTAGAATGAAGACATATTGACATTAGCCCCTTTCTCCAGTTCTATTAGTCCACAATTTAAGAGCATTTTTGATGAATAAAAGTTAAAATCATTTATATTTCTTTTATCCGTTAATATTATTTTTGTCCAGTTATGCTAAGGAGGGTTTGTGACTGCCACATCTTCACAAATTGGGGCACATGACCCTATTTGAATAGTGCACTGATGCTATTACTTGGGATACTTACTGTATTTCCTATCAGGACCATTTTACCAGTGGTATTTATGTGGCATAGTCACAAACCTCCTCTAATCATTTATTTTTTATCACCTAGTCAATCCTTCTTATGAATAGTTCAACTATCAGTTCTTTTGTTTGACATGAAGTAAGTTTTGTATGTTCTCAGCACATGAAATTTAGTGTTTCTTTCCAAGTCTTGTATTTTTTATTATAGTTTTTTGTATGTTCTTTTGAAATGTTGCATTTGTTTCCTTTTTCTGACTTTTTCCACCAGATATCTTTGTTAGTTTTATCAGGTTTTACAGTATGACATAAATAAAAAATTATTTCTGTCACTTTTGGTGTTTAAATAAAATGGTGAAACCTCCTGATGCATGTTAGATCCACCAGCTGACAAAGACTCAGGAAAGGTTGAAGCACTAGGGTGGAGGGTTCTAGTCCATGTTCCTCCACTTTGTCACAATAAATTTCAGTCATGTTAGCTATGTTTGTAGTTGATCTCATTGCTTTTTCAGTGGTCCATGAGTGCATAGCTTGGCCTCATGCATGTGCACGTGCTAGATGAGTGTCTACTGTATATCTCCCAACAAACCGACACCCTGGAGAGGTGTGATGATACTCATTTATAATAAATAAAGGCAGAAACTATATAATGAAAACTTGAGACAGCAAAAAATATCATATTTTGGCAAATTGCTTGATGAAAAGTTGTTCACTTCTATTAGAGAGGCAACTGGCTGTTTGATTAAGTTGAGAGCTTGTCCTGCAACATGGGGAGTGGCAGGCAGGAATCAGTCAGCAGTTTGGGGACAGCACAGGGTAAGGGTAAGATAAGTGGGCCACAGCAATCTTTGGATCGGCTCCAACTTAAGGCCTGAAAATTCAGTTCTGCTTAATCAATTCAGTGGAACCACTTTGGCTCCCAGTGCAATAATTGGCAAATGGTCAATCTGATTACAAATTCAAAAAAAAAAGCCTTGATGTTGGCAATGATTATTGATTACTATTGCTTACTTGTGGCAGGTCATGATTGATTCCCATGCCGGGACTGGTGTGCTTGTAGTGGTATGATACAGCACACAATGAGTATTTCTGCTGGGCTCAAGTTCCTGAGCTATAAAATTATGAGAGTTCATTGCTTGAGCTCAAAGCTTATTCCCCAAGGTCTCAGTTTTTCCTTCATTCCAATCATTACCTTCTCACTGGTCCTATTATGTGTTCAAAATGTATAACCTCTCCAAAAAATAGTTATGCATCCAAGAATATAGACACAAATTTAAAGATGATAAATTTAGGGCACTACATTTATCCTCTCAATCTTCATCATGCGTGGATGTAAAGTTTTTTTTTTTGTTGGTGTTTTCCTTATTTTTTAGTGAACAAACCATCTTATCCAGCCACCCATACCTGACTGTTGCTGTTGCTGTTGTTGGTTTACGTGACTTGAATGGGGACTGGGAATCACTGTGACCGTTAGAAAGATGCCATGTTCATGACTGAGATGATTAGCCACAACACTGGTTCCTAATGTTTGAGTACACTGACCTCAGTTTATCTTTCCTTAAAACATATTTCAAGGTGCTCTAAGAGGATATGTAGGTAAATAAATAAAATACTCCACACTGAAGCTTTTGTTTTCAAATGCATGACTTGACTGCTGTCATTCTTTGGGAGTAACAAGGCAGTGACTGGGAGATGGTTTTGATTTTCCTGCAATAGTAGAAGGATGGGGCTGGACTGCATGTTCAGGCAGAGCAGCGCTGGCAGCAGCAGCAGCACCAGGGTTACAATGAGGCGGATCATCTAGGGGTGATACTCCTCTAGGGGGTAGGTAGTGTGCCTTGTTTTTAGTTATCTCTGACTGATAAATTTTCTGTCATGCCTTTCTCCTTTGCATTATGTTTATAAATTTGGCCATCTCTTTCCATGATGGCCTTTGGTCCTCTGCATTCATCATCATGTGCTGCTGTAACTGACTGCATATATTCAATCTCATCTGTGTTATTCACCACCTCTCTTCCATGTGCTTCCTTCTCTGCTGCTTCTTCCCCTTTTCTTCTTCTTCTCCTCTTCTTTGACCTCTTCTTCCTCCATCCCCATGCTCATCCATCTTAGTCTCCTGGGATTCTCCAGCTTTCCCTTGCCCTTTTGCCATCTCAGCATCATGTGCTTCTTCCTCATCTTCTACCACCTCACACTCATCTTATGCCCCTTCCTACTGCAACAGCACAAGTACCATCTCCTCCTCTTTGTCAATCATCTCCAGAATAAGCTGTTTTGATATTGGTACAACTGGTTTGCTTATATAAAGTTGCTGTTCAAGTTTACTCCAAGCAATTCCACTTTTTCCTTAGGTGACAAGATAACAGTAGTATAAGTGCCAGATCCAGAATCACTATCATCTTCCTCACACAGTAACTAGGCAGCAGTACTGAGCTTTGTGATGCTACTGTTGCTGATGCTTGATTTGGGGGCTGGGGTGGAGTTGACCCTCATGTTGGGCAGGCATTTGTCCATGTCCACAGTGCAAAGGTTGGAGTGGTGTTGCTGGTGACACTGGCACTTGCAGCTGGTATTGTTTTGTTCCTACAAGATCAATGGGAGAGTTCCATTTACAGAGTTGGGTGGATCTATATTCCTTTGGGTAGGGAACCTCCTAGTACTCAAAGAGAGAATCATTCAGAGACCTGTGTGCTTTTAGTTTGCCTAGGATGCTTTGATCATCAGATGCAATGAGTGACTGGGACTGGCTGGGAAAGCTAATGCTTGCAGTGGGCATGCAACCAGTTGAATTCTGAGGACTAGTGAACTATGGGTTCTTTGGATTAAGCCCCTGCCCCTGCATTGTCTTCCAGTCCCTGTCCTGACTCCTTCTCCACCACCAGTGCTTACAGAACAGGTATCTGGTAGAACTGACAAAACAGGATTGCACTAAAAATAGCAACTGATGGAGAATGACACAGTTTGTAATGCAAAAGGTTATTATACCAACATTTATTATACCAAAAGTTAGTTCCTAAAAGGTCACAAAGTAGATAACGTTTCAGCGATAATACAGAATTTAATACAGCCAGAGTCTTAAATAGCCACAACATTAATTATTTATTCAAGTACTGTAATAGTAATACAGGCTAATTATACAATGGGTAGGTTGGGACAATACTGTATAATTCAGTAGGTACTGTAAGCATGTGTATGTCTGTATGAAGGTAGTGCATGTGTGTGTGGAGGAAGGGGGGTAATCAAAACTAAGATAAAGATCCCAAACCAATTTAATAAAAGTAAATCACAGTCTTGCTTTTACAGTGACCATTTGTATCAAGGATTATTGAATAAAGAGATAGAAAGAGAAGTTATTCTTCACTTATTGTGTCCCTCAGTGATCACCCTTGTACTTCATACTTCCAGTGACTGGTTGTTGATGGGATCCACTAGATAGATCATCTTGCAGTGAGGCACAGGTAGATAAAGGGTAGAGGAGGTTGGTTCAAATGTGGATGAATTATTCCATCCGTAAAAAAAATAATGCCATGTCAAAAAACTGTTAAAAGCTTTTAAGAAATGTAAGGTCACATATAATTTTAGATACATGTAGCAAATTGCTTACTATTCCTTAATATTCTTTTAGAAATCATTTGGTAGAAAAAGAGAAGGGGACATGGTGATGTTTTATTCTTGAGTTGATCAAGCTTGAAGTTATTAAGGTAACACAAATACACATAATATAGTAGTCCATAAATGGGAGGGGGGGATGGAATATTTCTTAGTATTTGTGAGTTCTCAAATCATAAGGCATAAATGATTTCAACTGTTTAAAATGTATGTTGAAAAATTTCTATGTAATGAAGTTGCTTGTCCTGTTTCTTAGTCATTGAATCTGAATCATATCTTTATGATTTAAACACAGAACATTTTGTTATTTCAAAAAGGGTTTAAAGTCCCAGAAGTCATTAAGTCCAATTGGTTTTAATGTTTTCAGTAAAAAGATCCACTGTTTCTCTTGTTATAAAAGTGTGTTCATTTTAGCTTCACATTTCTTGAGAGGTGGGATCCATTCTATTCCCAAAGGTTTGTTCTGTGTATATTGCCTCCATAAATCTCTCTGTAATTTTTTCAATCACAAGGTGTGGTGTAACATTTATAGAACCCAAACAAGCAGAAGAGAGAAAGAAATAAGTGCATTAGCTGGGACTTGAACCCAGGCTGCCTGGAATACTGTTCCGTTGTGCTACCAGCTGTGTCATCAAGGCAACTGGAAAGTGGGACACCCTGCAGCACCTTACTGTCTCTCCAGTAGACAACCTGGTTCTGTACAGACAACTGCATTTTCAAAGACAAGGATGTGGTGTGCACATTTATAGAACCAAAACAAAAGGATGAGAGAAAGACATTTGTACTTTAGCTGGGACTTGAACCCAGGCCACCCAGCATACTGTTCCAGATGTGCTACCAGCTGCACCACCAAGGCAACTGGAAATTGAGATGTCCTGAGGCATCTTACTCTTTCTCCAGTTTTGACTCAGTTGTAGAAAGCATAAAGTATATAAAGCATTTAACTGGATTTCTAAGTAAGAGCTAGAGCTTCTTTGTTCTCATCCCTGTCTACACAGCTGGAAGTGTCTTGTCACTGTCTACATTCAAAACACAGTCCTTCGTTTTGAAAGGAATTCAGCCCTTTGAAGTTTATCCCAAAACAGACACTTTTTGTTGAGAAAGAAACCCTGCCCTAGATTTTTAAGTGGGAAAAAAACTGTCTACACGACAGAAACAGTAGTTTTCCTCACCCAACCTGTTTGAGACTCCAGAAGTGTACTTCTCAAGTCATACAGACCTCTCTCCTCAGCTGACATACCTACAAAGATGTAGCTGATAAACACAAAATTAAAAAAGTAAGTAAAAGTGCACTGCAAGTTGTTATAATAAGTCACTTTTTCATATAAGGGAGCTCCTTAAGTAGCCACACCCTTCCCCTGTAAAAGAGAGCTTGTATAGTATGAGAGAATTTTCGGCCTCTAGCATCACAGATTGGCTGCTACAGGCCCTGTTGACATGCTCAGGGGGTGCTTCCTGAAAAAAGGCCTGCATTATGATATTGAAGTGCCAAAATGCCGACAGAAATTGATTTCCTTTCAGACCTGCTTTACCACTGTTGAAAAAATCAGAGTTCAAAATGTTCTCAAACTGCAGACATGGCAGTGGGCTCATACAGATTCTCAGTGATTAGCTGCCATGTGAACAGGATCAACAAAAAGGTGAATGAGGTAAGTAGCAACATTAGTGGCAAAAAAAAAAAACAATAATACAAAAATTACATTTTTATAAAATCCATAATATTTTAGTGAAAGAAAGCACTATTTCTGTCTAAAAATATTTAAATAGAGTTGCATTTTCCAAATGACATACACTGCCTGCCTTGCCAGTAAGGATTTTCTGATATCACAATATGCTGATTCTTTTGATTCCTTTTGACTAGGAGTTAGAGAAAGAATGAAAAGGTGAGAAAAGACAAACATAACCCACCATAAGATGCAGGAACAAAGAGGGAGAAGGTGAACACAAGTCCATTTTCAGAGAAATCAGCCCTGAGGGACTTGCAGCTTTACAAGTTGACACAACTATGTGACCAGACTGAAAACACCTAAGGCGGCACAGGTCAGTATGTCACTGACAAAACAGCATGACAACATACCACCCTGTCAAGACAGCGACACCAACTACAGCGCCGAGTAAAACACTGAGTGCCAACAATGCCGATGATCACAGGAAAAATATTGTTTTTTGCTCTACCCTCGACCCCCTCCCCAAAATAAAATAATCACCTCCAGGGAAGGCAACTCCAAAAATGGGGAGAAACCCAGGTGGGGGTGAATTAGAACACCTAACACAAAAGTAAAAATAAAACACACTGGGACTGGGAATAGGAACCCAGTCCACAGATGCTCCATTGCTCTCCACTGCCAGTGGCTCTACACTCTAATCCACAGCAGCTGCTTGTAGGGCTGTCACCCTGCAGAGGTCTTATCCTCTGCAACACCGCCTACCACCCAACAGCTACAAGGGTAGCGCTACCACTCCTCACTATTTCTTACAAGTGCTATTATGTCCCCTGTAGCTGTTGTAACACACATGGTTTATGCTGCACAGTTTTGTGTGCAGCATTATTCATACTACTGTACATATTGACCTGGTTCCACCCAAGGGCACTAATGGATCTCTGGGAGGTGCTAGTTGCCCCACTGATGACCTCATTTAACAGCTCAGTGGAAACAGGTGTGGTTCTTTTTTTAACGTTAAATTTTTTATTAAACATTTTTCAATTTTACGACATTCATTGCATACATATAATAGGTACATAAGTAAAGAACTATTTACAGCTGAGTCCAAATGGGTACAGTACATCAAGAGGCAGTAGAGGTAGTGGGAGTGTTGGTGCATGCCACAATTAAGGGGAGGGGTAACAGGGTCCCCCCCATGCCAGCTGGGTCCTTGCCAGTCCATGCCTGGAACATTTTGATTGTTACCACATTCATCCATTTGGATCCAGATGTCAAAGAAATGGGGCCCATGTGTTATTATATAGCTACATCTTCTTCATGGCCATGTGGGACAGGCATTCCATTGATGCCAGTTGGCTGGTTGCAGCCAGCCATTCATTAAAAGAAGGTGTATTTGGGGAGTGCTAGTTCCTCAGGAGGAGTCTCTTGGCTGCTGTCATGGCACTGGTGCATCATTGTATAGCTGGGTTCTTAGATGGGTATGCTGAGTTGGTTTTACCCAGGATGGTAAACATCACAGCAATAGTAAAGTTTTCAGGGAGGAGTTTGTAACAAAACTGTATTACTTGGCCAAGTAGGATGGGATGAGTGGGCAGGACCATAGGATGTGGGAGAGGGACCCTTGGTTGGCATTACATGTCTAACACATCATCTGGAAGAATGCCTCTATGATGCAGGAATTGAGGGGTTCTATACCAATAGTGCAGGATTTTGAGTTGAATTAATTAAGCCTTAGTATCGCTGCACACTATGAGTGCCCTTTTCCAGCACATGTGCCATTCCTCATCTCCTATATCGATGTGTAGCTCCTGTTTCCATTGTGTTTTACAAAGTAATATGGGGTCTGTGTCTGCAACACTGAGGCTTTTGTAGATTAGCCCTGACCATCCCCTTTTTGCATTAAGCCATGTCCTAATGACAGGAGGAGTAGGTGGATCTTGTAGGGTAGTGCATAGTCATGCCTGTATTTGAATAGCTGCCCTTATTTGTAGGTACTTCCAAAAATCATTGGGGATAAGCTGACATTCAGTGCATATCTCTTGGAAGGTTTTTACAATAATGTTGTGCAGGAAACATATGTCTTGTACTACAAGAATTACTTGGCGTTGAAATATGAGCCTTTGTATGGGGAGTTTGCTTATTGTAACCATGGGATTGTCCCATAAAGGGATCAGAGGTAAAGGGGGTGCTTTGAAGGTAAGGATCTTTTTAATTTTGTGCCAGTATAGTAAGGAGATATGCAGAGTAAGGAGCTTGTGAGATTTAAAGGTGGTTGTGTTGAATAGTAAGAACCACAGGGATCCTGCTGCTATTGTGTGTCCTTCAATCTGCACCCATTGTGGATGAGTTATGTCTCTGAGGGGGCACCATTACAACATTTGGACCATGATGAATGCTTTGTGTTAGTTATGGAGGTCCAGTAGGCCCTATCCCCCATTGGTCCAATGCCTTCTTAGTTTGGGGTGGCAGATGCGTGGGTGTTATCCTTCCCATGTAAAACTTCCCATAGTTTCATTCAGGAATGAGAATCATTTATCTGGGATAAGTATAGGAAGGTGAACCAGTACATACAGGATTTTTCAGGGCAAACATCATTTTTAGTGCTGCAATTCAGCCAGTGAGGGAGAGGTGGAGTACCTTCCACCTGTCTATTTCTGTCTTTAACTCTGCTATTAGAGGTGACAGATTGGATTTTGCCAATTCAGACATGTTGGGGGTGATGCAGATTCCTAAGTACGTAATGCCCTCTGTGGCCCATTTCCAGCTGGTGTCTTGGAATAGACTGGCCTGGCATCGAGTATTGAGAGGTAAAACTTCTGATTTGATATGATTTACCTTGAGGCTAGATATATTGGTGAAAACATCAAAGGTTTGGCATAAGCGGAGGATGGCCTTGGGAGCATCACTGAGGACAACAAGCAGGTCATCAGTGTATGATAAGGATTTGTGTTCTTGTGGAGCTGTTGAGATGCCCTAGATGACAGGGTTGTTTCTTATTTGGCAGTAAGAGGTTCAATGGCTAAGAGGATAGAAGTGGTGACAGTGGGCACACTTGTCTAGTTCCTTAGGCTAGGAAGAAGGAGGGGGAAGGGCACTATTTGTGAGGATTCTGGCTGTGGGAGAGTTGTACAAGGTTTGTATCCATTTGATAAAGTAAGGGCTGATTCCTCATTAATACAGTACTCTGAAGAGGTACTCCTACTCAACAGAGTCAAAGGCTTTTTTGAAATGTATCGTAAGGGCTGCTGCAGAGGTAGGGATAGTCTTGGCTAGCTGGCTGAGATTGATAAATGTTCTGAGGTGGTCTGAACTAAGTCTTCCCTTTACGGTGCCTACCTGAGAAGGGTGAAAAATGCTAGGAAGTATCAGTTCCATATGACTGGCCAGGATCTTTGCCGACACTTTGGCATCCACATTTGTAAGTGATATGGGGTAGTAGCTAGCAGGATGGAGGGGGTCCTTGCCCTTTTTTGGGATGATAGTTATTTCTGCTTCCTTCATCATGGGTGGTAGGGTTTGCATAACTAGGGAATGGGTGAATGGGTGTAGACTCTTTCTAATAGGGGGGCAATATCCCCATGGATATGCTGGTAGAAATCAATTGGTAACCATCCCCCCAGGTGATTTGTTCTTATTTAGCCCCATTATTGCTTCAGAGATGTCCTCTATGGTTATTAGTAGGTCTAGTTCCTGTTCCTGCTGGGGAGATATCTGGGGCAGGTTAAGGGTGGCTAGAAATGTAAGGGTGTCCTTGATGTTAGGAGGGCTAGTTGAGCTGTACAGGCTTGTGTAAAAGGTGGCCATAATGTTTGATATGTCCTTTTGGGATGTGCATACCCACCCCTGGGATCCTTCTGGCATGGGATATGTATTTCGGCTTGTTGCTTTCTCAGCCGATATGCTAGTATTTTGCTAGATTTCTCCTCCATACCAAAAAGTATGTTTTACCTGTATCAGCTCAAGCTCTGCCTTCTTGGCATAGACAGCGTTTAGTCTCGCTCTTGTGTGGCGCACCTCTTTAGGATCTGCCTGGTGATCGGCCTTATGTTTACACTAAAGATTCTTAAGTTAGCCTCAAGGTTAGCTGTTTCTAACTCTCTAATTCATCGCATTTGGGTGATGAAGTAATGATTTTGCCTCTTAAATATGTCTTAAGGACTTCCCACAGGATGATGTCAATGATAGCTTTGTTGTCATTAATGCTTAGGAAATTGGATATTTCTTGCTGTGCCCAACCCAAAAAAGTGGGATCTTTTAGTAATTTGGGGTCTAGTCACCAGTTGGCCGATCTGTTAATAGGAGGTCCCCAATTTAGGTTGATAGAGGTAGGGGCATGATCAGATACAACTATAGGGTATATTTGGGAGTCCATAATTGAAGGAGTGGTGAGGGGGTTGGCTAGTCAAAATTCTTTCCTACTACGTGTGAGGTGAACCCCAGATTGAAATGTGTAGTCTTTGGTTCGGGGATTCAGTAAGCACCAAATATCGGTGAGGCTGTGTTCAGCCTTTAAGTGGAGTAGGGTCACTACTGCTCTCCCATGGGGTTCATTCGCTCAACTGGACCTATCAATTTGTGGGACTTGTGTGATGTTGATATCTCCCGCAACCAGAATGGGTGTGTGTTGTGATGTGTGGTCTGCCAGGGCTTCAGAAATCTGTACAAAAAATGCAGGGTCATCTACATTAGGACTGTATCCAGGGGGGGCCCTCTGGTGTCATTGCATTAGTCAGAACCCATCTGCCTTCCTTATCCATTTGGGTGTTTGTTAACATACATGGTAGGGTCTTGTGAATCAGGATGGGATATCCTCTTTTGCAGTGGTGTGGGTGCTGTGCACCTCTGCTCCCACACATTCCTTTTAGTTTCTCCATCTCTAGGTGTGAGAGTTTTGTCTCCTGGAGAAAGACTACCTTAGAGTGTAGCTTTTAAGGTGTGCCAATATCTGTTTATGTTTTATAGGGAGTTCAGACCTCTGACATTCCATGATGTGAGAGTTTGTCCACCATTTATGGCAGAATTTAGAGTAATGGAGGCTATATATATTATAAAACTTGGCAGCAGCTTCGACCAGAGGGTAGCACACCATCACAATGACAATATGACAGCAAACACCACCACAGCGACAAATGTCACCAGGTCACTGTGGTGGTCCACTGTCTGCAAACAGCGATTCCCAGTGTTGGGCTCCACCCCGAACCAACTCTGACTTGGAATTGGTTAATTAGAGTGAAGTGGGGGCAAAGGCCCCCACAAAAAATCACTTCTTCCTAATGTGAACACTGCCGACAGTTGGCATTGTTCCCATTGATGCTGGGGGTCTGGACAACGACATTGTCATTGTACTGATGTGGAACCCTGCAAGCACATTCCCACCATGAGGGGTAACAGTTATACTCAGACTGTAAATAAACACTGTAGTACCATTGACTTTCTTATGCCGTAACATCTTAATAACCATGGCCCAACCGGAGCAACTATTTACATAGAACCATTATTATGTGCAGTGTATGGGTACTTGACACATACTTAGATTTGCTTATTTTTCTAAGAACAGGATCTGGGGATCACAGGGCTTCAAGGGCACAATGCACACTGTTCCTGTTCTGATGTGGTATCCCTGCTCTCTGCCCTCATGTAGGAGGGAGGTAGGGATATTGAACTTGTCTTCCTCTTATTGTAAGAGGGTGGTATTAGTTACAACCAACCATCAGCCATGCAGTTATTACCGGCTGCGTCGCTTCTTTGGGGTGGAGGGGCAGGTATGCATAGGTAGGTGTACTCCGCTATAGTAAACAGGGCATCAAAAGGGGAAAAAGAGAGGAGGGGCATGTCAGTCTGAGTTGGATATCTGGTGAAGTTGCCCCATCTGTGGGGCTTTTACTTTTCAGCTGCCACCATCCCCCATTGTTCTGGCTCATGCCATGAGAGGGGCCTTTTGCTGTTAGAGGTGTTCAGGGTGGCACTACAAAGGGGTTAGGGTGCAGCCCGTTAACCCAGGTTCATGCCCCATGTAGTAAGGGGTGGTGGGTGCCACTAATATGTGCTTATCTGGATACCCTAGGTGAGATCCTGGTCTTACCCCTGCATGGCTGGGCTAGGGGTGGGGGTGTTACAGTGCTCTATGGGTCTACAATGCCACCAGCTTTGTATTATGGGTTAAGCAGGTCTCCATATTCAGGAGACAAGGAAAAAACTGCTATAGG
This sequence comes from Neoceratodus forsteri, assembly GCA_016271365.2. Classification (NCBI taxonomy): domain Eukaryota; kingdom Metazoa; phylum Chordata; order Ceratodontiformes; family Ceratodontidae; genus Neoceratodus; species Neoceratodus forsteri. Next base: position 644,120,185 of record CM028134.1, read on the forward strand.
AGTAGGGTAGTGGCACTTTCCTTGCCTCTTGTGGGGTGTATGGGGCTATTATCCATTTAAATATGCCCAGTGTCATTGACAATTACTGTTAGGAAACAAGAAAAACACTACTGCACAACATTCATTTATAACTTTAAACATTGCAGGTAACTCTCCTGCCTGGGGTAGTTCCAGTAAAAGACCATCAGTGGAGAAAGAAAGAGGATGGTCCCCCAGTCTCATAATATAGCAGCGGGGGGGGGAGTGGTGTTCTCATGCTAATTCCACAGTGGGTAGGTTCCCTTTCAGGTTTAAGTGCTGACTAGGGAGTCAGCAGTAAGGAGGTGGAAATGTAGGCTCTATATTTAAAGCTGCTGGGGGGGTCCCTTATAGCACATCCCTTGCAGCAGGCTCTTTAACCATATGCCTGTGCTTTGCTACAGTGCTGTAGAGTGAAGCAGGGACAGTCAAGAGGTCCCACTTAGTGTGGCACATGTGTTGTAGATCATGCCCTTAATCAGTTAACTGTAGAATGCGGTACATATATGTGCCCATTCATGCTGTCAGGATGTGCTGCATGGGGGGAAGGTGGTTCAATAGTAAGTCATCCACTCTAGGTTAGGAGCATTACCAATATGTTGTGGGCTGCTAAAGGTGGAATGTTCCCTGAATGGCAGGGTTCTGTATTGCTAAGTCCCTTTAGTATAGCCTCAGGATGGGGGCAGGGCTCTGCTATGCGAGGGGCTTAGAGAGATAGTGTGCCTTTAAGGCTAGGAGGTAGGCGGGCTAAGCTATAGAGTAAACATCTAGGTCTCACCCACTGAGAACATAGATGCAGGCCTGTTTTAGCAGTTTCAGGAGTCCACTGGACAGTGTCCTGGGCAGAATCACCTTAAACCCTTCACTGGTGCAGAGACAGCTGATGCAGTGGAAGCCGCAGCAGCATAAGTCCAAAAAAGAGGCTGCTGCTGCGATCCGGAGCTGCTATTAGGGATTCAGCTGAGGAGAATGGTTCACCAGAGCCCCTTCCTCCAGTTTGCAAGTTATGCAGGCATTGTCTCTGGGGCTATGGCTGTTGATTGGGGCTGGGTCAGATAATCCAGTCGGGATTACATTCAGAATAGACCTCTTTGTCCAATCTCCCAGAAGAGATGGGCCTGCTTCTACTGCAACTTCTGTGGAAGGGGGAGGACCCGGATACCTGGATCAACTCCCCTTGCCCCTTTTTTTAATGCTATCATGTCCCCTTTACCTGGACGCAGCTTGCCATCCTTCATCGGTGGAGGCTGGAGAGGTAGTGGAGGCTGTGGTTGACTGGTGCAGCAGCATTTTGGCCTCAGAGCAGCCTGGTGAGCTGGTCACAAAATCCATCAGTGTAGGCGCTTCCCACTTGTCTGGGTCTGAGGTTAAGCCTCCAGCCAGGACCTCACGGATGAAAGCTTTGGCATGACTTGGGTCCTGAAATGAGCGTGGGACATCATTCCTCATTATGTGTAGGGTGGCTGGGTAGCAGAGACTTTATGGGACCTGTAGAGCCATTAGGGCATGCTGGGCTGGAGTGTAAAGTTTACGGCACTCTGAGAGCACCAGAGAATAATCCAGAAAAATGTAAATGTGATGTCTCTGCCAGTGAAGGAGTCCTCTTTCCCTGACAAGATTAAGGATTCTTTCTTTTATTTGAAATCTCAGCATTTTAGCAATTATGAGTGGAGGTCCCTGTCCAGGTTTGGGGGGCAAGGGATTGATGGTCTCTTTCAAACTTGAGTGGGGCAGGCCACTGATGCTTCAGGAGGTTGGAAAGTAACTGTTGCATGCAGTATATGGTATCTCTCCCCTCAACCCCCCCTGGAACCCCCATGAAGCAAAAGTGTTTCTCCTGCCCCTATTGTCTAGATCGTCTATTTTGTCCATCATGAGTTGAAATCTGGTGTCTTGTTCCTTGAAGTGATTTTCCATGCAGTCTGTGACGATGCCCTGAATAGAGATCTGCCTCTCATTGTCTGAGAACCTTTGAGAAATAGATATAATGTCTTGTTTGGATTGAGTGTTTTGTTCTTTCAGGTCTCCAATATCTATGATTATTGGGGCAAACATTCCTCTTATTTCTTTGAGGTCATCTGATGAAGTACGGATGGGCTCCTCTGTTTCTGAGGCCATGATTCTGTGTCACTTCAGGATCCTTGAAGTCCAAAGCCCTGGAATTTCTGCAGTGAGGTAAGTATTTCTGCAAGCAGTCAAAAATGGATAGCTCTTTGAATGCCTCAGGTTGTTCTTTGAGATTATTGATTTCTATTGCATTTAGACAAGTCCATATCAGTAGAATGCTGTATGATAGGCAGAGATGGTAGGGGGTAGGAGATTTAAGCTGTCTCCATCTTGGCTACTAAGCCATGCCTGACAGGTGTGGTTCTGAAGGACTAGAGGAGATCAGACATGGTCCCTGTATATAACAGCAGCAGCAGGGAGGAAGGTAATGGCACTGGGTCTGAATATAGCCGACCACAATGCCATCGGTAAGAACAGCGTGGCTAAAATGCTGTCACTTTTATTTTCCCTATGCGGAGGCTAAGCCCCCCGCACCCCTCATACTTAAAGATTCTCCCTTGAGGGGAATGGATCATGGGGAAAGTTAAAATTTGTGGGGCCATGAAATACTGTTTCCATGCCACCTTGTAATAAATCAAAGTCCAGAATCCAGCAAAATGTTATGAGGCCAGGATTAGAACACTGGTCTCCATTGCCTCCTATCCAATTTGCTTCATGCCCCAGCCCTCCATGCCATGGGAGCAGCTCAGCCAGCCCTTGGTATTTTGCTGCCCTTGTCACGTGGCAGCACCATGGACAGCGACTAGGGAAGCACATATCGCAAGTGCTCTACATCCCTTTTCACTGTTCGTGGTAGTGCTATAGGAACTAGTGCTCTCTTTCCTGGTACTATTCCTGAAGGGCTAATCTAACCAGGTACTGAATATAACAACTAAATGTTAAACAATCTCACCTCAGTTGTGGGGAAATTAATGGAAACTCTGTTAAAGAAAACTTGATAGAGTATCTTGAATCCAGTGGGCTACAAGACAAAAGGCAGCATGAATTTTTGGGTGGTGTTATAGCAGATGAATCTGATTGATTTCTTTGACAAGGTGACCAGAGAAATAGATCAGTGGAAAGCAGTGAACATGGCATATCTGGACTTTAGCAAGTCCTTCAACACTGAGCCACACAGAAGAATGCTAAAGAAATTGAGCAGCCTGGGGGTGGGATCCAGTGTGGTGAAATGGGTTAAAAACTGGTTAACAGATAGGCAACAGAGGGTGGTGGTAAATGGCACACACTCAAATGATGGGGCTCAGTACTGGGACCAGTCCTCTTCAATGTCTTCATAAGTGACATTGTAGAAAAACTGGAAGGGAAGATATGCATTTCTGCAGATGACACCAAAATCTGTAATAGTTTGTACACTCAGCGGGGGTGAAGACAAAGCGTAGGATCTTGGGACACTTGAGGAGTGGTCAAAAGCATGGCAGTTGAAGTTCAATGCCAAAAAGTGAAAAATCATGCCCTTATGGCATAGGAACCCAGGAGCTGAGTATAGGATGCAGTAGAAGATGTTGATAGTAACTGAGCAAGAAAGGGACTTTGAGATTTTCATATCTGATTAACCTCAAAGTGGCAGAGTAGTGTGGCAAAGCAGTGAGCAGGGTCAGTGGGGTGCTGGGATTCATAGAGAGAGGTATCTCCAGCTGGAGGAGGAAGGTAGTGTTGCCAGTGTATCGCTTTCTTGTGAGACTGAGCTGCAGTGCTATGTCCAATTCTGGATGCCACACCTGAGAAAGAAAATAAACAGAGTGGACTCAGTCCAGAATATGGCAACTAAAATGGTGCATGTGGTGCACCAAAAGTCCTATGAGACTTAGGGATCTCATCTTGTACATCCTGGAAAATAGGAGAGCAAGATGGGGCATGAGAGAGACTAACCAGTATCTCAAGAGGGAACAGGGTGCAGGAGGGGTGTCCCTTTCAAATGAAAAAGAGCAGCAGGGCCAGAGGGAATGTGATGAGGCAGGAGAGGGAAGTTTAAGAGGGATGTGAGGAAGTACTATGCCACTGAAAGGGTGGTAGACACATACAACAGGCTGCCAGTGGAAGTTCTGGAGGCAAAAACAGTATGGGGCTTCAATCATGCATGGGATAGACATAGAGGAATTTTAGTAAATAATAAGGGAGGTGGGAGGGTCTGCATAGACAGACTAATAAGGGACCATCTTGGCAGCCTGGGTGGGCCAAGGGGCCCTTTTCAGCTGGCAAACTATATGTTTGGGTTTCATATATTTCATAAAATGTTATTATTAAGGAATCTAAAGGCACAAGCCAAGCCTCTACAGCATGACTGCTGCTCTCTTCAATATGCTGTAAGGATGCTTCAGATATGGATAACTTCAGACTGCTGACAGCTACAGGTAAGTCCAGAATCTCATTTGAAAGATCTTTCCAGGGACTTTAAGACTTGCAGGGACCCTTTACATCTACCATCCCCTTTAAGTTTCAAGAATGTTGCCTTAAAAAAAAATCAAAGCATGGGGTTACTCATTTTAGAATACATTAATACTCCCCTGCCTTATTCAAAATGCAGCCTGTTCTATGGGTTTTATTTGCATAAAGCTACAGTGTCATTTAAAGTTTGAGCAGGTGATTGGGGACATCTGCACAGATGTGTAGCTCATGGAGCAGAACCAGCTAAACAGATGGAGTAAGCTCTGATGGGAATTCAAATTAAAACAAATATTAAAATAAGAAGTGCATAACATCCTTTGAGTAACTAGCAACAATCAACCCCAGTAAGTTATTCAAACAGATTGCTTTGGAACTGCCACTGTTGTATGTGAAAGAGGTGATAAGGTACTGTAGTTGGAAGAAAGATCAATTTCAGTTTTAATTTTCTAATGTTATTCGTTCACCCAAAGGTCTTAACAATTAAAAAGACACAACATTATAACGTTTCTCAATATTATATATAATATGATGATTAAAGGGGCATATTGCAGAGACAACGCAGGAATGTGTCAAGATCACAAGAAAATCCAAGAAATATAGGAAATTAATAATAGGGAAAATATGGATTAATAGTTTTAAAAAAAGAATGGCATGGGATAAATAGATAGAGTTATAAGGTGAAACTGGGTATACAGAAAAAGATTATCACGGAGGATGAGGCAAAGGAAGTACTAAGGCGAGCTAGTGGAAATAGTAAAGAAAAATGGCAAACCCTTATTTAAATGCACGATGAAAAAAGAAAGACAGACAGCATAGAATGTGTAAGGAAAGAATGGATCGGTACAGTTAAAGGCAAAAAGAAGACAAGAATATAAAATTAATATATTTGTTCAGTGTTTACAGTAGAAAAAGCTGGCCCGCTCCCAGACAGCAGGAAGAAATTCATGGGTGATACATGGAATAAGTTCAAACAGAAAGTGAGGACAAACTCACCGGAGGGATGGGAAGGTGATTTAGGGTCAGGACTCAGAGGGTGGTAGATAATGACAAATTCTCTGGGATCAGGAAAGTCACAAGTAGAGTGCTACAAGGATCAGTCCTGGGCCCTGTGTCATTCAATATTTTCATCTGTGACATAGGCGAGGGTATCCAGTGCAAGATCTGTCTCTGCATTTGACACCAAGATCTTTAGGGAGTTGTCAATGAGGAGAGATGAAGGGACATGGGAAGGACTCTAAAAAGCTGCAGAGGTAGTTTAAGCCATGACAACTTACATTTAATGCCAAAAGGTTTAAGGTGATTTATATTGGCAAAACAAACAACTCTAGAAAAGATACTGGTTGAAGAGTGAGGGTGGTTAAAACCTTTGAAAAAAAAGGACCACTAGTCATTATCCATGACAACTTCAAGTCTGCAGCCCAATGCAATAAGGCATATGGGAAGCCTAGTAGCATGCTGGATGTATAGGTAGTGTGTTTACTAGCAGAAGAAAATAGGTGATAATGTACTTTCCTGGAGCTCCATGTTAATACGGCGAAGAAATAATGGCGAGTACAATGACAGCGATGACAAATAGGCGAGAGTCAATACGGCGACCGGAATTTATAGTGAATGCAGTTATGGTGACATTTGCTTTCTATGGGGGGGGGCTTTGACCCCTGCACCACCCACTGCAGGGGACCTTCCCCCCCGCACCTCCCTTACTTATATATCTTAACTCCAGGTCATAGCACCTTGGGAAGGGGGGAAGCAATGATTGCCATGAATTCTGGTTGCTATATTGATTCTCGCCGATTTGCTGTTGCTGTAATTGTACTCGCCATTATAGCTTAGCCATATTGACGTGCTACTCTTTCGGTGCAGACCCATGGTAAGGCCATCCCGGAGTACTGTGAAGAGATCTGGGATCCTCACCGAAGAAAGACAAGGCCTCCTTGAAGAGGATTCTGAGGAGGGATACAAATGGGATCCAAGGGCAGCAAGGGAAGACACATGAGGGCTGCTGCAGTATCTCAACATGTACTCTCTTGAGGCCAGGCGAGCAAGGGAGGCATGATAAGGGCTTACATGTTGATGGGAGCAAACAGGGTAAACTATAATGATCTATTCAATGGGTACACAAGTAGCATAACCAGGGGGCAGGGATGGAAATTGGCAGGATTCAAAAGGACAAGCCTGAAGAGGCAGCGCACTAGAGAACCCAGACAGACTTAGTACATGCAAAGTGAAAAATAAAAACAAAGGATAGCCCTGAAGAAGACTCATGCCAAAGTCAAAGCACCAGGGTTATAGCCAGAACTCTCCATGACTAAATTCATATTTAACATATTGCAATGGCTCTCCTTCATTTTTATTTTTCATTTTGCATGTACTAAGTCTACCTGGGTTCTTGAGTGCGCTCGATCTTTGGACTTGTTGCCTTTTGAATCCTCCTAACTTCCATTCATGCCCCCTGGTTATGGTGCTTTTGTACTGTGCAGTTAGCACCCACCCTTTAGTCCACAATGAATGGCTGTGTATTTTGGGGATTCAAAAGGGATGCAAAAATATTTTTCATGGAGCCTATGGTGGATGAATGGAACAGTTTAACCAAGCAGGTGGTTAAAGCCCAGTCAGTGATGTGATTCAAGTATGAATGGGACAGACACAAATGGATAGTGACATTCATAGTCAGAATTCTATGTAGCTATGTAAGTTTGAGATGGTAGGACTTACAAGGGAATGTGTAATAAAGGGACAGGGAAACTTAAAAATCAATAAATCACTAGACTGAGATGTGATTAATCCTAGAGTGTTAAAGGAAACAAGGTAGGTACTGGTGGAACCTCTATACAGTCCTCTATGGGGAATCACTAGCAAAAAATGTAACACCTGTATATTCGTGGTTGGCTAATATGGTTCCATTACACCAAGAGGATGGTACAAAAAATCTGACATTATGGGCCAGCAAGTCAGACATTCATAAGAGGAAGCATTTGGAGACATTTATCAAGGAAGAGAATGGTACATTCTTGGATGAATATAACGTAATGGATAGGAAGCAGCATGGCTTCACCAAGGTCCAGTGTTAGGACAATTGAATTAACTTTATGTTTGCTTGCAGATTGCAAGCCAACAACTTGGTAGTGCATGAGTGGCAAACAGAGCTGAGGAGGTGTATCAGCTTGAGCCAATGATGAATGTGCAAATGAACCTTATCTTCTCCACAGCCAATAGTGCTAGACTCAGGCGATGGTGCAGGTTTGTATTTGCAGTCTACCTGACAAAAAGTGCACCCATGCCTATTTCTGTGCTGAACTTGTCATTTCTGATGATGTTTTTCTGTGAGCCAGTAGTGTTTACTGTTTGGCTGTCTCCCCTCCCACAATGATGCTAATTGGCTATTATGATGTATGTATAGTGGCAGCTCCCTCCAGCCCAATAGTGATTCACAGTTTGTGAACTACTGCACTAATATCAGGAACAGAAAAGCCCACGTACCACTGTTGCTGATCCCACCAACCTCCCAATTACTGACATAGTCCATGCAGTCATATAGAATCCCAGTCACTCCTGCTGTCAATTCCACCCACCTCCTGAGCTCTGCCCCACCCAGGGCACTCAGAGAGAATTCCACCCACGGTTTTGCATCCATCCACTTCTTGATCACTCCTCAGCTTGTGCACACACAGAGTATTTCATCCTCTGTTACTGCCAATCGCACCTACCTCCTGATAGCTACCCCACTGTGCATTCACAGATAATCCCACCCACTTGGACCAACAATCCAATCCACCTCCCATCACTGCCACAGTCCATGCACTTACTTGGAATCCTATCTGCCACTGCTGCCAATCCCACCTGCCTCCAAATTAAGGCTTCAGTCTCTGCATTCACAGACAATCCCACCCACTGCTGCCACATATCCTGTCCACCTTTCAATCACTGCCCCAGGCCTTGCACTCACATAGAATCCAACCCGCTGCTGCCACTGATCCCACCCACCCAACTCCTGATCACTGCCCTGGTCTGTGCACTCACAGTGAATCCCACCTATTGCAGCTTCTGATCCCAGACACCTCTTGATTACTGCCTTGATTACTGACAAAAATCCTGTCTAGTACTGCTGTTCATCCTACCACATCACCAATTGTTTTCCCACCCACTGCTGCTGCCAGTCACACCGACCTCCTAATACATATCAGTATAGTGATGTGCAAAGTGGCCATAATTCTCTCTGAAATATTTCATGAATTGTGCTCAATTCTTGAAATTCGCAATTTCAAGGAGTGCTGGGTCAAGCATAGGGTGTGGATTTCAAGGGTGAAATTCCACCGCCGCACCTAAACTTCCCTGCCTTGGCCCTTGTAGTGAGCACCCCGGCCACGTGTAAAAACAATATATACATATATATAAATCCCTGGTGTCTAGTGGTCCCCACCCCCCGACAAACACGGGCCATAATGAAATGATTGAATCCTTGGTGCTTAGAGTCGCCCCGCAAATCACTGGCCCCAACAATATAAAAAAAATTCATCTTAAATCCCTGGTGTCTAGTGGCCCCCCTCCCACCATTCGCCAGCCCTGACAATATAAAAAAGTAATAATCTTAAATCCCTGAAGTCTAGTCGGCACCTCCCCACCCAAGTCAGGTAGTGGCTCCACCCCCTCCCCCACTCCAACCTGATATAAAAAAAGGTAAATCCCTGGTGTCTAGTGATGGGTTGGGGGGTCCACTAGACAGCAGGGATTTAAGTTTTTTTTTCTTATGTTGTTGGGGCCAGTGATCAGCTGGGGGACCACTAGACACTAGGATTTACATATTTTTTTTACTTGGGGGTCGGGGTGTGGGGAACAGGGTGGTGGGCCACTACCTGACTGGGTGGAGTGGGTCCACCAGAAACCAGGATTTTAGATTATTATTTTAATATTGTACATATATGTAAGCAATAAGACATTCCAGGGTGTGTGTTAGACACTTTAACACATGGCTAGGGAGGCGTAGTGAGGCACGAGGCCACCGGCAGAGTGTGTCAACCTCCTGAGCTGTGTTAAAATGTCTAACACACAGACCTGGAGTGGCTTATTGCACTTATGAAATGGGCATCTACATTATAGATGCATTTAAAAAGTAAAAAGCAGCATTAAGTAATTATAAATACGAATCTTTTCTTTAATTTAAATAAAATAGTTCCTCCGCCTTTAGTTTGCTGTGTTTTTGGGGAGTTGAGGACTTTTGACCTGGGAAGGCTGCTGTAGTTGCAGTTTTTTTACTTGTGTGTTATCATAGCGATACCCCAATTCCGTTTCATTTGTGAAGGTGGTAGTGAGCGATGCTTGCTTTTCTCCCCGATGTGTCTATTAATTTCTACATTGTTAGGGCAGCAGGCAGCAAACGGAGGACAGTTTTAGCATAAAAACGTATAGAGTGGGAGCAGAGCGCATAGCGTTCCTTGAAAAGCACTCTTGTGAGGCGAGTGGGCGGGCAGCCAGAACGGAAGAAATCTTGATTTTTTCCCATTTAAATGTGTTGCGATCAAACAAACATTGTCATCTGCGACTGTGCGCACAGTACATGGGGACGAAAATCTGTTGAATGGGAGGAACAGATGGATATAGGTAGCGGCTAGCAGGTTGGTCATTGTGGAGAACTGTAAGCAAGAGAGGTGAAAGGTTGGCACCTTCAGAACAGATTGGGGCACTTGCAATCTTTTTTTTTTGTTTCATTATGGACTGTAACACAGGTACTTTTCTGTGTTAAAGTTGGAGTTGGAAATGTCAAAATATTGAGGGCAAGTGAACGGGAGGTCAGAGATATTACTTCTTTTGTTAGGCTGGCACCACTGTTGGCAGAAAACAAGACAGCTACGTTTTTGTTTCTCAAGATTCTGAATGGGCAGCATCACCCATATCAATGCCCACTTGGCAAACCTGATCTTTTTCCTATGGTGTTAGACATATTAGCACACTCGTAGCAGCCAATCAGAATGCTGCTTTTCTACCACCCATTTCATAAATATATATATATATATATATATACACACACACACACACACACACACACACACACACATTGTGTCTGATGATTGGGTGGAGCACTAGAAACCAGTGATTTATTTGATTTGCAGTTTGTAACTTCTCTTTGCTTTTGGAGTTTTAAAGTTCAATTTGCACTTAAAACTCCTAAAACAGAATGAAGTTACAAATATGAAACCACTAGATTGATAATACAAATTCATAAAAATGACACCGAGGCTAATTTAGTGACTTTGCCTAAAATTCATAGCGATGTAAAACTTCACTGCATCTCTGTAACAGTAATGTGTTGGACTGGCATAATGGGGGAAAACTAAGTAAGGGAAACTCACCAGCAACCTGCTGGTATCCTAAGAAAAATGGTTACTGGATCTGGCTGTTGGGTGGCTTAGTGCACCAACAGGAGCATTGGAAGTCTCCGGAGAGAAGGCAGCAGCAGTGCAAGCATAGGCATGGAACCAGCATTATGAGTGAGCAAGCAGATGAGCAGCAGGCTGCTCTGCTTTTATGATTAGGAACTGCATTGACCTGATGAAGGGAGGGTAACTCTCAAAAGTTAGTGTAGAAAACAATTATTTTATTCCAATAAAAGGCATCAGCTGCAACATATATTTTTTTTATTGTATATGATCATGGATAAGCTTGGTTGTACATAGTGAAGCCATGGTTACACAGGGTTTCACATGGTCAGCAACTAGTGAAATTCATGGTTTAACCATGATTTTAACTATGGTGTTCCATGAACATCCACAGACAGTAAATAGCCCAGGGACAGACCATAAATGACAATGGTCAATGTAGTCAGAGAATTATTCATGTTGACCATACTCATTCATGCTCTAACCTCTGTACTATACTGTACTTCCTCCAATTGTAGCTGTATTCCTAATATCTATAGTTTCTTGATAGATGATGTTACTTAATACATTGCTTCGGTTCCATTTGGCTAAATTTTCTGGTTAAAGCTGACATAGTATACAATTTTTTCCAACTTGATCTTGGTGTATTGTGACCTATTCCAATATGTTTCCTGTTTGCTTTGTACACACCATGATTTACCTTGATTCATCCATGTTTTATCGTGGTTTGTGCATGACCTCAAGAACATGGGATAACAAACCAAATCTGCATAATTAATTTACATATCAGAATGCTTAATAATGTTTACACAAGTAAACCACTTATGGTACCATAAAGAAACTTAATATGCCAACTCACCACATCTTAAAAGTAAGTACATAAGTAAATCTTTATTTGTCAAGCACCCATTCCCAGGGGATCAGAGTGCTGTAAGATAAACTATAAACATATTATAACAAGAAGAAACACATAACATATAAATAAAACCAGTCTAAACATAAATATGTGCAAATACACAGTTCATTCATTCTGACAGAACATTAGGCATCATCATCTCAGATGCTCACTATATGTAGTTAAAATCTACTAGTAGTGCCCCTATAGTTAGCGTTGAGTAATAGTTGTAGTAGTAGTTTATTGTTAACAAGTTAAAATTGTTTGTACAATATCGATACATCATATTACATATATTAATGCATAATAGCACATTTAAAAACATTCAACATATTAAAATGAAATTTACAAATAATAGATATAGCAATTTATAGATACAAGTATTAAACCATTTTCCACAATTTTTTTCATGAGGTTGTGACTTTGTTACTAATATGAAGTTTTTTTATACTCAATTATCCTGCAGAATTTTGATATTCTTTGTAAATGAAATGTATTACATGTTTTTAAAAGGTAATTGAGCTGGTACTTTGGTTTCATGTCTAATTCTGATAATATTTCTCCTAAATATAGCCACCTTTGGATTTTATACAATGGACAGAATAAAAGAAGGTGTATTGAGGAGTCTTCATCCTTCCCACAAGCACATATTTTAGTCATACCAATTCCATATATTATCCTTAAGATATTGCTCTCAACAAGCCCGAATCTGAATTTTGTATATGCTTCCCTATTGATGGGATTTTTTTATCAAATGCATGTATTGTTTCATTCCCAATTGATTTTTTTATGTTGTTTACTATCCGTGAACTGTGTTTATAATTTTTTGCCAGTGCAATTTCTTTCTGAAAATGGATATCTTTTATACTGGCTTTTATAACTACTTTTAATTCTTCCTGTTGGATTCTATAACATTTAGTTAATAGTTCCAAGAGCCCATATGGTTTAATCATTTTTTCCAAAATGACAATGCTTGGGAAGGTGAAGCCATTTGATGTATATAGTAACGCTCCTTTATACACATCCTAGGAAGGTAACCATCTTGCATATTGTATACTTTAAACCAATAATTAGTTGCTCTAATTTCTGACCAGCATTTAATTGGTCATTGGACAAGTTCCAATCTCACTAAGCAAGAAGCTGCACTATTTGGTAGTGCCAACAATTGTTTATAGAATGTGTTGGCTATTATCTCTAACTGATCTATTTTTTCTAATCCCCTGATCTCTGCCCCATATAAGATCTGGGAATGCACTTTGGCATTTATTACTCTCAGTAATCCCCTTACTAATTTGCTCCAAATTTATAATTGAATCTTTTGAGCAAAGGTAGAACTCTATTCAGTCTAGCTGTCACTGACTTAAAATGTTCTTTCCATTTAAGGTTATATTTGCATACATCACCGAGATAGCAGAATGATGTCACATATTCAATGCCCTTATTCCTGCAACTTAGTCTACATATTTACTTTTCTTAACAAAGCTGTTACTGAATATCATGCACTTTGTTTTACTAAAGTTAATCTCGAGGTCTAGTTTACAATATTCTATATAAAATTTATTTATACTCCTACTTATCCCTAAGTAACTCATGGATATCGATACCACGTCATCAGCATAAGCCAGGTAAGGACAGTCCCTGGATCTCAGCTTGGGCATGTGCAGCTCCGGGTTCCTGATCCCAAGCAATACCTTGTTAAGGAACAAATTAAACAAGATGGGAATATTACACAGCCCTGTTGAAGGCCTGTGTTTGATGGAAATGTGTTAGTACAATCTCTGTTGGTGTTATATTATACTGTAGTGTAATTATCAAAATACAAATGTTTTATTAATTGTAAAATATCTTGTTCTATACCATAATCCTGTAATACCTCTCACAATTTCCCCCTTCTTACTCAGCCAAAGCAGCCCTTAAGTCAATAAAGACACAAAATAACTTCTGTTTCTTTATGTTTACATATTTGTGTAGCAAATGAGAAAGGACAAAGCACTGGTCTATTGTGGAATGACCTGTCATGAAGCCAGCCTGTGCCTCATCCAAATTTTTCTCCTGAATTGTCCATCTCATTATTCTATTAAGTAATATTTTTGTAAATATCTTTTGAGAATTGTCAATAAACTGATTGGTCTATAATTACTAGGGTCTTCTGATCTCCTTTCTTAAAATTGGAACAATTATATTCCTCCTCCAGGAATCTGGAATCGTTCTGGTATTTATAACATTAATAAATAAACCATAAAGAACCAGTGCCCAAAAGGCCAGGTCATCTATGAAAATGTCTATCGGGAACCCGTCCGGTACTGGGGCTTTGTGTATTTTGACTTCACTGACTGATCGGAAGATATAGTCTAGAGTGATTTTAAATAGTGGTGGAATCCATTCCTCTTTTCCTTTAAGCTGGTCATCCCCCTATATATAGAACATATCTTTAAAATGTCTTACCCAGGTTGATGGGTCTATATAGCCCTCAAGTTACTCTGATATTCCATCTCATCCCTTTAGAACCATCTGCCAGAATTTTTTTTTATTATTCTCATAAATTATTTTTTCAAATTGGATCCATAATTTAATTCTATATTTTCTTCTTTTTTCATTCAAAATCCTCTAATTTTTTTCTTTTTTATTTAATTCTACTTTATTATTTTAGTGGTGTATTTATATGTTTTTCTTGCACATTTGTTTAGAGACTTTTTATAATTCCTACATTCTATATCATACCATTTACTCCCTTTCTTTGCCTTGATGGTCTTAAATCACATTATGATGGATGATATTAGTTTCATGATTTCACTGATCTTAATAGTAAAGTCCACTGTAGGTTTACATTGAATTAGATTTAGTAATTCTTCTCTGATTCCAGAGTCTATCAATAACTGAACTGATTTGAAATCTGACAATACGTCCCATTTAATCCCTTTCCTTATCCTTACTGTTCCTGCATCCCCTTTTTTCCTGGTTTTTCATATGTGTCCACAAGTCTATATTAATTTCTAATGGGCAATGTTCACTCTCTGTTTTCATTCTGACCCTAAGGTCCTTCAAGGATGGAATCAGCTCTAATGAGGTCCAACACAGATCCAATATTGAAGAACCCTAGGTTCCAATGTAGGTGAGCGCACCTTCTTCATCTCCCCTTGTTCTCCCATTGATCAGGATTAGTGCTTTTTTTTCTAATTGTTGAATAAGTCTCAAACCTCTTTTACATTGTTTTCAGTCTCTACTTTTCTAATCATGCTGATTAGATTTGGATCAAGCTGCACATGCCCAAGCTAGGTCTCCAGCATTTTCTGGTTATGTCCAATCCATGCATTGATGTCACCTTCTATTATAAACTTGCAGGCAGGGTCTGATATATGGCAACATTATATTACATCTAGTAATTTCTCAAATCACTTTACTCAGAGTACTTAGACCCTTTGGGAGGAAAATAGACATTAATAATTATATATCTTAATGTGTTAACTACCAATCTTATGGGCAAACTATGTTCCAAGTCTATATCTATTTCAGTATGTGTAACATCATTTAATATTTTGCAACAAGTGCTTAGACCCTCTGACAATCTGCCATATTTTTAGAACTCCTCGCTTGTTTATAAAAGCTTTTATAGCCATTAAGTGTTAATTCTTTCTTAGACCATGTTTCTACAGACAGATACATGTAAACTATGTCAAATAATGTATAAAAGAGGGATCAGCTAATCTGTTCTTTAACCCTGCTATATTCCATGATATCATGTTATAACCCTCAGACTTCAGTTCTTTTCTGAGTTATCAATTCCATCTAATTCATGTCAATCTTCCAGATCTTGCAATATTTTATAGTGGTTTGCTGTCTTAACCATGTTTATCCAATGTTCATTTCCCAAAGCTGATTCACCCATTATTCCCATTATTTCAGTTCTCCATGAAAAAGTCCTTCTTTATCCAAAATTTCAGACTTAGAGACTATATCTATAGTCCTTCTCATTTTAACCCTAGCAAGATTTGTCCTCATCCTCATGTCTTTTGACATATTTAACCAGAAAGACAACTTTCTGTCCTTAGTTAAATTCTGTAGTAGATCAATAACCTTTACCTGAAGGTTGTATTTAGTTTCATATAAGAAACTGCTTACACAAAGACTGAGATCGCCAGATCCTTCTTTTGATCAGGCTTATTTTTATTATTTTTATAGAACTCGAAGTAATGTTTCAATTTCAGTCACCTTATCAATTTCCATTCCCATTTCCCTTAATCCAGTTTTTGATTTTCTATAGCCTTAAGTACATAGTACTGATCAGAGAGCAATACAACAATTTCTGTGCCTATTAAAGGTCATAATACTGATTTGGACATGAATATGTCATTACCAGTTTTATTTTTAAAGTGAATCCTATAAGTTGTTTTAAACTTTCATTCAATTTCTCTTCCGTTTCATCTGGCATAATGGAAACTTTATGCAAGGGTACAACAAAGTCAGATTCCAGAGTTCTATATAGGAAACACTTCAAATTCTTTTGTACCTTCAAATCCTTCCATTCCTTCTCTATTTCTAACCAATGTTGTTTGTCTATTTTTTCTTCACTGTCTAATTTGTCATTGCAGGCTGAATGGCTACTCTCTTTTTCAGTTAATGTTACAGGCTCTTGTACAAGGATTCCTTTTGTCTTTTGTTTTCCTTTTTGTTTCCTTTGTTATCCTTATTTTAATAATTTTTTTCTTAAACCTCTTAGTTCTATCCTCCTTCCTTACCTCTACATTTCCCTCCATTACCTTTCTTTTCTCTGGAATCCTGTTATGTTCTAGATCTTTTGCTGGAAGATTTTCCCTTGCTTTTATTTTAATATCGTTTAGTGTTCCCCTTTTGCCAATCAAACTTTCATTGCCTATACAGGGTTCTGATATCTCTCCATTGAGACCACAGAAGACTGTTTTTTAAGCTTCTTTCTTTTTTCATTAACTATTAGTTCTTTATATCCTCGTTCTCTTGCACTTTTTCTTTGCTGTATTCCCTAATTCCAGGTCACGGATTCCTTAATCTTAATTCTTTATGACACTATTGCTTTGATCGAATCCATCTGGTAGCATTACTAATTCCCTTGTAAAGTCTTCATCAGAACTGTTCTCTGAGGGTGCCTGTTCTATATTGGCACAAACATCAGCCTTCAATCCTATGGCTAGGTCTGACAGCTTGATATCTATAATGTCTTTATCTGTTTCTAAACTGCAGTTATCTGTCTTATCTGTCTTATTGAATCTGATACTTTCTTTTTCCCAGTGGCTGTTATCCAGTTTATCATATAACCAATCCAATTTGCTTTTATTTTCCATACAAACTCCTTTTACAAATGAAAGGTTTTGAGAAATATTAATCAGTTGTTCAAATCATGGTATTGACTAGTAATGGGTCTCTAAGTGCCCTACACATTCCCTAGTTAAACTTTGTAAAGGTGTGTGTCCTCCTTTATGAGGCTCATGAATTGCGTCATTTCATTTATGGACCATGATATTTCAGGGATATCTCTTCTTGAGTCCCACATATTTTTATTTCTCTCCTTATTGTCTCGGGACACCAGGAGGGGAGCTACAGTTGCCTATTACAGTCATTTTTATTCTATTGAATGTCTTCATTTTTTTCTAACTTAATATTAGCTTGAATGGTTTCTTTTATATTTGCGACCATATTATTAACTTCAACACTTGCCTGTTCAATATTTCTAGAATCTTGTAAATAACCAATTTGGGGCACCAGGGGCATCAGAGGTTCTAAGGCTTCCCTGCTACTCTGATCAGGAGAATTGATGACTTCTGCTTGCTCCCGATGAGGAGGTTCTAAAATAGCCTTCCTTCTAAATTTCTGATCCCCCTAGTCCTCTCCAATTTCCTGATTCATTTTGATTGCCTTACCCTTCCAGAGATCCAAAACAGTGGGCTGGACCAATTTAATTTTATCAAGCTCTGTCTTCTTAATTACCTCATTTATAGGCACATTAGTTGACATATTTTGAT
Organism: Neoceratodus forsteri; assembly: GCA_016271365.2. NCBI lineage: Eukaryota > Metazoa > Chordata > Ceratodontiformes > Ceratodontidae > Neoceratodus > Neoceratodus forsteri. Next base: position 644,137,917 of record CM028134.1, read on the forward strand.
TAAGTCCACATTGCCTTCATCAGGGGACAAACTGCTATTTTAATCAATTTCTCTTACTGAGTGCCCAGTATTCCCAGTGCTTTCAAAATCTCTGTCTATTATTTTCTTCTTTGTTTCTTTATTCAATGTTTCTGAATCATCCAAAAAACCTGCTTGGACCCTTTGTCCCATTGTTCTTGATCCCTGCCTCTTGTTACTTTTGGTAACCATACTTTTTCTCCTCAATAATTTTACAGGCAGCTTATTATTTGCTCTGCCCCTGGTCATTAAAGGCATAACAAAACAAAAAAAAAATGAAATAACAACAAAAGAACACCTAAAAATATATGTAAACAATCTATAAATTAACAGGGCAAAGTATGGCCCTATATAAACTTGAGAAGATATAACAAACCTACACATTAATCAGAAAGGTCAAATCAGCATCAGTATCACAATCAATACTCAAAAAAGGGGAAAAAGACACAATTTATAAACTTTGACATCAGTTCCAATACAGTCAAAGAAGAAAGTTCCTCAGAAGTCCCTTAAAAAATTCACAACACTCCTTGTTAATTCAAGGTTACAGTACCGCAAGTTCTTTTTCCCTCTTTCAAATACCTTTTATAAGGTCCCACTTCTTGATATAATTCAGGGGTTACTCAGGCATAAAACTGATACAGTTCCACTGAACTCTACAGATCCACAGTTAATAGTGGCCTTGTTGCCTGATCCCAGAATAGGGCATTCAAGACTTTCCAAAATTTTGAATCTTTCCTAAGATGTTTCTTAATTGAGAAATCACCTCTCTGGTATTCGGCACAGTCTTTGGTGACAATAATCATAATCTTCAGGGACACTACATACATAAAAAATAATAATAACAGAATAATAACAGGATAACAAAAGAAAAATACATGTATGTATATATATATATATATGTCTCTTTATGTAAGGCAATCAAATGGCAATAGCTGAAACAATGAAACAATAATTGTATACAAAACTCAGCTTTAGGACCTAAAAACTTTAACACCTAAGCAGAAGCTTTAGTCATAACTAATTTAGGAGTTTATACCTCACAACTTCTTAATACTTCCTAGTTCTTCTAGTGCTTCTGGTGTTTATTTCAGTTATTTATATAAGTTATAAGAACCAAACCAAACCATTATGATCAGATAACTGAAAATTAGATAATAAGGTCAGTAAAGCTTGAGTAATATTGAACAAAAACAAAAAGTGAGAGCACCTAACTTGACCCCCTTTAACCCTATATAAGTTCCCACTATGTCTGAAGCTACAAAAACTCTCCAAAAGTGGTAAAATCAAAAAGGTTAATGGTAACAAATAAGTTTAAGTAAACTGACTATTTGCTTACTTTTTACTATAGTCAGATTATTAAGAATCTTTAAGATAAAGTAGCGCTCGGGATAAGAGACACTTCAAGAAGTTCTTAAATCTTTTTTCCCAAACAGCAGCCAGCCACTGACTGAATCTGCATAAAATTATTCTGGACGAAAAGAAAATCTCATAGTATTTTCAGCCCTGCTCAAAAAAAAAAGGAGGCCAAATATCAGACCAGAGTGTTGTTAGAATTCTTCAGCCTCAGAGCAAAAAACTACAGATGGTCTACTGTCGAGGTGTTGTGCTACTGCCAGTACAAGGATTAAATGATGATGTAGCTGTAGCAAAAGACCTGCGCTTTAAATACTAGAAGTTCATGTGCAAATCAAGACCAATCAAAATCAAGCTTTTACTTCCTACTTCCTGGTCCTGAGATAAAACTAAAAAAAAAGAAAGAACTTTTAAAACTGTAGATTTTAGTTAGTTTTAATGTTTTAGTCCCCAAAAAAATACTTTTGACTGACTCTAACAGACCTTTCACATAGCCCTTTATGTCATCTGAAGGATAAAAAAAAAGGAAAAAAAAATATACCGAGCAGTCGGGAATGCACAGGAGTGTACAGGAGCTCAAAATACACTGAAATACAGTCCCAAGCTCAATTTATATCTTTATATATTTTGTGCTGACACACAGAGCAAAATGAGTGAGTCTAATATCATTTAAGATAAACAAGCAAGCACAAGTGCAAGCATACACTTTAGCATACACTTTGGTATACAATTCACTAGTAACATTCACAAACAATCATAAAAGCATAAAAACAAATAAAACATATAAAATCTCAAAGTTTAATGGATCACAAACACTGCAATCACTGCAACAGCAGAACGGCTAAGACTGGCTAAGGCCACAGAAAGAGCACTACTGGTCTCTCCATTGAAGAAAACAGGCCGATAGACCCCTGCAGGTTTTACTGGATCTTCTCCTCCTCAGCTTAAGCTAGGTTACTGCTCCAATTCCTCCCTCCAATGGAGGTTGTCCAGAGGCCTTCTCTGAGTATAAGAGACACCAGCTTTGCTGTTTTTTTTGAAGGACACCAAATAAAGTCCGGTAAGATTGATAATAATAATCTCTAGTTAGGCAATGGTAGCATACCTGTTCTAGAAGATTTTAAGGCATTTACCAACTCCTGCTGCAAATGTTCCTTCATGAGTTAGCGTGTATCCTCACCCAATTTACTAATCTGTTGAGTAGGCTGATTAATGTTAAACCCCAAATTTTGCACCTTAATAACATTTGACAAAATAGTCTAAAATTTTGCATGCATGGTAAAGCTGCCAGACTCTCAAGATGTGAAAAGTTTCTTTATGGTATCTTGTCTGATTTTCAAGATAGGAAGCACCAAAAAAAACAAAAAATACGTTTGGTTTCCCTATACTTAAAATTGGGTAATTTATGCTCTCAACTACAGCCTAGATGGTGTGGAATTTTTTCATAAAATTTTCTAGGTTGAAGGGGCCAATGCCAAGGGAGTGCCTTTGGAAGGTTTTATGAAAAAAAAATATTATATGGTTCCATAGTTATAACAATTTTAGAGTTAACGTCCTGAAGCGAATGGTAAAAAAAAAAAAATTGCGATTGCTTACTTTCATGATTTACTTCTTGTGCTGACAAAAATACTGATTGTGTTGCCTGCCAATTTTCTCATTTGAAACTCATAAACATTGAAAATACATAAAAATAATCTCTTTTTAAAAAACAAACACCAGAACCTCACTAAATGGGACCCATGTAGCTAGAGTCTGCTGTTTGTTTTTAAATTTTTTTTTCCAGAAATACCTTCTCTGGGCACCCCAAAATCCAGGGTGCCCAGCTTAGTGAGAGAAGCCATTCACCTATGTTCTCTGTATGAGAACAATGAGATTCTCATGCGGTGCTATACATGATGCCAGTGTGCCCATGGAAACCAGGCACGGTGGCTTTGTATGTGTGAATGCCATAGAGGAGAACTCGCATGGCATTCACCAAGAGGGCATGCACCCAAAATGCACCCATACTCCCAGCTACGTGGACTGCAATGCACCAGTGGCATTCCGGGGGTGTGCCAGCACTACGTGGTATGTACTAAACCATGTAGTGCTGGTCACATGGGTGCAGAGATGGGCGCAGGTTATGGCACTGGGGACCCTGCTGTAACCCACTGCACGCACTAACAGACACACCCTGCCAGTCTTGTTGGAACCAGATGCAGACCCTCCATGCTTCCCCCACCCAGTAGGCAGCAGATGAGGGCTGGGCAGCCAGTCTGGTAGGTACAGGGGATTACAGGGTGGCACTGCTACCACTGGAGGTGCCAGGATTAGGGGTCAGGGAGTATCTACAAGTCTGCCAAGGCAGGGTATACATGCAGGGCACATGGGGTTGAGGGGTCCATTGGAATGGGACACAGGGGACTCAGGGTGTGTGGCCACATCAGCTAGTCACAGCTGTGTGGTGACAGCAGGGTCCACCTGCCAGGGGTCCTGCAGTGAATCTGGAAGGTGCTGAATGGAAAGAGCTGCTTGTCTGGTCCACCAGACATCATATCCATGCCGTATGGGTCCAGGTGCCTGTGGTTAGCATTCACGCACCCGCACCCATGCCGGTCTGCATCTTGGATCCACTCTGGGACCCAAGATGAGCATCCCATTGGATGCCCACCTGGGTCCGCAACTCCAACCCCGTTCACCCTGTGGAGTCCTGTGTGCTGGGTGGGGGAGCCATGGACAGGTGGGCACTGGTTGTGAATACTAGCATGTGTGCACCTGTCTGTGGGTGTGCAGCTACTCGGGTGGGGTACATGCATATTCCATGTACCATCACCCACTTCATGCATAGGGCCCATGGTTTGTAAAGCCACAGCTGGAGTCATGCTGCTGGCTTCAGTTGGAGCTGAGGATCTCCTGATCTCTCTCTCTCTCTCTCTCTCTCGCTCTGTCTCTCTCATTCTGCTTAATTATTTTTATTTTGGGAGTCATATGCTCTGACATAGAAAGCTAAGGAAAGTGAAGCACCAGGATTGTTAAATAGATTTTGAGATCAGGAGTACAAAGTTTCTTTGAAGTGTATAGACTATCAAACCCCTTTCCTTGTTACACACTCATTTTATGATTTCTGTACTCCCCATATTGGATTTGTAGATTGTGATGCTTTGACAAATCAAAACTGGTATTGAAAAGCACTGGCATATTACCAACATTAGCATACTGTCAGAAGTGATTGTCATTACTATCTGTACCTGGTATTCAGGGCTGAATTGGCTTTCCTGCTCTGTGGTGCCCTTGGCCATGTTTTAAAAAACAGTGTTTTGGCACAATTGGGAATGGGGTTCTGAGAGAGACTTCTCTGTTTTAGTACATAGCCCAGCTGCCAGTATGCTGATGTTCAGGTCTTAGATGGCAGATGTTTTGCTAAAGGATGGGCGCTCTCTCTCTCTCGCTCTTTGACCATTTATAAAATCCCTTCTACTGTCGGATTGTCTGCAGAATCCTTCGGGTGTATAAGCATTTTGCAACCCTGGCCTTCATCTGGACAGTCTCCTCACAAGTAATTCTGCACTACAATACATAATCCTACTGATCAGAGACCTTACTGATTATGGTTTTAGTTTTTTTCTCATTCTCCCTCTACCAAGGAAGACTGGTGGAATCCACTAGTAATCATGGCTTGTTATTCACTTACTTCTGCCTCTATTGATGGGAGGGCATGTGGAGCCACCAGATGCCAAATTTTTAGTATCCCATGAGGAAAGTAGGACACGAGCATCTTGGCTTGTTTGTTGGTGTGGATAATGGGAGGAGTTGTCATTGACAGTTGAGACTAGTTAGTCATCCTCATGTACAGAGGTGAGGAGGGAATGGGATATATGAAGGGGCATGAGGACCAGAGGTGGGGGTGGAGGAGCCACCACAGATTTAAAAAAAAATATACATTGAAAACAAAGGAATAATACTCATACTGTATGATAACCCTAATGGTGCTGAGGAGAACTGTTATAAAATGTTATGTCTTTTTTACTGCATGACACTTTCATGGGTTTGGAGAAGGCAAGCTTAGGGAAACTTATGCAGAGGTACCATTTTGGGGGGGTTACTGCTGTCTTGGGGGGTCTTATTAATGCCCCAAAGTTGTGTTGGAGTCCTAATTAATTTGGTATGGCCTCTGACATGTCCTTTTTACTGCATTACCCTTCTGTGGGTTCAGAGGAGACTGGCTTAGGGAAACATCACTAGGTGGAAGTACTGTTTTCTTTTCTTTTTTTTCACAGCTATCTGGGGGACTTATTACTGCCCCAAAGTTGCTGTTGGAATCCTAATTAACTTTTTATGTACATTCTGCCTTATGGCTAATGGAACTGGCAGGATTCTGGAGCTTTCGTGCTTCAGATAAGGGACTGAAGTGCTCTGAAAGTTTAAAATGAATTTATATGCAATAAAATGCAAACTGGCCACAAATGCACTATATATTTTTATATAAACAGTAATACTAATACTGTACTAACAAAGTTATGTGTTTTATTGTATATTTATTAGGTGTTATTTGTCTGATGCATTTTTGGTTTTTTTGTTCTGTATTTTATAAAATTCAACAGCAGAAACCTAAAATTAGACCTTACTCCACAGAGATAAGGGTCGGATGTTATAACCAAATAGTTATTTATGGTTAAGCTACTAGCCTGTATTAGAAATGTTTGCAGGACAGGCTGGAATCTATTGACTTAAAGCAGAGGGAGCCCAACAAACCAAGGTTGAATTCTTAGTACTGTACTATGAACTGGGACTGGGTTGCTTTCTTGTTTAGGTTCCTCACATTCAGGATTGATCAATGTCAGGTAAAGGTCTAGTGAAAGAAAAGCTGGACGTATGGGGAAATACATTTGTTAAAGATCAAATGCAAATGTATGTTAAAAATTAAGCCTATTTCCTATTACAAGGGCAGTCTAATCCTATGTATTACAAAGAAACTGCAGAAATTAGTTTCTTATGTATACATTTTATTTGATTGCTTCTTAATTGATTGGTTCACTGAAAGGCCCTCAGACTTTTTGAGAGCAGCTGGCAGACTCTTGGGTGGTAGTGATGTCATTTAAGCAAGAATTAAATAATTTTTCTCAAGGTTATGGCAGCTTAGTTTACACACAACCCATCATATAATGCACTGTCACTTCAAACAGTATTAATTTTACAATGGCAAAAAACATGACTGTGCAGAAATATAGCCCACTGTATGGTCAGCCTGGTATGAGCTCTCTTTACATATCCACTCACCAGCTCACACCAGGAAAATGTCTGGCAGCCATTTTTTTTTGTACCAGTAACAATACGTGCCCCCCCATCAAACAACCTCCTCAGCCAACAGCAGTATTAGTGCATTGCTAGGCTGACTGCACTGTTATTCAGTACTTTTTGCCATAATTTGTAACATAATGGGTTAGTTTTATTTAAAAACATTTCCTTCCGGGAGCGTTTAAAAGAACCGAGCCCAATCACACTCATTCTTTCACTTTGAGAACTGCTATAGATGCTGTACAAGTGCCCTGGCCCACTGAAACATGAAGATCTGTCTCATATTTTGTAGCACACCTTAATTTTAATTTTAAATGTTTTTTTCTTGCCCCTTTTAAGACACGAGTGTGATTGTGCTTGTGCTTTCACTTTCAAAAATGTTACAAGCACTATACGAGTTCCACTCAAGTAAAACCTCTTTCAATGAAAAAAGAAATCATACCTTTAGTCCACAATGTCTCCCTCTGTATCATGCAAGTGATCTGCATGTTCACCAGAGACCTTGTCAGCATTTGTTTTGGGGGGAGGAGGGATAACCACAAAAAACTATGTAAACTACAAGTATGGCAGTCTTTCGGGGGGAGGGGTGGAGGCCATGAGGCAGGACCTGAAGATTTTGGAGGGGTTGACAGAAACTTGGCAACTGAAATTCCATGCCAAAAAGTGTGCTGTGATGCACTTGGGGTGTAAAAACCGACTAGCAGCTTACACTCTAGTGGGAGAGGAATTCAAAAAAACAGAGCAGGAGAGGGATCTGGGGATTATAATGTCAAACAACCTTAAGGTAGGTAGCCAATGCAGCAAAGCAGTGGGAAGGTAAATGGAATGTTGGCATGCATTGGGAGGGGCATAACTAGCAGAAGGAGTGAGGTACTGATGCCTCTTTACAAAGCCATGGTGAGGCTACACCTGGAGTACTGGGTCCAGTTCTGGAGGCTGCACCTATGCAAGGACATAGATGGGATAGAGAGGGTTCAGAGAATGGCAACCAAGATTGTGTGGTGGCTGCTTGTCTGTGTCTGTAGCTTAGTTTTTGTGGATTTACATGGTTTTCTGCTTGGAGTAACTATACCATTCTTGCTCACTACATCCGTGAAAGTCTCCTGCAAAACAACATCACCAGGTATCTGCATTTTTCATTTAAAAATCAACTTTTTAGAAGCTATCCCAAGCAAAACATAAGTCAAGCAACTAAGTCTGACAAACTCAGTGACTCTAGGTCCTGCTTGAATCCACATTTTCGTCTGACCTGCTCCATGATCTGTATGTGGGCTTTTCAACAACCTCTTTGAATGACAAAGAAGCATGCAGACAAAAGGATTTCATATCCTGCATATGCGCAGGCACAGTTCATCACCTTCAGGAATTCTAACACATTCTGTGACTCTGGACCTCTGCTGTTGATAATTTCTTTTGGCTTATGACTTAACCACCAGGTATCTACAAGATGCTGAAATCCTTTCTCCTACAAATTCTCCTTATGCTGCTCCTGCTCTCAGGAAATGTTCACCCCAACCCAGGACCACCTGGGCAGCCAGCAGTGGCACCAAGCAGAAGGACAGAGACACTCACCATGGCATCCATCAACGCCTGCAGCATCCTCAACAAACTTGATTCCCTCCAAACATGGATCCTACAGCACAACCCTGATGTCCTCTCAGTTGTGGAAACATGGCTAAACCCTAAAATCCCTGATACCTCAGTCTCTATCCCTGGCTACTGCATTTTCAGGCAAGACAGGATTGCTAAACGGGGCGGGGGCTGCACCATCTATCTTAAGGATACCCTTATGGGCCACATCATCCCATTTCCTAGACTGAGCAACTCCACTCAGGTCCTCACAATCAAAATCCTCCTTGGTGCACATAACAAGGAACTCGTCATCTCAGTTTACCTACCCCCAAGAGACCAGGCTGCTGGCTTCCATAGCATCATGGAATATCTAAGGGTCCAGCAACATAATTCTGAAACCATAATCATGGGTGATTTTAACATTAACTGGCTCTCCGCTGAGGCCGCTACCTATAAGGATGCAGCCACGGCACATCACCTCACTTAACTGGTCAATGCCCCCACTAGGTGTAACTATAGGAGAGGCTCCCTTAAGCTTCTAGACTGGATTCTATCTAACTGCCCTGAACGCATCTCCAATGTTTCTGTACTCCCGGATACAATAAGTGACCACTCGCCTGTCATCTGCTCCTGGTCAAACAAATACCACAAGCCCCCTCCCAAGCTTATCTATGCCAGGGTTATCAAACAAGGGCACCTCCAGCTGTTAAAATCCCATCTAACCAGGCTGAACTGAGCAGTGCTTGACTCTCAGTGACACCAGCAAAGCTCTGGACCTATTTAACAAACGTTTCAACGAAGCCTGGACATCTATGCACCAGTGAAAAGATCAAGGTCAAAGGACAGACCAACCCCTGGTTACTACTGACTTTTAACTCTGCTCACACAGAGGCCACCTCTGGCATTGTGCTCGTGCAACTCCGACGCAAGTAAACATGCAATTATACAAAGCAGCCAGAAATGATTGCACCTGAAAAATACAGAATGCTAAACACAGCTACTACAAAGAGGCTCTGACCAACTCTTGGGGCCAGGAAACAAATTCTGGAACAACATGAAAGAACTCACAGCAAGGATCTTAAAGCATCACCCACTATGCTCAACCTTCATGGCATTCCTCACACTCGACCTAGGTACCATCACCAACACTTTTAATAATGCATTTATAAACCTGGACAGTGTCCTTCCACCAAATTTTTTTAGAACGACCTCCTCCAGCTCCTTCCAAGTTACCCCCAACTAGAACGTATAACCCAAAGTTTTTTAAGGAGGTTCCACCACAAGTAGCTAGAAATACATTGAAAAGGCCATCAGCAAACAAGGGTACAGTGGTGACTCCCTTGACCTGAAACTGCTGGCACAAGTCCTCGATGAAATCTTAGAACCACTTACAAAGATCTTCAATCTCTCGCTTAGATTGGGCTATTTCCCTTCTCTCTGGAAGAAAGCTACTGTCACACCGATTCACAAAAGTGGAGATAGGATGCTGTACACCAATTACAGACCTATCTCACTCTTCCCCCCACTATCTAAAGTGCTGGAGTGAATAGTGTCGGACTATCTAGTTGAATTCCTGGACAAGTACAATGTACAGTGCCCAGAGCAGCATGGCTTCAGAAAAGGGCACAGCACCACCACTGCACTACTGGAATTTACAACCTTTATCCATGCCACACTTGACAAAGGGAATTGTGGAAGGGCAATATTTATAGGCCTTACCAAGGCATTCGACACAGTTAACCACCCCCTACTGCTCAAGCAACTGTCCTCCATTGGGATCTCCACCGATGCCTTCCATGGTTCACCAGCTACCTTGATAATCGGATCCAACATGTAAGGATTGCAGGGATCTCTTCGGATGAGAAACCGGTCTGCTCCGGAGTCCCCAAGGGGTCTATTCTGGGCCCTCTACTCTTCTCCCTCTTCATCAACAATCTCCCCAGTGCCTGCCACCAAAAAATATTACTATACGCAGATGATGCAGTCCTGTTTTCCAGCCACCATGACATTACAGTCCTTGAAACCCAGCTGCAGCTTGACTTCAAGCACATCGAAGACTGGTTCAATTCTCATAAACTTGTCCTGAACCACAGCAAGACTAAAGCCATGTCCTTCTGTAACTGACGGAGCTGGCACAACTCTCTGTCCCTCACCATCAAGAACCACGCTGGGAACCCACTCGAACATGTCAAGGAGTTCAAGTACCTTGGTATTACCCTGGCTAGTACCCTCTCCTACACTCGGCATATTGACACTGTTGCCAAGACTGCCAATATACGGATTGGACTACTGCACAAACACAAACATAGAAACATAGAAACATAGACTTTGACGGCAGATAAGGACCGCTAGGCCCATCTAGTCTGCCCATTTCCCTACCTACAGGATAGGCCGCAGATCCTAGTTATCCAACAGCCTTTATCTTCCTGCCCTCCACAAGAATTGTCTTATGTCTGTTCCATGCATTCTTGAATTCTCCCACAGTTTTAGACCCCAACAACTTCCTCAGGAAGGCTGTTCCATGCATCCACTACCTCTCTGTGAAATAATACTCTCACATTGCCCCTGAACTGCCCTCCTTCTATCTTTAAATTGTGTCCCCTTGTTCTTGCAAGTCTCTTTTCTGAAAGATGCTACCCTCTTGACTTTGTTGATTCTCCTTGAGGTACTTGAAAGTTTCTATCATGTCCCCTCTCCCTTCTTTCCTCAAGGTATACATATTAAGCTCCTTAAGTCTCTCCTCATACGGCTTCTCTTGCAGACCCTGCACCATTTTAGTTGCCCTCCTCGGACTGCCTCTATCCTGTCTATGTCCTTGGAGATGGGGTCTCCAGAACTGGACACAGTATTCAGATGGGGTCTCACCAACTGTCTGTACAGAGGGATAACAACTTCCTGTTTTCTGCTGCTGATGCCTCTCCCATACATCCCAGTATACCCCGCCTCTCTACTGCCTTCTCACATTGCTTGCTAACCTTAAGGTCATCTGATATGATTACCCCAGGTCCCTTTCCTGTTTTGTTGTTACACTAGCTCCCCACCCATTGTGTATTCTTCCCCTGGGTTCTTGTTTCCAGGTGCATTATTTTGCACTTCTTGCATTGAATCCTAGCTGCCACGCCTGACCATTCCTCCAACCTTATAAGTCCCTTTTCATCCTTTCCACGCCTCCTTGTGTATCAACCCTGTTGCAGATCTTTGTGTCATCTGCAAAAAGGCATCCTTTTCCTTCCAGTCCCTCTGCAATGTCACTGATGAAGACATTAAAAAGGACTGGACCCACTACCGAACCCTGCGGTACCCCACTAATAACCGCCTCTTCTTCAAGTGGACTCCATTTACAATTACCTTCTGTGTCCTGTTGTCCAGCCAATGTTTTACCCAGGCTACCACCCTGGGACCCACTCCCAGGCTGGTTAATTTGACTATCAATCTTTTGTGTGGGACTGTGTCAAATGCCTTGCTAAAGTCTAGTAGGCCAGTCACAGCCCCTCCCTGGTCTACTACTTTGGTCACCCAGTCAAAGAAATCTATTAGATCTCGTCTGACATGACCTTCCCGCTATGAACCCATGCTGCCTTGGATCCTGTGCTCCACTGACCTCTAGGTACCCAACTATTCTTTCCTTCAGAAGTGACTCCATCACTTTCCCTACCACAGAGGTCAGACTGACAGGTCTGTAGTTTCCTGCCTCTGTCTTGGTCTCACTTTGTGAAGGGAATCACATCCGCCTTCCTCCAGTCCTCAGGTACCACCATCATCCTCCCATGATTTATTAAAAAGAGTAGCCAGTGGTTTCACTAGTTCCTTCCTTAATTCTTTTAGAATTCCTGGGGTGAATTCCATCAGGACCCATTGCTTTGTCCACCTTCAGTTTTAGGAGTTCTTGCAGAACCCTTTCTTCTGTGAAAGGACTGGGATCAACCCCTATCAAGAGTGCTTCTGTTAATTGGATTAGGCACTTCCTCCTCCTTTTTAGAATACTGAGCAGAAATATTCTTTCAGTATTCCTGCTTTTTCACTGGTCTTCCTCTGCCCACCCACAGCTCATTCTATTCAGCCTCACTATCCTCCCTTTGTCTTTCTACGCCACTGATGTACCTATAAAAGGTTTTATCCCCTTCTTAACTGAGTTGGCTATCTTTTCCTCAGTTTGGGCCTTTTGCTATTCTGACTTCCTCCCTGCTTCTTTCTGCCTTAACTGGTACAGCTCTCTGTCCTGCTCCTTCTGTGTTTCCTTATACTTCCGGAATGCTATCTTTTTCTTCCTGACTTTCACAGCCACCTCTCTTGAGAACCATAGTGGCTTTTTCTTTCGTTTTGATTTGTTTATTTGCTTCACACAAAGGCTTGTTACGTCTGTGATGGCAGTTTTGATAATTCCCCATTGTTGCTCCACACCTCCTTCTAGCCTGTTTGCTAGTGCTTTTCTGAGGCACTCTCCCATCTTGCCAAAGTCAGCCCTCCTAAAGTCCAGTACCCTCACTTTTGTATGGCTTGACTCTGTAGCTGAGTTTAACGTGAACCACACTGTTTGATGGTCACTTGTCCCAGATGGTAACCTACTTCTAGATCTGAGATCCTCTCACTGCCCCTCGCTGAGAGCACGAGGTCTAAGATTGCCCCTCACGAGTGGGTTCCAAAACTAGCTGTCTAATGCCTGCCACCTGTAGGGCATCAAGAATGGCCCTGCTCTTGGATGTGGCTGCAGCAAATGTGCTCCAGTTAACATCTGGCATATTCAGGTCTCCCATCAACAGTATCTCCCCTTTCTCTGCCATTCTAAGAATGCCTTCCATCATATCCTTGTCCATTCCTTCCCCCTGACATGGGGGTCTGTACACAACCCCTGTGCGGACTGTGGTGCCCTTTCCAGTCTCCAAGGTGACCCACAGTGCCTCCTCTCCTCCCTGTTTACTCTTTGTTCAGTTGCTTTTATCCCTTCCCTTACATAGAGCTACCTCCCCTCTTCTCCCTTTGCCTGTCTCTCCTAGGTTATGTACCCTGGTATGTTAACATCCCAGTCATGGTTCTCTGTGTACCATGTTTCTGTGACTGCTACGATATCCAGGCATCCCTCTTCCATTAAGGCCACCAGCTCAGGAGCTTGTTGCCCAGACTACGGCATTGGTACTCTACACCTCCATTTCCTGATGGCCTTACCCCTTTTGCCCCATCTCTGTCCTTCTTGCCTTTGTCACTTTCTCCATTTACCCCTGCTCTTCTCCTATCGACACCTCCATGTTGGTGTTGCCACACTTACTACCGTGATTGTTTGGGGGCTAGGTTTTCCTGCTCCTTTCCAGTGCCTCCCTTGGCTAGTTTAAAAGTCACCAATGAAGCATTTAAACCTATCACCTAGGATCCTGGTTCTCTCCCGGACAGATGCAGCCCATCATGCCAGTATAGGCTTGCATCACTCCAGGTGGACCCCAGTCCCCAATGAAGCCAAATCCTGAGCTCCACCCAGTTTTCAACCACTGATTGAATCCCATGGTATGGAACATCCTAGCCTCTCCTATGCCATAGATGGGTAGCACCTCCGAGAAGGTTACCGTGCGTGCTACTTGACTAAGGCCCCTCCCCAATTCCACAAACTCTTCCTGCACTTCTCTAATCCCTTTCTTAGCCAGGTCATTTGTCCCTAGGTGGACAATGACATCCAGCTCCCTCCCCTGTGCAGCTGCTCTGGCAATCCTGAGGATTCGCTCCCTGTCCCTCCAAGCCATGGCGCCAGGCAGGCACCTTACCTCCCTCTCCCCTTCCTTGCCCAGTTCTACCTTCCTAACAATGGAGTCCCCCACCAGGAGTTGTTTCCTTCCTGCAGGGTCCCCTGCCACCCTCCTGTGGGTCTCCTTTGTGGAGGTTCCCGCATCCTCCTTGGTCTCCACTGTAGGTGCCTCCATGAGGAACCACACTTTACCAGAATGGCATAGGAATTGTGGAGAGGTACAACTGAGGATGTGCCTCTGTTCCACCACCCTCACCCTCCCTGAGCCCACTGTGGTCCAACCACCTCTTTCTTAGCAACCTCTGAGGCAACGGCAATGGCACTGGTGGTCCCTGGATGGAAGAGGAGGTCCCACAAATCCTGGCCAACTCAGCCTGGAGATGAGCAACCTCCTCCCTCAGCCCAGAGGTGCCTGCAGATGGACAACACCGCATCCTCCAGAACATCTCCCGGAAGACTGCTGCTCCACAGCCACTGCACTGCACCACTCCAATCATGTCTTATTTCTGACCCCTTAACTGTTTGCAATCCTTACTCTTTTGTCTTTTTTTCTCTCTCTCTCCTTACTTTCTGCCTGTGTGCCTTTAAGCTCCTGATTGTCCTGTTCTGAGACAAGAATATCCTATATTTCTCAGTAGACCACTTACTTGTTCAGAGGCAGACCTCCAGCAGCTAGAGGGCGGGAGAGCTACTCTTGCCCTTCTAGGATGGTGGGTCCTTGGTGGTTCTGTGATCACTCACTTCCTGCCCCTAAACAGGAAGTTCCTGTTGTCAGTCAAATCCCGTGCCTATAAAAATAGAACTAGCTTTCGGTGGGGGTGGAGGGGAGGGAAGGAGGGCAATATAGTCCCAGCAGAGAAGTTCAGTCACACAGCAGTCCTTTCTCTTGGTGTCTTCTGCCAAGCTATTAGCAGAATCTTTCTAAGGCAGTCTTTAAATGTAGCTTCCTTCTAGCTAAGCCTCCCCCTACTTACCAGATCTTTCTACAAGTAATTTAAACCTCAGCAGTTAAGTCCTTTCAGTCACCTGAGATTTACACCTAGATGACTTTTTCAGTTACCCATTCAGTTCAGTTAACCCAAACACACACTTTTTTGTTTTTGTTTTGTATGTTGTTTTTACCCTAAATTAAAGGTCCAAATGCAAAAGTTCTTCTACTTTAGTCCCAGCAGAGAAGTTCAGTCACACAGCAGTCCTTTCTCTTGGTGTCTTCTGCCAAGCACTTTATGCCTGCGGATGCCCTTAAACCAGCCATCTACAGCTCTGTCACCTCTATCATTGACTATGGCCTTGCCATCTATGGCTTTGCCTCAACAAGTGCCATCCGCAGGATCTCAGTTTCTCTCAACAAATCCTGTAGACTACTAATGGGTGTGGCCCGACAAACTCACACCTGTGACCTCTGGCACAGGCCAGCTGGCTACCCCTACACAGCAGAATACAATACCAGACCTGCTTACTTACCAAAAAGATTCTCCTCGGTCTCATGCCACCTGGTGTTAGCTCACTCCTTACTACCTACAGTGGCACTCAACAAATCCATGGTGCCCAATCTCTAACCTTTCAGGTTCCCAGATGTCGTACCTCCATGGGTCAGCGGTCCTTTATCCATAGAGCCGCTCAATGGTTCAATTCCCTCAATAAAGATGCACTTTAATCTACTACACTTGGACCCTTCAAAAGGAATCTCAAACTTTACCTCACCTCTACCACTCAATGTGACTACTTCTCTGAACAGAGATCTCTCTAAACACCTCCCAGCTCACTCATGTCTCACAGCCCGCCCTTTCCCAGTCTCATCCCCTCTGGCACCAGGCCTTCCTTGTGACTTCTTTCCTGCTTTGCATCTCCACTGGTACAAGACATTTTCCACCACCATCGGACAGTGGCCCATTAGCCTGCCAACTTCCTCTCCTGGTCTCACGCCTGCAATACTAACTGCCTATGGTGCCCTCTGTCTCTTATTGTTACCGCAGCCAGCTGCCTACTCAAGCTGCTCGCTATATGAATATTATCTCAAAGTATGTTATAACTGAGTATCTTTATTTTTCCTTTTAGTTGTTTTGGTTGTTTATTGTGCATTCTTTTACTACCTCTGTATGTATGTTGACCCTCATCTTTTGACGTGGAACCTTTGTAAACGAGCAGTTTTTGCTCAAAGGTATTTGTAATCTGATAATTTAATAAATAAAAATAAATAAAATTAAAAAGATGGTGCACAGTAAGCAGGGGAAGCCATATGAGCAGAGGTGTAGGGAATTGGATCTGCACCCATTGAAGACCAGAAGGGAGAAGGGGGACATGATTGAACTTTTAAGTACATGAAGGGGATCAATAAGATGAAGCAGGAGGACTTATTTAAAAGAAAGGAGGGGGCTAAAACTAGAGGGCATAGCCTAAGATAGGAGGGTGGAAGATACAGAAGCAGTGTAAAGGGGTGATTTTTCATGAAGAGGGTGGTGGAGGCCTGGAACAAACTACCAGAGGATATGGTGGGGACTGAAACAGTGAAGGGATTCAAGAGGGAATGGACAGATATGTGGTAGTTGATAAGTGGGGGAAGGGAGGCCATGGAAAAAAAGATGAGTGTGGGGGGGTGGCAGACTCAGTGGGCCATTGGAATCCTTTTCTGCAGACAGATTTTTGTGATTCTGTGATTTCTAGGATGAATGTCATCAAGCAAAGCTGTAAATGTAAGTAGCTCCTGCAGGTGGAGGGACTAACTGAGCAACATTTGAATTACGAAATAATAATAATAAAAAAAAAGCCATTGTATAAACACAAAAAGACACTCCAGGGTGTGCGTTGCACTAGATTGTCACACTTCCTGGGTGGTTGAAGGCACTTGGCTGTCTGCCTCATGCCTCACAATGCACCTGGTGTGTACGGCAATCTAGCACAATGCACACCCTATTGTGTCTTATTGCTAGCATACACTGTATGATACTAAGTATCTAGTAATTTTTACAGACTAATTGGTCAAACTTTGGGAACAATATTAAACTTTAGAAAATGGGCTTTTTATTTGGAGGCATCTGATTGGCTGGTACCCATTCCACAGGGGTACATTAACTTTCAATAGATGCCCACCAGATAAAACGTCCCAGCCCTAACCTGCCTCATGCCTAGCCGAGTATCCTTGTGCCCAGCCTGCTTTGTCATTGGCTGCAGCACTGGGCACACAATTTGAAACTACCGCCATTTTTTTAATCACTTTACCGAGAGACAGTGAGTGAGATACCCTTCCCCACATATAGACTTACTCCTTATCACAGACACCACCACCTAGTAACTGCCCAAAACAAATATATCTGTTTCCTTGTCACAAACCATCATTTTGTTTCTTTTTTTCTACTGTACCCTTTTGTGTGTTGCTTGGACATTTCCCATAGCGCGACTCACACAGCCGACCAAGTTCTTGCTCCTTCAACCCACTGCCTACTCCCATTCACTGTCATTATTTTATAAAAAAAAAAAAAATAACCCAATCTGCAAAATCCAGCCTCCTTTGTAACGAACAATTTCAGCCCATTTTAAAAAACTGACAACTTAGAAGTGGCAGTTCTTTGTAGCATTAGGCTTGCCTGACCATCACGAGCTACTTCTCTTAATCGGGCTAGTTTTCACTGCCGTCCACACCACTGTATTTCTTGCTGCCGAATCCATACCAACCATGAGGTGACTCACATTGCATTTTTTTATATATTCTTACAGTCACTGCATCCAACAAAATACAGTGTTTAAAACATACTTCCTGTTACGGGACTTACAGTTTCACGCTAGACACTCGCGGGTCTCCAGGTATACAGTCAAGCGGCACCTCGTTTTCCCTTCCCGTGGATCGCGATCAAATCAGTATGTCGTCAATAAAAAAAAGGCGCGAACAGCACCACTGGGTTAGGACAGGGGGATACACACTATGATGGTGATAATAGCCCTTCTCAGCCCTCAACAGACAACTATAAATAGCAGCTCCCTCTAATGGCAAGTATGCCAAGTATAGTAGCAGAAGAACTACTTTACAACACAGTTAACATTTCAGTAATTTTTGAAATAGTTTTCAATTTGTTTTATATTTTAATGTATTTTACAATACTGTTGCCAATTGCCCATTTTCTAAGCGCAATAATACCCTCCAGGGTGGGCAGTATTGGGCAATACCAGACCTTTCAGGGGCTATAAGGCCCTCCATCTGCAGTGTCGGGCTCATTATAGCTATAGGTGGTCCGTATTGCCTAATACCTCTACCCTGTCGAATAATTATTGCTTGCAGAAAAGAGTGCTACAAATGTTATTAGGTCATGTAACTCCACCCCCATTTTTCCATTTTCCTGACTAACCTAAATGCATTTCTATTCTGATTTACTCCATTTGCGAGGTTCTACCACAGTCTTAATATTTATGCATTTTTTTTTTCTGTAATGGGTTCTCCACCACCTCGAATTTGAACCACTGCCCTTGCAACCCTTCCAAAATATTTACTTATGTCTTGCACTTTTTCCTAATTTGTAATGCTACCCTGTCCCTGCTAATGTTAGAATTCTATGTTTTGACCAGCTGTATAATCTTATATCTATTGTATAGCAAAACTGTCTTATCTGACTTGTCCTGATTATATATTCTCACTATTTATTGTTTCTACCTATTTAGTTCATACTACTAAAGTTCATACTACTAAAGTGTTAAAGGAGCTAGGGAGCCAAAGGCCCATAAATGCTCCTATGTTAATTAATATTCATAATATTTAAGGTTGTGTCCAGCTAATAAGTAGGTATCCAACCGTGTTTTCAATTCTGATTTGCTTCTGCTTATAATAATATTAAGTGGGAGTTTGTTCCATGGATTAATAATCCTCAATGTGTAGAAGAACTTTCTGGTATGATAATTGAAGAATTTTCCAAATAATTGGAGTGGGTGACCTCTGATACCATACTTGTTATTTTTAAATTGTAGCCCTAGTCCCGTCATGAGAGCGGGGTCCTGAATTATGTCATATAGAAAAAGCAGATCTGCTCTTTAATGACGGGTCTCAAGTGGCATAAAATTAAGACTTTTTAGCCTATGGTCATATGATAGATTGTACATTCCTTCTAAATGTTTGATATAATTATGCTGTACTCTTTCTAGTTGATAAACATTTGAATTTTTATAGGGACGCTAAACTTGTGACACGTAATCCAAATTTGCAGATCTATAATTAATTCTGGGTCCCTCCTGAAAAAGGATAGCTCTGTCTCAGTGGATCTACCAGGTTAACAAAACTAATAAATAAATACAATAAATGTTGGACCTTTATTCATCTTTCCCAAAATGTGCACCTCTTTCACGGCACACTGACAATATTTTTACCTTTGCACTCCTCTCTCAAAATCTGCACTTATATTCCTGCATCATCTAAATATGAACCCCATCTTCTGAATCCCCATCTCAAAATTAGTACTTTGGACCACACTGCCTTATCTGTGAACTTCTACACCTGAACTTCTCCCAAATGTACACCACTTGCACCCTTCTCCAAATGTGTATACACCTCTCCCAAAATTTGCATTTGCATCCGTTACCCTTCTTAAATTTGAACTTGCACAACCCAAAATGTTCACTCATACTTCGGCATCCATCCTGAAATTTATACTTTTCCCCCTTCTCCCCTCCCACAATTTGTACTCATACCTGTATACCCCCCTTCTAAAATTTCTACTTCACACCCCTACATACCTCCCAACATTTGTACTTGAACCTCTGTACCCCTCCAAATATGTGCACTTGCACCCCTGCGCTGCTCCTCAAATGTGTACTTGTACCCCTGCACTGCTCCCAAAATTTGTACTTGTACCCATGCAGCCCTCCCAAAATATGCACCCCCTCCAAAAATCTGTACATATAGCCCTATACCCCTCCTAAAATTTCTACTTGTACCTCTGCACCCCTCCCCAAAGTTGTACTTATACCCATATAAACCTCCCCCAAATTTGCACTTACACCCCTGCACCTCTCCTGAAATTTGTAATTGTACCCCTACACTGCTCCCAAAATGTTTTCTTGTACCCCTGCACCCCTCCCAAAATTTGTACTTGTAGCCATGCACCCCTCCCAAATTTGTACTTGTACCCATGTATTCCACACAAAATTTCTAGTTTTACCCTGCACCCCTCCCATAATGTCTACCTACTTGTACCTCTGCACCCCCCTAACATTTTACTTGTATCCCTGCTGAAATAGGCATCTCTCTCAAACTTTGTTTCCCTACCATCTCAAACCTCTTAAACTGTACAAAGGGCTGTCATGCAAACTTGGTGAGTAGTATGTGAAAGGTACAGTACATATTTGTGGAGTAGAGTAAGGCAAAGTATTCTAGTTTATGTAAGTGTGTAGTGGTAGATGTGTAAATTATGTGAGGGCTGCAAGAGAATGGATCCATATTGTTGGCAGTCTTGCAAATGTTACTATTTGTGCTGGGAATGGGGTAAGAATCTTAGGAAACTGTCAGACTGTGGAATGAATTTTGGGAGGGATACAGGAGAAGGGGTTAAAATCTTGAGAACAGTGGAGGTAGAGATAAATAGTTTGCAGAGTGTGAAGTAATGGTAAGACTTTATAAGGTCTCAGGTACAGGGGCAAAAATGTTAAAGCTGGTTTTAGGCATCAGCGAACCCAACAGTTGCTGGGGGCCCCCCTGCTCATTGGGGGGCTCCCAATCAGAGCTGTTTACCGTATTCATGTGTAAATATTTTTATCTTATCTTCTTAAAATAGCAACAAAGGGCTGTGCAGCTCCTTCTGATGTGGCATCATCATGTCATGAAATGACTCACCAAGCTATGATCCAGTCATTAAAATGTAGATGGATAGCAATAAATGGGATGAGAAGAACAGCCCCAAGGACTAACACTGCTGTCTCCCTCTAAAAATGTTAAATATACCACTGGCTGTACTGAACATAAAATAAAATGATGCATGTATGGGCTACACTCAAACATATGGAGTGAAGGTTGCTGTATGAGGGGGCCCCATGACTTTGTTAATCCTGCTGGGGCCTACAAACCTAAAAGCCAGCCTATGTTTTGTGTTGGGTGGGGTGGAGGGGGTACTTGAGGAAAACTGCAGGTTTGGGGGAGCTGTGCAGGGGAAGTACAAGTTTCAGGATTCTATGGGGTAGGGGCTACCAATGGTTTGAAAGGTATGTACAATATAAATGTGGGACATGCTTAAATGGGCACACATCTTGGGTAGTGGAGATGGGGTATAAATGTTGTTCAGGTACAGTGGAAGAACAAATTCTGGTAGGGGTGTGAAGGTTGAGGGTGCAAATATTGTGATGGATGTAGGCAAAGAGTACAACTATCATGAGCAAGGGCAGATTTAGTGATGCATGCAGACTAAGAGAGGTGTAGAGGTACACATTTTAGGAGGGGTGTAGTGGTTAGTATGCATTTCAGGAGATGGGTGGGAGACAAGGTATAGACTATACATGGTGCAAGCTAGAGTTAGAAACTTGGGAGAGGTCCGGGCATGTTTTGGAATAATTGCAAGTTAGATGCACGGTAGAGGTATACTTCTGGGGAGAGGTAGTAGGGTAGTAGTGCACTTTTTGTGAATGCTGCAGAACATCAGCAAAGGAAGTGAATCTGAAAGTAACAAATAAGGAGGGAGTTGTGGTGGCTGCATTCAGGAGTAAAAGAAACACAGGAAACCAAAATTTACATTTTAACAGCATGAGGTTTTTTGGGGGCTTTTTACAGTGCTCTAAAGGTTTGTGATCAACCTAGGAAACTTGGCAGGTATTTACCATATTGTTTTACTGGTAGCAGCCGATTAATAAAAGCCCTCATTAGAATATTGGTAGTAAAGACTGAGATTTGTCATTTCACAAGTGATATACTGTGTCTACTAAGCTGATAAGACATGGAGGTAAATGATATTGTTGCTTAAATGACATCAACACTCACCCAATATTCCACTGGCTGGTTTGAAAAAGTCTGTGGGATTTTTTGTAATATCATCAAATAAGAGAAGCAAACAAAATAGGGTTCATACATAAGTAACTGAAAGTTCTGAACTTTATGTGTAACAAATTAGAGCTAATTTACCTCATGGTAGGCAAACAATACATTTTAAAAGCATTGCATTTGATCTTTAAGCACTGCAATGCCAACTATGGATTACTAAGTATGGATGTTTCTGGGCATGGCACAGGGTCTACTGGGCTGCAATGCATATACTGGGACATGATCAACAGTTGTTCTGCACTTTCACAGCACATGAGCATTGTCTTGGTACCACCCTCCATCAATTATTTGGCAGTCAAGGACTGATAATGGCCTAAATAGAGAGGTTTACAAAGGTTTTTATGTTTGCTTGTACGCATGTGCAAGAAACATAGTGCCATCATCTGAGTTTTTCGGAGGTGTGTCAGCATCTTCCAATTCAGTCAGTGTGTTTGCATGTGCGGTCGCAGTTCTCCAATCACTGCTGGAGCTGTCTATGACATCAGTTGAAAATGCAGTGGCATACAGTTGAAAGAGGGAGCTATGCTTCAGTGAGCAGCGATAAGATATCGCCTGCTCATGCATGCTCCCCCTTTACACACACGCACATGCATACTGTGTGCTCGCCCCCCGCACACACTGTATGCCGGAGGTGCCCAATCCCCGTTGGCTGTGCTGTGCTTCCAAAACAGAGTTTTAGATGCCACGCTGGGTGCCCACCCCAGCGTGGCAACACATCCGCATGGGTGACGGGTGCCCAATGCCCGCCGCCTCCAGCCCCCAAAACAGTTTTTCTAGGCTGCCACGCCTGGGAGCCCACCCTAGCGTGGCAAACGTCCTCCGCCATCTTCCTGTTTAAAAACCTGTAAACAAGAAAACATTCCCTTGGCATTCACCCAGCCCACCCGCACTTCACCCACAGCGCATCCTGCCTCCCCACACCCCCCACCCCATACTTACCTCCGGGCTCTGGTGCGACGATCTTCGGTGGACCGGGAACACGTCTGCACTCTTCAAAGCTGACCGCGAACTGAGGAAATGCCGGTAAGCTGTATAATGGGATAGATAGGGTTTTTTCAACTTTGCTGCATATCTCAGCCATTTTTTGGAATTTTTGCACCAAATTTTCAACATGGGGTTTTTGGGACCCCTTCTCATGAATGCTCTCACTGTCATGGCGGTAATCGGGCCCGAAGGGTGATTTCGCAGTCACTGCGTGAAATCACCTTTCAGGACTGAGTAACAAAATGACACTGCCACTGTTCATAAGGTGGGCTCTCAAAAAGCCTATGTTGAAAATTTGGTGAAAAAATTCCTAAAAATGACTGTTTCTGACGTCGTTGCAGTTCATAGCACACTCGTAAGTTTGAGAATTTCAATATTTTCACTCCAGATTTTCAACATTGCCGTTTTACCACACCTCCTTATGAGCAGTATAGCTGCCATTTTCACATACCACCCAAAATGTGTTTCCGCACATGTAGCGCACAATGGTTCATTTGGTGTGCGAAAGCAATGTTTGGGACAGATTAGGAAAATCACAGTTACATTGTTCATGAGCAGAAGTCTTAAAATGGCTATGTTGAAAATTTGGTGACAAAAGTCCATTTTTCCACACTTCCTTATGAGCAGTACAGCTGTCATTTTTCACAACATGGCCGAAATGTGTTTTCACACTTTCAACGCAGAGATGCGTGGTCACTGTGGGAAATCATTGTTCGGGACAGATAAAGAAAATCACAGTGACACTGTTCATGATCGGAGGTCCCAAAATGCCTGTGTTGACAATCTGCTGTAAAAAATCCTCAAACTAATTATATTATGGGTGTGCGTTGCACAGTTTCTATGCACGCTCGTGACTTCACCAGTTTTCTAATATTTTTATCGCAGATTTGCAACATTGCCATTTTTTACACCTCCCCATGAACAGTACAGCTGTCATTTTTCACATCCTGTCAGAATGTGTTTTTGCACCTGTGGTGCTAAATGTCGTAGTCGCTGTGCATAAGCAGCTTTCGGCTAACAAACTGATATTGCTACTGTTCATGAGGTGGGGGTCACAAAAAACCATGTTGAAAATTTGGAGTGAAAATACCAATGAATGTCTGAGGTGTTAGGGTTTCCAACCATAATGCCCCACCCTGTAGAGAATGACAGGCATCAGGGGTGTGACTTGGGATTCTTGCCTGTAATGCTCATACCATTCCACACCCTGCAGACAGTGAGAGGCATCGAGGTATGCCTTGGACTCTTCGGCCCCAAAGTTCACCCCATTCTCCTATACCACACCCATCTCACCATATTTCCTGTTGGAATGGGGTGCGCATAAGGGCCAAAGACCCCAAGGCACACCGTGACACTTGTCAGTGTCTCCAGGGTAGGGTGTGGTGAAATGGCGTGGCCGTTATGCCTGACGACCCAAAGGCACACCCCAATGCCTGTCACTCTCTGCAGGGTGGTGGTGGGGTTGGCTTCAATTCAGTTCTTCACTGCCATTCCTATTATGCAGCTCTGTAACTTCTACTTACCAATGCCAATGCCAGCAAGCAAACATTCGGCATTGACAAATGCTTGTTCTCTTAACTATGGTAGACTACTACTATGGCCTAATTTATTGCAGTATTGCTAAAAGGAGGTAGGGTGCAGCTTAGCTGATGCTCCAGCTGACATACTGTGGGTCACTATAAATGGTGGAGTCCCACTACAGCATGGAGCAACACTGGGGCTAGAGGCACCTTGGAAGGGATTTTGAAAAGTTACTGTTTCTTGGTAATAGTGTTTTCTGTTTGTCCCTCTAAATAACTGGTATTTTTTTAAACTAACCCTGGTGCCTTTGAAGATTAATCTTGGTTATTTCAGCTTGTTTGCTCACATTAACTATAGATGTGATTGATTTTAAAAGCACAATAATAACTAGCTCTGCCTTTTTCCCATAGGGAAACCGTGGCATAATTTGCTGTTATAAAGGAGTGTTTATAATGGCAAACGTGCACACAGTTTCCCCCACTCTTCGCATGCCCTGCTGCACCTTGTCCCTTTCGATCGCCGACAGCATGTTTTCACCCGGAAGACTGAACCGCCATTTGGACTCGTCGGTAAGTGCCAATTTAAAAAGAATATCTGCAAGGGAAATGTTAAGTAGTCGTACTACAGACTGAATTTTTTATTTCAAAATGCTGAATTTATTTCTTCAAAAAAAGAAAACCGAATGATGAGTCACGGGCAAAGCATGCTGAAATGTAACCACGCTAGGGCCACACAGGAACCTTCATTTTATATAATTGCTGTGGTGAAAAAGGCAAATCCAGCAATTATATAAAATAAAAAATGGGTCGGGGTGTATAAACTCAAAGTTTACATACACCCTCGGGGTTAGATGCTTTTGATAAACCCCTCAGGTGTGTGTAAACTTCTTGTTACACACCCCGACCCATACTTTATTCTATATGTATATAATGTTACTTTTTGGTTTAGATTTGTTATCAGGACATTGATCACATCTATTCCCAGTTCACACGTCTGGTTAAAAATCCAAGCCTGAATTCTAAATATGATTCACTTTAAACAGGATCTGCAGATAAAACATAACAGTCCTTAAAAATGTACTGTTTGCTTACCATGAGGTCTATTAGGAGCAGTGCTCCTTTTAGACTTACTATCCCTGCCTTGCTTTTCTTCTTTTCACTTACACTATGTACCTAAAAAATGTTTAATCCTCCTTTTTAACTGACTTGGAAAACATTGCCAAGTCAGTTAAAATGCGGGGTAAAACATTCTTTAGGTACAGAAGGGAAAGAAGGAAAGCAAGGCAGGGATAGTAAGTCTAAAAGGGGAAGGGGGAGTGTGAAAGAGGACCAGAAGAAAGTAAACATATTGAACAAGCACTTTTGTTCTTTATTCACAAAGGAAGGGGAAGGGGAAGGTGATGGGGAACAGATAGGGGTAAAGGGCATTAGAAGAAGGGAGGTGGACACTAGCCATTTTATGGAGGAGAGAGTCCTCAAAGGAACTAGTTAAGCTAAGAGAAGACATGGCAATGGGGCTGGACAAGGTTCACCCCAAGATACTGAAGGAACTAAAGAAGGAACTGTCTGCACTTCTGATGGCCCTGTTCAATCTATCACTGGATATGGGGAAGTTCCGTGGGACTGGAGGAGGGTGGATGTGGTCCCACTACACAAAAGAGGTATTAGGGAGAAGGCAGGAAACTACAGACCTGTAAGCCTGACTTCGGTGGTGGCCAATGTTATGGAAACGCTACTTAAAAAAAGGATTGGAGAATACCTTATAACTAGTGGATTGCAGGATATGAGGCAACATGGGTTCACAAGGGGGAGATCTTGCCAAATAAACCTGATAGAGTTCTTTGACTGGGTTACCAGGGAAGTGGATCAGGGAGAATTGGTGGATGTGGCCCACCTGGATTTCAGTAAGTTTTTTGACACTGTTCCTCACAGAAGACTGATAAGCAAGCTGGGTAGCCTGAGAGCAGGTCCAAAGACAGTAAAATGGGTATGAAATTGACTAAGAGGCAGAACTCAGAGGGTGATGGTGAATGTAGTTTACTCAGAAGAAGGTAAGGTAACCAGCATGGTGCCTCAGGGGTCATTACTGGGACCGGCCCTCTTCAATGTTTTTATTTGCAACATTGCCTAGGGGATGTAAGGAAAGGTATGCCTGTTCACAGATGACACAAAAATCAGCAACAAAGTGGACACAGCGAGGGTGGTGAAAAAAAATGAAGGAAGATCTGAAAAAGCTGGAAGACTGGTCAAGGGTTTGGCAACTGGGCTTCAATGTCAAAAAGTGAAAAATTATGCACATAGGGCACTGAACTCCAAGGGCAATGTATCATTTGAGGAGAGGTGTTAACCACCAAACAGGAAAGGTATCTGGGTTCATCATATCTGATGACCTGAAGGTAGCAAAGCAGTGTGATAAGGCAGTGGGAAAGGCTAGTAGAATGCTGGGGTGCATAGGGAGGGGTATCACCAGCAGAAAGAGGTAGGTGGTGTTACCCCTGTAAAGATCAAAGGTGAGGCCCCACCTGAAGTACTGTGTCCAGTTCTGGAGGCCCCTTCTCAGGAAAGACATAGATTGAGTGCAGGCAGTACAGAGAAGGGCAACCAAAATGGTGCATGTCCTGCATCAGAAGCCCTATGAGGAAAGACTAAGGGAGTAAAATATGTACAAAGGAAAGGAGGGAAAGGGAAGGTATGATAGTAACATTCAAATACCTCAAAGGTATCAATAAATTACAAAAGGGTGGCATGTTGCATAGAAAGAGATGCTCAAGGACAAGGGGAATATTGTGAAGCTGGAAAGGGGGGACTTTGAGGGGATGTGAGGAATTACATCTTCACAGAAAGGGTGGTAGACAGACTCCCAGCAGAGGTGGCTGGTACCAAAACAGTAACAGGTTTCAAACGTGCATGGGATATACACAGGGGGATCTTAGTAACATGGTTGGGGTGAAGGCCAGAGATCAACTGGGGTCTATGGTAGTACAGTATGTAGGGACCTTAAGGCAGACTAGGTAGGCCAGGAGGTCATTTTATGCAGACAGCTTCTGTGTTTCTATGTTTCTATATGTGTTGGGGGGCTTATAATTGCTGTTGCTGGCTGAAATCCCATACCTTGTAAGCAACCCCTACATTTGCAAACATAATAAAAAGCACAGCATGCACTTTCATAGGCAGAGACTTCCCATCTGTATCAGTTCACACAGGTCCCAATAAGGATACAATTCCACTATCTCAAAAAGAAAGGACATTTTTTTGCAAAAAAAACTTAATTAATGCACCAGTTAGATAAATAAATAGATAGATAAAAACTTTCATTTTTTGACAGGAAAATAACTTTTAGGACCAAAAGAGGCCCTGTTTATCAAAGTTGTCCTGTTTTGAAATATAGTTTCAGCAAATACAAAACTTCATGTAATAAAATATTTTACAGGAACGATCTTACAAATATCACAAACATAGTTTCACAGCTTACATACAAAAGCAGAAGTACACAATATACCAATAATCTAAAAGATTTTTATGCCAAAGAACAAATATAAGCATTACAGGATGGACTGGTGGATATATATTTAAATACACAGTTAAGTGCAAGGAATTTTTCATTTCGCGAATTTCCAATCTAGAACAATTTACAGAAAGAAAGGAGGGGGAGGGGGAAGAGGAAGACATATTTCAATCTCAAATGCTGCCTGGTACCCCATACACAGCACACACAGAAACAACAAAAAGAAAATTTGGGAAAACAATCTAGAGCCCAAACAAGAGAATAGATGATAGTGTTCTAAATAACACCATAACAAACACATCTGTTTCTCCAGATGGAGTCAAGAGAGTGCTTAAATTTACCTAAGCTACCAATAGTTCTAATTTCTGGATCTATCTTATTCCATATTTTTGGTAAGTAGAAACGTCTTTGCATTCTACTATAAATGTTAATTTCCAAAGGAACTTTTTGACATCCATGTTTCAATTGCCTCAAATTATACCTGTAAAAAACAGAAACATTAAGAGAGTTCACATCATGCTTAACTTCCCCCCATACTCCATAAAGGCTTTATACCCTACATGTTTTTTCCGGTGGGTTGCAAGGGAGTCCCAACCAAGATCTTGAAGTAGAAAGCAATGATGAGTGGAAAAAGGAAATTTCACCACGTATCTTGCTATTCTATAATATGTTTTGTCCAAACAATTTAATGATGATTTAGAAGCGAATTGATACATTAAACTACCATATTCTAATGTTGGTAAGAGTAGTTGTACAGCTACTCTATTTCTTGATTCTCTTGAAAGAATCAATGTTTTCCTTCTTAACACACCCAATCTAGAGTTAACCTTTTTAGTTACATTTGTTATATGTATAGAAAAGGTAAAAGAGAGCTATCCATATAAACTCCTAAGTACTCACATGCCTGAACCTGCTCTATCACTTGACCTTTTAATGAATATATATTTAATGTTTGATTATGAGGCAATTTACCTTTTGAATGGAAAAGCATTGCCTGTGTTTTCTTTGTACTAAGAACCATTTTGGATTATAATAACACATTTTGTAAAATGTCAAAATCAGATTAAAGGGTTTTTTGTAAATCATCCAAATTTGTAGCTTTTCCTATAAGGGCTATATCATCAGCATACAAATAAATCTTGCTGTTTTTGATACATGATGGGAGAGGATTTATGTAAATCAGAAATAACAAAGGGCCCAACATTGAACCTTGGGGGACACCCCTAAAGGTGCCCTCCATGTCTGACATTATTCCGTCTGTACAGACCTGTTGTGTACATTCAGTTAAATAAGATAATAACCAGGTTTGAACAGGCTCAGATATATCTATCTGAGCCAGCCTTCCTAGTAATATATTGAAATTGACCAAATCAAAAGCCTTTGAGAGGTCGACGAACACCGCCCTGACAGACTCCCGGGCCTCATGACCACTTGCCACAGAGTCCAAGAAGTCCATCAGGGCAGTGTCTGCCGACCTCTCATGTCTGAAACCCGCTTGACAATCTGTCAATAGTTTGTACTTCTCCAGATATTCATATAACTGGACACAGGCCAGACGTTCAAAGACCTTGAGATGATCGATAACAAAGCTATCGGTTCGATAATTTGATTGATTATTTTTATCCCCTCCCTAAAATACAGGAATCACTTTAGAGTTTTTCCAAAAATCTGGAAAACTTTTTTGCTGTAAACTAAAATTGAAAAGATTAGTCAAGATTGGGCCTATTTGTTCTACTGAGGCTTTTAAAAAGATTGTCTCTATTTTATCCATACCTATTGCTTTCCGTGGATTTAATTGCCTTATTTGTTTCTTTACTTCACCAATTTTAATTGCTTGAAAGTAAAAGCATGGTATATTCTCCCTATAATATGTCTCCAATGGCTTAACTTGTTGAAAAACATGGTTCTGTTTACCATCTACCTGTTTCATTTTTATATTTGGGAGACAGCAAAAGTATTGGTTCAAATTGTTTACTACTTGTTTTGTTGACATCTCCCCTCCCAACTCACCCTTAAAAGTTATACTCGAATGTTTCCTTTCCCTGCCTTCCAAATCTTTAATTAAATTCCAATACTGGGCTGGATTTTTTGTTTGATTTACTTTATTTCTATAATATCTTTTCCTTGCCTTTTTTATCATACTTCAACTTTTCTTCCTGATCTTTTTAAACAATTCCCAGTCTTCTACTTTTAAAGATTGATTTGCCTTTTTCCATACCCTGTCTTTCCATCTTATTTGTTTTTTAATTGCTTCATTTACCCAAGGATTATGATTATGTCTTTCTTTAGATTTTTTGAAAGGGGCATTTTCATCACATATATCTAAATAAATCTTTGTAAACTCTTTAACTGCCATGTCTACTTCTGGGATCAAGTCTATACAAGCCCAATGTACTTGTCCCATTTAGAACTGAAAAGAAGTTTTATTAAAATGAGTGAAATCTCTAACATACTGACATTTTAAAATATCAGGGGTTTCAAGATCTTGTTTAATATTACACTCGAGATAGCAGTGATCTCCTAGATTCGGGGGACCCACTTTATTATCCAATAAGTGAACACCATTTTTTATAAATATTAAATCCAGGATATTTCCTATACTGGCATAACTTCTTCTACGTTTTGGAATGTTTATTACTTGATTAAGGCCTAAGGTCTGGAATTCAAATTGTAATTTAAGACCTCTTTCTGCTCCCCATGCTGCGTTAAAATCTTCAATCAGGAGTACTTCCCTTTGCCCCAATAACTCTAATCTTAAAGCCAGAATCTCAAAGGCCAACATTTTTATTCGTGGGTGGGAATATATCACACCAAGACACATTTTCAGTCTAGTTATATAAACCAATAATATCTCAATGCCCTCAATATATCCTGAAAAGAGCAACTCTACTTGACCCAAATTACTTGTAATATAGAGTGCCACACTTCCTGCTCTAGTTGGCCTATCATATCTATAAAAATCATAATTTTCTTTTTGAAATTCAGAATCTGGATGCTTTTTTGAGAGCCAAGTCTCTGTGATACCTATAATATCATAAGCATTTTCGGATACCCAATGGTCAAATATAAGCTGTTTTCCAGCAAAACGTCTGACATTATCATGGGTTATCCTGACAAGATCAGTCCGGACTACTGGGCCTGGGTTTGGTTTAATATCCCCACTGGCCAGCACAATAACGAGAAGAGATATCAGTCCCCTACTAGCCTTAGGAAGTATAGTACTTTGGCCTAGTTTTTGTACACTAGACACGGTCTTACCCAGATGCCAACAAATGTGGAATTTATTTCTTCTACTATCCCCTTCTATAGGGAAAAGTGTTTTTGTCATAACTATAGAGAAGGAACATGTTCTAATCTCTGGGTCCAACTGAAACCCAAAAATATGTTTATCTGAAAGTGCCAAAACCAGCATTCCAATCAGAAAAGCCAAATAGGCCATACTTTGTAACTGCTACTTAATGACACAAAAGAAACGAAATGTGATGTTCGGGTTTCCAACCCTAAGTCCCAACCCCCACCCTCCAAGCAGCAAAAGGACAAGACCACGCAAGCAACCACTGACAGCCATCATCAGGTAAGACAAACAACATTCAATTGTTTCCAGATTATATAAATGCAGAAGCACTGATGTGCTACAGTACCTTTATGGATTTGTGTATGCAAGGGGTCTTGTGGTTATGAAACATAGAAACGTAGACTTTGATGGCAGATAAGGACCGCTTGGCCCACCTAGTCTGCCTATTTCCCTACCTAAAGGATAAGCTGCAGATCATAGTTAATCAACAGCCTATTTCTTCCTACCCCACACAATACTTGCCTTATGTCTGTCCCATGCATTCTTGAATTCTCCCACAGTTTTAGACCCCACAACCTCCTCAGGAAGGCTGCTCCATGTGTTCACCACCCTCTCTATGAAAAAATACTTCCTCACATTGTCCCTGAGCCATCCACACTCTATCTTCAAATTGTGCCCCCTTATTCTTGCATATCTCTTTTTCTGAAAGATGCTACTCTCTTGGACTTTGTTGATTCCACTGAGGTACTTAAAAGTTTCTATCATGTCCCCCCTCTCCCTCCTCTTCTCAAGGATATACGTTAAGCACCTTTAATCTTTCCTAGTATGGCTTATCTTGCAGACCCTGCACCATTTTAGTTGTCCTGCTCTGGACTGCCTCCATCCTGTCTATGTCCTTGCGGTGATAGGGTCTCCAGAACTGGATGCAGTACTCCAGATGGGGTCTCACCAGCTGTCTGTATAGAGGGATAACAACTTCCTGTTTTCTGCTGGTGATGCCTCTCCCTATACATCCCAGTATCCCCTTGCCCTCCCTATTGCATTGTCACATTGCTTGCCAAGCTTAAGGTCATCTGATATGATTACTCCCATGTCCCTTTCCATTTTTGTTGTTGTTACTACCTCCCCCCCATTGTGTAATCTTCCCCTGGGTTTTTGTTTCTCAGGTGCATTGTTTTGCACTTCTTTGCATTGAATTCAAGCTGCCATACTTCTGACCATTCCTTTCCATGCCTCCTTGTGTATCAACCCTGTTGCAGATCTTTGTGTCATCTACAAAGAGGCATACATTTCCTTCCAGTCCCTCTGCAATGTCACTTATAAAGACATTAAAAGGGACTGGACCCAGTACTGAACCATGCGGTACTCCACTAGTAACCCCCCTTTCTTCAGAGTGGACTCTGTTTACAATTACCTTCTGTGTCCAGTTGTCCAGCCAAAGTTTTACCCAGGCTACCACCCTGGGACACACTCCCAGGCTGATTAATTTGTTTATTAATCTTTTGTGTGGGACTGTGTCAAATGTCTTGCTAAAGTCTAGGTAGGCCATGTCCACAGCCCCTCCCAGGTCAACTACTTTGGTCACCCAGTCAAAGAAATCAATTAGATTCATCTGACATGACCTTCCCACTGTGAATCCATGCTGCCTTGGGTCCTGTGCCCCACTGGCCTCTAGGTACTCAACAGTTCTTTCCTTCAGAAGTGACTCCATCACTTTCCCTACCACAGAGGTCAAACTGACAGGTCTGTAGTTTCCTGCCTCTGTCTTGCTCCTACTTTTGTGAAGGGGAATCATATCTACCTGTGTGTGTATGTTGTACAATGTGTATGAATACTTTTAGCTGCAGAAGGTACCATGGGGTCTGTACTTTTGTGGCCAGATGTACTCATGCACACTGTAAAATTTACCTCACTAGATAGCATGATCTGCTACTGCATGGTTTTCAATATGCAGTTGTAACATGGCTCTAAACAAGAGACTACAATAACTAATGCAGAATGGATAAACAGCGACAGGTGACCATTAAGCAAGCTTGGATTAATTCCACAGTAGAACCATGGTTGCTTGTGTAATACCAGTATGAACCACAATAAAATACGTAGCACAGTTTTCTAATAATCCATGCTTGCTCCAGCAATTCTTTGCTCAAGTGCAGTTCCCATGGCAGCCCAACAGATGGCTGTAAAACAGTGCTGTGCTGCTGGCATCATTTCACAGTCATCATTAAACAGCAGAATTCATTGATTTTCCCACCCAACCAGTGGATCACCATTCACAAGTGAATCACAGAAGGACAGCAATGGATAATTTTAATGTCAACTTTTGTGTGTGTGAAGTAGTGGGCATCACTACCTTGGTAAACATAAATTCCTAGAATCAGAACTCAGCATGGTTCTCACTTGATAAGTCATGCTCTTCCCACTCTATGGAATAACTTACAAAATCCCCTTAAACTTACTTCATTTGTCAGTCTTGCAAAATTTAAAACCTTCGTTGGGCAGTTTTTGCAGGATGACTGTACCTGCTATGCATAAGCCCCTCCATTATTCATTGTATGCATTCTCTCCCTTCCTTTCTTCCCCCTTCCTTCTCTCTTCCTTCCTTCATCCGTTTCTTACCCATCACATTATTGCTCCTGCTATGACTATCTCTTAACTTTGCCTCTTGTGCCCCTAGACAATGGAATTCCTTTCCTGTACAGGTCTGCTCCTCTCCCTCCCATGCGTGCCAACAGACCTCTGTGCAGAAACACCTGAAGCTCTCCTCGGCATGTGACTGTCTTAAACCTCCCTGATCACCTTGGTCCCCTGCAGTGAACTCATTGATACCATCTCCTTTACTTTGACTTAGGTCCTGCTGTGGTAACCTGCCCACCTGGGTGTGGCCTTGTGTAAAATGTGTTAATTTCTCCACTTGCTGGTACCTGCATTTGTCCTGACATTGATACTGCTGGGAATCTGGTACTGTTGATTTCTGTACAAAGAAATATTTGTGTATAATGCTTAGAATATTGTCTTAGTGTCTCTGTATTTATTCTGTGTTTGACTTTGCTATCATGTAATCCTAATTTATCTTACTGTGACTGTCATGCTTCTCCTGGTGTCAATGTACCTGCCTTGCTTGTGTCATGTTGTACTCTGCATGTAATTGTAACTACTATACTCTCCCGGGTCATTCCTGAAAATAGGCATATGTTTTGTCTAGTGTACTTACCTGGTCAACAACACTAAATAAAACACATTCTTGCCCTTCCCTTCTATTACTTGTCCTCTCCCTTTTTTTCAGCACCTATAGCTTTCCACTGTATGCCCCATCCCCATTTATGGTGTCCCACTTTTTGCCATTACCATTCCTTGCAATTTTATATCTGGTAAAATAGATAATGGTTTGTCTTAGCACCCATTATACATGCACTGTTAATCTCTCTATATTATACATTGTAGTAATTTATCCTTTTACTAGGTACCTCTTTAGGTCATCCTGCTGTACCAGGTTTATCTGTGTTTTACATAATCATCTATATATTTTTTTCTTACATCATTTGTACCTTGTGACAGCCCGCTGCTTTGACAATATTGTCTTTATTGTATATGTCTGTCCATTTATTCCAATCGTATACCTTCCCAGGCCCACCTTGTGAATGAGTTTTTTACTCAATAGTGCTCCATCTGGTTAAATAAATATCGAGTGATTGATATACACCATGGTAAAGATGAGCCTGCACCTTCTATAACACAAAACAAAAACAACAAAGACAGTGAAATAAACAATGCAAGATAAAAGAAAGAGGCTGATTCTATGGGTGAAAACAAAGATAAGAAAGAGAGAAAAATAAAAAGGAAATAAAAGAAAGAGACTAACAATACTAGTCAAAAAAGTATTTGAAAGGCGAGAACAGTAAACATCATGTTGTTCTATCTCCTGCTGAGCTAGATAATTTAGAGAGGAACAAAGTGAAGTTAATACTCACAAAAATAGTATGTAGTCTATGAACGTTTTTTTTTTTTTCAGATTGGCTCAATTCTGTACATTTGGAAATTGATCTAAAAATGGCTTTGAAACAGTGTTGTGCTGCTAGCATTGTTTCACAGCCATCTGTTGGCATGCCAAGGGAACTGCAGGAATAAAACATGAAGATCTACCCTAGCATGGTCCCATCATACAGTGCACCCATATCTTGTAATACACTCAAATGACAATTGAAGTACATAGCACCAATCCTAACAGTAAGTTAGGAGAAAAAGTACCATGTTAGTAAATGTAAAGCTAATATTTGTAGAATTACTGACTGAAAATCATTCAGTTTCTACTTACAATATTACAGTTATCAGCAATCATAGCCATCTGCTGTCCTGCCAAGGGAACTGCAGGAACAAAACATGAAGCTGTACCCTAGCATGGTCTCAACATTCAGAGCAACCCATATCTTATAATACACATAGATGAAAATCAAAGTACCTAGCACCAATCCAGACAGTAAGTTAGGAGGAAAAAATTCCATAATAGTAAATGTAACAGTATATTTTGCAATAATAACACCATGCACTAAAATAGAAACATAGAAACATAGAATTTGATGGCAGATAAGGACCACTTGGCCTACCCAGTCTGCCCATTTCCCTACCTAATGGATAAGCTGCAGATCCTAGTTAACCAGCAGCCTGCTTCTTTCTACCCCCACCCCCTAGAATTGCCTTATGACTGTCCCATGCATGCTTGAATTCAACCACTGTTTTTGACTCCACAACCTCTTCCTCCACAAGGCCGTTCCAGGCATCCACAACCCTCTCTGTGAAAAAATACTTCCTTACATTACCTCTGAGCTGCCCTCCCATCTTCAAATTGTGCCTCCTTATTCTTGCACACCTCTTTTTTTGAAAGATGCTACCCTCTTGGACTTTGTTGATTCCCTTGAGGTACTTGAAAGTTTCTATCATGTCCCCCTCTCCCTCCTTTCCTCGAGGCTATACATATTAAGCTCCTTTAGTCTCTCTCCATATGTCTTCCGGTGCAGACCCTGCACCATTTTAGTTGCCCTCCTCTGGACAGCTTCCATCCTGTCTATGTCCTTGCGGAGATTGGGTCTCCAGAACTGCACGCAATACTCCAGATGGGGTCTCACCAGCTATCTGTACCGAGGGATAACAATTTCCTGTTTTCTACTGGTGATGCCTCTCCTTATGCATCCCAGTATCCCCCAGCCCTCTTTACTGCCCTCTCACATTGCTTGCCCACCTTTAAGTCATCTGATATGACTACCCCAGGTCCCTTTCCATTTTGTTGTTGTTAGTATCTCACCCCCATTGTGTACTCTTCCCTGGGTTTTTGTTTCCCATGAATGACAATGTTATAAAAATAATGCCTCCCTACACCCATAATATATGTATGAAAGGATGTATTCAACAGACTTTGTACTATCAATACGGTCTTAAACATAAGGATTCTAATCACAGTGTGTGACTTTTTTTGCATTACAATAAATAATAAATCTGCTTCTTTCTATAAATACTTGCCATGTTACAATTGCGTTAAACCACTCCAGAGAATGGTTCTTCTGTGGAATTTATCCACAGTAGAATCATACTCTGGAGTGGTTTAATGCTTACTTGTGTAAGTTACAAACTAGTTCCCCCTTGGAAAGTTTCAAGATCTGCTGTTGGAAACATACATACATTGTAACAGTACTTCCATCTTTGTAACTGCAGGCCCCACACGTGCCAGCCCTTCTGGAGTTATATGTCAGTGTGTATTGTAGAAGGCAGTGGGTGACAGACTCTTAAACCAAGAAATATGGTTGAACTAGACCCCGGAGCCGCCGTCAGC